>CM039674.1:20296132-21043220 GCA_022496015.1 Hordeum marinum | reverse complement strand
CCAACTTTTGGTGTAACCCTCTCACATTTTAGCACATGCTACGTGGGGAAATGATGATACCATGCCAACTTTCAACCTTTTTAGAGTTTATTTGTAGTGCTTTTCAATTTCAGGGTCATTTAGCTCTAAAAAATCAATAACTGGATGAAAAATAACAAATGAAGTCAGAAGGGGTTGAAAATTGATGATGTGGCCTTGAATGGCGCATTTTGAACACACAAAAAACCATGAGTTCAAATAAATTAAAGAAAATGAAATGTCATTTGTAAACCGATGAGTTTCCGTCAGAAACCCTGATACTTCGAAAGAGACTGTCCGTTTTGTACACGAAGTGAATCCAACCTTTGTCGTAACCCTCTCAACTTTTTAGCACATGCTATGTGGGTGAAATTATGATACCATGCCAACTTTCAACCTTTTCAGAGTTCATTTGTAGTGCTTTTAATGGTCATTTAGCTCAAAAAATCAATAACTGCATGAAAAATAACAAATGAAGTCAGAAGGGGTTGAAAATTGATGATGTGGCTTTGAATGGTGCATTTTAAACAGACAAAAAACCTAGAGTTCAAATAAATTCAAGAAAATGAAATGTCTTTCGTAACCGATGAGTTTCCGTCCGAAACCCTGATACTTCGAAAGAGACTGTCCGTTTTGTACACGAAGTGTATCCAGCTTTTGCCGTAACTCTCTCAACTTTCTAGCACATCCTATGTCGGTGAAATGATGGTACCATGCCAACTTTCTACCTTTTCAGAGTTCATTTGTAGTGCTTTTCAATTTCAGGGTCATTTAGCTTAAAAAAATCAATAACTGCATGAAAAATAACAAATGAAGTCAGAAGGGGTTGAAAATTGATGATGTGGCTTTTAAATGGTGCATTTTGAACACACAAAATGCCCTGCAGTTCAAATAAGTTAAAGAAAATGAAATGCCTTTTGTAACAGATGAGTTTATGTCCGAAACCCTGATACTTTCGAATGAGACTGTCCGTTTTGTACACGAAGTGCATCCAACCTTTGTCGTAACCCTCTCAACTTTTTAGCACACGCTATGTGGGTGAAATTATGATACCATGCCAACTTTCAACCTTTTCAGAGTTCATTTGTAGTGCTTTTCATGGTCATTTAGCTCAAAAAAATCAATAACTGCATGAAAAATAACAAATGAAGTCAGAAGGGGTTGAAAATTGATGATGTGGCTTTGAATGGTGCATTTTCAACAGACAAAAAAACCTAGAGTTCAAATAAATTCAAGAAAATGAAATGTCTTTTGTAACCGATGAGTTTCCGTCCGAAACCCTGATACTTTGAAAGAGGCTGTCCGTTTTGTACACGAAGTCCATCCAAGCTTTGCCGTAACCCTCTCAACTTTTTAGCACAAGATATGTGGGTGAAATGATGATACCATGCCAACTTTCAACCTTTTCAGAGTTTATTTGTAGTGCTTTTCAATTTCAGGGTCATTTAGCTCAAAAAACTGAATAACTGCATGAAAAATAATAAATGAAGTCAGAAGGGGTTGGAAATTGATGAGGTGGCTTTGAATGGTGCATTTTGAACACACAAAACCTGGAGTTCAAATAAATTCAAGAAAATGAAATGTCTTTTGTAAACGATGAGTTTCCGTCCGAATCCGTGATAATTCCAAAGAGAATGTCCGTTCTATACACGAAGTGCATCCAGCTTTTGCCGTAACCCTCTCAACTTTTTAGCACATTCTATGTGGGTGAAATGATGATACCATGCCAACTTTCAACCTTTTCAGAGTTGATTTGTACTGCTTTTCAATTTCAGGGTCATTTAGCTCAAAAAAATCAATAACTGCATGAAAAATAACAAATGAAGTCAGAAGGGGTTGAAAATGCATGATGTGGATTTGCATGGTGAATTTTGAACACGCAAAAAACCGGGAGTTCAAATAAATTCAAGAAAATGAAATGTCTTTTGTAACCGATGAGTTTCCGTCCGAAACCCTGATAATTCGAAAGAGAATGTCCGTTTTGTACACGAAGTGCATCCATATTTTGCCGTAACCCTCTCCACTTTTTAGCACACGCTATGTGGGTGAAATGATGATACAATGCCAACTTTCAACCTTTTCAGAATTGATTTGTAGTGCTTTTCAATTTCAGGGTCGTTTATCTAAAAAAAATCAATAACTCCATGAAAAATAACAAATGTAGTCAGAAGGGGTTGAAACTTTATGATGTGGCTTTGAATGGTGCATTTTGAACACACAAAAAACCCGGAGTTCAAATAAAATCAAGAAAATGAAATGTCTTTTGTAACCGATGAGTTTCCGTCCGAAACTTCGATACTTCGAAAGAGGCTGTCCGTTTTGTACACGAAGTCCATCCAACCTTTACCGTAACCCTCTCAACTTTTTAGCACAAGATATGTGGGTGAAATGATGATACCATGCCAACTTTCAACCTTTTCAGAGATTATTTGTAGTACTTTTCAATTTCAGGGTCATTTAGATCAAAAAACTGAATAAGTGCATGAAAAATAATAAATGAAGTGAGAAGGGGTTGGAAATTGAGGAGGTGGCTTTGAATGGTGCATTTTGAACACAGAAAACCTGGAGTTCAAATAAATTTAAGAAAATGAAATGTCTTTTGTAAACGATGAACTTCCGTCCGAAACCGGGATAATTGCAAAGAGAATGTCCGTTTTGTACACGAAGTGCATCCAGCTTTTGCCGTAACCCTCTCAACTTTTTAGCACATGCTATGTGGGTGAAATGATGATACCATGCCAACTTTCAACCTTTTCAGAGTTGATTTGTAGTGCTTTTCAATTTCAGGGTCATTTAGCTCAAAAAAATCAATAACTGCATGAAAAATAACAAATGAAGTCAGAAGGGGTTGAAAATGGATGATGTGGATTTGAATGGTGAATTTTGAACACGCAAAAAACCTGGAGTTCAAATAAATTCAAGAAAATGAAATGTCTTTTGTAACCGATGAGTTTCCGTCCGAAACCCTGATCATTCGAAAGAGAATGTCCGTTTTGTACACGAAGTGCATCCATCTTTTGCCGTAACCCTCTCAACTTTTTAGCACTCGCTATGTGAGTGAAATGATGATACAATGCCAACTTTCAACCTTTTCAGAATTGATTTGTAGTGCTTTTCAATTTCAGGGTCGTTTATCTAAAAAAAATCAATAACTGCATGAAAAATAACAAATGTAGTCAGAAGGGGTTGAAACTTGATGATGTGGCTTTGAATGGTGCATTTTGAACACACAAAAAACCCGGAGTTCAAATAAAATCAAGAAAATGAAATGTCTTTTGTAACCGATGAGTTTCCGTCCGAAACTCCGATACTTCGAAAGAGACTGTTTGTTTCGTACACGGAGTGCATCCATCCTTTGTCGTAACCCTCTCAACTTTTTAGCACAGGCTATGTGGGTGAAATTATGATACCATGCCAACTTTCAACCTTTTCAGAGTTCATTTGTAGTGCTTTTCATGGTCATTTAGCTCAAAAAAAACAATAACTGCACGAAAAATAACAAATGAAGTCAGAAGGGGTTGAAAATTGATGATGTGGCTTTAAATGGTGCATTTTGAACACACAAAATGCCTGGAGTTCAAATAAGTTCAAGAAAATAAAATGCCTTTTGTAACAGATGAGTTTATATCCGAAACCCTGATACTTCGAAAGAGACTGTCCGTTTTGTACGCGAAGTGCATCCAGCTTTTGCCGTAACCCTCTCAACTTTTTAGCACATGCTATGTGGGTGAAATGATGTTACCATGCCAACTTTCAACCTTTTCAGAGTTCATTTGTAGTGCTTTTCAATTTGAAGGTCATTTAGCTCAAAAAAAATCAATAACTGCATGAAAAATAACAAATGAAGTCAGAAGGGGTTGAAAAAATTGATGATGTGGCCTTTAATGGTGCATTTTGAACACACAAAAAGCCTGGAGTTGAAATAAATTCAAGAAAATGAAATGTCTTTTGTAACCGATGAGTTTTCGTCCGAAACCCAGATACTTCAAAAGAGACTATCCGTTTTTTACACAAAGTGGATCCAACTTTTGCCGTAACCCTCTCAACTTTTTAGCACATGCTATGTGGCTTAAATAATGGTACCATGCCAACTTTCAACCTTTTCAGAGTTCATTTGTAGTTCTTTTAAACTTCAAGGTCATTTAGCTCAAAAAAATCAATAACTGCATGAAAAATAACAAATGAAGTCAGAAGGGGTTGAAAATTGATGATGTGGCTTTGAATGGTGCATTTTGAACACACAAAAAACCCGGAGTTCAAATAATTTCAAGAAAATGAAATGCTTTTTGTAACAGATGAGTTTATGTCCGAAACCCTGATACTTCGAAAGAGACTGTCCGTTTTGCACATGAAGTGCATCCAACTTTTGCCGTAACCCTCTCAACTTTTTAGCACATGCTATGCGGGTGAAATGATGATACCATGCCAACTTTCAACCTTTTCAGAGTTCATTTGTAGTGCTTTTCAATTTCAGGGTCATTTAGCTCAAAAAAATCAATAACTGCATGAAAAATAACAAATGAAGTCAGAAGGGGTTGAATATTGATGATGTGGATTTGAAGGTGCATTTTGAACACACAAAAAACCCGGAGTTCAAATAAATTCAAGAAAATGAAATGTCTTTTGTAACCGATGAGTTTCCGTCCGAAACCCTGATACTTCGAAAGAGACTGTCCGTTTTGTACACGAAGTGTATCCAGCTTTTGCCGTAACCCTCTCAACTTTTTAGCATATCCTATGTCGGTGAAATGATGGTACCATGCCAACTTTAAACCTTTTCAGAGTTCATTTCTAGTGCTTTTCAATTTCAGGGTCATTTAGCTCAAAAAAAATCAATAACTGCATGAAAAATAACAAATGAAGTCAGAAGGGGTTGAAAATTGATGATGTGGCTTTGAAGGGTGCATTTTGAACATACAAAAAACCCAGAGTTCCAATAAATTAAAGAAAATGAAATGTCTTTTGTAACCGATGAGTTTCCGTGCGAAACCCTGATACTTCGAAAGAGACTATCCGTTTTGTACACGAAGTGCATCCAGCTTTTGGCGTAACCCTCTCAACTTTTTAGGACATGCTATGTGGGTGAAATGATGATACCATGCCAACTTTCAACCTTTCAGAGTTCATTTGTAGTGCTTTTCAATTTCAGGGTCATTTAGCTCAAAAAAATCAATAACTGCATGAAAAATAACAAATGAAGTCAGAAGGGGTTGAATATTGATGATGTGGATTTGAATGGTGCATTTTGAACAGACAAAAAACCTAGAGTTCAAATAAATTCAAGAAAATAAAATGTCTTTTGTAACCGATGAGTTTCCGTCCGAAAACCTGATACTTCAAAAGAGACTGTCCGTTTTGTACACGAAGTGCATCCAGCTTTTGGTGTAACCCTCTCAACTTTTTAGCACATGCTACGTGGGTGAAATGATGATACCATGCCAACTTTCAACCTTTTCAGAGTTTATTTGTAGTGCTTTTCATGGTCATTTAGCTCAAAAAAAACAATAACTGCATGAAAAATAACAAATGAAGTCAGAAGGGGTTGAAAATTGATGATGTGGCTTTAAATGGTGCATTTTGAACACACAAAATGCCTGGAGTTCAAATAAGTTCAAGAAAATGAAATGCCTTTTGTAACAGATGAGTTTATATCCGAAACCCTGATACTTCGAAAGAGACTGTCCGTTTTGTACACGAAGTGCATCCAGCTTTTGCCGTAACCCTCTCAACTTTTTAGCACATGCTATGTGGGTGAAATGATGTTACCATGCCAACTTTCAACCTTTTCAGAGTTCATTTGTAGTGCTTTTCAATTTGAAGGTCATTTAGCTCAAAAAAAATCAATAACTGCATGAAAAATAACAAATGAAGTCAGAAGGGGTTGAAAAAATTGATGATGTGGCCTTTAATGGTGCATTTTGAACACACAAAAAGCCTGGAGTTGAAATAAATTCAAGAAAATGAAATGTCTTTTGTAACCGATGAGTTTTCGTCCGAAACCCAGATACTTCAAAAGAGACTATCCATTTTTTACACAAAGTGGATCCAACTTTTGCCGTAACCCTCTCAACTTTTTAGCACATGCTATGTGGCTTAAATAATGGTACCATGCCAACTTTCAACCTTTTCAGAGTTCATTTGTAGTGCTTTTAAATTTCAAGGTCATTTAGCTCAAAAAAATCAATAACTGCATGAAAAATAGCAAATGAAGTCAGAAGGGGTTGAAAATTGATGATGTGGCTTTGAATGGTGCATTTTGAACACACAAAAAACCCGGAGTTCAAATAATTTCAAGAAAATGAAATGCTTTTTGTAACAGATGAGTTTATGTCCGAAACCCTGATACTTCGAAAGAGACTGTCCGTTTTGCACATGAAGTGCATCCAACTTTTGCCGTAACCCTCTCAACTTTTTAGCACATGCTATGCGGGTGAAATGATGAAACCATGCCAACTTTCAACCTTTTCAGAGTTCATTTGTAGTGCTTTTCAATATCAGGGTCATTTAGCTCAAAAAAATCAATAACTGCATGAAAAATAACAATGAAGTCAGAAGGGGTTGAATATTGATGATGTGGATTTGAAGGTGCATTTTGAACACACAAAAAACCCGGAGTTCAAATAAATTCAAGAAAATGAAATGTCTTTTCTAACCGATGAGTTTCCGTCCGAAACCCTGATACTTCGAAACAGACTGTCCGTTTTGTACACGAAGTGTATCCAGCTTTTGCCGTAACCCTCTCAACTTTTTAGCATATCCTATGTCGGTGAAATGATGGTACCATGCCAACTTTAAACCTTTTCAGAGTTCATTTCTAGTGCTTTTCAATTTCAGGGTCATTTAGCTCAAAAAAAAATCAATAACTGCATGAAAAATAACAAATGAAGTCAGAAGGGGTTGAAAATTGATGATGTGGCTTTGAATGGTGCATTTTGAACATACAAAAAACCCAGAGTTCCAATAAATTAAAGAAAATGAAATGTCTTTTGTAACCGATGAGTTTCCGTGCGAAACCCTGATACTTCGAAAGAGACTATCCGTTTTGTACACGAAGTGCATCCAGCTTTTGGCGTAACCCTCTCAACTTTTTAGGACATGCTATGTGGGTGAAATGATGATACCATGCCAACTTTCAACCTTTCAGAGTTCATTTGTAGTGCTTTTCAATTTGAGCGTCATTTAGCTCAAAAAAATCAATAACTGCATGAAAAATAACAAATGAAGTCAGAAGGGGTTGAATATTGATGATGTGGATTTGAATGGTGCATTTTGAACAGACAAAAAACCTAGAGTCCAAATAAATTCAAGAAAATAAAATGTCTTTTGTAACCGATGAGTTTCCGTCCGAAAACCTGACACTTCAAAAGAGACTGTCCGTTTTGTACACGAAGTGCATCCAGCTTTTGGTGTAACCCTCTCAACTTTTTAGCACATGCTACGTGGGTGAAATGATGATACCATGCCAACTTTCAACCTTTTCAGAGTTTATTTGTAGTGCTTTTCAATTTCAGGGTCATTTAGCTCAAAAAAATCAATAACTGGATGAATAATAACAAATTAAGTCAGAAGGGGTTGAAAATTGATGATGTGGCCTTGAATGGCGCATTTTGAACACACAAAAAACCCTGAGTTCAAATAAATTAAAGAAAATGAAATGTCTTTTGTAACCGATGAGTTTCCGTCAGAAACCCTGATACTTCGAAAGAGACTGTCCGTTTTGTACACGAAGTGCATCCAACCTTAGTCATAACCCTCTCAACTTTTTAGCACATGCTATGTGGGTGAAATGATGATACCGTGCCAACTTTCAACCTTTTCAGAGTTCATTTGTAGTGCTTTTCATGGTCATTTAGCTCAAAAAAAAATAATAACTGCATGAAAAATAACAAATGAAGTCAGAAGGGGTTGAAAATTGATGATGTGGCTTTGAATGGTGCATTTTGAACATACAAAAAACCTAGAGTTCAAATAAATTCAAGAAAATGAAATGTCTTTTGTAACCGATGAGTTTTCGTCCGAAACCCTGATACTTCGAAAGAGACTGTCCGTTTTGCACACGAAGTGCATCCAGCTTTTGCCGTAACCCTCTCAACTTTCTAGCACATCCTATGTCGGTGAAATGATGGTACCATGCCACATTTCAACCTTTTCAGAGTTCATTTGTAGTGCTTTTCAATTTCAGGGTCATTTAGCTAAAAAAATCAACAACTGCATGAAAAATAACAAAAGAAGTCAGAAAGGGTTGAAAATTGATGATGTGGCTTTGAATGGTGCATTTTGAACACACAAAAAACCCGGAGTTCAAATAAATTCAAGAAAATGAAATGTCTTCTGTAACCGATGAGTTTCCATCCGAAACTCCAATACTTCGAAAGAGACTGTCTATTTTGTACACGAAGTGCATCCAGCCTTTGTCGTAACCCTCTCAACTTTTTAGGACGTGCTATGTGGGTGAAATGATGATACCATGCCAACTTTCAACCTTTTCAGAGTTCATTTGTAGTGCTTTTCAATTTCAGGGTCATTTAGCACAAAAAAAATCAATAACTGCATGAAAAATAACAAATGAAGTCAGAAGGGGTTGAAAATTGATGATGTGGCTTTGAATGGTGCATTTTGAACATACAAAAAACCCAGAGTTCCAATAAATTAAAGAAAATGAAATGTCTTTTGTAACCGATGAGTTTCCGTGCGAAACCCTGATACTTCGAAAGAGACTGTCCGTTTTGTACACGAAGTGCATCCAGCTTTTGGTGTAACCCTCTCAACTTTTTAGCACATGCTACGTGGGTGAAATGATGATACCATGCCAACTTTCAACCTTTTCAGAGTTCATTTGTAGTGCTTTTCAATTTCAAGGTCATTTAGGTCAAAAAAATCAATAACTGCATGAAAAATAACAAATGAAGTCAGAACGGGTTGAAACTTGATGATGTCGCTTTGAGTGGTGCATTTTGAACACACAAAAAGCCTGGAGTTCAAATAATTTCAAGAAAATGAAATGCTTTTTGTAACAGATAAGTTTATGTCCGAAACCCTGATACTTCGAAAGAGACTGTCCGTTTTGCACACGAAGTGCATCCAGCTTTTGCCGTAACCCTATCACCTTTTTAGCACATGCTATGCGGGTGAAATGATGAAACCATGCCAACTTTCAACCTTTTCAGAGTTCATTTGTAGTGCTTTTCAATTTCAGGGTCATTTAGCTCAAAAAATCAATAACTGCATGAAAAATAACAAATGAAGTCAGAAAGGTTTAAAAATTGATGATTTGGCTTTGAATGGTGCGTTTTGAACACACAAAAAACCCGGAGTTCAAATAAATTCAAGAAAATGAAATGTCTTTTGTAACCGATGAGTTTCCGTCAGAAACCCTGATACTTCGAAAGAGACTGTCCGTTTTGTACACGAAGTGCATCCAACCTTAGTCATAACCCTCTCAACTTTTTATCACATGCTATGTGGGTGAAATGATGATACCGTGCCAACTTTCAACCTTTTCAGAGTTCATTTGTAGTGCTTTTCATGGTCATTTAGCTCAAAAAAAATAACTGCATGAAAAATAACAAATGAAGTCAGAAGGGGTTGAAAATTGATGATGTGGCTTTGAATGGTGCATTTTGAACATACAAAAAACCTAGAGTTCAAATAAATTCAAGAAAATGAAATGTCTTTTGTAACCGATGAGTTTTCGTCCGAAACCCTGATACTTCGAAAGAGACTGTCCGTTTTGTACACGTAGTGCATCCAGATTTTGCCGTAACCCTCTCAACTTTCTAGCACATCCTATGTCGGTGAAATGATGGTACCATGCCACATTTCAACCTTTTCAGAGTTCATTTGTAGTGCTTTTCAATTTCAGGGTCATTTAGCTTAAAAAAATCAATAACTGCATGAAAAATAACAAATGAAGTCAGAAGGGGTTGAACATTGATGATGTGGCTTTAAATGGTGCATTTTGAACACACAAAATGCCTGGAGTTCAAATAAGTTCAAGAATATGAAATGCCTTTTGTAACAGATGAGTTTATGTCCGAAACCCTGATACTTCGAAAGAGACTGTCCGTTTTGTACACGAAGTGGATCCAGCTTTTGCCGTAACCCTCTCAACTTTTTAGCACATGCTATGTGGGTGAAATGATGGTACCATGCCAACTTTCAACCTTTTCAGAGTTCATTTCTAGTGCTTTTCAATTTGAAGGTCATTTAGCTCAAAAAAAACAATTACTGCATGAAAAATAACAAATGAAGTCAGAAGGGGTTGAAAATTGATTATGTGGCTTTGAATGGTGCATTTTGAACACACAAAAAGCCTAGCGTTCAAATAAATTCAAGAAAATGAAATGTCTTTTGTAACCGATGAGTTTTCGTCCGAAACTCTGATACTTCGAAAGAGACTATCCGTTTTGTACACTGAAGTGTATCCAGCTTTTTGCCTTAACCCTCTCAACTTTGTAGGACATGCTATGTGGGTGAAATGATGGTACCATGCCAACTTTCAACCTTTTCAGAGTTCATTTGTAGTGCTTTTCAATTTCAGGGTCATTTAGGTCAAAAAAATCAATAACTGCATGAAAAATAACAAATGAAGTCAGAAGGGTTGAAAATTGATGATGTCGCTTTGAAGTGGTGCATTTTGAACACACAAAAAGCCTGGAGCTTCAAATAATTTCAAGAAAATGAAATGCTTTTGTAACAGATGAGTTTATGTCCGAAACCCTGATACTTCGAAAGAGACTGTCCGTTTTGCACACGAAGTGCATCCAGCTTTTGCCGTAAGCCTCTCAACTTTTTAGCACATGCTATGCGGGTGAAATGATGAAACCATGCCAACTTTCAACCTTTTCAGAGTTCATTTGTAGTGCTTTTCAATTTCAGGGTCATTTAGCTCAAAAAATCAATAACTGCATGAAAAATAACAAATGAAGTCAGAAAGGTTTGAAAATTGATGATGTGGCTTTGAATGGTGCATTTTGAACATACAAAAAACCCAGAGTTCCAATAAATTAAAGAAAATGAAATGTCTTTTGTAACCGATGAGTTTCCGTGCGAAACCCTGATACTTCAAAAGAGACTATCCGTTTTGTACACGAAGTGCATCCAGCTTTTGGCGTAACCCTCTCAACTTTTTAGCACATGCTATGTGGGTGAAATGATGATACCATGCCAACTTTCAACCTTTCAGAGTTCATTTGTAGTGCTTTTCAATTTCAGGGTCATTTAGCTCAAAAAAATCAATAACTGCATGAAAAATAACAAATGAAGTCAGAAGGGGTTGAAAATTGATGATGTGTCTTTGAATGGTGCATTTTGAACACACAAAAAACCCGGAGTTCAAATAAATTGAAGAAAATGAAATGTCTTTTGTAAGCGATGAGTTTTCGTCCGAAACTCTGATACTTCGTAAGAGACTGTCCGTTTTGTACCTGAAGTGTATCCAGCTTTTGCCTTAACCCTCCCAACTTTTTAGGACATGCTATGTGGGTGAAATGATGGTACCATGCCAACTTTCAACCTTTTCAGAGTTCATTTGTAGTGCTTTTCAATTTCACGGTCATTTAGGTCAAAAAAATCAATAACTGCATGAAAAATAACAAATGAAGTCAGAACGGGTTGAAACTTGATGATGTCGCTTTGAGTGGTGCATTTTGAACACACAAAAAGCCTGGAGTTCAAATAATTCAAGAAAATGAAATGTCTTTTGTAACAGATAAGTTTATGTCTGAAACCCTGATACTTCGAAAGAGACTGTCCGTTTTGCACACGAAGTGCATCCAGCTGTTGCCGTAACCCTCTCACCTTTTTAGCACATGCTATGCGGGTGAAATGATGAAACCATGCCAACTTTCAACCTTTTCATAGTTCATTTGTAGTGCTTTTCAATTTCAGGGTCATTTAGCTCAAAAAATCAATAACTGCATGAAAAATAACAAATGAAGTCAGAAAGGTTTGAAAATTGATGATGTGGCTTTGAATGGTGTATTTTGAACTAACAAAAAACCCGGAGTTCAAATAAATTCAAGAAAATGAAATGTCTTTTGTAACCGATGAGTTTCCGTCAGAAACCCTGATACTTCGAAAGAGACTGTCCGTTTTGTACACGAAGTGCATCCAACCTTAGTCATAACCCTCTCAACTTTTTAGCACATGCTATGTGGGTGAAATGATGATACCGTGCCAACTTTCAACCTTTTCAGAGTTCATTTGTAGTGCTTTTCAATTTCAGGGTCATTTAGCTTAAAAAAATCAATAACTGCATGAAAAATAACAAATGAAGTCAGAAGGGGTTGAACATTGATGATGTGGCTTTAAATGGTGCATTTTGAACACACAAAATGCCTGGAGTTCAAATAAGTTCAAGAATATGAAATGCCTTTTGTAACAGATGAGTTTATGTCCGAAACCCTGATACTTCGAAAGAGACTGTCCGTTTTGTACACGAAGTGCATCCAGCTTTTTGCCGTAACCCTCTCAACTTTTTAGCACATGCTATGTGGGTGAAATGATGGTACCATGCCAACTTTCAACCTTTTCAGAGTTCATTTGCTAGTGCTTTTCAATTTGAAGGTCATTTAGCTCAAAAAATCAATAACTGCATGAAAAATAACAAATGAAGTCAGAAGGGGTTGAAAATTGATGATGTGGCTTTGAATGGTGCATTTTGAACACACAAAAAGCCTAGCGTTCAAATAAATTCAAGAAAATGAAATGTCTTTTGTAACCGATGAGTTTTCGTCCGAAACTCCTGATACTTCGTAAGAGACTATCCGTTTTGTACACTGAAGTGTATCCAGCTTTTGCCTTAACCCTCTCAACTTTGTAGGACATGCTATGTGGGTTAAATGATGGTACCATGCCAACTTTCAACCTTTTCAGAGTTCATTTGTAGTGCTTTTCAATTTCAGGCTCATTTAGGTCAAAAAAATCAATAACTGCATGAAAAATAACAAATGAAGTCAGAACGGGTTGAAAATTGATGATGTCGCTTTGAGTGGTGCATTTTGAACACACAAAAAGCCTGGAGTTCAAATAATTTCAAGAAAATGAAATGTCTTTTGTAACCGATGAGTTTCCGTCAGAAACCCTGATACTTCGAAAGAGACTGTCCGTTTTGTACACGAAGTGCATCCAACCTTAGTCATAACCCTCTCAACTTTTTAGCACATGCTATGTGGGTGAAATGATGATACCGTGCCAACTTTCAACCTTTTAAGAGTTCATTTGTAGTGCTTTTCATGGTCATTTAGCTCAAAAAAAAATAACTGCATGAAAAATAACAAATGAAGTCAGAAGGGGTTGAAAATTGATGATGTGGCTTTGAATGGTGCATTTTGAACATACAAAAAACCTAGAGTTCAAATAAATTCAAGAAAATGAAATGTCTTTTGTAACCGATGAGTTTTCGTCCGAAACCCTGATACTTCGAAAGAGACTGTCCGTTTTGTACACGAAGTGCATCCAGCTTTTGCCGTAACCCTCTCAACTTTCTAGCACATCCTATGTCGGTGAAATGATGGTAACCATGCCACATTTCAACCTTTTCAGAGTTCATTTGTAGTGCTTTTCAATTTCAGGGTCATTTAGCTTAAAAAAGCAATAACTGCATGAAAAATAACAAATGAAGTCAGAAGGGGTTGAACATTGATGATGTGGCTTTAAATGGTGCATTTTGAACACACAAAATGCCTGGAGTTCAAATAAGTTCAAGAATATGAATGCCTTTTGTAACAGATGAGTTTATGTCCGAAACCCTGATACTTCGAAAGAGACTGTCCGTTTTGTACACGAAGTGGATCCAGCTTTGCCGTAACCCTCTCAACTTTTTAGCACATGCTATGTGGGTGAAATGATGGTACCATGCCAACTTTCAACCTTTTCAGAGTTCATTTCTAGTGCTTTTCAATTTGAAGGTCATTTAGCTCAAAAAAATCAATTACTGCATGAAAAATAACAAATGAAGTCAGAAGGGGTTGAAAATTGATTATGTGGCTTTGAATGGTGCATTTTGAACACACAAAAAGCCTAGCGTTCAAATAAATTCAAGAAAATGAAATGTCTTTTGTAACCGATGAGTTTTCGTCCGAAACTCTGATACTTCGTAAGAGACTATCCGTTTTGTACACTGAAGTGTATCCAGCTTTTGCCGTAACCCTCCCAACTTTGTAGCACATGCTATGTGGGTGAAATGATGGTACCATGCCAACTTTCAACCTTTTCAGAGTTCATTTGTAGTGCTTTTCAATTTCAGGGTCATTTAGGTCAAAAAAATCAATAACTGCATGAAAAATAACAAATGAAGTCAGAACGGGTTGAAAATTGATGATGTCGGCTTTGAAGTGGTGCATTTTGAACACACAAAAAGCCTGGAGTTCAAATAATTTCAAGAAAATGAAATGCTTTTGTAACAGATGAGTTTATGTCCGAAACCCTGATACTCCGAAAGAGACTGTCCGTTTTGCACACGAAGTGCATCCAGCTGTTGCCGTAACCCTCTCACCTTTTTAGCACATGCTATGCGGGTGAAATGATGAAACCATGCCAACTTTCAACCTTTTCAGAGTTCGTTTGTAGTGCTTTTCAATTTCAGGGTCATTTAGCTCAAAAAATCAATAACTGCATGAAAAATAACAAATGAAGTCAGAAAGGGTTGAAAATTGATGATGTGGCTTTGAATGGTGTATTTTGAACACACAAAAAACCTCGAGTTCAAATAAATTCAAGAAAATGAAATGTCTTTTGTAACCTATGAGTTTCCGTCCGAAACCCTGATACTTCGAAAGAGACTGTCCGTTTTGTACACGAAGTGCATCCAACCTTAGTCATAACCCTCTCAACTTTTAGCACATGCTATGTGGGTGAAATGATGATACCGTGCCAACTTTCAACCTTTTCAGAGTTCATTTGTAGTGCTTTTCATGGTCATTTAGCTCAAAAAAAAATAACTGCATGAAAAATAACAAATGAAGTCAGAAGGGGTTGAAAATTGATGATGTGGCTTTGAATGGTGCATTTTGAACATACAAAAAACCTAGAGTTCAAATAAATTCAAGAAAATGAAATGTCTTTTGTAACCGATGAGTTTTCGTCCGAAACTCTGATACTTCGTAAGAGACTATCCGTTTTGTACCTGAAGTGTATCCAGCTTTTGCCTTAACCCTCCCAACTTTGTAGGACATGCTATGTGGGTGAAATGATGGTACCATGCCAACTTTCAACCTTTTCAGAGTTCATTTGTAGTGCTTTTCAATTTCAGGCTCATTTAGGTCAAAAAAATCAATAACTGCATGAAAAATAACAAATGAAGTCAGAACGGGTTGAAAATTGATGATGTCGCTTTGAGTGGTGCATTTTGAACACACAAAAAGCCTGGAGTTCAAATAATTTCAAGAAAATGAAATGTCTTTTGTAACCGATGAGTTTTCCGTCAGAAAGAGACTGTCCGTTTTGTACACGAAGTGCATCCAACCTTAGTCATAACCCTCTCAACTTTTTAGCACATGCTATGTGGGTGAAATGATGATACCGTGCCAACTTTCAACCTTTTAAGAGTTCATTTGTAGTGCTTTTCATGGTCATTTAGCTCAAAAAAAAATAACTGCATGAAAAATAACAAATGAAGTCAGAAGGGGTTGAAAATTGATGATGTGGCTTTGAATGGTGCATTTTGAACATACAAAAAACCTAGAGTTCAAATAAATTCAAGAAAATGAAATGTCTTTTGTAACCGATGAGTTTTCGTCCGAAACCCTGATACTTCGAAAGAGACTGTCCGTTTTGTACACGAAGTGCATCCAGCTTTTGCCGTAACCCTCTCAACTTTCTAGCACATCCTATGTCGGTGAAATGATGGTACCATGCCACATTTCAACATTTTTAGAGTTCATTTGTAGTGCTTTTCAATTTCAGGGTCATTTAGCTTAAAAAGATCAATAACTGCATGAAAAATAACAAATGAAGTCAGAAGGGGTTGAACATTGATGATGTGGCTTTAAATGGTGCATTTTGAACACACAAAATGCCTGGAGTTCAAATAAGTTCAAGAATATGAAATGCCTTTTGTAACAGATGAGTTTATGTCCGAAACCCTGATACTTCGAAAGAGACTGTCCGTTTTGTACACGAAGTGGATCCAGCTTTTTGCCGTAACCCTCTCAACTTTTTAGCACATGCTATGTGGGTGAAATGATGGTACCATGCCAACTTTCAACCTTTTCAGAGTTCATTTCTAGTGCTTTTCAATTTGAAGGTCATTTAGCTCAAAAAAAATCAATTACTGCATGAAAAATAACAAATGAAGTCAGAAGGGGTTGAAAATTGATTATGTGGCTTTGAATGGTGCATCTTGAACACACAAAAAGCCTAGCGTTCAAATAAATTCAAGAAAATGAAATGTCTTTTGTAACCGATGAGTTTTCGTCCGAAACTCTGATACTTCGTAAGAGACTATCCGTTTTGTACCTGAAGTGTATCCAGCTTTTGCCTTAACCCTCCCAACTTTGTAGGACATGCTATGTGGGTGAAATGATGGTACCATGCCAACTTTCAACCTTTTCAGAGTTCATTTGTAGTGCTTTTCAATTTCAGGCTCATTTAGGTCAAAAAAATCAATAACTGCATGAAAAATAACAAATGAAGTCAGAACGGGTTGAAAATTGATGATGTCGCTTTGAGTGGTGCATTTTGAACACACAAAAAGCCTGGAGTTCAAATAATTTCAAGAAAATGAAATGTCTTTTGTAACCGATGAGTTTCCGTCAGAAACCCTGATACTTCGAAAGAGACTGTCCGTTTTGTACACGAAGTGCATCCAACCTTAGTCATAACCCTCTCAACTTTTTAGCACATGCTATGTGGGTGAAATGATGATACCGTGCCAACTTTCAACCTTTTAAGAGTTCATTTGTAGTGCTTTTCATGGTCATTTAGCTCAAAAAAAAATAACTGCATGAAAAATAACAAATGAAGTCAGAAGGGGTTGAAAATTGATGATGTGGCTTTGAATGGTGCATTTTGAACATACAAAAAACCTAGAGTTCAAATAAATTCAAGAAAATGAAATGTCTTTTGTAACCGATGAGTTTTCGTCCGAAACCCTGATACTTCGAAAGAGACTGTCCGTTTTGTACACGAAGTGCATCCAGCTTTTGCCGTAACCCTCTCAACTTTCTAGCACATCCTATGTCGGTGAAATGATGGTACCATGCCACATTTCAACCTTTTCAGAGTTCATTTGTAGTGCTTTTCAATTTAGGGTCATTTAGCTTAAAAAGATCAATAACTGCATGAAAAATAACAAATGAAGTCAGAAGGGGTTGAACATTGATGATGTGGCTTTAAATGGTGCATTTTGAACACACAAAATGCCTGGAGTTCAAATAAGTTCAAGAATATGAAATGCCTTTTGTAACAGATGAGTTTATGTCCGAAACCCTGATACTTCGAAAGAGACTGTCCGTTTTGTACACGAAGTGGATCCAGCTTTTGCCGTAACCCTCTCAACTTTTTAGCACATGCTATGTGGGTGAAATGATGGTACCATGCCAACTTTCAACCTTTTCAGAGTTCATTTCTAGTGCTTTTCAATTTGAAGGTCATTTAGCTCAAAAAAATCAATTACTGCATGAAAAATAACAAATGAAGTCAGAAGGGGTTGAAAATTGATTATGTGGCTTTGAATGGTGCATTTTGAACACACAAAAAGCCTAGCGTTCAAATAAATTCAAGAAAATGAAATGTCTTTTGTAACCGATGAGTTTTCGTCCGAAACTCTGATACTTCGTAAGAGACTATCCGTTTTGTACCTGAAGTGTATCCAGCTTTTGCCTTAACCCTCCCAACTTTGTAGGACATGCTATGTGGGTGAAATGATGGTACCATGCCAACTTTCAACCTTTTCAGAGTTCATTTGTAGTGCTTTTCAATTTCAGGGTCATTTAGGTCAAAAAAATCAATAACTGCATGAAAAATAACAAATGAAGTCAGAACGGGTTGAAAATTGATGATGTCGCTTTGAGTGGTGCATTTTGAACACACAAAAAGCCTGGAGTTCAAATAATTTCAAGAAAATGAAATGCTTTTTGTAACAGATGAGTTTATGTCCGAAACCCTGATACTCCGAAAGAGACTGTCCGTTTGCACACGAAGTGCATCCAGCTGTTGCCGTAACCCTCTCACCTTTTTAGCACATGCTATGCGGGTGAAATGATGAAACCATGCCAACTTTCAACCTTTTCAGAGTTCATTTGTAGTGCTTTTCAATTTCAGGGTCATTTAGCTCAAAAAATCAATAACTGCATGAAAAATAACAAATGAAGTCAGAAAGGTTTGAAAATTGATGATGTGGCTTTGAATGGTGTATTTTGAACACACAAAAAACCCGGAGTTCAAATAATTCAAGAAAATGAAATGTCTTTTGTAACCGATGAGTTTCCGTCAGAAACCCTGATACTTCGAAAGAGACTGTCCGTTTTGTACACGAAGTGCATCCAACCTTAGTCATAACCCTCTCAACTTTTTAGCACATGCTATGTGGGTGAAATGATGATACCGTGCCAACTTTCAACCTTTTCAGAGTTCATTTGTAGTGCTTTTCATGGTCATTTAGCTCAAAAAAAAATAACTGCATGAAAAATAACAAATGAAGTCAGAAGGGTTGAAAATTGATGATGTGGCTTTGAATGGTGCATTTTGAACATACAAAAAACCTAGAGTTCAAATAAATTCAAGAAAATGAAATGTCTTTTGTAACCGATGAGTTTTCGTCCGAAACCCTGATACTTCGAAAGAGACTGTCCGTTTTGTACACGAAGTGCATCCAGCTTTTGCCGTAACCCTCTCAACTTTCTAGCACATCCTATGTCGGTGAAATGATGGTACCATGCCACATTTCAACCTTTTAGAGTTCATTTGTAGTGCTTTTCAATTTCAGGGTCATTTAGCTTAAAAAAATCAATAACTGCATGAAAAATAACAAATGAAGTCAGAAGGGGTTGAACATTGATGATGTGGCTTTAAATGGTGCATTTTGAACACACAAAATGCCTGGAGTTCAAATAAGTTCAAGAATATGAAATGCCTTTTGTAACAGATCAGTTTATGTCCGAAACCCTGATACTTCGAAAGAGACTGTCCGTTTTGTACACGAAGTGGATCCAGCTTTTTGCCGTAACCCTCTCAACTTTTTAGCACATGCTATGTGGGTGAAATGATGGTACCATGCCAACTTTCAACCTTTTCAGAGTTCATTTGTAGTGCTTTTCAATTTCAGGCTCATTTAGGTCAAAAAAATCAATAACTGCATGAAAAATAACAAATGAAGTCAGAACGGGTTGAAAATTGATGATGTCGCTTTGAGTGGTGCATTTTGAACACACAAAAAGCCTGGAGTTCAAATAATTTCAAGAAAATGAAATGTCTTTTGTAACCGATGAGTTTCCGTCAGAAAGAGACTGTCCGTTTTGTACACGAAGTGCATCCAACCTTAGTCATAACCCTCTCAACTTTTTAGCACATGCTATGTGGGTGAAATGATGATACCGTGCCAACTTTCAACCTTTTAAGAGTTCATTTGTAGTGCTTTTCATGGTCATTTAGCTCAAAAAAAAATAACTGCATGAAAAATAACAAATGAAGTCAGAAGGGGTTGAAAATTGATGATGTGGCTTTGAATGGTGCATTTTGAACATACAA
Source organism: Hordeum marinum (assembly GCA_022496015.1). Lineage (NCBI taxonomy): Eukaryota > Viridiplantae > Streptophyta > Magnoliopsida > Poales > Poaceae > Hordeum > Hordeum marinum. Next base: position 21,023,513 of record CM039674.1, on the reverse strand, counting down.
AAAACCTAGAGTTCAAATAAATTCAAGAAAATGAAATGTCTTTTGTAACCGATGAGTTTTCGTCCGAAACCCTGATACTTCGAAAGAGACTGTCCGTTTTGTACACGAAGTGCATCCAGCTTTTGCCGTAACCCTCTCAACTTTCTAGCACATCCTATGTCGGTGAAATGATGGTACCATGCCACATTTCAACATTTTTAGAGTTCATTTGTAGTGCTTTTCAATTTCAGGGTCATTTAGCTTAAAAAGATCAATAACTGCATGAAAAATAACAAATGAAGTCAGAAGGGGTTGAACATTGATGATGTGGCTTTAAATGGTGCATTTTGAACACACAAAATGCCTGGAGTTCAAATAAGTTCAAGAATATGAAATGCCTTTTGTAACAGATGAGTTTATGTCCGAAACCCTGATACTTCGAAAGAGACTGTCCGTTTTGTACACGAAGTGGATCCAGCTTTTGCCGTAACCCTCTCAACTTTTTAGCACATGCTATGTGGGTGAAATGATGGTACCATGCCAACTTTCAACCTTTTCAGAGTTCATTTCTAGTGCTTTTCAATTTGAAGGTCATTTAGCTCAAAAAAAACAATTACTGCATGAAAAATAACAAATGAAGTCAGAAGGGGTTGAAAATTGATTATGTGGCTTTGAATGGTGCCTCTTGAACACACAAAAAGCCTAGCGTTCAAATAAATTCAAGAAAATGAAATGTCTTTTGTAACCGATGAGTTTTCGTCCGAAACTCTGATACTTCGTAAGAGACTATCCGTTTTGTACCTGAAGTGTATCCAGCTTTTGCCTTAACCCTCCCAACTTTGTAGGACATGCTATGTGGGTGAAATGATGGTACCATGCCAACTTTCAACCTTTTCAGAGTTCATTTGTAGTGCTTTTCAATTTCAGGCTCATTTAGGTCAAAAAAATCAATAACTGCATGAAAAATAACAAATGAAGTCAGAACGGGTTGAAAATTGATGATGTCGCTTTGAGTGGTGCATTTTGAACACACAAAAAGCCTGGAGTTCAAATAATTTCAAGAAAATGAAATGTCTTTTGTAACCGATGAGTTTCCGTCAGAAACCCTGATACTTCGAAAGAGACTGTCCGTTTTGTACACGAAGTGCATCCAACCTTAGTCATAACCCTCTCAACTTTTTAGCACATGCTATGTGGGTGAAATGATGATACCGTGCCAACTTTCAACCTTTTAAGAGTTCATTTGTAGTGCTTTTCATGGTCATTTAGCTCAAAAAAAATAACTGCATGAAAAATAACAAATGAAGTCAGAAGGGGTTGAAAATTGATGATGTGGCTTTGAATGGTGCATTTTGAACATACAAAAAACCTAGAGTTCAAATAAATTCAAGAAAATGAAATGTCTTTTGTAACCGATGAGTTTTCGTCCGAAACCCTGATACTTCGAAAGAGACTGTCCGTTTTGTACACGAAGTGCATCCAGCTTTTGCCGTAACCCTCTCAACTTTCTAGCACATCCTATGTCGGTGAAATGATGGTACCATGCCACATTTCAACCTTTTCAGAGTTCATTTGTAGTGCTTTTCAATTTTAGGGTCATTTAGCTTAAAAAGATCAATAACTGCATGAAAAATAACAAATGAAGTCAGAAGGGGTTGAACATTGATGATGTGGCTTTAAATGGTGCATTTTGAACACACAAAATGCCTGGAGTTCAAATAAGTTCAAGAATATGAAATGCCTTTTGTAACAGATGAGTTTATGTCCGAAACCCTGATACTTCGAAAGAGACTGTCCGTTTTGTACACGAAGTGGATCCAGCTTTTGCCGTAACCCTCTCAACTTTTTAGCACATGCTATGTGGGTGAAATGATGGTACCATGCCAACTTTCAACCTTTTCAGAGTTCATTTCTAGTGCTTTTCAATTTGAAGGTCATTTAGCTCAAAAAAAACAATTACTGCATGAAAAATAACAAATGAAGTCAGAAGGGGTTGAAAATTGATTATGTGGCTTTGAATGGTGCATTTTGAACACACAAAAAGCCTAGCGTTCAAATAAATTCAAGAAAATGAAATGTCTTTTGTAACCGATGAGTTTTCGTCCGAAACTCTGATACTTCGTAAGAGACTATCCGTTTTGTACCTGAAGTGTATCCAGCTTTTGCCTTAACCCTCCCAACTTTGTAGGACATGCTATGTGGGTGAAATGATGGTACCATGCCAACTTTCAACCTTTTCAGAGTTCATTTGTAGTGCTTTTCAATTTCAGGGTCATTTAGGTCAAAAAAATCAATAACTGCATGAAAAATAACAAATGAAGTCAGAACGGGTTGAAAATTGATGATGTCGCTTTGAGTGGTGCATTTTGAACACACAAAAAGCCTGGAGTTCAAATAATTTCAAGAAAATGAAATGCTTTTTGTAACAGATGAGTTTATGTCCGAAACCCTGATACTCCGAAAGAGACTGTCCGTTTCGCACACGAAGTGCATCCAGCTGTTGCCGTAACCCTCTCACCTTTTTAGCACATGCTATGGGGGTGAAATGATGAAACCATGCCAACTTTCAACCTTTTCAGAGTTCATTTGTAGTGCTTTTCAATTTCAGGGTCATTTAGCTCAAAAAATCAATAACTGCATGAAAAATAACAAATGAAGTCAGAAAGGTTTGAAAATTGATGATGTGGCTTTGAATGGTGTATTTTGAACACACAAAAAACCCGGAGTTCAAATAAATTCAAGAAAATGAAATGTCTTTTGTAACCGATGAGTTTCCGTCAGAAACCCTGATACTTCGAAAGAGACTGTCCGTTTTGTACACAAAGTGCATCCAACCTTAGTCATAACCCTCTCAACTTTTTAGCACATGCTATGTGGGTGAAATGATGATACCGTGCCAACTTTCAACCTTTTCAGAGTTCATTTGTAGTGCTTTTCATGGTCATTTAGCTCAAAAAAAAATAACTGCATGAAAAATAACAAATGAAGTCAGAAGGGTTTGAAAATTGATGATGTGGCTTTGAATGGTGCATTTTGAACATACAAAAAACCTAGAGTTCAAATAAATTCAAGAAAATGAAATGTCTTTTGTAACCGATGAGTTTTCGTCCGAAACCCTGATACTTCGAAAGAGACTGTCCGTTTTGTACACGAAGTGCATCCAGCTTTTGCCGTAACCCTCTCAACTTTCTAGCACATCCTATGTCGGTGAAATGATGGTACCATGCCACATTTCAACCTTTTTAGAGTTCATTTGTAGTGCTTTTCAATTTCAGGGTCATTTAGCTTAAAAAAATCAATAACTGCATGAAAAATAACAAATGAAGTCAGAAGGGGTTGAACATTGATGATGTGGCTTTAAATGGTTCATTTTGAACACACAAAATGCCTGGAGTTCAAATAAGTTCAAGAATATGAAATGCCTTTTGTAACAGATGAGTTTATGTCCGAAACCCTGATACTTCGAAAGAGACTGTCCGTTTTGTACACGAAGTGGATCCAGCTTTTTGCCGTAACCCTCTCAACTTTTTAGCACATGCTATGTGGGTGAAATGATGGTACCATGCCAACTTTCAACCTTTTCAGAGTTCATTTCTAGTGCTTTTCAATTTGAAGGTCATTTAGCTCAAAAAAATCAATTACTGCATGAAAAATAACAAATGAAGTCAGAAGGGGTTGAAAATTGATTATGTGGCTTTGAATGGTGCATTTTGAACACACAAAAAGCCTAGCGTTCAAATAAATTCAAGAAAATGAAATGTCTTTTGTAACCGATGAGTTTTCGTCCGAAACTCTGATACTTCGTAAGAGACTATCCGTTTTGTACCTGAAGTGTATCCAGCTTTTGCCTTAACCCTCCCAACTTTGTAGGACATGCTATGTGGGTGAAATGATGGTACCATGCCAACTTTCAACCTTTTCAGAGTTCATTTGTAGTGCTTTTCAATTTCAGGCTCATTTAGGTCAAAAAAATCAATAACTGCATGAAAAATAACAAATGAAGTCAGAACGGGTTGAAAATTCATGATGTCGCTTTGAGTGGTGCATTTTGAACACACAAAAAGCCTGGAGTTAAAATAATTTCAAGAAAATGAAATGTCTTTTGTAACCGATGAGTTTCCGTCAGAAACCCTGATACTTCGAAAGAGACTATCCGTTTTGTACACGAAGTGCATCCAACCTTAGTCATAACCCTCTTAACTTTTTAGCACATGCTATGTGGGTGAAATGATGATACCGTGCCAACTTTCAACATTTTCAGAGTTCATTTGTAGTGCTTTTCATGGTCATTTAGCTCAAAAAAAATAACTGCATGAAAAATAACAAATGAAGTCAGAAGGGGTTGAAAATTGATGATGTGGCTTTGAATGGTGCATTTTGAACATACAAAAAACCTAGAGTTCAAATAAATTCAAGAAAATGAAATGTCTTTTGTAACCGATGAGTTTTCGTCCGAAACCCTGATACTTCGAAAGAGACTGTCCGTTTTGTACACGAAGTGCATCCAGCTTTTGCCGTAACCCTCTCAACTTTCTAGCACATCCTATGTCGGTGAAATGATGGTACCATGCCACATTTCAACCTTTTCATAGTTCATTTGTAGTGCTTTTCAATTTCAGGGTCATTTAGCTTAAAAAGAACAATAACTGCATGAAAACTAACAAATGAAGTCAGAAGGGGTTGAACATTGATGATGTGGCTTTAAATGGTTCATTTTGAACACACAAAATGCCTGGAGTTCAAATAAGTTCAAGAATATGAAATGCCTTTTGTAACAGATGAGTTTATGTCCGAAACCCTGATACTTCGAAAGAGACTGTCCGTTTTGTACACGAAGTGGATCCAGCTTTTGCCGTAACCCTCTCAACTTTTTAGCACATGCTATGTGGGTGAAATGATGGTACCATGCCAACTTTCAACCTTTTCAGAGTTCATTTCTAGTGCTTTTCAATTTGAAGGTCATTTAGCTCAAAAAAATCAATTACTGCATGAAAAATAACAAATGAAGTCAGAAGGGGTTGAAAATTGATTATGTGGCTTTGAATGGTGCATTTTGAACACACAAAAAGCCTAGCGTTCAAATAAATTCAAGAAAATGAAATGTCTTTTGTAACCGATGAGTTTTCGTCCGAAACTCTGATACTTCGTAAGAGACTATCCGTTTTGTACCTGAAGTGTATCCAGCTTTTGCCTTAACCCTCCCAACTTTGTAGGACATGCTATGTGGGTGAAATGATGGTACCATGCCAACTTTCAACCTTTTCAGAGTTCATTTGTAGTGCTTTTCAATTTCAGGCTCATTTAGGTCAAAAAAATCAATAACTGCATGAAAAATAACAAATGAAGTCAGAACGGGTTGAAAATTCATGATGTCGCTTTGAGTGGTGCATTTTGAACACACAAAAAGCCTGGAGTTAAAATAATTTCAAGAAAATGAAATGTCTTTTGTAACCGATGAGTTTCCGTCAGAAACCCTGATACTTCGAAAGAGACTATCCGTTTTGTACACGAAGTGCATCCAACCTTAGTCATAACCCTCTTAACTTTTTAGCACATGCTATGTGGGTGAAATGATGATACCGTGCCAACTTTCAACATTTTCAGAGTTCATTTGTAGTGCTTTTCATGGTCATTTAGCTCAAAAAAAATAACTGCATGAAAAATAACAAATGAAGTCAGAAGGGGTTGAAAATTGATGATGTGGCTTTGAATGGTGCATTTTGAACATACAAAAAACCTAGAGTTCAAATAAATTCAAGAAAGTGAAATGTCTTTTGTAACCGATGAGTTTTCGTCCGAAACCCTGATACTTCGAAAGAGACTGTCCGTTTTGTACACGAAGTGCATCCAGCTTTTGCCGTAACCCTCTCAACTTTCTAGCACATCCTATGTCGGTGAAATGATGGTACCATGCCACATTTCAACCTTTTCAGAGTTCATTTGTAGTGATTTTCAATTTTAGGGTCATTTAGCTTAAAAAGATCAATAACTGCATGAAAAATAACAAATGAAGTCAGAAGGGGTTGAACATTGATGATATGGCTTTAAATGGTGCATTTTGAACACACAAAATGCCTGGAGTTCAAATAAGTTCAAGAATATGAAATGCCTTTTGTAACAGATGAGTTTATGTCCGAAACCCTGATACTTCGAAAGAGACTGTCCGTTTTGTACACGAAGTGGATCCAGTTTTTGCCGTAACCCTCTCAACTTTTTAGCACATGCTATGTGGGTGAAATGATGGTACCATGCCAACTTTCAACCTTTTCAGAGTTCATTTCTAGTGCTTTTCAATTTGAAGGTCATTTAGCTCAAAAAAAACAATTACTGCATGAAAAATAACAAATGAAGTCAGAAGGGGTTGAAAATTGATTATGTGGCTTTGAATGGTGCATTTTGAACACACAAAAAGCCTAGCGTTCAAATAAATTCAAGAAAATGAAATGTCTTTTGTAACCGATGAGTTTTCGTCCGAAACTCTGATACTTCGTAAGAGACTATCCGTTTTGTACCTGAAGTGTATCCAGCTTTTGCCTTAACCCTCCCAACTTTGTAGGACATGCTATGTGGGTGAAATGATGGTACCATGCCAACTTTCAACCTTTTCAGAGTTCATTTGTAGTGCTTTTCAATTTCAGGGTCATTTAGGTCAAAAAAATCAATAACTGCATGAAAAATAACACATGAAGTCAGAACGGGTTGAAAATTGATGATGTCGCTTTGAGTGGTGCATTTTGAACACACAAAAAGCCTGGAGTTCAAATAATTTCAAGAAAATGAAATGCTTTTTGTAACAGATGAGTTTATGTCCGAAACCCTGATACTCCGAAAGAGACTGTCCGTTTTGCACACGAAGTGCATCCAGCTGTTGCCGTAACCCTCTCACCTTTTTAGCACATGCTATGCGGGTGAAATGATGAAACCATGCCAACTTTCAACCTTTTCAGAGTTCATTTGTAGTGCTTTTCAATTTCAGGGTCATTTAGCTCAAAAAATCAATAACTGCATGAAAAATAACAAATGAAGTCAGAAAGGTTTGAAAATTGATGATGTGGCTTTGAATGGTGTATTTTGAACACACAAAAAACCCGGAGTTCAAATAAATTCAAGAAAATGAAATGTCTTTTGTAACCGATGAGTTTCCGTCAGAAACCCTGATACTTCGAAAGAGACTGTCCGTTTTGTACACGAAGTGCATCCAACCTTAGTCATAACCCTCTCAACTTTTCAGCACATGCTATGTGGGTGAAATGATGATACCGTGCCAACTTTCAACCTTTTCAGAGTTCATTTGTAGTGCTTTTCATGGTCATTTAGCTCAAAAAAAAATAACTGCATGAAAAATAACAAATGAAGTCAGAAGGGGTTGAAAATTGATGATGTGGCTTTGAATGGTGCATTTTGAACATACAAAAAACCTAGAGTTCAAATAAATTCAAGAAAATGAAATGTCTTTTGTAACCGATGAGTTTTCGTCCGAAACCCTGATACTTCGAAAGAGACTGTCCGTTTTGTACACGAAGTGCATCCAGCTTTTGCCGTAACCCTCTCAACTTTCTAGCACATCCTATGTCGGTGAAATGATGGTACCATGCCACATTTCAACCTTTTTAGAGTTCATTTGTAGTGCTTTTCAATTTCAGGGTCATTTAGCTTAAAAAAATCAATAACTGCATGAAAAATAACAAATGAAGTCAGAAGGGGTTGAACATTGATGATGTGGCTTTAAATGGTTCATTTTGAACACACAAAATGCCTGGAGTTCAAATAAGTTCAAGAATATGAAATGCCTTTTGTAACAGATGAGTTTATGTCCGAAACCCTGATACTTCGAAAGAGACTGTCCGTTTTGTACACGAAGTGGATCCAGCTTTTTGCCGTAACCCTCTCAACTTTTTAGCACATGCTATGTGGGTGAAATGATGGTACCATGCCAACTTTCAACCTTTTCAGAGTTCATTTCTAGTGCTTTTCAATTTGAAGGTCATTTAGCTCAAAAAAATCAATTACTGCATGAAAAATAACAAATGAAGTCAGAAGGGGTTGAAAATTGATTATGTGGCTTTGAATGGTGCATTTTGAACACACAAAAAGCCTAGCGTTCAAATAAATTCAAGAAAATGAAATGTCTTTTGTAACCGATGAGTTTTCGTCCGAAACTCTGATACTTCGTAAGAGACTATCCGTTTTGTACCTGAAGTGTATCCAGCTTTTGCCTTAACCCTCCCAACTTTGTAGGACATGCTATGTGGGTGAAATGATGGTACCATGCCAACTTTCAACCTTTTCAGAGTTCATTTGTAGTGCTTTTCAATTTCAGGCTCATTTAGGTCAAAAAAATCAATAACTGCATGAAAAATAACAAATGAAGTCAGAACGGGTTGAAAATTCATGATGTCGCTTTGAGTGGTGCATTTTGAACACACAAAAAGCCTGGAGTTAAAATAATTTCAAGAAAATGAAATGTCTTTTGTAACCGATGAGTTTCCGTCAGAAACCCTGATACTTCGAAAGAGACTATCCGTTTTGTACACGAAGTGCATCCAACCTTAGTCATAACCCTCTTAACTTTTTAGCACATGCTATGTGGGTGAAATGATGATACCGTGCCAACTTTCAACATTTTCAGAGTTCATTTGTAGTGCTTTTCATGGTCATTTAGCTCAAAAAAAATAACTGCATGAAAAATAACAAATGAAGTCAGAAGGGGTTGAAAATTGATGATGTGGCTTTGAATGGTGCATTTTGAACATACAAAAAACCTAGAGTTCAAATAAATTCAAGAAAATGAAATGTCTTTTGTAACCGATGAGTTTTCGTCCGAAACCTTGATACTTCGAAAGAGACTGTCCGTTTTGTACACGAAGTGCATCCAGCTTTTGCCGTAACCCTCTCAACTTTCTAGCACATCCTATGTCGGTGAAATGATGGTACCATGCCACATTTCAACCTTTTCATAGTTCATTTGTAGTGCTTTTCAATTTCAGGGTCATTTAGCTTAAAAAGATCAATAACTGCATGAAAAATAACAAATGAAGTCAGAAGGGGTTGAACATTGATGATGTGGCTTTAAATGGTTCATTTTGAACACACAAAATGCCTGGAGTTCAAATAAGTTCAAGAATATGGAATGCCTTTTGTAACAGATGAGTTTATGTCCGAAACCCTGATACTTCGAAAGAGACTGTCCGTTTTGTACACGAAGTGGATCCAGCTTTTGCCGTAACCCTCTCAACTTTTTAGCACATGCTATGTGGGTGAAATGATGGTACCATGCCAACTTTCAACCTTTTCAGAGTTCATTTCTAGTGCTTTTCAATTTGAAGGTCATTTAGCTCAAAAAAATCAATTACTGCATGAAAAATAACAAATGAAGTCAGAAGGGGTTGAAAATTGATTATGTGGCTTTGAATGGTGCATTTTGAACACACAAAAAGCCTAGCGTTCAAATAAATTCAAGAAAATGAAATGTCTTTTGTAACCGATGAGTTTTCGTCCGAAACTCTGATACTTCGTAAGAGACTATCCGTTTTGTACCTGAAGTGTATCCAGCTTTTGCCTTAACCCTCCCAACTTTGTAGGACATGCTATGTGGGTGAAATGATGGTACCATGCCAACTTTCAACCTTTTCAGAGTTCATTTGTAGTGCTTTTCAATTTCAGGCTCATTTAGGTCAAAAAAATCAATAACTGCATGAAAAATAACAAATGAAGTCAGAACGGGTTGAAAATTCATGATGTCGCTTTGTGTGGTGCATTTTGAACACACAAAAAGCCTGGAGTTAAAATAATTTCAAGAAAATGAAATGTCTTTTGTAACCGATGAGTTTCCGTCAGAAACCCTGATACTTCGAAAGAGACTATCCGTTTTGTACACGAAGTGCATCCAACCTTAGTCATAACCCTCTTAACTTTTTAGCACATGCTATGTGGGTGAAATGATGATACCGTGCCAACTTTCAACATTTTCAGAGTTCATTTGTAGTGCTTTTCATGGTCATTTAGCTCAAAAAAAATAACTGCATGAAAAATAACAAATGAAGTCAGAAGGGGTTGAAAATTGATGATGTGGCTTTGAATGGTGCATTTTGAACATACAAAAAACCTAGAGTTCAAATAAATTCAAGAAAGTGAAATGTCTTTTGTAACCGATGAGTTTTCGTCCGAAACCCTGATACATCGAAAGAGACTGTCCGTTTTGTACACGAAGTGCATCCAGCTTTTGCCGTAACCCTCTCAACTTTCTAGCACATCCTATGTCGGTGAAATGATGGTACCATGCCACATTTCAACCTTTTCAGAGTTCATTTGTAGTGATTTTCAATTTTAGGGTCATTTAGCTTAAAAAGATCAATAACTGCATGAAAAATAACAAATGAAGTCAGAAGGGGTTGAACATTGATGATATGGCTTTAAATGGTGCATTTTGAACACACAAAATGCCTGGAGTTCAAATAAGTTCAAGAATATGAAATGCCTTTTGTAACAGATGAGTTTATGTCCGAAACCCTGATACTTCGAAAGAGACTGTCCGTTTTGTACACGAAGTGGATCCAGTTTTTGCCGTAACCCTCTCAACTTTTTAGCACATGCTATGTGGGTGAAATGATGGTACCATGCCAACTTTCAACCTTTTCAGAGCTCATTTCTAGTGCTTTTCAATTTGAAGGTCATTTAGCTCAAAAAAAAACAATTACTGCATGAAAAATAACAAATGAAGTCAGAAGGGGTTGAAAATTGATTATGTGGCTTTGAATGGTGCATTTTGAACACACAAAAAGCCTAGCGTTCAAATAAATTCAAGAAAATGAAATGTCTTTTGTAACCGATGAGTTTTCGTCCGAAACTCTGATACTTCGTAAGAGACTATCCGTTTTGTACCTGAAGTGTATCCAGCTTTTGCCTTAACCCTCCCAACTTTGTAGGACATGCTATGTGGGTGAAATGATGGTACCATGCCAACTTTCAACCTTTTCAGAGTTCATTTGTAGTGCTTTTCAATTTCAGGGTCATTTAGGTCAAAAAAATCAATAACTGCATGAAAAATAACAAATGAAGTCAGAACGGGTTGAAAATTGATGATGTCGCTTTGAGTGGTGCATTTTGAACACACAAAAAGCCTGGAGTTCAAATAATTTCAAGAAAATGAAATGCTTTTTGTAACAGATGAGTTTATGTCCGAAACCCTGATACTCCGAAAGAGACTGTCCGTTTTGCACACGAAGTGCATCCAGCTGTTGCCGTAACCCTCTCACCTTTTTAGCACATGCTATGCGGGTGAAATGATGAAACCATGCCAACTTTCAACCTTTTCAGAGTTCATTTGTAGTGCTTTTCAATTTCAGGGTCATTTAGCTCAAAAAATCAATAACTGCATGAAAAATAACAAATGAAGTCAGAAAGGTTTGAAAATTGATGATGTGGCTTTGAATGGTGTATTTTGAACACACAAAAAACCCGGAGTTCAAATAAATTCAAGAAAATGAAATGTCTTTTGTAACCGATGAGTTTCCGTCAGAAACCCTGATACTTCGAAAGAGACTGTCCGTTTTGTACACGAAGTGCATCCAACCTTAGTCATAACCCTCTCAACTTTTTAGCACATGCTATGTGGGTGAAATGATGATACCGTGCCAACTTTCAACCTTTTCAGAGTTCATTTGTAGTGCTTTTCATGGTCATTTAGCTCAAAAAAAAATAACTGCATGAAAAATAACAAATGAAGTCAGAAGGGGTTGAAAATTGATGATGTGGCTTTGAATGGTGCATTTTGAACATACAAAAAACCTAGAGTTCAAATAAATTCAAGAAAATGAAATGTCTTTTGTAACCGATGAGTTTTCGTCCGAAACCCTGATACTTCGAAAGAGACTGTCCGTTTTGTACACGAAGTGCATCCAGCTTTTGCCGTAACCCTCTCAACTTTCTAGCACATCCTATGTCGGTGAAATGATGGTACCATGCCACATTTCAACCTTTTTAGAGTTCATTTGTAGTGCTTTTCAATTTCAGGGTCATTTAGCTTAAAAAAATCAATAACTGCATGAAAAATAACAAATGAAGTCAGAAGGGGTTGAACATTGATGATGTGGCTTTAAATGGTGCATTTTGAACACACAAAATGCCTGGAGTTCAAATAAGTTCAAGAATATGAAATGCCTTTTGTAACAGATGAGTTTATGTCCGAAACCCTGATACTTCGAAAGAGACTGTCCGTTTTGTACACGAAGTGGATCCAGCTTTTTGCCGTAACCCTCTCAACTTTTTAGCACATGCTATGTGGGTGAAATGATGGTACCATGCCAACTTTCAACCTTTTCAGAGTTCATTTCTAGTGCTTTTCAATTTGAAGGTCATTTAGCTCAAAAAAATCAATTACTGCATGAAAAATAACAAATGAAGTCAGAAGGGGTTGAAAATTGATTATGTGGCTTTGAATGGTGCCTCTTGAACACACAAAAAGCCTAGCGTTCAAATAAATTCAAGAAAATGAAATGTCTTTTGTAACCGATGAGTTTTCGTCCGAAACTCTGATACTTCGTAAGAGACTATCCGTTTTGTACCTGAAGTGTATCCAGCTTTTGCCTTAACCCTCCCAACTTTGTAGGACATGCTATGTGGGTGAAATGATGGTACCATGCCAACTTTCAACCTTTTCAGAGTTCATTTGTAGTGCTTTTCAATTTCAGGCTCATTTAGGTCAAAAAAATCAATAACTGCATGAAAAATAACAAATGAAGTCAGAACGGGTTAAAAATTGATGATGTCGCTTTGAGTGGTGCATTTTGAACACACAAAAAGCCTGGAGTTCAAATAATTTCAAGAAAATGAAATGTCTTTTGTAACCGATGAGTTTCCGTCAGAAACCCTGATACTTCGAAAGAGACTATCCGTTTTGTACACGAAGTGCATCCAACCTTAGTCATAACCCTCTTAACTTTTTAGCACATGCTATGTGGGTGAAATGATGATACCGTGCCAACTTTCAACATTTTCAGAGTTCATTTGTAGTGCTTTTCATGGTCATTTAGCTCAAAAAAAATAACTGCATGAAAAATAACAAATGAAGTCAGAAGGGGTTGAAAATTGATGATGTGGCTTTGAATGGTGCATTTTGAACATACAAAAAACCTAGAGTTCAAATAAATTCAAGAAAATGAAATGTCTTTTGTAACCGATGAGTTTTCGTCCGAAACCCTGATACTTCGAAAGAGACTGTCCGTTTTGTACACGAAGTGCATCAAGCTTTTGCCGTAACCCTCTCACCTTTTTAGCACATGCTATGTGGGTGAAATTATGATACCATGCCAACTTTCAACCTTTTTAGAGTTTATTTGTAGTGCTTTTCAATTTCAGGGTCATTTAGCTCAAAAAAATCAATAACTGCATGAAAAATAACAAATGAAGTCAGAAGGGGTTGAATATTGATGATGTGGATTTGAATGGTGCATTTTGAGCACACAAAAAACCTAGAGTTCAAATAAATTCAAGAAAATAAAATGTCTTTTGTAACCGATGAGTTTCTGCCCGAAAATCTGATACTTCAAAAGAGACTGTCCGTTTTGTACACGAAGTGCATCCAGCTTTTGGTGTAACCCTCTCAACTTTTTAGCACATGCTATGTGGGTGAAATGATGGTACCATGCCAACTTTCAACCTTTTCAGAGTTCATTTCTAGTGCTTTTCAATTTGAAGGTCATTTAGCTCAAAAAAAACAATTACTGCATGAAAAATAACAAATGAAGTCAGAAGGGGTTGAAAATTGATTATGTGGCTTTGAATGGTGCATTTTGAACACACAAAAAGCCTAGCGTTCAAATAAATTCAAGAAAATGAAATGTCTTTTGTAACCGATGAGTTTTCGTCCGAAACTCTGATACTTCGTAAGAGACTATCCGTTTTGTACCTGAAGTGTATCCAGCTTTTGACTTAACCCTCCCAACTTTGTAGGACATGCTATGTGGGTGAAATGATGGTACCATGCCAACTTTCAACCTTTTCAGAGTTCATTTGTAGTGCTTTTCAATTTCAGGGTCATTTAGGTCAAAAAATCAATAACTGCATGAAAAATAACAAATGAAGTCAGAACGGGTTGAAAATTGATGATGTCGCTTTGAGTGGTGCATTTTGAACACACAAAAAGCCTGGAGTTCAAATAATTTCAAGAAAATGAAATGCTTTTTGTAACAGATGAGTTTATGTCCGAAACCCTGATACTCCGAAAGAGACTGTCCGTTTTGCACACGAAGTGCATCCAGCTTTTGCCGTAACCCTCTCAACTTTTTAGCACATGCTATGCGGGTGAAATGATGAAACCATGCCAACTTTCAACCTTTTCAGAGTTCATTTGTAGTGCTTTTCATTTTCAGGGTCATTTAGCTCAAAAAATCAATAACTGCATGAAAAATAACAAATGAAGTCAGAAAGGTTTGAAAATTGATGATGTGGCTTTGAATGGTGCATTTTGACCATACAAAAAACCCAGAGTTCCAATAAATTGAAGAAAATGAAATGTCTTTTGTAACCGATGAGTTTCCGTGCGAAACCCAGATACTTCGAAAGAGACTATCCGTTTTGTACACGAAGTGCATCCAGCTTTTGGCGTAACCCTCTCAACTTTTTAGCACATGCTATGTGGGTGAAATGATGATACCATGCCAACTTTCAACCTTTCAGAGTTCATTTGTAGTGCTTTTCAATTTCAGGGTCATTTAGCTCAAAAAAATCAATAACTGCATGAAAAATAACAAATGAAGTCAGAAGGGGTTGAATATTGATGATGTGGATTTGAATGGTGCATTTTGAGCACACAAAAAACCTAGAGTTCAAATAAATTCAAGAAAATAAAATGTCTTTTGTAACCGATGAGTTTCTGCCCGAAAATCTGATACTTCAAAAGAGACTGTCCGTTTTGTACACGAAGTGCATCCAGCTTTTGGTGTAACCCTTTCAACTTTTTAGCACATACTACGTGGGTGAAATGATGATACCATGCCAACTTTCAACCTTTTCAGAGTTTATTTGTAGTGCTTTTCAATTTCAGGGTCATTTAGCTCAAAAAATCAATAACTGCATGAAAAATAACAAATAAAGTCAGAAGGGGTTGAAAATTGATGATGTGTCTTTGAATGTTGCATTTTGAACAGACAAAAAGCCTAGCGTTCAAATAAATTCAAGAAAATGAAATGTCTTTTGTAACCGATGAGTTTTCCTCCGAAACTCTGATACTTCGTAAGAGACTGTCCGTTTTGTACCTGAAGTGTATCCAACTTTTGCCTTAACCCTCCCAACTTTTTAGGACATGCTATGTGGGTGAAATGATGGTACCATGCCAACTTTCAACCTTTTCAGAGTTCATTTGTAGTGCTTTTCAATTTCAGGGTCATTTAGGTCAAAAAAATCAATAACTGCATGAAAAATAACAAATGAAGTCAGAACGGGTTGAAAATTGATGATGTCGCTTTGAGTGGTGCATTTTGAACACACAAAAAGCCTGGAGTTCAAATAACTTCAAGAAAATGAAATGCTTTTTGTAACAGATGAGTCTATGTCCAAAACCCTGATACTCCGAAAGAGACTGTCCGTTTTGCACACGAAGTGCATCCAGCTTTTGCCGTAACCCTCTCAACTTTTTAGCACATGCTATGCGGGTGAAATGATGAAACCATGCCAACTTTCAACCTTTTCAGAGTTCATTTGTAGTGCTTTTAAATTTCAGGGTCATTTAGCTCAAAAAATCAATAACTGCATGAAAAATAACAAATGAAGTCAGAAAGGTTTGAAAATTGATGATGTGGCTTTGAATGGTGCATTTTGAACACACAAAAAACCCGGAGTTCGAATAAATTCAAGAAAATGAAATGTCTTTTGTAACCGATGAGTTTCCGTCCGAAACCTTGATACTTCGAAAGAGACTGTCCGTTTTGTACACGAAGTGTATCCAGCTTTTGCCGTAACCCTCTCAACTTTTTAGCATATCCTATGTCGGTGAAATGATGGTACCATGCCAACTTTAAACCTTTTCGGAGTTCATTTGTAGTGTTTTTCAATTTCAGGGTCATTTAGCTCAAAAAAAAATCAATAACTGCATGAAAAATAACAAATGAAGTCAGAAGGGGTTGAAAATTGATGATGTGGCTTTGAATGGTGCATTTTGAACATACAAAAAACCCATAGTTCCAATAAATTAAAGAAAATGAAATGTCTTTTGTAACCGATGAGTTTCCGTGCGAAACCCTGATACTTCGAAAGAGACTATCCGTTTTGTACACGAAGTGCATCCAGCTTTTGGCGTAACCCTCTCAACTTTTTAGCACATGCTATGTGGGTGAAATGATGATACCATGCCAACTTTCAACCTTTCAGAGTTCAGGTGTAGTGCTTTTCAATTTCAGGGTCATTTAGCTCAAAAAAATCAATAACTGCATGAAAAAGAACAAATGAAGTCAGAAGGGGTTGAATATTGATGATGTGGATTTGAATGGTGCATTTTGAACACACAAAAAACCTAGAGTTCAAATAAATTCAAGAAAATAAAATGTCTTTTGTAACCGATGAGTTTCCGTCCGAAAACCTGATACTTCAAAAGAGACTGTCTGTTTTGCACACGAAGTGCATCCAGCTTTTGGTGTAACCCTCTCAACTTTTTAGCACATGCTACTTGGGTGAAATGATGATACCATGCCAACTTTCAACCTTTTCAGAGTTTATTTGTAGTGCTTTTCAATTTCAGGGTCATTTAGATCAAAAAAATCAATAACTGGATGAAAAATAACAAATGAAGTCAGAAGGGGTTGAAAATTGATGATGTGGCCTTGAATGGCGCATTTTGAACACACAAAAAACCCTGAGTTCAAATAAATTAAAGAAAATGAAATGTCTTTTGTAACCGATGAGTTTCCGTTAAAAACCTTGATACTTCGAAAGAGACTGTCCGTTCTGTACACGAAGTGCATCCAACCTTAGTCATAACCCTCTCAACTTTTTAGCACATGCTATGTGGGTGAAATGATGATACCGTACCTACTTTCAACCTTTTCAGAGTTCATTTGTAGTGCTTTTCATGGTCATTTAGCTCAAAAAAAATAACTGCATGAAAAATAACAAATGAAGTCAGAAGGGGTTGAAAATTGATGATGTGGCTTTGAATGGTGCATTTTGAACATACAAAAAACCTAGAGTTCAAATAAATTCAAGAAAATGGAATGTCTTTTGTAACCGATGAGTTTTCGTCAGAAACCCTGATACTTCGAAAGAGACTATCCGTTTTGTACACGAAGTGCATCCAGCTTTTACCGTAACCCTCTCAACTTTCTAGCACATCCTATGTCGGTGAAATGATGGTACCATGCCACATTTCAACCTTTTCAGAGTTCATTTGTAGTGCTTTTCAATTTCAGGGTCATTTAGCTTACAAAAATCAATAACTGCATGAAAAATAACAAATGAAGTCAGAAGGGGTTGAAAATTGATGATGTGGCTTTGAATGGTGCATTTTGAACACACAAAATGCCTGGAGTTCAAATAAGTTCTAGAAAATGAAATGCCTTTTGTAATAGATGAGTTTATGTCCGAAACCCTGATACTTCGAAAGAGACTGTCCGTTTTGTACACGAAGTACATCCAGCTTTTGCCGTAACCCTCTCAACTTTTTAGCACATGCTATGTGGGTGAAATGATGGTACCATGCCAACTTTCAACCTTTTCAGAGTTCACTTGTAGTGCTTTTCAATTTGAAGGTCATTTAGCTCAAAAAAATCAATTACTGCATGAAAAATAACAAATGAAGTCAGAAGGGGTTGAAAATTGATGATGTGGCTTTGAATGGTGCATTTTGAACACACAAAAAGCCTAGCGTTCAAATAAATTCAAGAAAATGAAATGTCTTTTGTAACCGATGAGTTTTCCTCTGAAACTCTGATACTTCGTAAGAGACTGTCCGTTTTGTACCTGAAGTGTATCCAGCTTTTGCCTTAACTCTCCCAACTTTTTAGGACATGCTATGTGGGTGAAATGATGGTACCATGCCAACTTTCAACCTTTTCAGAGTTCATTTGTAGTGCTTTTCAATTTCAGGGTCACTTAGGTCAAAAAAATCAATAACTGCATGAAAAATAACAAATGAAGTCAGAACGGGTTGAAAATTGATGATGTCGCTTTGAGTGGTGCATTTTGAACACACAAAAAGCCTGGAGTTCAAATAATTTCAAGAAAATGAAATGCTTTTTGTAACAGATGAGTTTATGTCCGAAACCCTGATACGTCAAAAGAGACTGTCGGTTTTGTACACGAAGTGCATCCAGCTTTTGGTGTAACCATCTCAACTTTTTAGCACATGCTACGTGGGTGAAATGATGATACCATGCCAACTTTCAACCTTTTCAGAGTTTATTTGTGGTGCTTTTCAATTTCAGGGTCATTTAGCTCAAAAAAATCAATAACTGGATGAAAAATAACAAATGAAGTCAGAAGGGGTTGAAAATTGATGATGTGGCCTTGAATGGCGCATTTTGAACACACAAAAAACCCTGAGTTCAAATAAATTAAAGAAAATGAAATGTCTTTTGTAACCGATGAGTTTCCGACAGAAACCCTAATACTTCGAAAGAGACTGTCGGTTTTGTACACGAAGTGCATCCAACCTTAGTCATAACCCTCTCAACTTTTTAGCACATGCTATGTGGGTGAAATGATGATACCGTGCCAACTTTCAACCTTTTCAGAGTTCATTTGTAGTGCTTTTCATGGTCATTTAGCTCAAAAAAAATAATAACTGCATCAAAAATAACAAATGAAGTCAGAAGGGGTTGAAAATTGATGATGTGGCTTTGAATGGTGCATTTTGAACACACAAAAAACCTAGAGTTCAAATAAATTCAAGAAAATGAAATGTCATTTGTAACCGATGAGTTTTCGTCAGAAACCCTGATACTTCGAAAGAGACTGTCCGTTTTGTACACGAAGTGCATCCAACTTTTACCGTAACCCTCTCAACTTTCTAGCACATCCTATGGCGGTGAAATGATGGTACCATGCCACATTTCAACCTTTTCAGAGTTCATTTCTAGTGCTTTTCAATTTCAGGGTCATTTAGCTCAAAAAAATCAATAACTGCATGAAAAATAACAAATGATGTCAGAAGTGGTCCAAAATGGACGACGTGGCTTTGAATGGTGCATTTTGAATACACAAAAAACCTGGCGTTCAAATAAATTCAAGAAAATGAAATGTCTTTTGTAACCGATGAGTTTTCCTCCGAAACTCTGATACTTCGTAAGAGACTGTCCGTTTTGTACCTGAAGTGTATCCAGCTTTTGCCTTAACTCTCCCAACTTTTTAGGACATGCTATGTGGGTGAAATGATGGTACCATGCCAACTTTGAATGGTGCATTTTGAATGGTGCATTTTGAACACACAAAAAACCCGGAGTTCAAATAAATTCAAGAAAATGAAATGTCTTTTGTAACCCATGAGTTTCCGTCTGAAACCCAGATACTTCGAAAGAGACTGTCCATTTTGTACACAAAGTGCATCCATCTTTTGCCGTAACCCTCTCAAATATTTGGCACATGCTATGTGGGTGAAATGATGATACCATGCCAACTTTCAACCTTTTCAAAGTTGATTTGTAGTGCTTTTCAATTTCAGGGTCATTTAGCTCAAAAAAATCAATAACTGCATGAAAAATAACAAATGAAGTCAAAAGGGGTTGAAAATGGATGATGTGGCTTTGAATGGTGCATTTTGAACACACAAAAAACCTGGAGTTCAAATAAATTCAAGAAAATGAAATGTCTTTTGTAACCGATGAGTTTCCGTCCGAAACTCTGATACTTCGAAAGAGACTGTCTGTTTTGTACCTGAAGTGCATCTAGCCTTTGTCGTAACCCTCTCAACTTTTTAGGACATGCTATGTGGGTGAAATGATGATACCATGCCATCTTTCAACATTTTTAGAGTTCATTTGTAGTGCTTTTCAATTTCAGAGTCATTTAGCTCAAAAATTTTTAATAACTGCATGAAAAATAACAAATGAAGTCAGAAGGGGTTGAACATTGATGATGTGGCTTCGAATGGTGCAGTTTGAACACACAAAAATCCTAGAGTTCAAATAATTTCAAGAAAATGAAATGCTTTTTGTAACAGATGAGTTTATGTCCGAAACCCTCGTACTTCGAAAGAGACTGTCCGTTTTGTACACGAAGTGCATCCATCTTTTGCCGTAACCCTCTCAACTTTTTAGCACATGCTATGTGGGTGAAATGATGAAACCATGCCAACTTTCAACCTTTTCAGAGTTCATTTGTAGTGCTTTTCAATTTCAGGGTCATTTAGCTCAAAAAATCAATAACTGCATGAAAAATAACAAATGAAGTCAGAAAGGTTTGAAAATATATGACGTGGCTTTGAATGGTGCATTTTGAACACAAAAAAAACCTGGAGTTCAAATAAATTCAAGAAAATGAAATGTCTTTTGTAACCGATGAGTTTTCGTTCGAAACCCTGATACTTCGAAAGAGACTGTCCGTTTTGTACACGAAGTGCATCCAGCTTTTGCCGTAACCCTCTCAACTTTCTAGCACATCCTATGTCGGTGAAATGATGGTACCATGCCACATTTCAACCTTTTCAGAGTTCATTTGTAGTGCTTTTCAATTTCAGGGTTATTTAGCTTAAAAAAATTAATAACTGCATGAAATATAACAAATGAAGTCAGAAGGGGTTGAAAATTGATGATGTGGCTTTAAATGGTGCATTTTGATCACACAAAATGCCTGGAGTTCAAATAAGTTCAAGAAAATGAAATTCCTTTTGTAACAGATGAGTTTATGTCCGAAACCCTGATACTTCGAAAGAGACTGTCCGTTTTGTACACGAAGTGCATCCAGCTTTTGCCGTAACCCTCTCAACTTTTTAGCACATGCTATGTGGGTGAAATGATGGTACCATGCCAACTTTCAACCTTTTCAGAGTTCATTTCTAGTGCTTTTCAATTTGAAGGTCATTTAGCTCAAAAAAATCAATTACTGCATGAAAAATAACAAATGAAGTCAGAAGGGGTTGAAAATTGATGATGTGGCTTTGAATGGTGCATTTGGAACACACAAAAAGCCTAGAGTTCAAATAAATTCAAGAAAATGAAATGTCTTTTGTAACCGATGAGTTTCCGTCCGAAACCCTGATACTTTGAAAGAGACTATCCGTTTTGTACACAAAGTGCATCCAGCTTTTGCCGTAACCCTCTCAACTTTTTAGCATATACTATGTGGCTGAAATAATGGTACCATGCCAACTTTCAACCTTTTCAGAGTTCATTTCTAGTGCTTTTCAATTTCAAGGTCATTTAGCTCAAAAAAATCAATAACTGCATGAAAAATAACAAATGAAGTCAGAAGGGGTTGAAAATTGATGATGTGTCTTTGAATGGTGCAGTTTGAACACACACAAAACCCGGAGTTCAAATAAATTAAAGAAAATGAAATGTCTTTTGTAACCGATGAGTTTCCGTCCGAAACTCTGATACTTCGAAAGAGACTGTCTGTTTTGTACCTGAAGTGTATCCAGCTTTTGCCTTAACCCTCCCAACTTTTTAGCACATCCTATGTCGGTGAAATGATGGTACCATGCCAACTTTCAACCTTTTCAGAGTTCATTTGTAGTGCTTTTCAATTTCAGGGTCATTTAGCTCAAAAAAAATCAATAACTGCATGAAAAAGAACAAATGAAGTCAGAAGGGGTTGAAAATTGATGATGTGGCTTCGAATGGTGCATTTTGAACACACAAAAATCCTAGAGTTCAAATAATTTCAAGAAAATGAAATGCTTTTTGTAACAGATGAGTTTATGTCCGAAACCCTCGTACTTCGAAAGAGACTGTCCGTTTTGTACACGAAGTGCATCCAGCTTTTGCCGTAACCCTCTCAACTTTTTAGCACATGCTATGTGGGTGAAATAATGAAACCATGCCAACTTTCAACCTTTTCAGAGTTCATTTGTAGTGCTTTTCAATTTCAGGGTCATTTAGCTCAAAAAATCAATAACTGCATGAAAAATAACAAATGAAGTCAGAAAGGTTTGAAAATATATGACGTGGCTTTGAATGGTGCATTTTGAACACAAAAAAACCTGGAGTTCAAATAAATTCAAGAAAATGAAATGTCTTTTGTAACCGATGAGTTTTCGTTCGAAACCCTGATACTTCGAAAGAGACTGTCCGTTTTGTACACGAAGAGCATCCAGCTTTTGCCGTAACCCTCTCAACTTTCTAGCACATCCTATGTCGGTGAAATGATGGTACCATGCCACATTTCAACCTTTTCAGAGTTCATTTGTAGTGCTTTTCAATTTCAGGGTTATTTAGCTTAAAAAAATCAATAACTGCATGAAAAATAACAAATGAAGTCAGAAGGGGTTGAAAATTGATGATGTGGCTTTAAATGGTGCATTTTGATCACACAAAATGCCTGGAGTTCAAATAAGTTCAAGAAAATGAAATGCCTTTTGTAACAGATGAGTTTATGTCCGAAACCCTGATACTTCGAAAGAGACTGTCCGTTTTGTACACGAAGTGCATCCAGCTTTTGCCGTAACCCTCTCAACTTTTTAGCACATGCTATGTGGGTGAAATGATGGTACCATGCCAACTTTCAACCTTTTCAGAGTTCATTTCTAGTGCTTTTCAATTTGAAGGTCATTTAGCTCAAAAAAATCAATTACTGCATGAAAAATAACAAATGAAGTCAGAAGGGGTTGAAAATTGATGATGTGGCTTTGAATGGTGCATTTGGAACACACAAAAAGCCTAGAGTTCAAATAAATTCAAGAAAATGAAATGTCTTTTGTAACCGATGAGTTTCCGTCCGAAACCCTGATACTTTGAAAGAGACTATCCGTTTTGTACACAAAGTGCATCCAGCTTTTGCCGTAACCCTCTCAACTTTTTAGCATATACTATGTGGCTGAAATAATGGTACCATGCCAACTTTCAACCTTTTCAGAGTTCATTTCTAGTGCTTTTCAATTTCAAGGTCATTTAGCTCAAAAAAATCAATAACTGCATGAAAAATAACAAATGAAGTCAGAAGGGGTTGAAAATTGATGATGTGGCTTTGAATGGTGCATTTTGAACACACAAAAAACCCGGAGTTCAAATAAATTCAAGAAAATGATATGTCTTTTGTAACCCATGAGTTTCCGTCCGAAACCCTGATACTTCGAAAGAGACTGTCCGTTTTGTACACAAAGTGCATGCAGCTTTTGCCGTAACCCTCTCAAATATTTGGCACATGCTATGTGGGTGAAATGATGATACCATGCCAATTTCAACCTTTTCAAAGTTGATTTGTAGTGCTTTTCAATTTCAGGGTCATTTAGCTCAAAAAAATCAATAACTGCATGAAAAATAACAAATGAAGTCAAAAGGGGTTGAAAATGGATGATGTGGCTTTGAATGGTGCATTTTGAACACACAAAAAACCTGGAGTTCAAATAAATTCAAGAAAATGAAATGTCTTTTGTAACCGATGAGTTTCCATCCGAAACTCCAATACTTCGAAAGAGACTGTCTATTTTGTACACGAAGTGCATCTAGCCTTTGCCGTAACCCTCTCAACTTTTTAGGACATGCTATGTGGGTGAAATGATGATACCATGCCAACTTTCAACATTTTTAGAGTTCATTTGTAGTGCTTTTCAATTTCAGGGTCATTTAGCTCAAAAAAATCAATAACTGCATGAAAAATAACAAATGAAGTCAGAAGGGGTTGAAAATTGATGATGTGTCTTTGAATGGTGCAGTTTGAACACACACAAAACCCGGAGTTCAAATAAATTCAAGAAAATGAAATGTCTTTTGTAACCGATGAGTTTCCGTCCGAAACTTTGATACTTCGAAAGAGACTGTCCGTTTTGTACCTGAAGTGTATCCAGCTTTTGCCTTAACCCTCCCAACTTTTTAGCACATCCTATGTCGGTGATATGATGGTACCATGCCAACTTTCAACCTTTTCAGTGTTCATTTGTAGTGCTTTTCATTTTCAGGGTCATTTAGCTCAAAAAAAATCAATAACTGCATGAAAAAGAACAAATGAAGTCAGAAGGGGTTGAAAATTGACGATGTGGCTTTGATGGTGCATTTTGAACAAACAAAAAGCCTGGAATTCAAATAATTTCAAGAAAATGAAATGCTTTTTGTAACAGATGAGTTTATGTCCGAAACCCTCGTACTTCGAAAGAGGCTGTCCGTTTTGTACACGAAGTGCATCCAGCTTTTGCCGTAACCCTCTCAACTTTTTAGCACATGCTATGTGGGTGAAATGATGAAACCATGCCAACTTTCAACCTTTTCAGAGTTCATTTGTAGTGATTTTCAATTTCAGGGTCATTTAGCTCAAAAAATCAATAAATGCATGAAAAATAACAAATGAAGTCAGAAAGGTTTGAAAATTGATGACGTGGCTTTGAATGGTGCATTTTGAACACACAAAAAACCCGGAGTTCAAATAAATTCAAGAAAATGAAATGTCTTTTGTAACCGATGAGTTTCCGTCCGAAACCCTGATACTTCGAAAGAGACTATCCGTTTTGTACACGAAATGTATCCAGCTTTTGCCGTAACCCTCTCAACTTTTTAGCATATCCTATGTCGGTGAAATGACGGTACCATGCCAACTTTCAACCTTTTCATAGTTCATTTTTATTGCTTTTCAATTTCACGGGCATTTAGCTCAAAAAAATAAATAACTTCATGAAAAATAACAAATGAAGTCAGAAGGGGTTGAAAATTGATGATGTGGCTTTTAATGGTGCATTTTGAACACACAAAAAGCCTGGAGTTCAAATATGTTCAAGAAAATGAAATGCCTTTGGTAACAGATGAGTTATTGTCCGAAACCCTGATACTTCGAAAGAGACTGTCCGTTTTGTACCCGAAGTGGATCCAGCTTTTTTTGTAACCCTCTCAACTTTTTAGCACATGCTATGTGGGTGAAATCGTGAAACCATACCAACTTTCAACCTTTTCAGAGTTCATTTGTAGTGCTTTTCAATTTCAGGGTCATTTAGCTCAAAAAAATTAATAACTGCATGAAAATAACAAATGAAGTCAGAAAGGTTTGAAAATTGATGATGTGGCTTTGAATGGTGCATTTTTAACACACAAAAATCCTAGAGTTCAAATAATTTCATTAAAATTAAATGCCTTTTGTAACAGATGAGTTTCCGTCCGAAACCTGATACTTCGAAAGAGACTGTCCGTTTTGTACATGAAGTGCATCCAGCAAAAAGAAAGAACTAAAAATAATCAATTTAATATTATTTTATGAACTATAATATTCTTCAATAGCAAAAAGAATCAACTAAAAAGCTTTTATAAAACTCTAATAGCAAAAAGAAACTCTAAAATCTTTTATAAACCTCTAGTATTTTTGAAACTAAAATTATATAAAACCTAAAAATAACCGTATATGTAGGAAGTCTTTGGTATTGGCTGGTGACACCAGCCGGTACTAAAGGGTACCGGCTGGTGTCACCAGCCGGTACTAAAGGTGCACGAGGGGCCCAAGTCTGACCAAAAGCCTGCCACACCCCTTTAGTACCGGCTCGTGACACGAACCGGTACTAAAGATTGCTCACGAGCCGGTACTAAAGGTTGCCCTACTCCTAGCGGTTGGAGCCGGTACGAACCGGGACTAATACCGTCTTTAGTGCCGGCTCGTAACCAGACCGGGACTAATGCGTGGGACGAAAGGTCTGTTTTCTACTAGTGACAACTGGGTGAAGCAGGCTCGCTAAATGAATTAAAAGTGTGCTTGTTTGCTTTATCATTAACTAGTCCTGCTTTTTCATGGTTTTCTTCTCTACCACATGGTTCTATCCGTGTGTGGTCGCAGCTAGAACAGAAATTTCATGATCACTTCTATAGCGGCGACAATGAACTTAAATTATCACATCTTACATTGGTTAAGCAGAAAAATGATGAATCGGTCTCCGATTACGTCAAGAGATTTAGAGATACAAAGAACCAATGCTATAGTTTGGTGATAACCGAGAGGGACCTAGCTGAACTTGTGCTCAGTGGTTTGAAAACTCACATTAGGGAAAAGTTAGAAGGCTATGAGTTCTTAAGTGTCAACCAGGTCTTGCAAAAAGCTTTGGCTCAGGAGAGCCAGAGCAAAGATCTCAAAGAGGTGCATAGATATGAAACTGATCATCCTAAGATGAATATGGTTGAGTATGGTAGTGATCACACGGACGATGAAGGTGATATGTATGCTGCTGAATTTGTTTGGCCGTCTAAGGCCAAACCGTTTACTTGCAATTATCTGAAACCGATTAATAAGAATGGTTATGAAGAGATGTAGTTTACTTTTAACATTGCTAAGTGTGACAAAATATTTGATGCTTTGCTGCAACCTAAGATCACTAGGATATCTCACACTTTACCATTGATTGAAGAGTTGAAACGGCGTGCTTATTGAAAATATCATAATTCTTTTTGTCGTGTTACTAATGATTGCAATGTTTTCCGATGATAGATACAATCGGCCATTAATGACGGACAATTGAACTTTGCCGAGATGCAAGTTGATAAGCAGTCCTTCCCAATGAACACTCTGGATTTGGATGGGGAAAAGTTGCTCATTCGGCCGGAGGTAGCCGAATCTACTAATAAAACTAATGTCTTTGTTCGTGAGCCTAGGAAAAGCAAGGAGAACAACAAAGTCTTGGGGAGGCAGGTTGTGCTTGACAAGCAACCCAATGGCAAGGAAATAATCAAGATCACTGTCAAGAATCCTGCACTCGAGGGGCAACCATAGGTGCAACAAGACACTCGTGTTAAATTTGTTAAACCCAAGGGTCCAGAAGTTGGCAAGTGGAAGAGGAATGAAGCGAAGGTACAACATAAGTGAATCAAGGCAACTTTTGATATGTTGTTGTCCAAATGTGCAAATCAGTCGGCCGGTTCTAGCTCTAATCGGTTATCATGCCTGAAACGACAAAGGTCACCATCAACTGATATGTCCAGTCGGCATGCAAAACCGACTGGATCAAGGTGTCGTTTCCACAAGAACAACGACAACCTGTTTGGGATCGACTTGGATGCTCGTATGAAAACCGACTGAACATGGGTGCCCATTACTCGGGTGGTCAAACATGCCTCCGAGTGAACATTATCCGAGTATAAGAATGCACCCGGGTGAAAGGTATCTGGATGAAAGAATATGGTCGAGTGGATTCTACTCAGTCGAATGTTCGAATGGATTTCATCCGAGTAAAAAGGTGCGCCCGAGTGAAAACTTCATAGGCCAGAAAAATCGACAAGAGTGGCGCGTCAAGCTGCCAGGTGTTGCGACAGTTGAGTCAGGGAAAGGCAAGGAAAATATCAATGCTGACTCACTCGTCCTGGGCAGTGGAACGTTCACCACGCAACAGCAGACTGTACGTAGCAACCCAACTGAGCCGATACTTGTTATCGCGCCGAAACACTCGACCCATGATCATGAAGCAAGTGCCAGCCAAGTGAAGCCAATTGATCCTAAATACACTTGGCCAAGGTGGTGTCCTCCAGGGTTAACGAAGACACAAAAGAGGAAATTACAGAGGCTGAGGAATCAAGAGATGGCAGAACTAGAGGCTGGGCAACAAAGGGACGAGTTGTTCAATGTCACTCGGCCCATGATACCAGCGAACCAAGTGTGGAAGCCTAAACCAATGCAAGACATAGTGTCTTCTACATCTATAACAGTAGCAATTGCACCACCAAAAGAGGACGATGTAGCTATGACATTGTTTCAGTCGCCTATCACTCCTCCTTCACTCGGACATAATTCAGATTTGGTGGACGCGCGCGAGGAGGAAGACGATCTATTGGACTATGAGTCTACACCGGTTCATGAAGGTATGGATATCAATATGGTGTATTACTTACCCGCTAAATTCCGTGTTGTAGATGAAGAAGGGGAAGTGGATCAGCTGGATTTTGGCCCCAGAAATGCAATATTCGAGAAGCCAAAAGAACGAGTGACGCACTTGAAACCATTGTACCTCAGAGGTCATATCAATGGATCACCACTCACTCGGATGCTTGTTGATGGTGTTGTTGTGGTGAATCTCATGCCCTATTTGGTCTTCAAGAAATTGGGGTTGCCCGATGATGAATTAATCAAGACCAATATGGTGCTTAATGGGTTTGATGTATGTGGAGCTTATAGTGGGGAGCAAAACTTTGGCGACTTCATTCTTTGTCGCTGAGGTGCAAGGTAACTACAACGTCATACTAGGCCGTGATTGGGTTCATGCAAACCAATGCGTACCATCTACCATGCACTAGTTTTTGATCCAGTGGGTTAATGATGAGGTGGAAGTCATTCATGCGGATAATTCGGCTTGTGTTGCTTTAGTCGATGGATCGGTGGATTGGCAACATCCCAATGCTACTTGCTTGACGGGACACGACTTGTCAGAGTTTGCTTTCCTTAGCACAGCGAAGAATGATTTTGTGCCCGTCTCCTTAAAGCCGATTAGTGGCAATCGGCTCCAATGTATGATAAGTTTAAATGGATTCTAATTCCGAGTGGTTGCAAAAAAGTCTTGCAAACGCCTGCCCTTCTATACCTTCCTGATCTTGGGTTGTCTTTTGGCCTTAGGCATGGACGGGGGCGAGGGCGGACACCGTCCTCCGCCCGACCGACTGCTTCAGCCACGAAAGTGGAGGGCGGCCCGAGCACGCGTGGTGGGAGAGGTACGAGGGGTCGGGCTGTCATGGAGGCCGTGGCCAAGGGAGGTAGAGCTCTACTCTACCTCTCCCTTCCATGCTGGACCCCCTTCTCGAAGATACCCATGCCGAGGGGACGGTGCTCGAGTTCGTCATCAAGCTGCGCGGTCCCCTCTAGAGCCATCTGCGCCTCCTTCAGCCTTTTTCTAGGGAAATGGAGGTCGACAAGCCGCCCGCCTTCTGGCTGCGGGTGCATGGTTGCTGCAATGGCGCTGCGCAGGTGGACGTCCAATACCCGGAGAGCAACATCATGCTCTTCAGACGCGGTTGGAAATCCTTCGCCCGGGTCCCAACCTCGAGGATGGGCATGTTCTCCGCTTCAAGATTACGGGGGGCGACATGCTCTCCGTCAAGATTTACGGGCGTTCAGGCGCCCGCCTTAGCTGCTGTGAGATAAGCTCGAGCGGTGCCGAAAGCTCCGTGTTAAGCGACAACGACGAGGAGGACGGTGTCGGTGAAGACAACGACGACGGGTCCGAGCTCCAGGCCGTCGAGTCAGAATACGACGACCTGAGCTTCGACTAGTCGTTGGTTGCACCATCATCATCAGGTCACGCACTCCCCCTCCTGATGGAGAGACCTTGTCGCGGGCACTTGTCCAGGGCATTGCCTCATCTTCCATATGGATCTCCTGGCAGGCCTCTTCGCTAGTGTAGCTACAACTGCCCATGCACTGACACAGAGGTTATCATGCGCTTTTATTTTTGGATGTGCAAACCCTTAATGCAAAGGAACGCCGCGTTGTATTGCCCTTTGTGATAGCCACCTTTATTATGCAGTTCATCACTTTTATTTCTTTTCCATCACAAGTTCATACAACGGTTATTTTCCCTTACAATAAAAGATCATACACATTTAGGAGCAATTCCTATTGCTTTTTGCACCAATGAAAACTTACTTGAAGGATCTTAGTCAATCCATACATAGGTATGGCGGACTCTCATGGGAAAAGCTGGGTTGAGGGTGTTTGGATGCACAAGTAGTATCTCTACTTGGTGCAGCAGTTTTGGCTAGTGTGAGGTGGAAGCATGCACTACATGTCGGGGGATCTATAACCATATAAATTCTATTCGGAGATAAGCAATCATAACCCATTATGTTGTCTTCCTTGTCCAACATCAACTTCTTAACATATAATATTTTAATAAGTGCTCGCAATCATAAAATATGTCCAAGATAATATATTTATATGTGAACCTCTCTTTCTTTATTACTTCCTTTTAATTACACCAGTGACCAATCGCTATGTTTGTCAATTCCCAAAAAATTTCAATCGACATACCTCTTATCTGTGAAGTCATCACTCTCCATATGATCATCATACACACTCTTTGTTGTTATTCTATTCTCCTTTTATTACCCTTATTTATTTTTTCTCAAGATCATAGCAAGAAAGCAAAGCCCTCACATCGAAACTAATTTTTATTATATAACTCTCGGACTCGCTTACATAAGCGGAAGGTATAGAAAAACTAAAATATAGACCACACTAAGAACTCTATTGTACTAGGTCAAGATATAACCAAAGGGATCAAACTAGGAAAAACAAGAAAAGTAAAAGATGCGATGGTGATAAGATACCGGGGCACCTCCCGCAAGCTTGGCACAAGCCAACAGGAGTGCCCATACCCATGTGTTTAGATGTCCCTCTTCGGAGGTTATGGTGGTGGAGTTGGTTGATGAGGTTGGAAGCTTGTACTTCGTCTCCAAGGCATAGGCTCACCATCGTAAAAAGATGTACGAGTCTTCAGAATCCTGAAATTAATAGCCAAAGCCATTCTCTTAAATCTGTATTCATACTCATAGTTTCATTTTTGAAGCTCATAGATCTGGGGTTGGAGATGCTCGATTTTCTTGTAAAGCTTGAAGATCTGCTCCTCGATGTCCTTAGTGTCCAACTTGTGTTTCTGGGTCAACTCCGCGATCATCATGTGAGTTGCATTGAGTCCACATTCCACCATCCCTTGGCACTTGAAGACTTGCTGCTCCATTGCTTCGAGCCTTGTTTCCACGCTTCCGGTCTTGTTTGGCCCTTCAACATCACGGATGTGCAACACCCCTCACGCATCTCAATAGTTTGAGGGTGTCGCAGCACCTCTGCAGGATAGGGGTTGATGACCTACTCGAAGATCTTGTCATTCGGAGCACTTGGGGACGTTTTGGCGATCTAAATCTGTCTGAAGAACAACAACAAACGAGAACAGAGGGTTTTTCTATGGCACGGTGGTCAAAACCTTCAGGAGATTATATAATGAATTTTTACCGACCTAAAGTAGTGTACCATGAGAACACAGAGTCCGGAGGGTGCACGGGGTGGCCACAAGCCATAGGGGCACGGGCAGGGCGGTAGGCCATGCCCTGCAGGCTTGTCACCTGCTCGTGCACCTTTCGGACTACTTTAAATTTTCCTAATTTATTAAATATTCCAAAACTGAGAAAAATTGCTATGGGAAAGCTTTGGAGTCGGTTTACTTACCGTACCACATACCTATTCCTTTTCGGAGTCTGAAACATTCCGGTAGGTCTCCCTAATGTACTCCTCCGGAGTTATGGTATAGATACTATTGGTTTCAACATTTATGGGAGTACCTGAGATATAATGTTTGATTCTTTGCCCATTTACCACCTTCGGATTTGTCCCTTTGGAGTTGTTGGTCTTGATAGCACCGGAACGATATACTTCCTCGACAATGTAAGACCCTTCCCATTTAGAGAGAAGTTTTCCTACAAAAATCTTAAACGAGAATGGCATAGCAAGACATGGTCACCTACATTGAATTCATGCTTTTGTATCCTTTTATCATGCCATCTCTTAACTTTTTCTTTAAACAACTTGGCATTCTCATAGGCATGGGTTCTCCATTCATCAAGTGAGCTAATGTCAAATAACCTCTTCTCACCAGCAAGTTTGAAATCATAATTGAGCTCTTGATTGCCCAATAAGCTTTATGCTCTAGTTCTAGAGGTAAGTGAAATGCTTTACCATAAACCATTTTATACGGAGACATACCCATAGGGTTTTTGTAAGCAGTTCTATAAGCCCATAATGCATCGTCAAGTTTCTTAGACCAATTCTTTCTAGATCTATTCAGAGTCTTTTGCAAGATCAATTTAATTTCTCTATTGCTTAATTCTACTTGACCACCAGACTGAGGGTGATAAGGAGATGCAATTCTATGATTAACAACATACTTAGCAAGCAATTTACGGAAAGCACCATGAATAAAGTGTGAACCACAATCAGTCATTAAATATCTAGGTACTCCAAATCTAGGGAAAATAACTTGTTTTAGCATTTTAATAGAGACATCATGATCAACACTACTAGTTGGAATAGCTTCTACCCTCTTAGTAACATAATCAACAGCAACTAGAATATGAGTATACCTGTTGGACTTTGGAAAAGGTTGTTGGGGAACGTCGCATGGGAAACAAAAAAATTCCTACGCACACGCAAACCTATCCATGGTAATGAGCATCTACGAGAGGGAGAGTGGATCTACGTACCCTGGTAGATCGCTAAGCGGGAAGCGTTAAGAAACGCGGTTGGTGTAGTCGAACATCTTCACGATCCAAATCGCCGAGCGTCTCGCGATCTTATCATGATCCGTCCTGTGATCCAATCACGATCAATCCCGCGAACACATCTTGATCCGTCCCGCGAACACATCACGATCCGTATCACGATCTTGATCACGATCTGTCTCGTGAACTCATCACGATCCGTTCCGTGATCACATCATGAACCGTCTCGCGATCTCGATCACGGTCCTTCCGATCTAGCGCCGAACGGACGGCACCTCCGCGTTCAGCACACGTGCAGCTTGATGACGATATCCACCATCTTGATCCAGCAAGAGGAAGTGGAGAGGAGAGAGAGTTCATCGGCAGCCTGACGGCGCTCCGGTGATGGTGGTGGAGCAATTCCGGCAGGGCTTCGCCTAAGCGTTGCAGAAAACCGATCTAGAGGAGCACCGGTGAAACAGGTAGCACGTGGCCGTAAACTGTGTCCAAACAGCACCCAATCCACCAGTATATAAAGGAGGGAGAGAGAGGAGGGATGGCGCAAGGAAAAACTCCAATAGGAGTCGGCCAAACTAGAGGGGGAGGAGTCCTACTCCTCCTCCACTCCTAGTAGGAGTAGGACTCTTCCTTTTTAGCATTTTTTCCACCTTTTCCTTTAGGACTTTTGCTTTCGGCGCCATGGGCCTTCGTGTGGCTGTTTTTCCAGACCACTAAGGGCTGGTTATTATTCTCCCACAGCCCATGGACCTCTTGGGGTCGAAATACCCCTCCCGGAGGTCCCCCGGTACACTACCGGCACTCCCGGTACACTACCGATGAGCCCGAAACTTTTCCGGCGACCAAACTGGGACTTCCTATATATGAATATTTACCTCCAAACCATTCTGGAGCTCCTCGTGACGTCCGGGATCTCATACGGGACTCCGAACAACCTTCGATCACCACCATACATAACTCTACACTACCGAAACGTCACCAAACCATAAGTGTGCAGATCCTGCGGGTTCGAGAACTACGTAGACATGACCGAGACACCTCTACGGTCAATAACCAATGGCAGGACCTGGACGTCCACATTGGTTCCTACATATTCTACGAAGATCTTTATCGGTCGAACCTCTATGTCAAGGATTCAGTTAATCCCGTATAACGTTCCCTTTGTTCTTCGGTATGTTACTTGCCCGAGATTCGATCGTCGGTATCTCCATACCTAGTTCAACCTCGTTACTGGCAAGTCTCTTTACTCATTCCGTAATACAAGATCCCGTGACTAACACTTAGCCACATTGCTTGCAAGGCTTCTTGTGATGTTGTATTACCGAGTGGGCCCTTAGATACCTCTCCGTCACAGGGAGTAACAAATCCCAGTCTCGATCCATGCCAACTCAACAGACACCATCGGGATACCTGTAGGGCACCTTTATAGTCACCCAGTTACGTTGCGACATTTGATACACACAAGGCACTCCTCCGATATCCGTGAGTTGCATGATCTCATGGTCATCGGAACATATACTTGACATGCAGAAAACAGTAGCAATAAACTGACACGATCATATGCTATGTTTGTAGTTTGGGTCTTATCCATCACATCATTCTCCTAATGATGTGTTCCTGTTATCAAATGACATCTCATGTCCATGGCTAGGAAACCTTAACCATCCTTTGATCAACGAGCTAGTCCATTAGAGGCATACTAGGGACATGGTTTTGTCTATGTATCCACACATGCATTTAAGTCTCCGATCAATACAATTATAGCATGGATAATAAACGATTATCATGAACAAGGAAATATGATAATAACTAATTTATTATTGCCTCTAGGGCATATTTCCAACAAAGGTCCCATATAATCAAAACCCCAAACATTAAATGGTTCAATAACAAGAGAGTAATTCATAGGCATTTTCTGATGCTACTAATATTGCCAATTCTTTGGCATTCATCAAAAGACAAGACAAACTTACGTGCATCCTTGAAGAGAGTAGGCTAATAAAGACCAGATTGTAATAACTTGTGCGCAGTTCTATCTCCAGCGTGGTGCCCTCCGTAGGCCTAGAAATGACACTTTTGTAGGATCTGTTCCTGTTCATGCTCATGTACACAACGTCTAATAACACCATCTACTCCTTCTTTATAAAGGTGTGGGTCATCCCAAAATTAATATCTTAAATCATAGAAGAACATTTTCTTAAACTAGGCGGTATAAACCTAGCAACAATGTAAACAGCATAATCAACATACCATGGAGCATTACACAAAGGATTTATGACAGCTAGTTGTTCATCAGGAAACTATGATTAATAGGTAGTGGGTCATCATCAACATTTTCTAACCTAGACAAGTTATCCGCTACGGGGTTAACATCACCCTTTCTATCAATAATATGCAAATCAAATTCCTGTAGGAGAAGAACCGATCTAATAAGTCTAGGTTTAGCATCTTTCTTTTCCATGAGTTATTTAATAACTGCATGATCAGTGTGAACAGTTACTTTGGAATCAACAATATAAGATCTGAACTTATCACAAGCAAACACAACTGCTAAAAATTCCTTTTCGGTGGTAGCATAGTTTCTTCGAGCACTCTCTAGAGTTTTACTAGCATAGTGGATACCATTTAATTTCTTATCAACTCTTTGTCCTAGAACAACACCAACGGCATAATCACTAGCATCGCACATAATTTCAAAGGGTAGGTTCCAGTGAGGTGGTTGAACAACACATGCAGAAATCAAGGCATTCTTAAGAATTTCAACTGCTTCTACACAATCATCATCAAAAACGAATGGAACATGTTTTTGCAAAAGATTAATGAGAGGCTAGAAATCTTAGAAAATTCTTTAATAAACCTCCTATAGAAACCAACATGACCAAGGAAACTTCTTATACCTGTGATATATGTAGAACACAACATTTTTTCAATAGCATCAACTTTAGCTTTATCAACTTCGATACCTCTTTCGGAGATTTTGTTTCCCGATACAATACCTTCATTCACAATAAAGTGGCACTTCTCCCAATTCAAGACAAGATTAGTTTCTTTGCATCTCTGCAAAACTCGATCAAGGTTGCTGAAATAATCATCAAAACAAGTTCCGTAAACAGGAAAACTCATCCATGAAAACCTCAACAATCCTTTCACAAAAATCAGAGAATATAGTAGTCATACATCTTTGAAAGGTTGCAGGTGCATTTCATAAACCAAAAGGCATACTTCTATAAGCAATTGTACCGAAAGGGCAAGTAAAAGTGGTATTCTCTTGATCCTCTTTTGACACAGGTATTTGACAGAAACCAGAATAACCATCTAGAATGCAAAAATGTGTGTGTTTGGATAGTCTTTCTAGCATTTGATCAATAAAAGGTAGAGGGTAATGATCTTTCCTAGTAGCTTTGTTTAGTTTCCTAAAATCAATTACCATTATGTACCCTGTAACAATTCTTTGCAGGATCAATTCATTTTTTATCATTAGGAACTACGGTAATACCTCCTTTCTTAGGGACACAATGAACGTGACTAACCCATCTACTATCAGCAACAGGATAAATTATACCAACCTCTAGAAGCTTTAATATTTCATTTCTTACCACTTCTTTTATTTTACGATTTAATCGTCGTCTGTGGTCATTGCACTCTTGCTACTTTCGGTCATAAAGCGAAGGTTCTCGCAAACGTAATATGCACATAGTTCAGTTCCTGTTGCCTGCCTCATCCACTTTATGAGAACAGAATTCAATCAGATGATAATGAAGCATGACAATGGTATTGAAACTAGAATTCAAGAGATGCGCAGACGTAGCTAGTACAACTTAATTACCCCGGGATTTCACCATCTCAACTCTGGATTCCATGCACCGGTGACCTCTTCGATGAAACGTTTCCAAACCCTGCCAGACAAACAAAATGAATAACGAAGTTATTAATTTCTTCATATCAGGAAATGAACTAATAAAGAAGCCGACATAGTATGTCAATGATTGAAATTACCTTCCGATCAATGAATGCAAACTTATGTAATCTTCAGGTTTTTACTTAGCGAGTCCAGTACTTCAACACTTTCATCGTCAACTCTGATGATTACAAGGATCCAGTTGTAGCTGCGCACACGATTTGTATAAGCGGGCGTCCATATAACTCATCAACTACCCTTAACATTGAGTATATATATAAGCAAAAATAGAATTTGTAGTATAAGACAACAACACTCACTGAAAGTTCCAATGTAAAAGTATTTCTGCTTTGTACTTTAGGGCCTTCAAAAAACTTAGAAGTTGTTTCTCCGTGTCTTTAGGGTCCCTTCTCAACACTTCTTTATTAACGGTATTTGGGTCAACGACCCCAAT
The DNA here is from genome assembly GCA_022496015.1 of Hordeum marinum. Lineage (NCBI taxonomy): Eukaryota > Viridiplantae > Streptophyta > Magnoliopsida > Poales > Poaceae > Hordeum > Hordeum marinum. The sequence goes on along the minus strand of CM039674.1, from coordinate 20,986,885 downwards.
GCCATAGACTCCAGCTCTTTTTGATTCAAAAATCTCCATTCTGCATAATACCACACAAAATAATATATTGAGTATAACAACAGGCAATGAACGAGCTAAGCTAGAGACTTAAATTACGTAAAGAAATCACTTACAGACAATAGCAACTGAGGATAGCCTTGTCGAGTGTTCTTTGATTGAATAACTGAAAAAATGCTGGATAATCAATCCACAAAGCATTTTCATGGATGTAATGCTCTTTCTCGACTTTCACCATCAGGCTAGATCATTGCCCGAGCTCTACTTCTCTCTTGTACCAGTCATGCCAGTTGCGCATTTGCATTGTTAGAAGCTTCTTGTCCTCAGGAGTGACGAGAGGTTTACCAGGGACATATTGCCATGCTATTTACTTCGGATCCAATGTTGGAAATTCCTCGATCTCTAGGAATTGGTCAACTGTGATACCGAGCATTCTAGCATTCTCTCTATTAGCGTCGGATATTACCACCCACTAGTAGAATGTCTGTCTGTAGTCCTGGTCGAGATGACCTTTAGTATCGGTTCCCCAACCAGTACTAAGGGGTCGGGACTAAAGGTCCAGACCTTTAGTACCAGTTGGCCCATGGACCGGTACAAAAGGCTCACAACGTGGCTGCCTACGTGGGCTGGTGGTGGAGGACCTTTAGTACCGGTTGGTGATACCAACCGATACTAAGTGTTATATTTTTTTTTAGATTTTAGGTTTTAATTTTCCTCTTTTTTTTGTGTGTTTTCCATTCATTTCAAATTTATTTTACGGTGCTACATACTATAAACAGTACACAAGTTGATGTATATATATATGTAATCTAATATACAATGTCTCGAATACACAGTATATATACAAATGGTATTACACATCCATGCATATATATTCTCGACTTATAAATTAAGGCCCAAAACCCGGTCGGGACTAGCTAGCTAGTGCTCTGGGTGAAATCTTAGTTTTCTACTACTGATTTGCTGGCATTATTGAGGCGACAGTAAGGAATAGTGCTCTCCGTTTACATCAATGACATGTCGAAAAAGAAATGCCACAAATTCCTCTTGAAGTGCTACAAAGCATTTCTGTGGTGCGAGTTTCGACATCATCTGCCAAAACTCGAGTTGTCTTTCACATGCTCTTCTACGACGTATACGACAGTCGGTCTGGATGCGAATGTTCTCGCAGAGGAAGTATCCACATAAATGTGTCCCCTGTGGCTGTTTCGCGCACTTTGCAAAAGAATAGAATTCAATAAGTTAATTAATAATCAAGCATGATAATGGTATCAAAACTAGAATTAAAGAGATGCGTGGACCTAGTAGTACTACTTAATTACCTGCATCTTTTTCCACTTCAGCTTCGGTTTCCATTGACGACCGTGATGGGTTTTTTCTATGATCTTTTTCCTAACACTACGTGGAAAAGAAAAATAACGAAAGAGTTATTGTATTTACTTTTGATATCAAGAAATAATGAAAGAAAGCGAGGTCGATAAAGATTGAAATTACCGTTCTATCATAAAACACAAGTCCACGTATGATTGTTCGAGTGTATCTAGTGAGTCGTACACTTGAACAAGTCCATCCGCGAGGATAATATTTAGGAGGATATAGTGGTCTCTGCGCAGAAGTTTATATAATTAAGCACGCATGCATATAACTCATCAACTACACTTGACTCATCAACTACAGAAAATAGAATTTGTAATATACAAGAGAGTAAACACTCATCCCATGTTGTAAGGAAATATTATAGTAGATTTGGTATTCACTGCCTCTAGATATTTTTCCAAGAGCTCTTCTATGTCCTTGGCAAAATGTTTTACCACATGACCATTAACGGTATTTGGGTCGATGAACCCAATGTCATCGATTCCCTCTTGTTTCAAATCCCACATCTTCAATCTGCAAAATAGCATAGAAAAGAACATATATAGTGAGGATAAGCCAATGAACGATATCTGAGCTAGAGACTTAAATTATTAAAGATATAAATCACTTACAGACAATAGCAACTGATGAGAGTTTTGTCGATAGAGTCCATGTGGTATAACTGGAAAAGTTCTGAGAATTCAAGACATATTTCAGATCCATTGACGTAATGCTCTTTCCTTACTTTGACCATGACCGCCGTCTCCCCTCGCTTTGCTTCTCGCAGGTACCAATAATGCAACTGTCGCATCATAGTTGGTTGTTCCTTGTACTGCCCGGGTGTGACAAGTGGTTTTCCGACGGCATATTTCATTGCGTACTCAGCTTCACCATACCCGCGGATTTCCTTGGTGCCAAGGATTTGGCAAAGAGTGAGACCTGCAACCTCTACTTCTTCGAGGTCGATTGGGTTGCCAGCAATGTCGATTGCTTGCTTGGATTGGTACTCACCTTGAGCGGAGAGATCGATTGCTTGGATTGTTCTCCGAGCTGGGGAACTATTTTCCCGCTAGTAGTACCACCTGTCATTGATGTCGTACTTCCCGACTTCTTCCTTGGGCTGGGCCGATTTCTCTGCTCACTTGCCTTCTGAATCTGTCACTCATAGTCTGTCCGCATATGCTCCACATATGTCGGGGGTCGATCAATAATGTATTCCCTAAAGTGTTCTTTGACTTCCTTGGGTAGTACCTCCTTTGGCGACAGGGGCTTCTTCGCAAAAAAGGCTTTCACTTGGCGATCGCTTTCAATTTTGTTTTCCTCTGGTGTCATGTCGTAAGGCAGCTTCTTGTTGGCTAGAGGCTCGGGTTTCTTCTTTGCTTTCTTCCGAAGGGGACTGCTGATGGCCTTCCTCTTTTGGGAGCCCTGCTGGCGGGACCGCTGCTGGGGTGTACTCGGCTCACGAGGTGGAGATTTATATAGACGATATGGACTCGTGTCGTGCTCCGTCCCGAGGTTGGGTGGACTCGTGCTGGTATCCCTATCGAAGTGGGACGCCTCTCGACGTGGGGAGGACTACTGGCGCTGCGATGCCTCTGGTTGGGATCCCTCGTGCTGGACATCGATACTTGGAGGAGCCGGTGGCCTTAGCACCGAGTGTGGAAAGACGATGCAGTCCTTACAGCATAGAATGAGACCATGACCGGCTTCTGCCAGTGCGGACTCCCCCTCACCTCCAGGGATGTCAAGCTATAGTTCATCATATCTTGGCTCTATTGTGTCCACCGCGACACGAGCATACCCAGGTGGAACCAGATTGAAATGCCAGAGAACATCAGGTGTATTTTGTAAAGCATAGCCCGTCGCAACCCTCACGGGTATGTTCTTCATTTTTTGGATTAGCTCACAAGATGTCTTCTCGGTGATATCATCCACAAAGATGTGACCCAGTGGTGCCCCCGTGGAACCCACGCTGCTTTTCGGCAGTGTAGATGGGACGAGTTCCGATGCCTCCTGCCGTGGAGTTGCCTTTGCTGGGTCAGTACCTGTATCTGCAGTTGCTGCTGCTCGTACTTCTGTTCCAACTTTGAAAGTTGGTCTGCTTCCACCTTGTTTTTTCTCGAATGGCTTTTATAACTGTCCTTCCAGCTCGCAAACCCCTCACACCATGGAACAACGCCCACGCCTCGTGTTCGTCCTCCGTGTTCGGGATTCCCGAGGGCGCGTGTAAGCTCGTCCTTCTCTCTATCGGGGTGAAACTGTCCTTCTTGGGCAGATTTTATTGCTTCAATCAACTCATCTGATGCATGCTTCAGACTGGCCAGTGCAATAATCTTCCCTGTTGCTGGATCCAACTTTCCCCATGCGCAAAAAAACAATTCCTACACCTCCGGGGCCAGTGGAAGGTTACTGGAGTTATCCCTTCAGCATGCATCTTATTCTCTAATGCATCCCACTTAGGAATGGCTGACTTGTATCCACCTGTCCCTAGTTTATGGTGATACTTTTTTCTCCACATTTATCTTATTCTTTGCCGACTTCTCCATAGCAGCTTCCGATGACTTGTACTCGATAAATGCATCCTAGCGATTCCTTACCTTCTCGTATATTCCTGTGAATTCGGGCACCTTCTTGTCTCTAGCGTTGTACTCGGTCCATAATCTTTTCTTCAAAATCTGGAACGCGCCGGCCATCTTATGGAGAGCAAACTCCTTGACTTTGTCCATTTGGCGCTCCGAGAGAGAATCTGGTAGGATGAAATGCTCCATGAGCTCTCGCCAAAGGGTATCTTTAATTCTTTTATCGACATAACTCACTCCTAGTTTTGGTTGGTTTTGCTGAATCCATTCTTGCATTGTGATCGGGACTCTGTCCCTAACAACCACTCTGCACTGACGCACAAATGTCTTGGCATTGGCTTTAGGGTGAGTCGGTTCGCCATCATGTTTGAAAGCATCAAGATTGACCTTTACGCTGTCGTCCAATATTTTGGCACCGCCTCGTACTTTTCTACTAGATTGGCTCCATCGGGAGGGCTGATAATTAAAAGAAGAAACATTTGTTAATATATATATATATATATACAAATCAATTAATACAGATGTAATGATCACCAGAGGCTAACATGTATATACCTCGGCGGACATTGTTAGTTGTTCCGGATTTTGGAACATAAGTTGTTCTTCCTCGGCCTCACATCCATCACCATAATCGTTCAGATATTGTGAGCCGTCATCATCATGTGATTCACCCAGAAGGTCGGCTGGGTTTTTAGAGCAGCGTATCATGTCGAAGATGTCCTCTTCATCAGCTCTACTGGTATTGTCCATAGCTTATAACTATTCCATAATAATATAGATAACACAAATTAGTATTCAAATTAGCATGCATTCAAGAAGAAAAATAACTAATAGTTAATTAATAATGCATCATCGAATACATATATAGTAGTTCTTAGAAAAGATCTCATCATAATCTCGGATAATAGCTAATACATCAGCTAATCCATTGATCTAGCTAATACATCATAATAATACATATATAGTAGCTAATATATCGATCTATCTAGAACCCTAGCGCCCGACGGATATCGGGGCAGGCGGTGGACACCCAAAGAAAAGGAACCATCACAGGAGCATAGGTCCAGTGACATCCCCGAAGAATCTGCCAGGTATTGTCGGACCTGGCCTCCAAAGCTGCCATGTAGCGATGGACATGCTCGTTCTCCTTGATGACATGGTATTGTACCACAACCGTGGGGGACTCAAGCCTCCGAATCATCTGTGGCCCATGCGGACGCCATCATAGAACCTCCGGGGCGACGACGGGCTGGCTCCTCACCAAGCTGTGCCGCTCGGGAGGCAGCACCTCCCAGTACCAGACCAGCGGAGCCCAATCCCGGAAAGGGCCCCTCGGCTCAAGCAACAGACCTCCTTCGCCGACTCGACGGCGAGGATGCGGGATCGACATCATCGACGTCGAGAAGAAACACTTAATTATGAAAACAAATTAAATAACACTTAGCATCTAACAAATTATATAACACTTAGCAAAATTAGTGGATTAGGTGGGCGGCCCCACTTGTCTGTGGATTAGGGGGGCGGCCCCACTTGTCATTAACATTTAGCAAAATGCTTAGCAAAATAGCACTTAACATCTAACAAAATACTTAATCATTTTAATTAATCAGTGGATTAGGGGGGCCGGCCCCACTTGTCATTGACTGGGACCTGCCCAGTCAGCACAGTTGATTGGGTCAACTGGTCAACTGGGCCCGTGGGCCCACTGGCCAGCTACCCTGGGGGTGGGGGTGGCCAGCCACATCAGTAAGCCGCGTCGGAGTTGCTCTGGCGAGCCACAAATCCTGGGGGTGGGGCTGGCCGGCCACGTTAGTAGGCCGTGCCGGAGTTGCTCCGGCGAGCCGCAAACCCTGGGGGTGGGGCTAGCCGGCCACGTCAGTAGGCCACGCCAGGGCGGCGCGCGGTTGGGGCCGGTGAGCTCCGGCGAGCGTGTGGGCGTCGGGGCGATGGGCAAGGGGGAGGGGAGAGGCTCACCGAGGGGTGGCGGGGGACGGCGGGCTCAGGGCAGCGGGCGGCATCGGGGCATCGGGACAGCAGAGACGGCGGGCGGGCGGCATGCAGCGGCGGGGCGACAGAGACGGCGGATTTTGGCAGCCTGGCGGCGCAAATCGAGCTTCTCCCGGTGCGTGGCTCGCACTGGGACGAGGGAGATACTATTTATACCTGGAGGACCTTTAGTACTGGTGCATGGCTCGCACCGGTACTAAAGACCCTTTATTAACGGTGCAAGTCATGCACCGGTAGTAAAGGTCCTCCCCAAAAAAATGCGTGGGGCGGTGGACCTTTAGTACCGGTGCATGGCTCGCACCGGTACTAAAGGTGTTTTTACTTCATTATTTCTTTATTATTTTCAGAAAAAATGCAAAACTTTAGTAAATCATAGAGAAATATCTATGACTCCAATGGAAATAAATAATATATGAAAAAATCTAAGAAAAATATAAATAATATGTTTATGGCGTTTCCATGCATGTTTGTACAACTTAAACTGTTGCATAAGACAATTTGATTAAATGGCATTTGAAATGTCATATCTGTAGTTTGAAAAGCAGTACAAATGAACTCTGAAAAGGTTGTAACTTGGCATGACATCATAATTTCACCCACATAGCAACTTCTAAAGACTTGAGAGGGTTACAGCAAAAACTGGATGCACTTCGTGTACAAACTTGACAATCTCTTTCGAAGTATGACGGTTTCGGATGAGAATGCATCTATTACAAAGGCATTTCATTTTTAATAACTTATTTTAACTCCATACTTTTTTTGTTTTCAATATGCACCATTAAAAGGCACATTATCAATTTTCAACCCTTTCTGACTTCATTTCATATTTTTCATGCATTTAATGATTTATTTTGAGCTAAATGACCCTGAAATTGAAAAGCACTACAAATAACTCTGAGAAGGTTGAAACTTGGCATGACATCATAATTTCACCCACATAGCAACTTCCAAAGAGTTGAGAGGATTACGGCAAAACCTGGATGCACTTTCTGTACAAACTGGAGAATCTCCTTCCAAGTATGAGGGTTTCAGACAAGAGCGCATCTATTACAAAGGCATTTCATTTTTAATAACTTATTTTAACTCCATACTTTTTGCTTGTTCAGTATGCACCATTCAAATACAAATCATCAATTTTCAACCCTTTCGGACTTCATTTGATATTTTCATGCATTTAATGATTTATTTTGAGCTAAATGACCCTGAAATTAAAAAGACTACAAATAAGTGTGAAAAGGATGAAACTTGGCATGACATCATAATTTCACCCACATATCAACTTATAAAGAGTTGAGAGGGTTACGGCAAAAACTGGATGCACTTCGTGTACAAACTGGACAATCTCTTTCGAAGTATGAGGGTTTCGGACAAAAACGCATCTATTACAAAGGGATTTCATTTTAATAACTTATTTTCACTCCATACTTTTTGTGTCTTCAATTTGCACCATTCAAAGGCACATCATCAATTTTCAACCCTTTCTCACTTCATTTGATATTTTTCATGCATTTAATGATTTATTTTGAGCTAAATGACCCTGAAATTGAAAAGCACTACAAATAAATGTGAAAAGGTTGAAACATGGCATGACATTACAATTTCACCCACATAGCAACTTCTAAAGGGTTTAGAGGGTTACGGCAAAAAACTGAATGCACTACGTGTACAAATAGGACAATCTCTTTCTAAGTATGAGGGTTTGGAACGAAAACGCATCTATTACAAAGGGATTTCATTTTTAATAACTTATTTTAACTCCCAACTATTTGTGTGTTCAATATACACCATTCAAAGGCACATCATCAATTTTCAACCCTTTCTCACTTCATTTGATATTTTTCATGCATTTAATGATTTATTTTGAGCTAAATGACCCTGAAATTGAAAAGCACCACAAATAACTGTGAAAAGGTTGAAACTTGGCATGACATCATAATTTCACCCACATAGCAACTTCTAAAGAGTTGAGAGGGCTACGGCAAAAATTTGTATGCACTTCGTGTACAAACTGGAGAACCTCTTTCGAAGTATGAGGGTTTCAGACGAAAACGCATCTATTACAAAGGGATTTAATTTTTAATAACTTATTTAACTCCATACTTTTTGTGCCTTCAATATGCACCATTCAAATGCACATCATCAGTTTTCAACCCTTTCTGACTTCATTTGATATTTTTCATGCATTTAATGATTTATTTTGAGCTAAATGACCCTGAAATTAAAAATCACTACGAATAACTGTGAAAAGGTTGCAACTTGGGATGACATCATAATTTCACCCACATAGCAACTTCTAAATTGTTGAGAGGGTTACGGAAAAAACTGGATGCACTTCGTGTAAAAACTGGACAATCTCTTTCGAAGTATGAGGGTTTTAGACGAAAACGCATCTATTACAAAGGGATTTCATGTTTAATAACTTATTTTAGCTCCATACTTTTTTTGTGTTCAATATGCACCATTCAAAGGCACATCATCAATTTTCAACCCTTTCTGACTTCATTTGAAATTTTTCATGCATTTAATGATTTAGATAGAGCTAAATGACCCTGAAATTTAAAAGCACTACAAATAATTGTCAAAAGGTTGAAACTTGGCGTGACACATAATTTAACCCACATAGAAACTTCTAAAGAGTTGAAAGGGTTACGGCAAAAACTGGATACACTTCGTGTACAAATTGGACAATCTCTTTCAAAGTATGAGTGTTTCAGACGAAAACGCATCTATAACAACGGGATTTCATTTTTAATAACTTATTTTAGCTCCATACTTTTTTTGTGTTCAATATGCACCATTCAAAGGCACATCATCAATTTTCAACCCTTTCTGACTTCATTTGAAATTTTTCATGCATTTAATGATTTAGATTGAGCTAAATGACCCTGAAATTTAAAAGCACTACAAATAATTGTCAAAAGGTTGAAACTTGGCATGACGCATAATTTAACCCACATAGAAACTTCTAAAGAGTTGAGAGGGTTACGGCAAAAACTGGATGCACTTCGTGTACAAACTGGACAATCTCTTTCGAAGTATGAGTGTTTCAGACGAAAACGCATCCATAACAAAGGGATTTCATTTTTAATAACTTATTTTAAGTCCATACTTTTTGTGTGTTCAATATGCACCATTCAGAGGCACATCATCAATTTTCAACCCTTTCTGACTTCATTAGATATTTTTCATTCATTTAATGATTTATTTTGAGCTAAATAACCCAGAAATTGAAAAGCACTACAAATAACTGTGAAAAGGTTGAAACTTGGCATGACATCATAATTTCACCCACATAGCAACTTCTAAAGGGTTGAGACGGTTACGGCAAAAACTAGATGCACTTCGTGTACAAACTTGCGAATCTCTTTCTAAGTATGAGGGTTTCGGACGAGAACGCATCTATTACAAAGGGATTTCATTTTTAATAACTTATTTTAACTCCATACTTTTTGTGTGTTCAACATGCACCATTCAAAGGCACGTCATCAATTATCAACCCTTTTTGACTTCATTTCACATTTTTCATGCATTTAATGATTTATTTTGAGCTAAATGACCCTGAAATTGAAAAGCAGTACAAATGAACTCTGAAAAGGTTGTAACTTGGCATGACATCATAATTTGACCCACATAGCAACTTCTAAAGAGTTCAGACGGTTACGGCAAAAACTGGATGCACTTCGTGTACAAACTGGACAATCTCTTTCGAAGTATGAGGGTTTCGAACAAAAATGCATCTATTACAAAGGGATTTCATTTTTAATAACTTATTTTAACTCCATACCTTTTGCGTGTTCAATATGCACCATTCAAATACACATCATCAATTTTCAAACCTTTCTGACTTCATTTCATATTTTTCATGCATTTAATGATTTATTTTGAGCTAAATGACCCTCAAATTGAAAAGCACTACAAATAACTGTGAAAAGGTTGAAACTTGGCATGACATCATAATTTCACCCACATAGCAACTTCTAAAGAGTTGACAGGGTTACGGAAAAAACTTGATGCACTTCGTGTAAAAACTGGACAATCTATTTCGAAGTATGAGGGTTTCAGACGAAAACGCATCTATTACAAAGGGATTTCATGTTTAATAACTTATTTTAGCTCCATACTTTTTTTGTGTTCAATATGCACCATTCAAAGGCACATCATCAATTTTCAACCCTTTCTGACTTCATTTGAAATTTTTCATGCATTTAATGATTTAGATTGAGCTAAATGACCCTGAAATTTAAAAGCACTACAAATAATTGTCAAAAGGTTGAAACTTTGCATGACGCATAATTTAACCCACATAGAAACTTCTAAAGAGTTGAAAGGGTTACGGCAAAAACTGGATACACTTCGTGTACAAATTGGACAATCTCTTTCAAAGTATGAGTGTTTCAGACGAAAACGCATCTACAACAACGGGATTTCATTTTTAATAACTTATTTTAGCTCCATACTTTTTTTGTGTTCAATATGCACCATTCAAAGGCACATCATCAATTTTCAACCCTTTCTGACTTCATTTGAAATTTTTCATGCATTTAATAATTTAGATTGAGCTAAATGACCCTGAAATTTAAAAGCACTATAAATAATTGTCAAAAGGTTGAAACTTGGCATGACGCATAATTTAACCCACATAGAAACATCTAAAGAGTTGAGAGGGTTACGGCAAAAACTGGATGCACTTCGCGTACAAACTGGACAATCTCTTTCGAAGTATGAGTGTTTCAGACGAAAACACATCTATTACAAAGGGATTTCATTTTTAATAACTTATTTTCACTCCATACTTTATGTGTGTTCAATATGCACCATTGAAAGGCACATCATAAATGTTCAACCCTTTCTGACTTCATTTGATATTTTTCATGCATTTAATGATTTATTTTGAGCTAAATGACCCTGAAATTGAAAAGCACCACAAATAACTGTGAAAAGGTTGAAACTTGGCATGACATCATAATTTCACCCACATAGCAACTTCTAAAGAGTTGAGAGGGCTACGGCAAAAATTTGTATGCACTTCATGTACAAACTAGAGAACCTCTTTCGAAGTATGAGGGTTTCAGACGAAAACGCATCTATTACAAAGGGATTTAATTTTTAATAACTTATTTAACTCCATACTTTTTGTGCCTTCAATATGCACCATTCAAATGCACATCATCAGTTTTCAACCCTTTCTGACTTCATTTGATATTTTTCATGCATTTAATGATTTATTTTGAGCTAAATGACCCTGAAATTAAAAATCACTACAAATAACTGTGAAAAGGTTGAAACTTGGCATGACATCATAATTTCACCCACATAGCAACTTCTAAAGAGTTGAGAGGGTTACGGAAAAAACTGGATGCACTTCGTGTAAAAACTGGACAATCTCTTTCGAAGTATGAGGGTTTTAGGCGAAAACGCATCTATTACAAAGGGATTTCATGTTTAATAACTTATTTTAGCTCCATACTTTTTTGTGTTCAATATGCACCATTCAAAGGCACATCATCAATTTTCAACCCTTTCTGACTTCATTTGAAATTTTTCATGCATTTAATGATTTAGATTGAGCTAAATGACCCTGAAATTTAAAAGCACTACAAATAATTGTCAAAAGGTTGAAACTTGGCATGACGCATAATTTAACCCACATAGAAACTTCTAAAGAGTTGAAAGGGTTACGGCAAAAACTGGATACACTTCGTGTACAAATTGGACAATCTCTTTCAAAGTATGAGTGTTTCAGACGAAAACGCATCTATAACAACGGGATTTCATTTTTAATAACTTATTTTAGCTCCATACTTTTTTGTGTTCAATATGCACCATTCAAAGGCACATCATCAATTTTCAACCCTTTCTGACTTCATTTGAAATTTTTCATGCATTTAATGATTTAGATTGAGCTAAATGACCCTGAAATTTAAAAGCACTACAAATAATTGTCAAAAGGTTGAAACTTGGCATGACGCATAATTTAACCCACATAGAAACTTCTAAAGAGTTGAGAGGGTTACGGCAAAAACTGGATGCACTTCGTGTACAAACTGGACAATCTCTTTCGAAGTATGAGTGTTTCAGACGAAAATGCATCCATAACAAAGGATTTCATTTTTAATAACTTATTTTAAGTCCATACTTTTTGTGTGTTCAATATGCACCATTCAGAGGCACATCATCAATTTTCAACCCTTTCTGACTTCATTAGATATTTTTCATTCATTTAATGATTTATTTTGAGCTAAATAACCCAGAAATTGAAAAGCACTACAAATAACTGTGAAAAGGTTGAAACTTGGCATGACATCATAATTTCACCCACATAGCAACTTCTAAAGGGTTGAGACGGTTACGGCAAAAACTAGATGCACTTCGTGTTCAAACTGGCGAATCTCTTTCTAAGTATGAGGGTTTCGGACGAGAACGCATCTATTACAAAGGGATTTCATTTTTAATAACTTATTCTAACTCCATACTTTTTGTGTGTTCAACATGCACCATTCAAAGGCACATCATCAATTATCAACCCTTTTGGACTTCATTTCATATTTTTCATGCATTTAATGATTTATTTTGAGCTAAATGACCCTGAAATTGAAAAGCAGTACAAATGAACTCTGAAAAGGTTGTAACTTGGCATGACATCATAATTTGACCCACATAGCAACTTCTAAAGAGTTGAGACGGTTACGGCAAAAACTGGATGCACTTCGTGTACAAACTGGACAATCTCTTTCGAAGTATGAGGGTTTCGAACAAAAACGCATCTATTACAAAGGGATTTCATTTTTAATAACTTATTTTAACTCCATACTTTTTGCGTGTTCAATATGCACCATTCAAATACACATCATCAATTTTCAAACCTTTCTGACTTCATTTCATATTTTTCATGCATTTAATGATTTATTTTGAGCTAAATGACCCTCAAATTGAAAAGCACTACAAATAACTGTGAAAAGGTTGAAACTTGGCATGACATCATAACTTCACCCACATAGCAACTTCTAAAGAGTTGACAGGGTTACGGAAAAAACTTGATGCACTTCGTGTAAAAACTGGACAATCTCTTTGGAAGTATGAGGGTTTCAAACGAAAACGCATCTATTACAAAGGGATTTCATGTTTAATAACTTATTTTAGCTCCATACTTTTTTTGTGTTCAATATGCACCATTCAAAGGCACATCATCAATTTTCAACCCTTTCTGACTTCATTTGAAATTTTTCATGCATTTAATGATTTAGATTGAGCTAAATGACCCTGAAATTTAAAAGCACTACAAATAATTGTCAAAAGGTTGAAACTTTGCATGACGCATAATTTAACCCACATAGAAACTTCTAAAGAGTTGAAAGGGTTACGGCAAAAACTGGATACACTTCGTGTACAAATTGGACAATCTCTTTCAAACTATGAGTGTTTCAAACGAAAACGCATCTATAACAACGGGATTTCATTTTTAATAACGTATTTTAGCTCCATACTTTTTTTGTGTTCAATATGCACCATTCAAAGGCACATCATCAATTTTCAACCCTTTCTGACTTCATTTGAAATTTTTCATGCATTTGATAATTTAGATTGAGCTAAATGACCCTGAAATTTAAAAGCACTACAAATAATTGTCAAAAGGTTGAAACTTGGCATGACGCATAATTTAACCCACATAGAAACATCTAAAGAGTTGAGAGGGTTACGGCAAAAACTGGATGCACTTCGCGTACAAACTGGACAATCTCTTTCGAAGTATGAGTGTTTCAGACGAAAACGCATCTATTACAAAGGGATTTCATTTTTAATAACTTATTTTCACTCCATACTTTATGTGTGTTCAATATGCACCATTGAAAGGCACATCATCAATGTTCAACCCTTTCTGACTTCATTTGATATTTTTCATGCATTTAATGATTTATTTTGAGCTAAATGACCCTGAAATTGAAAATCACTACAAATAACTGTGAAAAGGTTGAAACTTGGCATGACGCATAATTTCACCCACATAGAAACTTCTAAAGAGTTGAGAGGGTTACGGAAAAAACTAGATGCACTTCATGTAAAAACTGGACAATCTCTTTCGGAGTATGAGGGTTTCAGACGAAAACGCATCTATTACAAAGGGATTTCATGTTTAATAACTTAGTTTAGCTCCATACTTTTTGTGTGTTCAATATGCACCATTCAAAGGCACATCATCTATTTTCAACCCTTTCTGACTTCATTTGATATTTTCATCCATTTAATGATTTATTTTGAGCTAAATAACCCTGAAATTTAAAAGCACTACAAATAACTGTCAAAAGGTTGAAACTTGGTATGACACATAATTTCACCCACATAGAAACTTCTAAAGAGTTGAGAGGGTTACGGCAAAAACTTGATGCACTTCGTGTACAAATAGGACAATCTTCTTCGAAGTATGAGTGTTTCAGACGAAAACACATCTATTACAAAGGGATTTCATTTTTAAAAAGTTATTTTAACTCCATACTTTTTGTGTGTTCAATATGCACCATTCAAAGGCACATCATCAATTTTCAACCCTTTCTGAATTCATTTGATATTTTTCATTCATTTAATGATTTATTTTGAGCTAAATGACCCTGAAATTGAAAAGCACTACAAATAACTATGAAAAGGTTGAAACTTGGCATGACATCATAATTTCACCCACATAGCAACTTCTAAAGAGTTGAGAAGGTTACAGCAAAAATTGTATACACTTCGTGTACAAACTGGAGAATCTCTTTCGAAGTATGAGGGTTTCAGACGAAAACGCATCTATTACAAAGGGATTTCATTTTTAATAACTTATTTAACTCCATACTTTTTGTGTCTTCAATATGCACCATTCAAATGCACATCATCAGTTTTCAACCCTTTCTGACTTCATTTCATATTTTTCAAGCATTTAATGATTTATTTTGACCTAAATGACTCTGAAATTGAAAAGCACTACAAATGGACTCTGAAAAGGTTGAAACTTGGCATGACATCATAATTTCACCCACATAGCAACTTCTGAAGAGTTGAGGGGTCTACGGCAAAAATTGTATGCACTTCGTGTACAAACTGGACAATCTCTTTCGAAGTATGAGGGTTTCGGAGAAAAACGCATCTATTACAAAGGGATTTCATTTTGAATAACTTATTTTAACTCCATACTTTATGTGTGTTAAATATGCACCATTCAAAGGCACATCATCAATGTTCAACCCTTTCTGACTTCATTTGATATTTTTCATGCATTTAATGATTTATTTGGAGCTAAATGACCCTGAAATTGAAAATCACTACAAATAACTGTGAAAAGGTTGAAACTTGGCTTGACGCATAATTTCACCCACATAGAAACTTCTAAAGAGTTGAGAGGGTTATGGAAAAAACTGGATGCACTACGTGTAAAAACTGGACAATCTCTTTCGAAGTATGAGGGTTTCGGACAAAAATGCATCTATTACATAGGGATTTCATTTTTAATAACTTATTTTAACTCCACACTTTTTGTGTGATCAATATGCACCATTCAAATGCACATCATCAGTTTTCAGCCCTTTCTGACTTCATTTGATATTTTTCATGCATTTAATGATTTATTTTGAGCTAAATGACCCTGAAATTGAAAAGCACTACAAATGGACTCTGAAAAGGTTGAAACTTGGCATGACATCATAATTTCACCCACATAGCAACTTCTGAAGAGTTGAGAGGTCTACGGCAAAATTTGTATGCACTTCGTGTACAAACTGGACAATCTCTTTCGAAGTATGAGGGTTTCAGAGAAAACGCATCTATTACAAAGGGATTTCATTTTTAATAACTCATTTTCACTCCATACTTTATGTGTGTTCAATATGCACCATTGAAAGGCACATCATCAATGTTCAACCCTTTCTGACTTCATTTGATATTTTTCATGCATTTAATGATTTATTTTGAGCTAAATGACCCTGAAATTGAAAATCACTACAAATAACTGTGAAAAGGTTGAAACTTGGCATGACGCATAATTTCACCCACATAGAAACTTCTAAAGAGTTGAGAGGGTTACGGAAAAAACTAGATGCACTTCGTGTAAAAACTGGACAATCTCTTTCGGAGTATGAGGGTTTCAGACGAAAACGCATCTATTACAAAGGGATTTCATGTTTAATAACTTAGTTTAGCTCCATACTTTTTGTGTGTTCAATATGCACCATTCAAAGGCACATCATCTATTTTCAACCCTTTATGACTTCATTTGATATTTTTCATCCATTTAATGATTTTTTTTGAGCTAAATGACCCTGAAATTTAAAAGCACTACAAATAACTTTGAAAAGGTTGAAACTTGGCATGACATCATAATTTCAACCACATAGCAACTTCTAAAGAGTTGAGAGGGTTACGGCAAAACTAGATGCACTTCATGTAACAACTGGACAATCTCTTTCGAAGTATGAGGGTTTCGGACAAAAACGCATCTATTACAAAGGTATTTCATTTTTAATTACTTATTTTAACTCCACACTTTTTGTGTGTTCAATATGCACCTTTCAAAGGCACATCATCAATTTTCAACCCTTTCTGACTTCATTTGATATTTTTCATTCATTTAATGATTTATTTTGAGCTAAATTACCCTGAAATTGAAAAGCACTACAAATAACTGTGAAAAGGTTGAAACTTTGCATGACATCATAATTTCACCCACATAGCAACTTCTAAACAGTTGAGAGGGTTACGGCAAAAACTGGATGCACTTCGTGTAGAAAGTGGCGAATCTCTTTCGAAGTATGAGGGTTTCGGACGAGAACGCATCTATTACAAAGGGATTTCATTTTTAATAACTTATTTTAACTCCATATTTTTTCTGTGTTCAATATGCACCATTCAAAGGCACATCATCAATTATCAAACCTTTTTGTATTCATTTGATATTTTTCATGCATTTAATGATTTATTTTGAGCTAAATGACCCTGAAATTGAAAAGCAGTACAAATGAACTCTGAAAAGGTTGTAACTTGGCATGACATCATAATTTCACCCACGTAGAAACTTCTAAAGAGTTGAGATAGTTACGACAAAAGCTGGATACACTTCGTGTACAAACTGGACAATCTCTTTCGAAGTATGAGGGTTTCGGACAAAAACGCATCTATTACAAAGGGATTTCATTTTTAATAACTTATTTTAACTCCATACTTTTTGGGTGTTCAATATGCACCATTCAAATGCACATCATAAATTTTCAACCCTTTCTGATTTCATTTGATATTTTTTATGCATTTAATGATTTATTTTGAGCTAAATGACCCTGAAATTGAAAAGCAGTACAAATGAACTCTGAAAAGGTTGTAACTTGGCATGACATCATAATTTCAACCAAATACAAACTTCTAAAGAGTTGAGAGGGTTACGGCAAAAACTAGATGCACTTCGTGTACAAACTGGCGAATCTCTTTCGAAGTATGAGGGTTTCGGACGAGAACGCATCTATTACAAAGGGATTTCTTTTTAATAACTTATTTTAACTCCACACTTTTTGTGTGTTCAATATGCCCCATTCAAATGCACATCATCAATTTTCAACCCTTTTTGACTTCATTTGATATTTTTCATGCATTTAATGATTTATTTTGACCTAAATGACCCTGCAATTGAGAAGCAGTACAAATGAATTCTGAAAAGGCTGTAACTTGGCATGACATCATAATTTCAACCTAATAAAAACTTCTAAAGAGTTGAGAGGGTTACGGCAAAACAAGATGCACTTCATGTAAAAACTTGACAATCTCTTTCGAAGTATGAGGGTTTCGAACAAAAACGCATCTATTACAAAGGGATTTCATTTTTAATTACTTATTTTAACTCCACACTTTTTGTGTGTTCAATATGCACCATTCAAAGGCACGTCATCAATTTTCAACCCTTTCTGACTTCATTTGATATTTTTCATTCATTTAATGATTTATTTTGAGATAATTACCCTGAAATTGAAAAGCACTACAAATAACTATGAAAAGGTTGAAACTTGGCATGACATCATAATTTCACCCACATAGCAACTTCTAAACAGTTGAGAGGGTTACGGCAAAAACTGGATGCACTTCGTGTAGAAACTGGCGAATCTCTTTCGAAGTATGAGGGTTTCGGACGAGAACGCATCTATTACAAAGGGATTTCATTTTTAATAACTTATTTTAACTCCGTACTTTTTCTGTGTTCAATATGCACCATTCAAAGGCAGAACATCAATTATCAACCCTTTTTGACTTCATTTGATATTTTTCATGCATTTAATGATTTACTTTGAGCTAAATGACCCTGAAATTGAAAAGCAGTACAAATGAACTCTGAAAAGGTTGTAACTTGGCATGACATCATAATTTGACCCACATAGAAACTTCTAAAGAGTTGAGATGGTTACGGCAAAAACTGGATGCACTTCGTGTACAAACTGGACAATCTCTTTCGAAGTATGAGGGTTTCGAACAAAAACGCATCTATTACAAAGGGATTTCATTTTTAATAACTTATTTTAACTCCGTACTTTTTGTGTGTTCAATATGCAACATTCAAATGCACATCATCAATTTTCAACCCTTTCTGACTTCATTTGATATTTTTTATGCATTTAATGATTTATTTTGAGCTAAATGACCCTGAAATTGAAAAGCAGTACAAATGAACTCTGAAAAGGTTGTAACTTGGCATGACATCATAATTTCAACCAAATACAAACTTCTAAAGAGTTGAGAGGGTTACGGCAAAAACTAGATGCACTTCGTGTACAAACTGGCGAATCTCTTTCGAAGTATGAGGGTTTCGGACGAGAACGCATCTATTACAAAGGGATTTCTTTTTAATAACTTATTTTAACTCCATACTTTATGTGTGTTCAATATGCACCATTGAAAGGCACATCATCAATGTTCAACCCTTTTTGACTTCATTTGATATTTTTCATGCATTTAATGATTTATTTTGAGCTAAATGACCCTGAAATTGAAATGCACTACAAATAACTGTGAAAAGGTTGAAACTTGGCATGACGCATAATTTCACCCACATAGAAACTTCTAATGAGTTGAGAGGGTTAAGGAAAAAACTAGATGCACTTCGTGTAAAAACTGGACAATCTCTTTCGGAGTATGAGGATTTCAGACGAAAACGCATCTATTACAAAGGGATTTCATGTTTAATAACTTAGTTTAGCTCCATACTTTTTGTGTGTTCAATATGCACCATTCAAAGGCACATCATCTATTTTCAACCCTTTCTGACTTCATTTGATATTTTTCATCCATTTAATGATTTATTTTGAGCTAAATGACCCTGAAATTTAAAAGCACTACAAATAACTGTCAAAAGGTTGAAACTTGGTATGACACATAATTTCAACCCTTTCTGACTTCATTTGATATTTTTCGTACATGTAATGATTTATTTTGACCTAAATGACCCTGAAATTGAAAAGGAGTACAAATGAACTCTGATAAGGTTGTAACTTGGCATGACATCATAATTTCACCCACATAGCAACTTCTAAAGAATTGAGAGTTTTACGGCAAAAACTGGATGCACTTCGTGTACAAACTGGACAATCTCTTTCGAAGTATGAGGGTTTCAAACAAAAACGCAGCTATTACAAAGAGATTTCATTTTTAATAACTTATTTTAACTACGTACTTTTTTTGTGTTCAATATGCAACATTGAGAGGCACATCATCAATTTCAACCCTTTCTGACTTCATTTGATATTTTTCGTGCAATTAATGATTTATTTTGAGCTAAATGACCCTGAAATTGAAGAGCAGTACAAATGAACTCTGAAAAGGTTGTAACTTGGCATGACATCATAATTTACCCACATAGAAACTTCTAAAGAGTTAAGAGTGTTACGGCAAAAACTGGATGCACTTCGTGTACAAACTGGACAATTTCTTTCGAAGTATAAGGGTTTCGGACGAAAACGCACCTATTACAAAGAGATTTCATTTTTAATAACTTATTTTAACTCCACACTTTTTCTGTGTTCCATATGCACCATTCAAAGGCGCATCATCAATTTCAACCCTTTCTGACTTCATTTGCTATTTTTCGTGCATTTAATGATTTATTTTGAGCTAAATGACCCTGAAATGGAAAAGCAGTACAAATGAACTCTTAAAAGGTTTCAACTTGGCATGACATCATAATTTCACCCACATAGCAACTTCTAAAGATTTGAGAGGGTTACGGCAAAAACTGGATGCACTTGGTGTACAAACTAAACAATCTCTTTCGAAGTGTGAGTGTTCCGGACGAAAACGCACCTATTACAAAGGGATTTCATTTTTAATAACTTATTTTTACTCCATACTTTTTGTGTGTTCAATATGCACCATTGAAAGGCACATCATCAATTTCAACCCTTCCTGACTTCATTTGATATTTTTCGTGCATTTAATGATTTATTTTGACCTAAATGACCCTGAAATTGAAGAGCAGTACAAATAAACTCTGAAAAGGTTGTAACTTGGCATGACATCATAATATCACCCACATAGCAACTTCGAAAGAGTTGAGAGGGTTACGGCAAAAACTGGATGCACTTCGCGTACAATCTGGACAATTTCTTTCGAAGTATAA
Source organism: Hordeum marinum (assembly GCA_022496015.1). Taxonomy (NCBI): domain Eukaryota; kingdom Viridiplantae; phylum Streptophyta; class Magnoliopsida; order Poales; family Poaceae; genus Hordeum; species Hordeum marinum. The sequence continues at coordinate 20,966,311 of CM039674.1, read as the reverse complement.
CGGTTTCGGACGAAAACGCATCTATTACACAGGGATTTCATTTTTAATAACTTATTTTAACGCCATACTTTTTGTGTATTCAGTATGCACCATTCAAAAGGAACATCATCAATTTTCAACCCTTTCTCACTTCATTTGATATTTTTCATGCATTTAATGATTTATTTTGTGCTAAATGACCTTGAAATTGAAAAGCACTACAAATCATTGTGAAAAGGTTGAAACTTGGCATGACATCATAATTTCACCCACATAGAAGCTTCTAAAGAGTTGAGAGGGTTACGACAAAAAGTGGATGGACTTCGTGTACAAACTTGAGAATCTCTTCCGAAGTATGATGGTTTTAGATGAAAACACATCAATTAGGAAGGGATTTCATTTTTAATAACTTATTTTAACTCCATACTTTTTGTGTGTTCAATATGCACCATTCAAAGGCACATCATCAATATCAACCCTTTCTGACTTCATTTGATATTTTTCGTGCATTTAATGATTTATTTTGAGCTAAATGACCTGAAATTAAAAAGCAGTACAAATTAACTCTGAAAAGGTTCAACTTGGCATGACATCATAATTTCACCCACATAGCAACTTCTAAAGAGTTGAGAGGGTTACGGCAAAAACTGGATGCACTTCGTGTACAAACTTGAGAATCTCTTCTGAAGTATGATGGTTCCAGATGAAAACACATCAATTAGAAAGGGATTTCATTTTTAATAACTTGTTTTAACTCCATACTTTTTGTTTGTTCAATATGCACCATTCAAAGGCACATCATCAATTTTCAACCCTTTCTGACTTCATTTGATATTTTTTTGTGCATTTAATGATTTATTTTGAGCTAAATGACCCTGATATTGAAAAGCAGTACAAATAAACTCTGAAAAGGTCGAAACTTGGCATGACATCATAATTTCACCCAAATAGCAACTTCTAAAGAGTTGAGAGTGTTGGGGAAAAAACTGGATGCATTTCGTGTACAAACTGGACAATCTCTTTCGAAGAATGTGGGTTTCGGACAAAAACGCATCTATTACAAAGGGATTTCATTTTTAATAACTTATTTTACTCCATACTTTTTGTGTGTTCAATATGCACCATTGAAAGGCACATCATCAATTTCAACCCTTTCTGACTTCATTTGATATTTTTCGTGCATTTAATGATTTATTTTGAGCTAAATGACCCTGAAATTGAAGAGAAGTACAAATGAACTGTAAAAAGGTTGAAACTTGGCACGACATCATAATTTCACCCACATAGCAACTTCGAAAGAGTTGAGAGGGTTACGGCAAAAACTGGATGCACTTCGCGTACAATCTCGACAATCTCTTTCGAAGTATAAGGGTTTCGGACGAAAACGCATCTATTACACAGGGATTTCATTTTTAATAACTTATTTTAACGCCATACTTTTTGTGTGTTCAATATGCACCAATCAAAGGCACATCATCAATTTTCAACCCTATCTGACTTCATTTGATATTTTTCATGCATTTAATGATTTATTCTGTGCTAAATGACCTTGAAATTGAAAAGCACTACAAATAATTGTGAAAAGGTTGAAACTTGGCATGTCATTATAATTTCACCCACATGGAAACTTCTAGAGAGTTGAGAGGGTTACGACAAAAACTAGATGCACTTCGTCTACAAACTTGAGAATCTCTTTCGAAGTATCATGGTTTCAGATGAAAACACATCTATTACAAAGGGCTTTCATTTTTAATAACTTATTTTAACTCCATACTTTTTGTGTGTTCAATATGCACCATTCAAAGGCACATCATCAATATCAACCCTTTGTGACTTCATTTGATATTTTTCGTGCATTTAATGATTTATTTTGAGCTAAATGACCCTGAAATGGAAAAGCAGTACAAATGAACTCTGAAAAGGTTTCAACTTGGCATGACATCATAATTTCACCCACATAGCAACTTCTAAAGAGTTGAGAGGGTTACGGCAAAAACTGGATGCACTTGGTGTACAAACTAAACAATCTCTTTCGAAGTGTGAGTGTTCCGGACGAAAACGCATCTATTGCAAAGGGATTTCATTTTTAATAACTTATTTTTACTCCATACTTTTTGTGTGTTCAATATGCACCATTGATAGGCACATCATCAATTTCAACCCTTCCTGACTTCATTTGATATTTTTCGTGCATTTAATGATTTATTTTGACCTAAATGACCCTGAAATTGAAGAGCAATACAAATAAACTCTGAAAAGGTTGTAACTTGGCATGACATCATAATTTCACCCACATAGCAACTTCGAAAGAGTTGAGAGGGTTACGGTAAAAACTGGATGCACTTCGCGTACAATCTGGACAATTTCTTTCGAAGTATAAGTGTTTCAGACGAAAACGCATCTATTACACAGGGATTTCATTTTTAATAACTTATTTTAACGCCATACTTTTTGTGTATTCAATATGCACCATTCAAAAGGCACATCATCAAATTTCAACCCTTTCTCACTTCATTTGATATTTTTCATGCATTTAATGATTTATTTTGTGCTAAATGACCTTGAAATTGAAAAGCACTACAAATAATTGTGAAAAGGTTGAAACTTGGCATGACATCATAATTTCACCCACATAGAAGCTTCTAAAGAGTTGAGAGGGTTACGACAAAAAGTGGATGCACTTCGTGTACAAACTTGAGAATCTCTTCCGAAGTATGATGGTTTCAGATGAAAACACATCAATTAGAAAGGGATTTCATTTTTAATAACTTATTTTAACTCCATACTTTTTGTGTGTTCAAGTTGCACCATTCGAAGGCACATCATCAATATCAACCCTTTCTGACTTCATTTGATATTTTTCGTGCATTTAATGATTTATTTTGAGCTAAATGACCCTGAAATTAAAAAGCAGTACAAATGAACTCTGAAAAGGTTTCAACTTGGCATGACATCATAATTTCACCCACATAGCAACTTCTAAAGAGTTGAGAGGGTTACCGCAAAAACTGGAAGCACTTCATGTACAAACTTGAGAATCTCTTCCGAAGTATGATGGTTTCAGATGAAATTACATCAATTAGAAAGGGATTTCATTTTTAATAACTTGTTTTAACTCCATACTTTTTGTGTGTTCAATATGCACCATTCAAAGGCACGTCACCAATTTTCAACCCTTTCTAACTTCATTTGATATATTTCATGCATTTAATGATTTATTTTCAGCTAAATGACCCTGAAATTGAAAAGCAATACATACCAACTCTGAAAAGGTTGAAACTTGGCACGACATCATAATTTCACCCACATAGCAACTTCGAAAGAGTTGAGAGGGTTACGGCAAAAACTGGATGCACTTCGCGTACAATCTCGACAATCTCTTTCGAAGTATAAGGGTTTCGGACGAAAACGCATCTATTACACTGGGATTTCATTTTTAATACCTTATTTTAATGCCATACTTTTTGTGTATTCAATATGCACCATTTAAAAGGCACATCATCAATTTTCAACCCGTTCTCACTTCATTTGATATTTTTCATGCATTTAATGATTTATTTTGTGCTAAATGACCTTGAAATTGAAAAGCACTACAAATAATTGTGAAAAGGTTGAAACTTGGCATGACATCATAATTTCACCCACATAGGAACTTCTAAAGAGTTGAGAGGGTTACGCCAAAAACTGGATGCTCTTGGTGTACAAACTAGACAATCTCTTTCGAAGTATGAGGGTTTCGGACGAAATCGCATGTATTACAAAGGGATTTCATTTTTAATAACTTATTTTAACTCCATACTTTTTTTGTGTTCAATATGCACCATTCAAAGGCACATCATCAATTTTCAACCCTTTCTGACTTCATTTGATATTTTTCATGCATTCAATGATTTATTTTGAGCTAAATGACCCTGAAATTGAAAAGCACTACAAATAATTGTGAAAAGGTTGAAACTTGGTATGACATCATATTTTCACCCACATAGAAACTTCTAAAGAGTTGAGAGGGTTACGGCAAAAACTAGATGCACTTGGTGTACAAACTAAACAATCTCTTTCAAAGTATGAGGGTTTCGGACGAAAACGCATCTATTACAAAAGGATTTCATTTTTAATAACTTATTTTAACTCCATACTTTTTGTATGTTCAATATGCACCATTCAAAGGAACATCATCAATTTTCATCCCTTTCTGACTTCATTTGATCTTTTTCATGCATTTAATGATTTATTTTGAGCTAAATGACCCTGAAATTCAAAAGTAGTACAAATGAACTCTGAAAAGGTTGAAACTTGGCATGACATCATAATTTCACCCACATAGAAACTTCTAAAGAGTTGAGAGGGTTACGTCAAAAACCGGATGCACTTCATGTACAAACTAGACAATCTCTTTCGAAGTATGAGGGTTTCGGACGAAAATGCATCTATTACAAAGGGATTTCATTTTTAATAAATTATTTTAACTCCATGCTTTTTGTGTGTTCATTATGCACTATTCATAGGCACATCTTCAATTTTCAACCCTTTCTGACTTCATTTGATATTTTTTCGTGCATTTATTGATTTATTTTGAGCTAAATGACCCTGAAATTGAAAAGCAGTACAAATGAACTTTGAAAAGGTTGAAACTTGGCATGACATCATAATTTCACCCACATAGAAACTTCTAAAGTGTTGAGAGGGTTACATCAAAAACTCGATGCACTTCGTGTACAAACTGGAGAATCTCTTTCGAAGTATGAGGGTTTCAGATGAAAACACATCTATTACAAAGGGATTTCATTTTTAATAACTAATTTTAACTCCATACTTTTTGTGTTCTCAATATGCACCATTCAAAGGCACATCATCAATTTTCAACCTTTTGTGACTTCATTTGACATTTTTCATACATTTAATGATTTATTTTGAGCTAAATGACCCTGAAATTGAAAAGCACAAGAAATACTTGTGAAAGGTTGAAACTTTGCATGACATCATAATTTCACCCACATAAAAACTTCTAAATAGTTGAGAGGGTTACGGCAAAATCTAGATGCACTTCGTGTGCAAACTGGAGAATCTCTTTCGAAGTATGAGGGTTTCAGATGAAAACACATCTATTACAAAGGGAATTCATTTTTAATAACTTATTTTAACTCCATACTTTATGTGTCTTCAATATGCACCATTCAAAGGAACATCATCAATTTCAACCCTCTCTGACTTCATTTGATATTTTTCGTGCATTTAATGATTTATTTTGAGCTAAATGACCCTGAAATTCAAAAGCAGTACAAATGAACTCTGAAAAGGTTTTAACTTGGCATGACATCATAATTTACCCCACATAGCAACTTCTATAGAGTTGAGAGGGTTACGGCAAAAACTGGATGCACTTGGCGTACAAACTAGACAATCTCTTTCGAAGTATGAGGGTTTCAGACGAAAATGCATCTATTACAAAGGGATTTCATTTTTAATAAATTAGTTTAACTCCATACTTTTTGTGTGTTCATTATGCACTATTCGTAGGCACATCTTCAATTTTCAACCCTTTCTGACTTCATTTGATATTTTTTCGTGCATTTATTGATTTATTTTGAGCTAAATGACCCTGAAATTGAAAAGCAGTACAAATGAACTTTGAAAAGGTTGAAACTTGGCATGACATCATAATTTCACCCACATAGAAACTTCTAAAGTGTTGAGAGGGTTACTGCCAAAACTCGATGCACTTCGTGTACAAACTGGACAATCTCTTTCGAAGTATGTGGGTTTTTGACAAAAACTCATCTATTACAAAGGGATTTCATTTTTAATCACTTATTTTAACTCCATACATTTTTTGTGTTCAATATGAACCATTCAAAAGCACATCATCAATTTTCAACCCTTTCTGACTTCATTTCATATTTTTCATGCATTTAATGATTTATTTTGAGCTAAATGACCCTGAAATTGAAAAGCACTACAAATAACCGTGAAAAGGTTGAAACTTGGAATGACATCATAATTTCACCCACACAGCAACTTCTAAAGAGTTGAGAGGGTTACGGCAAAAACTGGATGCACTTCGTGTACAAACTAGACAATCTCTTTCGAAGTATGAGGGTTTCGCACGACAACGCGTTTATTACAAAGGGATTTTATTTTTAATAAAAAAATTTAACTCCATACTTCTTGTCTATTTTCAACCCTTTCTGACTTCATTTGATATTATTCGTGCATTTAATGATTTATTTTGAGCTAAATAACCCAGAAATTGAAAAGCAGTACAAATAAACTCTGAAAAGCTTGAAACTAGGCATGACATCATAATTTCACCCACATAGCAACTTCTATAGAGTTGAGAGTGTTACGGCAAAAACTTGCAGCACTTCGTGTACAAACTGGACCAAATCCTTCGAAGTATGACAGTTTCGGATAAAAACGCATCTATTACAAAGGGATTTCGTTTTTAATAACTTATTTGGACTCCATACTTTTTGTGTGTTCAATATGCACCATTCAAAGGCACATCATCAATTTCAACCGTTGTTGACTTCATTTGATATTTTTCGTGCATTTAATGAGTTATTTTGAGCTAAATTACCCTGAAATTGAAAAGCAGTAAAAATGAACTCTGAAAAGTTTTCAACTCGGCATGACATCATAATTTCACCCACATAGAAACTTCTAAAGAGTTGACAGGGTTACGGCAAAAACAGGATGCACTTGGTGTACAAACTAGACAATCTCTTTCGAAGTATGAGGGTTTCAGATGAAAACACATCTATTACAAAGGGAATTCATTTTTAATAACTTATTTTAACTCCATACTTTATGTGTGTTCAATAGGCACCATTCAAAGGAACATCATCAATTTCAACCCTCTCTGACTTCATTTGATATTTTTCGTGCATTTAATGATTTATTTTGAGCTAAATGACCCTGAAATTCAAAAGCAGTACAAATGAACTCTGAAAAGGTTTTAACTTGGCATGACATCATAATTTACCCCACATAGCAAGTTCTATAGAGTTGAGAGGGTTACGGCAAAAACTGAATGCACTTGGTGTACAAACTAGACAATCTCTTTCGAAGTATGAGAGTTTTAGACGAAAATGCATCTATTACAAAGGGATTTCATTTTTAATAAATTATTTTAACTCCATACTTTTTGTGTGTTCATTATGCACTATTCATAGGCACATCTTCAATTTTCAACCCTTTCTGACTTCATTTGATATTTTTTCGTGCATTTATTGATTTATTTTGAGCTAAATGACCCTGAAATTGAAAAGCAGTACAAATGAACTTTGAAAAGGTTGAAACTTGGCATGACATCATAATTTCACCCACATAGAAACTTCTAAAGTGTTGAGAGGGTTACAGCAAAAACTCGATGCACTTCGTGTACAAACTGGAAAATCTCTTTCGAAGTATGTGGGTTTTTGACAAAAACTTATCTATTACAAAGGGATTTCATTTTTAATCACTTATTTTAACTCCATACATCTTTTGTGTTCAATATGCACCATTCAAAAGCACATCATCAATTTTCAACCCTTTCTGACTTCATTTCATATTTTTCAGGCATTTAATAATTTATTTTGAGCTAAATGACCCTGAAATTGAAAAGCACTACAAATAACTGTGAAAAGGTTGAAACTTGGAATGACATCATAATTTCACCCACAAAGCAACTTCTAAAGAGTTGAGAGGGTTACGGCAAAAACTGGATGCACTTCATGTACAAACTAGACAATCTCTTTCGAAGTATGAGGGTTTCGGACGACAACGCATTTATTACAAAGGGATTTTATTTTAAAAAAAAAATTTAACTCCATACTTCTTGTCTATTCAATATGCACCATTCAAAGGTTAATCATCAATTTTTAACCCTTTCTGACTTCATTTGATATTTTTCGTGCATTTAATGATTTATTTTGAGCTAAATGACCCAGAAATTGAAAAGCAGTACAAATAAACTCTGAAAAGCTTGAAACTAGGCATGACATCATAATTTCACCCACATAGCAACTTCTATAGAGTTGAGAGTGTTACGGCAAAAACTGGCAGCACTTCGTGTACAAACTGGACCAACTCCTTCGAAGTATGAGGGTTTCGGATAAAAACGCATCTATTACAAAGAGATTTCATTTTTAATAACTTATTTGGACTCCATACTTTTTGTGTGTTCAATATGCACCATTCAAAGGCACATCATCAATTTCAACCCTTCTTGACTTCATTTAATATTTTTCGTGCATTTAATGAGTTATTTTGAACTAAATTACCCTGAAATTGAAAAGCAGTACAAATGAACTCTGAAAAGTTTTCAACTTGGCATGACATCATAATTTCACCCACATAGAAACTTCTAAAGAGTTGAGAGGGTTACGGCAAAAACTGGATGCACTTGGTGTACAAACTAGACAATCTCTTTCGAAGTATGAGGGTTTCGGACGAAAACGCATCTATTACAAAGGGATTTCATTTTTAATAACTTATTTTAACTCCATACTTTTTGTGTTCTCAATATGCACCATTCAAAGGCACATCGTTAGTTTTCAACCTTTTGTAACTTCATTTGATATTTTTCATACATTTAATGATTTATTTTGAGCTAAATGACCCTGAAATTGAAAAGCACTACAAATACTTGTGAAAGGTTGAAACTTGGCATGACATCATAATTTCACCCACATAAAAACTTCTAAATAGTTGAGAGGGTTACGGCAAAATCTAGATGCACTTCGTGTACAAACTGGAGAATCTCTTTCGAAGTATGAGGGTTTCAGATGAAAACACATCTATTACAAAGGGAATTCATTTTTAATAACTTATTTTAACTCCATACTTTTTGTGTGTTCAATATGCACCATTCAAAGGAACATCATCAATTTCAACCCTCTGTGACTTCATTTGATATTTTTCATGCATTTAATGATTTATTTTGAGCTAAATGACCCTGAAATTCAAAAGCAGTACAAATGAACTTTGAAAAGGTTGAAACTTGGCATGACATCATAATTTCACCCACATAGAAACTTCTAAAGTGTTGAGAGGGTTACAGCAAAAACTCGATGCACTTCGTGTACAAACTGGACAATCTCTTTCGAAGTATGTGGGTTTTTGACAAAAACTCATCTATTACAAAGGGATTTCATTTTTAATCACTTATTTTAACTCCATACATTTTTTGTGTTCAATATGCACCATTCAAAAGCACATCATCAGTTTTCAACCCTTTCTGACTTCATTTCATATTTTTCATGCATTTATTGATTTATTTTGAGCTAAATGACCCTGAAGTTGAAAAGCACTACAAATAACTATGAAAAGGTTGAAACTTGGAATGACATCATAATTTCACCCAAAAAGCAACTTCTAAAGAGTTGAGAGGGTTACGGCAAAAACTGGATGCACTTCGTGTACAAACTAGACAATCTCTTTCGAAGTATGAGGGTTTCGGACGACAACGCATTTATTACAAAGGGATTTTATTTTTAATAAAAAAATTGAACTCCATACTTCTTGTCTATTCAATATGCACCATTCATAGGTTAATCATCAGTTTTCAACCCTTTCTGACTTCATTTGATATTTTTCATGCATTTAATGATTTATTTTGAGCTAAATGACCCAGAAATTGAAAAGCAGTACAAATAAACTCTGAAAAGCTTGAAACTAGGCATGACATCATAATTTCACCCAGATAGCAACTTCTAAATAGTTGAGAGGGTTACGACAAAATCTAGATGCACTTCGTGTACAAACTGGAGAATCTCATTCGAAGTATGAGGGTTTCAGATGAAAACACATCTATTACAAAGGGAATTCATTTTTAATAACTTATTTTAACTCCATACTTTTTGTGTGTTCAATATGCACCATTCAAAGAAACATCATCAATTTCAACCCTCTCTGACTTCATTTGATATTTTTCGTGCATTTAATGATTTATTTTGAGCTAAACAACCCTGAAATTCAAAAGCAGTACAAATGAACTCTGAAAAGGTTTTATCTTGGCATGACATCATAATTTACCCCACATAGCAACTTCTATAGAGTTGAGAGGGTTACGGCAAAAACTAGATGCACTTGGTGTACAAACTAGACAATCTCTTTCGAAGTATGAGGGTTTCAGACGAAAATGCATCTATTACAAAGGGATTTCATTTTTAATAAATTATATTAACTCCATACTTTTTGTGTGTTCATTATGCACCATTCATAGGCACATCCGCAATTTTCAACCCTTTCTGACTTCATTTGATATTTTTTCGTGCATTTATTGATTTATTTTGAGCTAAATGACCCTGAAATTGAAAAGCAGTACAAATGAACTTTGAAAAGGTTGAAACTTGGCATGACATCATAATTTCACCCACATAGAAACTTCTAAAGTGTTGAGAGGGTTACAGCAAAAACTCGATGCACTTCGTGTACAAACTGGACAATCTCTTTCGAAGTATGTGGGTTTTTGACAAAAACTCATCTATTACAAAGGGATTTCATTTTTAATCACTTATTTTAACTCCATACATTTTCTGTGTTCAATATGCACCATTCAAAAGCACATCATCAATTTTCAACCCTTTCTGACTTCATTTCATATTTTTCATGCATTTATTGATTTATTTTGAGCTAAATGACCCTGAAGTTGAAAAGCACTACAAATAACTATGAAAAGGTTGAAACTTGGAATGACATCATAATTTCACCCACAAAGCAACTTCTAAAGAGTTGAGAGGGTTACGGCAAAAACTGGATGCACTTCGTGTACAAACTAGACAATCTCTTTCGAATTATGAGGGTTTCGGACGACAACGCATTTATTACAAAGGGATTTTATTTTTAATAAAAAAAATTAACTCCATACTTCTTGTCTATTCAATATGCACCATTCATAGGTTAATCATCAATTTTCAACCCTTTCTGACTTCATTTGATATTTTTCATGCATTTAATGATTTATTTTGAGCTAAATGACCCAGAAATTGAAGAGCAGTACAAATAAACTCTCAAAAGCTTGAAACTAGGCATGACATCATAATTTCACCCACATAGCAACTTCTATAGAGTTGAGAGTGTTACGGCAAAAACTGGCAGCACTTCGTGTACAAACTGGACCAACTCCTTCGAAGTATGAGGGCTTCGGATAAAAACGCATCTATTACAAAGGCACATCATAAATTTTCAACTCTTTCGAACTTCATTTGATATTTTTCGTGCATTTAATGATTTATTTTGACCTAAATGACCCTGAAATTGAAAAGGAGTACAAATGAACTCTGAAAAGGTTTCAACTTGGCATGACATCAGAATTTCACCCGCATATCAACTTCTAAAGAGTTGAGAGGGTTACGGCAAAAACTGGATGCACTTGGTGTACAAACTAGACAATCTCTTTCGAAGTATGAGGGTTTCAGATGAAAACGCATCTATTACAAAGGGATTTCATTTTTAATAACTTATTTTAACTCCATACTTTTTGTGTGTTCAATATGCACCATTCAAAGGCACATCGTCAATTTCAGCCATTCTTGACTTCATTTGATATTTTTCGTGCATTTAATGATTTATTTTGAGCTAAATGACGCTGAAATTGAAAAGCAGTACAAATGAACTCTAAAAATGTTTCAACTTGGCATGACATCATAATTTCACCCACATAGCAACGACTAAAGAGTTGAGAGGATTACGGCAAAAACTGGATGCACTTGGTGTACAAACTAGACAATCTCTTTCGAAGTATGAGGTTTTCGGACGAAAACGCATCTATTACAAAGGGATTTCATTTTTAATAACCTACTTTAACTCCGTACTTTTTTGTGTTCAATATGCACCATTCATAGGCACATCTTCAATTTTCAACCCTTTCTGACTTCATTTGATATTTTTCGTGCATCTAATGATTTATTTTGAGCTAAATGACCCTGAAATTGAAAAGCAGTACAAATAATCTCTCAAGAGGTTGAAACTGGGCATGACATCATAATTTCACCCACATAGCAACTTCTAAAGAGTACAGAGAGTTACGGCAAAAACTGGATGCACTTGGTGTACAAACTAGACAATCTCTTTCGAAATATGAGGGTTTCGCACAAAAACGCATCTATTACAAAGGGATTTCATTTTTAATAACTTATTTTAACTCCATACTTTGTGTGTGTTCAATATGCACCATTCATAGACACATCTTCAATTTTCAACCCTTTCTGACTTCATTTGATATTTTTCGTGCATTTAATAATTTATTTTGAGCTAAATGACCCTGAAATTAGAAAGCAGTACAAATGAACTCTGAAAAGGTTTCAACTTGGCATGACATCATAATTTCACCCACATAGCAACTTCTAAAGAGTTGAGAGGGTTACGGCAAAAACTGGATGCACTTGGTGTGCAAACAAGACCATCTCTTTCGGAGTATGAGGGTTTCGGACGAAAGCGCATCTATTACAAAGGGATTTCATTTTTAATAACCTATTTTAACTCCGTACTTTTTTTGTGTTCAATATGCACCATTCATAGGCACATCTTCAATTTTCAACCCTTTCTGACTTCAGTTGATATTTTTCGTGCATTTAATGATTTATTTTGAGCTAAATGACCATGAAATATAAAAGCAGTACAAATGTAATCTGAAAAGTTTGAAAATTGGCATGACATCATATTTTCACCCACATAGAAACTTCTAAAGAGTTGAGAGGGTTACGGCAGAAACTGCATGCACTTCGTGTACAAACTGGACAATCTCTTTCGAAGTATGTGGGTTTCGGACAAAAACGCATCTATTACAAAGGGATTTCATTTTTAATAACTTATTTTGACTCCATACTTTTTGTGTGTTCAATATGCACAATTGAATGGCACATCATCAATTTCAAACTAGACAATCTCTTTCGAAGTATGAGGTTTTCGGACGAAAACGCATCTATTAAAAAGGGATTTCATTTTTAATAACCTATTTTAGGTCCGTACTTTTTTGTGTTCAATATGCACCATTCATAGGCATATCTTCAATTTTCAACCCTTTCTGACTTCATTTGATATTTTTCGTACATTTAATGAGTTATTTTGAGCTAAATGACCCTGAAATTAGAAAGCAGTACAAATGAACTCTGAAAAGGTTTCAACTTGGCATGACATCATAATTTCACCCACATAGCAACTTCTAAAGAGTTCAGAGAGTTACGGCAAAAACTGGATGCACTTGGTGTACAAACTAGACAATCTCTTTCGAAGGATGAGGGTTTCGCACAAAAATGCATCTATTACAAAGGGATTTCATTTTTAATAACTTATTTTAACTCCATACTTTGTGTGTGTTCAATATGCACCATTCATAGACACATCTTCAATTTTCAACCCTTTCTGACTTCATTTGATATTTTTCGTGCATTTAATAATTTATTTTGAGCTAAATGACCCTGAAATTAGAAAGCAGTACAAATGAACTCTGAAAAGGTTTCAACTTGGCATGACATCATAATTTCACCCACATAGCAACTTCTAAAGAGTTGAGAAGGTTACGGCAAAAACTGGATGCACTTGGTGTGCAAACAAGACCATCTCTTTCGGAGTATGAGGGTTTCGGACGAAAGCGCATCTATTACAAAGGGATTTCATTTTTAATAACCTATTTTAACTCCGTACTTTTTTTGTGTTCTATATGCACCATTCATAGGCACATCTTCAATTTTCAACCCTTTCTGACTTCATTTGATATTTTTCGTGCATTTAATGATTTATTTTGAGCTAAATGACCATGAAATATAAAAGCAGTACAAATGTAATCTGAAAAGTTTGAAAATTGGCATGACATCATATTTTCACCCACATAGAAACTTCTAAAGAGTTGACAGGGTTACGGCAGAAACTGCATGCACTCCGTGTACAAACTGGACAATCTCTTTCGAAGTATGTGGGTTTCGGACAAAAACGCATCTATTACAAAGGGATGTCATTTTTAATAACTTATTTTGACTCCATACTTTTTGTGTGTTCAAATATGCACAATTGAATGGCACATCATCAATTTCAAACTAGACAATCTCTTTCGAAGTATGAGGTTTTCGGACGAAAACGCATCTATTAAAAAGGGATTTCATTTTTAATAACCTATTTTAGGTCCGTACTTTTTTGTGTTCAATATGCACCATTCATAGGCACATCTTCAATTTTCAACCCTTTCTGACTTCATTTGATATTTTTCGTGCATTTAATGAGTTATTTTGAGCTAAATGACCCTGAAATTAGAAAGCAGTACAAATGAACTCTGAAAAGGTTTCAACTTGGCATGACATCATAATTTCACCCACATAGCAACTTCTAAAGAGTTCAGAGAGTTACGGCAAAAACTGGATGCACTTGGTGTACAAACTAGACAATCTCTTTTGAAGGATGAGGGTTTCGCACAAAAACGCATCTATTACAAAGGGATTTCATTTTTAATAACTTATTTTAACTCCATACTTTGTGTGTGTTCAATATGCACCATTCATAGACACATCTTCAATTTTCAACCCTTTCTGACTTCATTTGCTATTTTTCGTGCATTTAATGATTTATTTTGAGCTAAATGACCCTGAAATTAGAAAGCAGTACAAATGAACTCTGAAAAGGATTCAACTTGGCATGACATCATAATTTCACCCACATAGCAACTTCTAAAGAGTTGAGAGTGTTACGGCAAAAACTGGATGCACTTGGTGTGCAAACGAGAGAATCTCTTTCGGAGTATGAGGGTTTTGGACGAAAGCGCATCTATTACAAAGGGATTTCATTTTTAATAACCTATTTTAACTCCACACTTTTTTTGTGTTCAATATGCACCACTCATAGGCACATCTTCAATTTTCAACCCTTTCTGACTTCATTTGATATTTTTCGTGCATTTAATGATTTATTTTGAGCTAAATGACCCTGAAATTGAAAAGCAGTACAAATGAACTCTGAAAAGGTTGAAACTTGGCAAGACATCATAATTTCACCCACATAGAAACTTCTAAAGAGTTGAGAGGGTTACGGCAGAAACTGCATGCACTTCGTGGACAAACTGGATAATATATTTCGAAGTATGTGGGTTTCGGACAAAAACGCATCTATTACAAAGGGATTTCATTTTTAATAACTTATTTTGACTCCATACTTTTTGTGTGTTCAATATGCACAATTGAATGGCACATCATCAATTTCAACCCTTTCTGACTTCATTTGATATTTTTCGTGCATTTAATGATTTATATTGACCTAATGACCCTGAAATTGAAAAGCAGTACAAATGAACTCTGAAAAGGTTTCAACTTGGCATGACATCGTAATTTCACCAACATAGCAACTTCTAAAGAGTTGAGAGGGTTACGGCAAAAACTTGATGCACTTGGGGTACAAACTAGACAATCTCTTTCGAAGTATGAGGGTTTCGGACGAAAACGCATGTATTACAAAGGGATTTCATTTTTAATAACTTATTTTAACTCCGTACTTTTTGTGTGTTCAATATGTTCAAAGGCACATCATCAATTTCAACCCTTTCTGACTTCATTTGATATTTTTCGTGCATTTAATGATTTATTTTGAACTAAATGACCCTGAAATTGAAAAGCAATACAAATGAACTCTAAAAAGGTTTCAACTTGGCATGACATCATAATTTCTCCCACATAGTAACTTCTAAAGAGTTGAGATGGTTACGGCAAAAACATCATGCACTTGGTTTACCAACTAGACAATCTCTTTCGAAGTATGAGGGTTTTGGTCGAAAACGCATCTATTACAAAGGGATTTCATTTTTAATAACTTATTTTAACTCCATACTTTTTGTGTGTTCAATATCCACCATTCAAAGGCACATCATAATTTTTGAACCCTTTCTGACTTCATTTGATATTTTTCGTGCATTTAATGATTTATTTTGAGCTAAATGACGCTCAAATTGAAAAGCAGTACAAATGAAGTATCAAAAGGTTGAAACTTGGCATCACATCATATTTTCTCCCGCATAGAAACTTTTAAAGAGTTGAGAGGGTTACGGCAAAAACTGGATGCACTAGGTGTACAAACTAGACAATCTCTTTCGAAGTATGAGGGTTTCGGACGAAAACGCATCTATTACAAAGGGATTTCATTTTTAATCACTTATTTTAACTCCATACTTTTTGTGTGTTCAATATGCACCATTCATATGCACATCTTCAATTTTGAAGCCTTTCTGACTTCATTTGATATTTTTCGTGCAGTTGAAGTCTGAAAAGATTGAAACTTGGCACGACATCATAATTTCAACCACATAAAAACTTATAAAGAGTTGAATGATTTATTTTGAGCCTCATAATTTCAACCTCATAATTTCCTGACTTCATTTGATATTTTTTGTGCATTTGATGATTTATTTTGAGCTGAATGACCCTCAAATTGAAAAGCAGTACAAATGAACTATCAAAAGGTTGAAACTTGGCATCACATCATATTTTCACCCACATAGAAACTTATAAAGAGTTGAGAGGGTTACGGCAAAAACTAGATGCACTTGGTGTACAAACTAGACAATCTCTTTCGAAGTATGAGGGTTTCGGATGAAAACGCATCTATTACAAAGGGATTTCATTTTTAATAACTTATTTTAACTCCATACTTTTTGTGTGTTCAATATGCACCATTCAAAGGCACATCATAATTTTTCAACCCTTTCTGACTTCATTTGATATTTTTCGTGCATTTAATTTTTTATTTGGAGCTAAATGTCCCTGAAATTGAAAAGCAGTACAAAGGAACTCTGAAAAGGTTTAAACTTGGCATGACATCATAATTTCACCCAGATAGCAACTTCGAAAGAGTTGAGAGTGTTACGGCAAAAACTGGATGCACTTCGTGTACAAACTGGACAATCTCTTTCGAAGTATGAGGGTTTTGGACAAAAACACATCGATTGCAAAGGGATTTCATTTTTAATAACTTGTTTTAACTCCATACTTTTTGTGTGTTCAATATGCACCATTCAAAGGCACATCATCAATTTCAACCCTTTCTGACTTCATTTGATATTTTTCGTGCATTTAATGATTTATTGTGAGCTAAATGACCATGAAATTGAAAACCACTACAAATGAAATTTGAAAAGATTGAAACTTGGCATGACATCATAATTTCAACCACATACAAACTTATAAAGAGTTGAAAGGGTTACGACAAAAACTAGATGCACTTCGTGTACAAACTTGACAATCTCTTTCAAAGTATTAGGGTTTCGGACCAAAGCGCAACTATTACAAAGGGATTTCATTTTCAATAACTTATTTTAACTATATACTTGTTGTGTGTTCAATATGCACCATTCATCGGCACATCTTCAATTTTGAGGCCTTTCTGACTTCATTTGATATTTTTCGTGCATTTAATGATTTTTTTTGAGCTAAATGACACTGAAATTGAAAAGCAATACAAATAAACTCTGAAAAGGTTGGAATTTGGAATGACATCATAATATCACCCACATAGAAACTTCTAAATTGTTGAGAGGGTTACGGCAGAAACTGGATGCACTTCGTGTACAAACTGGACAATCTCTTTCGAAGTATGTGGGTTACGGACAAAAACGCCTCTATTACAAAGGGATTTCATTTTTAATAAATTATTTTAACTCCATAGATTTTTTGTGTTCAATATGCACCATTCAAAGGCACATCATCAATTTTCAACCCTTTTTTACTTCAATTCATATTTTCACCCACATAGCAACTTCTAAAGAGTTGAGAGTGTTACGACAAAAACTGGATACACTTCGTGTACAAACTGGACAATCTCTTTCGAAGTATGAGGGTTTTGGACAAAAATGCATCGATTACAAAGGGATTTCATTTTTAATAACTTGTTTTAACTCCATACGTTTTGTGTGTTCAATATGCACCATTCAAAGGCACATCATCAATTTCAACCCTTTCTGACTTCTTTCGATATTTTTCGTGCATTTAATGATTTATTGTGAGCTAAATGACCATGAAATTGAAAACCACTACAAATGAACTTTGAAAAGATTGAAACTTGGCATGACATCATAATTTCAACCACATACAAACTTATAAAGAGTTGAAAGGGTTACGGCAAAAACTAGATGCACTTCGTGTACAAACTTGACAATCTCTTTCGAAGTATTAGGGTTTTGGACGAAAGCGCAACTATTACAAAGGGATTTCATTTTCAATAACTTATTTTAACTCCATACTTTTTGTGTGTTCAATATGCACCATTCAAAGGCATATCATCAATTTCAACCCTTTCTGACTTCATTTGATATTTTTCGTGCATTTATTGATTTATTTTGAGCTAAATGACCCTGAAATTGAAAAGCAGTACAAATAAACTCTGAAAAGGTTGTAACTTGGCATGACATCATAACTTCACCCACATAGCAACTTCTAAAGAGTTGAGAGGGTTACGAAAAACAGTGGATGCTCTTCGTGTACAAACTCGACAATCTCTTTCGAACTATGAGGGTCTCGGACGAAAACGCATCTATTACAAAGGGATTTCATTTTTATTAACTTATTTTAACTCCATACTTTTTGTGTGTTCAATATGCACCATTCAAAGGCACATCATCAATTTCAACCCTTTCTGACATCATTTGATATTTTTCGTGCATTTAATGATTTCTTTTGAGCTAAATGACCCTGAAATTGATAAGCAGTACAAATGAGCTCTGAAAAGGTTGAAACTTGGCATGAAATCATAATTTCACCCACATAGAAACTTCTAAAGAGTTGAGAGGGTTACGGCCGAAACTGGATGCACTTCGTGTACATACTGGACAATCCCTTTCGAAGTATGTGGGTTTCGGACAAAAACGCATCTATTACAAAGGGATTTCATTTTTAATAACTTATTTTGACTCCATACTTTTTGTGTGTTCAATATGCACCATTGAAAGGCACATCATCAATTTCAACCCTTCCTGACTTCATTTGATATTTTTCGTGCAGTTAATGATTTATTTTGAGGTAAATGACCCTCAAATTGAAAAGCAGTACAAATGAACTATCAAAAGGTTGAAACTTGGCATGACATCATATTTTCACCCACATAGAAACTTATAAAGAGTTGAGAGGGTTACGGCAAAAACTGGATGCACTTGGTGTACAAACTAGACAATCTCTTTCGAAGTATGAGGGTTTCGGACGAAAACGCATCTATTACAAAGGGATTTCATTTTAATTAACTTATTTTAACTCCATACTTTTTGTGTGTTCAATATGCACCATTCAAAGGCACATCATAATTTTTCAACCCTTTCTGACTTCATTTGATATTTTTCGTGCATTTAATGTTTTATTTTGAGCTAAATGTCCCTGAAATTGAAAAGCAGTACAAATGAACGCTGAAAAGGTAGAAACTTGGCATGACATCATAATTTCACCGACAGAGCAACTTCTAAAGAGTTGAGAGTGTTATGGCAACAACTGGATGCACTTCGTGTACAAACTGGACAGTCTCTTTCGAAGTATGAGGGTTTTGGACAAAAACACATCGATTACAAAGGGATTTCATTTTTAATAACTTGTTTTAACTCCATACTTTTTGTGTGTTCAATATGCACCATTCAATGGCACATCATCAATTTCAACCCTTTCTGACTTCATTTGATATTTTTCGTGCATTTAATGATTTATTTTGAGCTGAATGACCATGAAATTGAAAACCACTACAAATGAAATTCGAAAAGATTGAAACTTGGCATGACATCATAATTTCAACCACTTACAAACTTATAAAGAGTTGAAAGGGTTACGGCAGAAACTGGATGCACTTCGTGTCAAACTTGACAATCTCTTTCGAAGTATTAGGGTTTCGGACGAAAGCGCAACTATTACAAAGGGATTTCATTTTGAATAAATTATTTTAACTCCATAGATTTTTTGTGTTCAATATGCCATTCAAAGGCACATCATCAATTTTCAACCCTTTTTGAATTCAATTCATATTTTCACCCACATAGCAACTTCTAAAGAGTTGAGAGTGTTACGACAAAAACTGGATCCACTTCGTGTACAAACTGGACAATCTCTTTCGAAGTATGAGGGTTTTGGATAAAAACGCATCGATTACAAAGGGATTTCATTTTTAATAACTTGTTTTAACTCCATACGTTTTGTGTGTTCAATATGCACCATTCAAAGGCACATCATCAATTTCAACCCTTCCTGACTTCTTTTGATATTTTTCGTGCATTTAATGATTTATTGTGAGCTAAATGACCATGAAATTGAAAACCACTACAAATGAACTTTGAAAAGATTGAAACTTGGCATGACATCATAATTTCAACCACATACAAACTTATAAAGAGTTGAAAGGGTTACGGCAAAAACTAGATGCACTTCGTGTACAAACTTGACAATCTCTTTCGAAGTATTAGGGTTTTGGACGAAAGCGCAACTATTACAAAGGGATTTCATTTTCAATAACTTATTTTAACTCCATACTTTTTGTGTGTCCAATATGCACCATTCAAAGGCATATCATCAATTTCAACCCTTTCTGACTTCATATGATATTTTTCGTGCATTTATTGATTTATTTTGAGCGAAATGACCCTGAAATTGAAAAGCAGTACAAATGAACTCTGAAAAGGTTGTAACTTGGCATGACATCATAACTTCACCCACATAGCAACTTCTAAAGGGTTGAGAGGGTTACAAAAAACAGTGGATGCTCTTCGTGTACAAACTCGACAATCTCTTTCGAAGTATGAGGGTCTCAGACAAAAACGCATCTATTACAAAGGGATTTCATTTTTATTAACTTACTTAACTCCATACTTTTTGTGTGTTCAATATGCACCATTGAAAGGCACATCGTCAATTTCAACCCTTTCTGACTTCATTTGATATTTTTCGTGCATTTAATGATTTCTTTTGAGCTAAATGACCCTGAAATTGAAAAGCAGTACAAATGAACTCTGAAAAGGTTGAAACTTGGCATGAAATCATAATTTCACCCACATAGAAACTTCTAAAGAGTTGAGAGGGTTACGGCCGAAACTGGATGCACTTCGTGTACAAACTGGACAATCCCTTTCGAAGTATGTGGGTTTCGAACAAAAACGCATCTATTACAAAGGGATTTCATTTTTAGTCACTTATTTTAACTCCATACTTTTTGTGTGTTCAATATGCACCATTCATAGGCACATCTTCAATTTTGAAGCCTTTCTGACTTCATTTGATATTTTTCGTGCATTTAATGATTTATTTTGAGCTAAATAACCCTGAAATTGAAAAGCAATACAAATGAACTCTGAAAAGGTTGGAACTTGGAATGACATCATAATATCACCCACATAGAAACTTCTAAAGAGTTGAGAGGGTTAAGGTAGGAACTGGATGCACTTCGTGTACAAACTGGACAATCTCTTTCGAAGTATGTGGGTTTCGGACAAAAACGCATCTATTACAAAGGGATTTCATTTTTAATAACTTATTTTAACTCCATAGATTTTTTGTGTTCAATATTTACCATTGAAAGGCACATCATCAATTTCAACCCTTCCTGACTTCATTTGATATTTTTCGTGCATTTAATGATTTATTTTGAGCTAAATGACCCTCAAATTGAAAAGAAGTACAAATGAACTATCAAAAGGTTGAAACTTGGCATCTCATCGTATTTTCACCCACATAGAAACTTATAAAGAGTTGAGAGGGTTACGGCAAAAACTGGATGCACTTGGTGTACAAACTAGACAATCTCTTTCGAAGTATGAGGGTTTCGGACGAAAACGCATCTATTACAAAGGGATTTCATTTTAATTAACTTATCTTAACTCCATACTTTTTGTGTGTTCAATATGCACCATTCAAAGGCACATCATAATTTTTCAACCCTTTCTGACTTCATTTGATATTTTTCGTGCATTTAATGTTTAATTTGAGCTAAATGTCCCTGAAATTGAAAAGCAGTACAAATGAACTCTGAAAAGGATGAAACTTGGCATGACATCACAATTTCACCCACATAGCAACTTCTAAAGAGTTGAGAGTGTTATGGCAACAACTAGATGCACTTCGTGTACAAACTGGACAGTCTCTTTTGAAGTATGAGGGTTTTGGACAAAAACACATCGATTACAAAGGGATTTCTTTTAAATAACTTGTTTTAACTCCATACTTTTTGTGTGTTCAATATGCACCATTCAATGGCACATCATCAATTTCAACCCTTTCTGACTTCATTTGATATTTTTCGTGCATTTAATGATTTATTTTGAGCTGAATGACCATGAAATTGAAAACCACTACAAATGAAATTTGAAAAGATTGAAACTTGGCATGACCTCATAATTTCAACCACTTACAAACTTATAAAGAGTTGAAAGGGTTACGGCAAAAACTAGATGCACTTCGTGTCAAACTTGACAATCTCTTTCGAAGTATTAGGGTTTCGGACGAAAGCGCAACTATTACAAAGGGATTTTATTTTCAATAACTTATTTTAACTCCATACTTTTTGTGTGTTCAATATGCACCATTCAAAGGCATATCATCAATTTCAACCGTTTCTCACTTCATTTGATATTTTTCGTGCATTTATTGATTTATTTTGAGCTAAATGACCCTGAAATTGAAAAGCAGTACAAATGAACTCTGAAAAGGTTGTAACTTGGCATGACATCATAACTTCACCCACATAGCAACTTCTAAAGAGTTGAGAGGGTTACGAAAAACAGTGGATGCTCTTCGTGTACAAACTCGACAATCTCTTTCGAAGTATGAGGGTCTCAGACGAAAACGCATCTATTACAAAGGGATTTCATTTTTATTAACTTACTTAACTCCATACTTTTTGTGTGTTCAATATGCACCATTCAAAGGCACATCGTCAATTTCAACCCTTTCTGACTTCATTTGATATTTTTCGTGCATTTATTGATTTCTTTTGAGCTAAATGACCCTGAAATTGAAAAGCAGTACAAATGAACTCTGAAAAGGTAGAAACTTGGCATGAAATCATAATTTCACCCACATAGAAACTTCTACAGAGTTGAGAGGGTTACGGCCGAAACTGGATGCACTTCGTGTACAAACTAGACAATCCCTTTCGAAGTATGTGGGTTTCGGACAAAAACGCATCTATTACAAAGGGATTTCATTTTTAATCACTTATTTTAACTCCATACTTTTTGTGTGTTCAATATGCACCATTCATAGGCACATCTTAAATTTTGAAGCCTTTCTGACTTCATTTGATATTTTTCGTGCATTTAATGATTTATTTTGAGCTAAATAACACTGAAATTGAAAAGCAATAGAAATGAACTCTGAAAAGGTTGGAACTTGGAATGACATCATAATATCACCCACATAGAAACTTCTAAATTGTTGAGAGGGTTACGGCAGAAACTGGATGCACTTCGTGTACAAACTGGACAATCTGTTTCGAAGTATGTGGGTTTCTAACCAAAACGCATCTATTACAAAGGGATTTCATTTTTAATCACTTATTTTAACTCCATACTTTTTGTGTGTTCAATATGCACCATTCATAGGCACATCTTCAATTTTGAAACCTTTCTGACTTCATTTGATATTTTTCGTGCATTTAATGATTTATTTTGAGCTAAATGACCCTGAAATTGAAAAGCAATACAAATGAGCTCTGAAAAGGTTGGAACTTGGAATGACATCATAATATCACCCACATAGAAACTTCTAAAGAGTTGAGAGGGTTAAGGCAGAAACTGGATGCACTTCGTGTACAAACTGGACAATCTCTTTCGAAGTATGTGGGTTTCGGACAAAAACGCATCTATTACAAAGGGATTTCATTTTTAATAACTTATTTTAAGTCCATAGATTTTTTGTGTTCAATATGCACCATTGAAAGGCACATCATCAATTTCAACCCTTCCTGACTTCATTTGATATTTTTCGTGCATTTAATGATTTATTTTGAGGTAAATGACCCTCAAATTGAAAAGCAGTACAAATGAACT
Organism: Hordeum marinum; assembly: GCA_022496015.1. NCBI lineage: Eukaryota > Viridiplantae > Streptophyta > Magnoliopsida > Poales > Poaceae > Hordeum > Hordeum marinum. The sequence continues at coordinate 20,942,370 of CM039674.1, read as the reverse complement.
ATCAAAAGGTTGAAACTTGGCATCACATCATATTTTCACCCACATAGAAACTTATAAAGAGTTGAGAGGGTTACGGCAAAAACCTGATGCACTTGGTGTACAAACTAGACAATCTCTTTCGAAGTATGAGGGTTTCGGACGAAAATGCATCTATTACAAAGGGATTTCATTTTTAATCACTTATTTTAACTCCATACTTTTTGTGTGTTCAATATGCACCATTCATAGGCACACCTTCAATTTTGAAGCCTTTTTGACTTCATTTGATATTTTTCGTGCATTTAATGATTTATTTTGAGCTAAATGACACTGAAATTGAAAAGCAATACAAATGAACTCTCAAAAGGTTGGAACATGGAATGACATCATAATATCACCCACATAGAAACTTCTAAATTGTTGAGAGGGTTACGGCAGAAACTGGATGCACTTCGTGTACAAACTGGACAATCTCTTTCGAAGTATGTGGGTTTCTGACCAAAACGCATCTATTATCAAAGGGATTTCATTTTGAATAAATTATTTTAACTCCATAGATTTTTTGTGTTCAATATGCACCATTCAAAGGCACATCATCAATTTTCAACCCTTTTTGAATTCAATTCATATTTTCACCCACATAGCAACTTCTAAAGAGTTGAGAGTGTTACGACAAAAACTGGATCCACTTCGTGTACAAACTGGACAATGTCTTTCGAAGTATGAGGGTTTTGGATAAAAACGCATCGATTACAAAGGGATTTCATTTTTAATAACTTGTTTTAACTCCATACGTTTTGTGTGTTCAATATGCACCATTCAAAGGCACATCATCAATTTCAACCCTTTCTGACTTCTTTTGATATTTTTCGTGCATTTAATGATTTATTGTGAGCTAAATGACCATGAAATTCAAATCAACTACAAATGAACTCTGAAAAGGTTGTAACTTGGCATGACATCATAATTTCAACCACATACAAACTTATAAAGAGTTGAAAGGGTTACGGCAAAAACTAGATGCACTTCGTGTACAAACATGACGATCTCTTTCGAAGTATTAGGGTTTTGGACGAAAGCGCAACTATTACAAAGGGATTTCATTTTCAATAACTTATTTTAACTCCATACTTTTTGTGTGTCCAATATGCACCATTCAAAGGCATATCATCAATTTCAACCCTTTCTGACTTCATTTGATATTTTTCGTGCATTTATTGATTTATTTTGAGCTAAATGACCCTGAAATTGAAAAGCAGTACAAATGAACTCTGAAAAGGTTGTAACTTGGCATGAAATCATAATTTCACCCACATAGCAACTTCTAAAGAGTTGAGAGGGTTACGAAAAACAGTGGATGCTCTTCGTGTACAAAATCGACAATCTCTTTCGAAGTATGAGGGTCTCAGACGAAAACGCATCTATTACAAAGGGATTTCATTTTTATTAACTTACTTAACTCCATACTTTTTGTGTGTTCAATATGCACCATGCAATGGCACATCATCAATTTCAACCCTTTCTGACTTCATTTGATATTTTCCGTGCATTTAATGATTTATTTTGAGCTACATGACCCTCAAATTGAAAAGCAGTACAAATGAACTATCAAAAGGTTCAAACTTGGCATGACATCATATTTTCACCCACATAGAAACTTATAAAGAGTTCAGAGGGTTACGGCAAAAATTGGATGCACTTAGTGTACAAACTAGACAATCTCTTTCGAAGTATGAGGGTTTCAGACGAAAACGCATCTATTACAAAGGGATTTCATTTTTAATAACTTATTTTAACTCCATACTTTTTGTGTGTTCAATATGCACCATTCAAAGGCACATCATAATTTTTCAGCCCTTTCTGACTTCATTTGATATTTTTCGTGCATTTAATGTTTTATTTTGAGCTAAATGTCCCTGAAATTGAAAAGCAGTATAAATGAACTCTGAAAAGGTTGAAACTTGGCATGACATTATAATTTCACCCACATAGCAACTTCTAAAGAGTTGAGAGTGTTATGGCAAAAACTGGATGCACTTCGTGTACAAACTGGACAATCTCTTTCGAAGTATGAGGGTTTTGGACAAAAACACATCGATTACAAAGGGATTTCATTTTTAATAACTTGTTTTAACTCCATACTTTTTGTGTGTTCAATATGCACCATTCAATGACACATCATCAATTTCAACCCTTTCTGACTTCATTTGATATTTTTCGTGCATTTAATGATTTATTTTGAGCTGAATGACCATGAAATTGAAAACCACTACAAATGAACTTTGAAAAGATTGAAACTTGGCAGGACATCATAATTTCAACCACTTACAAACTTATAAAGAGTTGAAAGGGTTACGTCAAAAACTAGATGCACTTCGTGTCAAACTTGACAATCTCTTTCGAAGTATTAGGGTTTCGGACCAAAGCGCAACTATTACAAAGGGATTTCATTTTCAATAACTTATTTTAACTCCATACTTTTTGTGTGTTCAATATGCACCATTCAAAGGCATATCATCAATTTCAACCCTTTCTCACTTCATTTGATATTTTTCGTGCATTTATTGATTTATTTTGAGCTAAATGACCCTGAAATTGAAAAGCAGTACAAATGAACTCTGAAAAGGTTGTAACTTGGCATGACATCATAACTTCACCCACATAGCAACTTCTAAAGAGTTGCGAGGGTTACGAAAAACAGTGGATGCTCTTCGTGTACAAACTCGACAATCTCTTTCGAAGTATGAGGGTCTCACACGAAAACGCATCTATTACAAAGGATTTTCATTTTTATTAACTTACTTAACTCCATACTTTTTGTGTGTTCAATATGCACCATTCAAAGGCACATCGTCAATTTCAACCCTTTCTGACTTCATTTGATATTTTTCGTGCATTTAATAATTTCTTTTGAGCTAAATGACCCTGAAATTGAAAAGCAGTACAAATGAACTCTGAAAAGGTTGAAACTTGGCATGAAATCATAATTTCACCCACATAGAAACTTCTAAAGAGTTGAGAGGGTTACGGCCGAAACTGGATGCACGTCGTCTACAAACTGGACAATCCCTTTCGAAGTATGTGGGTTTTGGACAAAAACACATCTATTACAAAGGGATTTCACTTTTAATCACCTATTTTAGCTCCATACTTTTTGTGTGTTCAATATGCACCATTCATAGGCACATCTGCAATTTTGAAGCCTTTCTGACTTCATTTGATATTTTTCGTGCATTTAATGATTTATTTTGAGCTAAATGACCCTGAAATTGAAAAGCAATGCAAATGAACTATGAAAAGGTTGGAACTTGGAATGACATCATAATATCACCCACATAGAAACTTCTAAAGAGTTGAGAGGGTTAAGGCAGGAACTGGATGCACTTCGTGTACAAACTGGACAATCTCTTTCGAAGTATGTGGGTTTCGGAAAAAAACACATCTATTACAAAGGGATTTCATTTTTAATAACTTATTTTAACTCCATAGATTTTTTGTGTTCAATATTTACCATTGAAAGGCACATCATCAATTTCAACCCTTCCTGACTTCATTTGATATTTTTCGTGCATTTAATGATTTATTTTGAGCAAAATGACCCTCCAATTGAAAAGCAGTACAAATGAACTATCAAAAGGTTGAAAATTGGCATCACATCATATTTTCACCCACATAGAAACTTATAAAGAGTTGAGAGCGTTACGGCAAAAACTGGATGCACTTGGTGTACAAACTAGACAATCTCTTTCGAAGTATGAGGGTTTCAGACGAAAATGCATCTATTACAAAGGGATTTCATTTTTAATCACTTAGTTTAACTCCATACTATTTGTGTGTTGAATATGCACCATTCATAGGCACATCTTCAATTTTGAAGCCGTTCTGACTTCATTTGATATTTTTCGTGCATTTAATGATTTATTTTGAGCTAAATGACACTGAAATTGAAAAGATATACAAATGAACTCTGAAAAGGTTGGAACTTGGAATGACATCATAATATCACCCACATAGAAACTTCTAAATTGTTGAGAGGGTTACGGCAGAAACTGGATGGACTTCGTGTACAAACTGGACAATCTCTTTCGAAGTATGTGGGTTTCGGACAAAAACGCATCTATTACAAAGGGATTTCATTTTTAATAAATTATTTTAACTCCATAGATTTTTTGTGTTGAATATGCACCATTCAAAGGCACATCATCAATTTTAAACCCTTTTTGACTTCAATTCATATTTTCACCCACATAGCAACTTCTAAAGAGTTGAGAGTGTTACGACAAAAACTGGATCCACTTCGTGTACAAACTGGACAATCTCTTTCGAACTATGAGGGTTTTGGACAAAAACGCATCGATTACAAAGGGATTTCATTTTTAATAACTTCTTTTCAATCCATACGTTTTGTGTGTTCAATATGCACCATTCAAAGGCACATCATCAATTTCAACCCTTTCTGACTAAATTTGATATTTTTCGTGCACTGAATGATTTATTGTGAGCTAAATGACCATGAAATTGAAAACCACTACAAATGAACTTTGAAAAGATTGAAACTTGGCATGACATCATAATTTCAACCACATAAGAACTTATAAAGAGTTGAAAGGGTTACGGCAAAAACTAGATGCACTTCGTGTACAAACTTGACAATCTCTTTCGAAGTATTAGGGTTTTGGACGAAAGCGCAACTATTACAAAGGGATTTCATTTTCAATAACTTATTTTAATTCCATACTTTTTGTCTATTCAATATGCAACATTCAAAGGCATATCATCAATTTCAACCCTTTCTGACTTCATTTGATATTTTTCGTGCATTTATTGATTTATTTTGAGCTAAATGACCCTGAAATTGAAAAGCAGTACAAATGAACTCTAAAAAGGTTGTAACTTGGCATGACATCATAACTTGACCCACATAGCAACTTCTAAAGAGTTGAGAGGGTTACGAAAAACAGTGGATGCTCTTCGTGTACAAACTCGACAATCTCTTTCGAAGTATGAGGGTCTCACACGAAAACGCATCTATTACAAAGACATTTCATTTTTATTAACTTACTTAACTCCATACTTTTTGTGTGTTCAATATGCACCATTGAATGGCACATCGTCAATTTCAACCCTTTCTGACTTCATTTGATATTTTTCGTGCATTTAATGATTTCTTTTGAGCTAAATGACCCTGAAATTGAAAAGCAGTACAAATGAACTCTGAAAAGGTTGAAACTTGGCATGAAATCATAATTTCACCCACATAGAAACTTCTAAAGAGTTGAGAGGGTTACGGCCGAAACTAGATGCACGTCGTGTACAAACTGGACAATCCCTTTCGAAGTATGTGGGTTTCGGACAAAAACGCATCTATTACAAAGGGATTTCATTGTTAATCACTTATTTTAACTCCATACTTTTTGTGTGTTCAATATGCACCATTCATATGCACATCTTCAATTTTGAATCCTTTCTGACTTCATTGATATTTTTCGTGCATTTAATGATTTATTTTGACCTAAATGACCCTGAAATTGAAAGGCAATACAAATGAACTCTGAAAAGGTTGGAACTTGGAATGACATCATAATATCACCCACATAGAAACTTCTAAAGAGTTGAGAGTGTTAAGGCAGCAACTGGATGCACTTCGTGTACAAACTGGACAATCTCTTTCGAAGTATGTGGGTTTCGGACAAAAACGCATCTATTACAAAGGGATTTCATTTTTCATAACTTATTTTAACTCCATAGATTTTTTGTGTTCAATATTTACCATTGAAAGGCACATCATCAATTTCAACCCTTCCTGACTTCATTTGATATTTTTCATGCATTTAATGATTTATTTTGAGCTAAATGACCCTCAAATTGAAAAGCAGTACAAATGAACTATCAAAAGGTTGAAACTTGGCATCACATCATATTTTCACCCACATAGAAACTTATAAAGAGTTGAGAGGGTTACGGCAAAAACTGGATGCACTTGGTGTACAAACTAGACAATCTCTTTCGAAGTATGAGGGTTTCGGACGAAAACGCATCTATTACAAAGGGATTTCAGTTTTAATCACTTATTTTAACTCCATACTTTTTGTGTGTTCAATATGCACCATTCATAGGCACATCTTCAATTTTGAAGCCTTTCTGACTTCATTTGATATTTTTCTTGCATTTAATGATTTATTTTGAGCTAAATGACACTGAAATTGAAAAGCAATACAAATGAACTCTGAAAAGGTTGGAACTTGGAATGACATCATAATATCACCCACATAGAAACTTCTAAATTGTTGAGAGGGTTACGGCAGAAACTGGATGCACTTCGTGTACAAACTGGACAATCTCTTTCGAAGTATGTGGGTTTCGGACAAAAACGCATCTATTACAAAGGGATTTCATTTTTCATAACTTATTTTAACTCCATAGATTTTTTGTGTTCAATATGCACCATTCAAAGGCACATCATCAATTTCAACCCTTCCTGACTTCTTTTGATATTTTTCGTGCATTTAATGATTTATTGCGAGCTAAGTGACCATGAAATTGAAAACCACTACAAATGAACTTTGAAAAGATTGAAACTTGGCATGACATCATAATTTCAACCACATACAAACTTATAAAGAGTTGAAAGGGTTACGACAAAAACTAGATGCACTTCGTGTACAAACTTGACAATCTCTTTCGAAGTATTAGGGTTTTGGACGAAAGCGCAACTATTACAAAGGGATTTCATTTTCAATAACTTATTTTAATTCCATACTTTTTGTCTATTCAATATGCAACATTCAAAGGCATATCATCAATTTCAACCCTTTCTGACTTCATTTGATATTTTTCGTGCATTTATTGATTTATTTTGAGCTAAATGACCCTGAAATTGAAAAGCAGTACAAATGAACTCTGAAAAGGTTGGAACTTGGAATGACAGCATAATATCACCCACATAGAAACTTCTAAAGAGTTGAGAGGGTTAAGGTAGGAATTGGATGCAGTTCGTGTACAAACTGGACAATCTCTTTCGAAGTATGTGGGTTTCGGACAAAAACGCATCTATTACAAAGGGATTTCATTTTTAATAACTTATTTTAACTCCATAGATTTTTTGTGTTCAATATTTACCATTGAAAGGCACATCATCAATTTCAACCCTTCCTGACTTCATTTGATATTTTTCGTGCATTTAATGATTTATTTTGAGCTAAATGACCCTCAAATTGAAAAGAAGTACAAATGAACTATCAAAAGGTTGAAACTTGGCATCACATCGTATTTTCACCCACATAGAAACTTATAAAGAGTTGAGAGGGTTACGGCAAAAACTGGATGCACTTGGTGTACAAACTAGACAATCTCTTTCGAAGTATGAGGGTTTCGGACGAAAACGCATCTATTACAAAGGGATTTCATTTTAATTAACTTATCTTAACTCCATACTTTTTGTGTGTTCAATATGCACCATTCAAAGGCACATCATAATTTTTCAACCCTTTCTGACTTCATTTGATATTTTTCGTGCATTTAATGTTTAATTTGAGCTAAATGTCCCTGAAATTGAAAAGCAGTACAAATGAACTCTGAAAAGGATGAAACTTGGCATGACATCACAATTTCACCCACATAGCAACTTCTAAAGAGTTGAGAGTGTTATGGCAACAACTAGATGCACTTCGTGTACAAACTGGACAGTCTCTTTTGAAGTATGAGTGTTTTGGACAAAAACACATCGATTACAAAGGGATTTCTTTTAAATAACTTGTTTTAACTCCATACTTTTTGTGTGTTCAATATGCACCATTCAATGGCACATCATCAATTTCAACCCTTTCTGACTTCATTTGATATTTTTCGTGCAATTAATGATTTATTTTGAGCTGAATGACCATGAAATTGAAAACCACTACAAATGAAATTTGAAAAGATTGAAACTTGGCATGACCTCATAATTTCAACCACTTACAAACTTATAAAGAGTTGAAAGGGTTACGGCAAAAACTAGATGCACTTCGTGTCAAACTTGACAATCTCTTTCGAAGTATTAGGGTTTCGGACGAAAGCGCAACTATTACAAAGGGATTTTATTTTCAATAACTTATTTTAACTCCATACTTTTTGTGTGTTCAATATGCACCATTCAAAGGCATATCATCAATTTCAACCGTTTCTCACTTCATTTGATATTTTTCGTGCATTTATTGATTTATTTTGAGCTAAATGACCCTGAAATTGAAAAGCAGTACAAATGAACTCTGAAAAGGTTGTAACTTGGCATGACATCATAACTTCACCCACATAGCAACTTCTAAAGAGTTGAGAGGGTTACGAAAAACAGTGGATGCTCTTCGTGTACAAACTCGACAATCTCTTTCGAAGTATGAGGGTCTCAGACGAAAACGCATCTATTACAAAGGGATTTCATTTTTATTAACTTACTTAACTCCATACTTTTTGTGTGTTCAATATGCACCATTCAAAGGCACATCGTCAATTTCAACCCTTTCTGACTTCATTTGATATTTTTCGTGCATTTAATGATTTCTTTTGAGCTAAATGACCCTGAAATTGAAAAGCAGTACAAATGAACTCTGAAAAGGTAGAAACTTGGCATGAAATCATAATTTCACCCACATAGAAACTTCTACAGAGTTGAGAGGGTTACGGCCGAAACTGGATGCACTTCGTGTACAAACTGGACAATCCCTTTCGAAGTATGTGGGTTTCGGACAAAAACGCATCTATTACAAAGGGATTTCATTTTTAATCACTTATTTTAACTCCATACTTTTTGTGTGTTCAATATGCACCATTCATAGGCACATCTTAAATTTTGAAGCCTTTCTGACTTCATTTGATATTTTTCGTGCATTTAATGATTTATTTTGAGCTAAATGACATTGAAATTGAAAAGCAATACAAATGAACTCTGAAAAGGTTGGAACTTGGAATGACATCATAATATCACCCACATAGAAACTTCTAAATTGTTGAGAGGGTTACGGCAGAAACTGGATGCACTTCGTCTACAAACTGGACAATCTGTTTCGAAGTATGTGGGTTTCTGACCAAAACGCATCTATTACAAAGGGATTTCATTTTTAATCACTTATTTTAACTCCATACTTTTTGTGTGTTCAATATGCACCATTCATAGGCACATCTTCAATTTTGAAACCTTTCTGACTTCATTTGATATTTTTCGTGCATTTAATGATTTATTTTGAGCTAAATGACCCTGAAATTGAAAAGCAATACAAATGAGCTCTGAAAAGGTTGGAACTTGGAATGACATCATAATATCACCCACATAGAAACTTCTAAAGAGTTGAGAGGGTTAAGGCAGAAACTGGATGCACTTCGTGTACAAACTGGACAATCTCTTTCGAAGTATGTGGGTTTCGGACAAAAACGCATCTATTACAAAGGGATTTCATTTTTAATAACTTATTTTAAGTCCATAGAATTTTTGTGTTCAATATGCACCATTGAAAGGCACATCATCAATTTCAACCCTTCCTGACTTCATTTGATATTTTTCGTGCATTTAATGATTTATTTTGAGGTAAATGACCCTCAAATTGAAAAGCAGTACAAATGAACTATCAAAAGGTTGAAACTTGGCATCACATCATATTTTCACCCACATAGAAACTTATAAAGAGTTGAGAGGGTAACGGCAAAAACCGGATGCACTTGGTGTACAAACTAGACAATCTCTTTCGAAGTATGAGGGTTTCGGACGAAAATGCATCTATTACAAAGGGATTTCATTTTTAATCACATATTTTAACTCCATACTTTTTATGTGTTCAATATGCACCATTCATAGGCACATCTTCAATTTTGAAGCCTTTTTGACTTCATTTGATATTTTTCGTGCATTTAATGATTTATTTTGAGCTAAATGACACTGAAATTGAATAACAATACAAATGAACTCTCAAAAGGATGGAACATGGAATGACATCATAATATCACCCACATAGAAACTTCTAAATTGTTGAGAGGGTTACGGCAGAAACTGGATGCACTTCGTGTACAAACTGGACAATCTCTTTCGAAGTATGTGGGTTTCTGACCAAAACGCATCTATTATCAAAAGGATTTCATTTTGAATAAATTATTTTAACTCCATAGATTTTTTGTGTTCAATATGCACCATTCAAAGGCACATCATCAATTTTCAACCCTTTTTGAATTCAATTCATATTTTCACCCACATAGCAACTTCTAAAGAGTTGAGAGTGTTACGACAAAAACTGGATCCACTTCGTGTACAAACTGGACAATGTCTTTCGAAGTATGAGGGTTTTGGATAAAAACGCATCGATTACAAAGGGATTTCATTTTTAATAACTTGTTTTAACTCCATACGTTTTGTGTGTTCAATATGCACCATTCAAAGGCACATCATCAATTTCAACCCTTTCTGACTTCTTTTGATATTTTTCGTGCATTTAATGATTTATTTTGAGCTAAATGACCATGAAATTCAAAACCACTACAAATGAACTTTGAAAAGGTTGTAACTTGGCATGACATCATAATTTCAACCACATACAAACTTATAAAGAGTTGAAAGGGTTACGGCAAAAACTAGATGCACTTCGTGTACAAACATGACAATCTCTTTCGAAGTATTAGGGTTTTGGACGAAACCGCAACTATTACAAAGGGATTTCATTTTCAATAACTTATTTTAACTCCATACTTTTTGTGTGTCCAATATGCACCATTCAAAGGCATATCATCAATTTCAACCCTTTCTGACTTCATTTGATATTTTTCGTGCATTTATTGATTTATTTTGAGCTAAATGACCCTGAAATTGAAAAGCAGTACAAATGAACTCTGAAAAGGTTGTAACTTGGCATGACATCATAACTTCAACCACATAGCAACTTCTAAAGAGTTGTGAGGGTTACGAAAAACAGTGGATGCTCTTCGTGTACAAACTCGACAATCTCTTTCGAAGTATGAGGGTCTCAGACAAAAACGCATCTATTACAAAGGGATTTCATTTTTATTAACTTACTTAACTCCATACTTTTTGTGTGTTCACTATGCACCATTCAAAGGCACATCGTCAATTTCAACCCTTTCTGACTTCATTTGATATTTTTCGTGCATTTAATGATTTCTTTTGAGCTAAATGACCCTGAAATTGAAAAGCAGTACAAATGAACTCTGAAAAGATTGAAACTTGGCATGAAATCATAATTTCACCCACATAGAAACTTCTAAAGAGTTGAGAGGGTTACGGCCGAAACTGGATGCACTTCGTGTACAAACTGGACAATCCCTTTCGAAGTATGTGGGTTTCGAACAAAAACGCATCTATAACAAAGGGATTTCATTTTTAATCACTTATTTTAACTCCATATTTTTTGTGTGTTCAATATGCACCATTCATAGGCACATCTTCAATTTTGAAGCCTTTCTGACTTCATTTGATATTTTTCGTGCATTTAATGATTTATTTTGAGCTAAATGACCCTGAAATTGAAAAGCAATACAAATGAACTCTGAAAAGGTTGGAACTTGGAATGACATCATAATATCACCCACATAGAAACTTCTAAAGAGTTGAGAGGGTTAAGGAAGGAACTGGATGCACTTCGTGTACAAACTAGACAATCTCTTTCGAAGTATGTGGGTTTCGGACAAAAACACATCTATTACAAAGGGATTTCATTTTTAATAACTTATTTTAACTCCATAGATTTTTTGTGTTCAATATTTACCATTGAAAGGCACATCATCAATTTCCACCCTTCCTGACTTCATTTGATATTTTTCGTGCATTTAATGATTTATTTTGAGCTAAATCACCCTCAAATTGAAAAGCAGTACAAATGAACTATCAAAAGGTTGAAACTTGGCATCACATCATATTTTCACCTACATAGAAACTTATAAAGAGTTGAGAGGGTTACGGCAAAAACTGGATGCACTTGGTGTACAAACTAGACAATCTCTTTCGAAGTATGAGGGTTTCGGACGAAAACGCATCTATTACAAAGGGATTTCATTTTTAATCACTTATTTTAACTCCATACTTTTTGTGTGTTCAATATGCACCATTCATAGGCACATCTTCAATTTTGAAGCCTTTCTGACCTCATTTGATATTTTTCGTGCATTTAATGATTTATTTTGAGCTAAATGACACTGAAATTGAAAAGCAATACAAATGAACTCTGAAAAGGTTGGAACTTGTAATGACATCATAATATCACCCACATAGAAACTTCTAAATTGTTGAGAGGGTTACGGCAGAAACTGGATGGACTTCGTGTTCAAACTGGACAATCTCTTTCGAAGTATGTGGGTTTCGGACAAAAACGCAACTATTACAAAGGGATTTCATTTTTCATAAATTATTTTAACTCCATAGATTTTTTGTGTTCAATATGCACCATTCAAAGGCACATCATCAATTTTCAACCCTTTTTGACTTCAATTCATATTTTCACCCACATAGCAACTTCTAAAGAGTTGAGAGTGTTACGACAAAAACTGGATCCACTTTGTGTACAAACTGGACAATCTCTTTCGAAGTATGAGGGTTTTGGACAAAAACGCATCGATTACAAAGGGATTTCATTTTTAATAACTTCTTTTAAATCTATACGTTTTGTGTGTTCAATATGCACAATTCAAAGGCACATCATCAATTTCAACCCTTTCTGACTTCTTTTGATATTTTTCGTGCATTTAATGATTTATTGTGAGCTAAATGACCATGAAATTGAAAACCACTACAAATGAACTTTGAAAAGATTGAAAATTGGAATGACATCATAATTTCAACCACATACAAACTTATAAAGAGTTGAAAGGGTTACGGCAAAAACTAGATGCACTTCGTGTACAAACTTGACAATCTCTTTCGAAGTATTAGGGTTTTGGATGAAAGCGCAACTATTACAAAGGGATTTCATTTTCAATAACGAATTTTAACTCCATACTTTTTGTGTGTTCAATATGCACCATTCAAAGGCATATCATCAATTTCAACCCTTTCTGACTTCATTTGATATTTTTCGTGCACTTATTGATTTATTTTGAGCTAAATGACCCTGAAATTGAAAAGCAGTACAAATGAACTCTGAAAAGGTTGTAACTTGGCATGACATCATAATTTCACCCACATAGCAACTTCTAAAGAGTTGAGAGGGTTACGAAAAACTGTGGATGCTCTTCGTGTACAAACTCGACAATCTCTTTCGAAGTATGAGGGTCTCAAACGAAAACGCATCTATTACAAAGGGATTTCATTTTTATTAACTTACTTAACTCCATAATTTTTGTGTGTTCAATATGCACCATGTAATGGCACATCATCAATTTCAACCCTTTCTGACTTCATTTGATATTTTCCGTGCATTTAATGATTTATTTTGATCTAAATGACCCTCAAATTGAAAAGCAGTACAAATGAACTATCAAAAGGTTGAAACTTGGCATGACATCATATTTTCACCCACATAGAATCTTATAAAGAGTTGAGAGGGTTACGGCAGAAATTGGATGCACTTGGTGTACAAACTAGACAATCTCTTTCGAAGTATGAGGGTTTCGGACGAAAACGCATCTATTACAAAGGGATTTCATTTTTAATCACTTATTTTAAATCCATACTTTTTGTGTGTTGAATATGCACCATTCATACGCACATCTTCAATTTTGAAGCCTTTCTGACTTCGTTTGATATTTTTCGTGCATTTAATGATTTATTTTGAGCTAAATGACACTGAAATTGAAAAGCAATACAAATGAACTCTGAAAAGGTTGGAACTTGGAATGACATCATAATATCACCCACATAGAAACTTCTAAATTGTTGAGAGGGTTACGGGAGAAACTGGATGCACTTCGTGTACAAACTGGACAATCTCTTTCGAAGTATGTGGGTTTCGGACAAAAACGCATCTATTACAAAGGGATTTCATTTTTAATAAATTATTTTAACTCCATAGATTTTTTGTGTTCAATATGCACCATTCAAATGCACATCATCAATTTTCAACCCTTTTTGACTTCAATTCATATTTTCACCCACATAGCAACTTCTAAAGAGTTGAGAGTGTTACGACAAAAACTGGATCCACTTCGTGTACAAACTGGACAATCTCTTTCGAAGTATGAGGGTCTTGGACAAAAACGCATCGATTACAAAGGGATTTCATTTTTAATAACTTCTTTTAAATCCATACGTTTTGTGTGTTCAATATGCACAATTCAAAGGCACATCATCAATTTCAACCCTTTCTGACTTCTTTTGATATTTTTCGTGCATTTAATGATTTATTGTGAGCTAAATGACCATGAAATTGAAAACCACTACAAATGAACTTTGAAAAGATTGAAACTTGGAATGACATCATAATTTCAACCACATACAAACTTATAAAGAGTTGAAAGGGTTACGGCAAAAACTAGATGCACTTCGTGTACAAACTTGACAATCTCTTTCGAAGTATTAGGGTTTTGGACGAAAGCGCAACTATTACAAAGGGATTTCATTTTCAATAACTAATTTTAACTCCATACTTTTTGTGTGTTCAATATGCACCATTCAAAGGCATATCATCAATTTCAACCCTTTCTGACTTCATTTGATATTTTTCGTGCACTTATTGATTTATTTTGAGCTAAATGACCATAAAATTGAAAAGCAGTACAAATGAACTCTGAAAAGGTTGTAACTTGGCATGAAATCATAATTTCACCCACATAGCAACTTCTAAAGAGTTGAGAGGGTTACGAAAAACAGTGGATGCTCTTCGTGTACAAAATCGACAATCTCTTTCGAAGTATGAGGGTCTCAGACGAAAACGCATCTATTACAAAGGGATTTCATTTTTATTAACTTACTTAACTCCATACTTTTTGTGTGTTCAATATGCACCATGCAATGGCACATCATCAATTTCAACCCTTTCTGACTTCATTTGATATTTTCTGTGCATTTAATGATTTATTTTGAGCTACATGACCCTCAAATTGAAAAGCAGTACAAATGAACTATCAAAAGGTTCAAACTTGGCATGACATCATATTTTCACCCACATAGAAACTTATAAAGAGTTGAGAGGGTTACGGCAAAAATTGGATGCACTTGGTGTACAAACTAGACAATCTCTTTCGAAGTATGAGGGTTTCAGACGAAAACGCATCTATTACAAAGGGATTTCATATTTAATAACTTATTTTAACTCCATACTTTTTGTGTGTTCAATATGCACCATTCAAAGGCACATCATAATTTTTCAGCCCTTTCTGACTTCATTTGATATTTTTCGTGCATTTAATGTTTTATTTTGAGCTAAATGTCCCTGAAATTGAAAAGCAGTATAAATGAACTCTGAAAAGGTTGAAACTTGGCATGACATTATAATTTCACCCACATAGCAACTTCTAAAGAGTTGAGAGTGTTATGGCAAAAACTGGATGCACTTCGTGTACAAACTGGACAATCTCTTTCGAAGTATGAGGGTTTTGGACAAAAACACATCGATTACAAAGGGATTTCATTTTTAATAACTTGTTTTAACTCCATACTTTTTGTGTGTTCAATATGCACCATTCAATGGCACATCATCAATTTCAACCCTTTCTGACTTCATTTGATATTTTTCGTGCATTTAATGATTTATTTTGAGCTGAATGACCATGAAATTGAAAACCACTACAAATGAACTTTGAAAAGATTGAAACTTGGCAGGACATCATAATTTCAACCACTTACAAACTTATAAAGAGTTGAAAGGGTTACGTCAAAAACTAGATGCACTTCGTGTCAAACTTGACAATCTCTTTCGAAGTATTAGGGTTTCGGACCATAGCGCAACTATTACAAAGGGATTTCATTTTCAATAACTTATTTTAACTCCATACTTTTTGTGTGTTCAATATGCACCATTCAAAGGCATATCATCAATTTCAACCCTTTCTCACTTCATTTGATATTTTTCGTGCATTTATTGATTTATTTTGAGCTAAATGACCCTGAAATTGAAAAGCAGTACAAATGAACTCTGAAAAGGTTGTAACTTGGCATGACATCATAACTTCACCCACATAGCAACTTCTAAAGAGTTGCGAGGGTTACGAAAAACAGTGGATGCTCTTCGTGTACAAACTCGACAATCTCTTTCGAAGTATGAGGGTCTCACACGAAAACGCATCTATTACAAAGGATTTTCATTTTTATTAACTTACTTAACTCCATACTTTTTGTGTGTTCAATATGCACCATTCAAAGGCACATCGTCAATTTCAACCCTTTCTGACTTCATTTGATATTTTTCGTGCATTTAATGATTTCTTTTGAGCTAAATGACCCTGAAATTGAAAAGCAGTACAAATGAACTCTGAAAAGGTTGAAACTTGGCATGAAATCATAATTTCACCCACATAGAAACTTCTAAAGAGTTGAGAGGGTTACGGCCGAAACTGGATGCACGTCGTGTACAAACTGGACAATCCCTTTCGAAGTATGTGGGTTTTGGACAAAAACACATCTATTACAAAGGGATTTCATTTTTAATCACCTATTTTAACTCCATACTTTTTGTGTGTTCAATATGCACCATTCATTGGCACATCTGCAATTTTGAAGCCTTTTTGACTTCATTTGATATTTTTCGTGCATTTAATGATTTATTTTGAGCTAAATGACCCTGAAATTGAAAAGCAATGCAAATGAACTCTGAAAAGGTTGGAACTTGGAATGACATCATAATATCACCCACATAGAAACTTCTAAAGAGTTGAGAGGGTTAAGGCAGGAACTGGATGCACTTCGTATACAAACTGGGCAATCTCTTTCGAAGTATGTGGGTTTCGGACAAAAACACATCTATTACAAAGTGATTTCATTTTTAATAACTTATTTTAACTCCATAGATTTTTTGTGTTCAATATTTACCATTGAAAGGCACATCATCAATTTCAACCCTTCCTGACTTCATTTGATATTTTTCGTGCATTTAATGATTTATTTTGAGCTAAATGACCCTCCAATTGAAAAGCAGTACAAATGAACTATCAAAAGGTTGAAAATTGGCATCACATCATATTTTCACCCACATAGAAACTTATAAAGAGTTGAGAGCGTTACCGCAAAAACTGGATGCACTTGGTGTACAAACTAGACAATCTCTTTCGAAGTATGAGGGTTTCGGACGAAAATGCATCTATTACAAAGGGATTTCATTTTTAATCACTTAGTTTAACTCCATACTTTTTGTGTGTTGAATATGCACCATTCATAGGCACATCTTCAATTTTGAAGCCGTTCTGACTTCATTTGATATTTTTCGTGCATTTAATGATTTATTTTGAGCTAAATGACACTGAAATTGAAAAGCAATACAAATGAACTCTGAAAATGTTGGAACTTGGAATGACATCATAATATCACCCACATAGAAACTTCTAAATTGTTGAGAGGGTTACGGCAGAAACTGGATGGACTTCGTGTACAAACTGGACAATCTCTTTCGAAGTATGTGGGTTTCGGACAAAAACGCATCTATTACAAAGGGATTTCATTTTTAATAAATTATTTTAACTCCATAGATTTTTTGTGTTGAATATGCACCATTCAAAGGCACATCATCAATTTTAAACCCTTTTTGACTTCAATTCATATTTTCACCCACATAGCAACTTCTAAAGAGTTGAGAGTGTTACGACAAAAACTGGATCCACTTCGTGTACAAACTGGACAATCTCTTTCGAAGTATGAGGGTTTTGGACAAAAACGCATCGATTACAAAGGGATTTCATTTTTAATAACTTCTTTTAAATCCATACGTTTTGTGTGTTCAATATGCACCATTCAAAGGCACATCATCAATTTCAACCCTTTCTGACTTCTTTTGATATTTTTCGTGCATTTAATGATTTATTGCGAGCTAAATGACCATGAAATTGAAAATCACTACAAATGAACTTTGAAAAGATTGAAACTTGGCATGACATCATAATTTCAACCACATACAAACTTATAAAGAGTTGAAAGGGTTACGGCAAAAACTAGATGCACTTCGTGTACAAACTTGACAATCTCTTTCGAAGTATTAGGGTTTTGGACGAAAGCGCAACTATTACAAAGGGATTTCATTTTCAATAACTTATTTTAACTCCATACTTTTTGTCTATTCAATATGCAACATTCAAAGGCATATCATCAATTTCAACTCTTTCTGACATCATTTGATATTTTTCGTGCATTTATTGATTTATTTTGAGCTAAATGACCCTGAAATTGAAAAGCAGTACAAATGAACTCTAAAAAGGTTGTAACTTGGCATGACATCATAACTTGACCCACATAGCAACTTCTAAAGAGTTGAGAGGGTTACGAAAAACAGTGGATGCTCTTCGTGTACAAACTCGACAATCTCTTTCGAAGTATGAGGGTCTCACACGAAAACGCATCTATTACAAAGACATTTCATTTTTATTAACTTACTTAACTCCATACTTTTTGTGTGTTCAATATGCACCATTCAAAGGCACATCGTCAATTTCAACCCTTTCTGACTTCATTTGATATTTTTCGTGCATTTAATGATTTCTTTTGAGCTAAATGACCCTGAAATTGAAAAAAAGTACAAATGAACTCTGAAAAGGTTGAAACTTGGCATGAAATCATAATTTCACCCACATAGAAACTTCTAAAGAGTTGAGAGGGTTACGGCCGAAACTGGATGCACGTCGTGTACAAACTGGACAATCCCTTTCGAAGTATGTGGGTGTCGGACAAAAACGCATCTATTACAAAGGGATTTCATTGTTAATCACTTATTTTAACTCCATACTTTTTGTGTGTTCAATATGCACTATTCATAGGCACATCTTCAATTTTGAAGCCTTTCTGACTTCATTGATATTTTTCGTGCATTTAATGATTTATTTTGACCTAAATGACCCTGAAATTGAAAAGCAATACAAATGAACTCTGAAAAGGTTGGAACTTGGAATGACATCATAATATCACCCACATAGAAACTTCTAAAGAGTTGAGAGTGCTAAGGCAGGAACAGGATGCACTTCGTGTACAAACTGGACAATCTCTTTCGAAGTATGTGGGTTTCGGACAAAAACGCATCTATTACAAAGGGATTTCATTTTTCATAACTTATTTTAACTCCATAGATTTTTTGTGTTCAATATTTACCATTGAAAGGCACATCATCAATTTCAACCCTTCCTGACTTCATTTGATATTTTTCGTGCATTTAATGATTTATTATGAGCTAAATGACCCTCAAATTGAAAAGCAGTACAAATGAACTATCAAAAGGTTGAAACTTGGCATCACATCATATTTTCACCCACATAGAAACTTATAAAGAGTTGAGAGGGTTACGGCAAAAACTGGATGCACTTGGTGTACAAACTAGACAATCTCTTTCGAAGTATGAGGGTTTCGGACGAAAACGCATCTATTACAAAGGGATTTCATTTTTAATCACTTATTTTAACTCCATACTTTTTGTGTGTTCAATATGCACCATTCATAGGCACATCTTCAATTTTTAAGCCTTTCTGACTTCATTTGATATTTTTCTTGCATTTAATGATTTATTTTGAGCTAAATGACACTGAAATTGAAAAGCAATACAAATGAACTCTGAAAAGGTTGGAACTTGGAATGACATCATAATATCACCCACATAGAAACTTCTAAATTGTTGAGAGGGTTACGGCAGAAACTGGATGCACTTCGTGTACAAACTGGACAATCTCTTTTGAAGTATGTGGGTTTCGGACAAAAACGCATCTATTACAAAGGGATTTCATTTTTAATAAATTATTTTAACTCCATAGATTTTTTGTGTTCAATATGCACCATTCAAAGGCACATCATCAATTTTCAACCCTTTTTGACTTCAATTCATATTTTCACCCACATAGCAACTTCTAAAGAGATCAGAGTGTTACGACAAAAACTGGATCCACTTCGTGTACAAACTGGACAATCTCTTTCGAAGTATGAGGGTTTTGGACAAACACGCATCGATTACAAAGGGATTTCATTTTTAATAACTTCTTTTAAATCCATACGTTTTGTGTGTTCAATATGCACCATTCAAAGGCACATCATCAATTTCAACCCTTTCTGACTTCTTTTGATATTTTTGGTGCATTTAATGATTTATTGCGAGCTAAATGACCATGAAATTGAAAACCACTACAAATGAACTTTGAAAAGATTGAAACTTGGCATGACATCATAATTTCAACCACATACAAACTTATAAAGAGTTGAAAGGGTTACGGCAAAAACTAGATGCACTTCGTGTAGAAACTTGACAATCTCTTTCGAAGTATTAGGGTTTTGGACGAAAGCGCAACTATTACAAAGGGATTTCATTTTCAATAACTTATTTTAACTTCATACTTTTTGTCTGTTCAATATGCACCATTCAAAGGCATATCATCAATTTCAACCCTTTGTGACTTCATTTGATATTTTTCGTGCATTTATTGATTTATTTTTAGCTAAATGTCCCTGAAATTGAAAAGCAGTACAAATGAACTCTGAAAAGGTTGTAACTTGGCATGACATCATAACTTCACCCACATAGCAACTTCTAAAGAGTTGAGAGGGTTACGAAAAACAGTGGATGCTCTTCGTGTACAAAATCGACAATCTCTTTCGAAGTATGAGGGTCTCAGACGAAAACGCATCTATTACAAAGGGATTTCATTTTTATTAACTTACTTAACTCCATACTTTTTGTGTGTTCAATATGCACCATGCAATGGCACATCATCAATTTCAACCCTTTCTGACTTCATTTGATATTTTCTGTGCATTTAATGATTTATTTTGAGCTACATGACCCTCAAATTGAAAAGCAGTACAAATGAACTATCAAAAGGTTCAAACTTGGCATGACATCATATTTTCACCCACATAGAAACTTATAAAGAGTTGAGAGGGTTACGGCAAAAATTGGATGCACTTGGTGTACAAACTAGACAATCTCTTTCGAAGTATGAGGGTTTCAGACGAAAACGCATCTATTACAAAGGGATTTCATTTTTAATAACTTATTTTAACTCCATACTTTTTGTGTGTTCAATATGCACCATTCAAAGGCACATCATAATTTTTCAGCCCTTTCTGACTTCATTTGATATTTTTCGTGCATTTAATGTTTTATTTTGAGCTAAATGTCCCTGAAATTGAAAAGCAGTATAAATGAACTCTGAAAAGGTTGAAACTTGGCATGACATTATAATTTCACCCACATAGCAACTTCTAAAGAGTTGAGAGTGTTATGGCAAAAACTGGATGCACTTCGTGTACAAACTGGACAATCTCTTTCGAAGTATGAGGGTTTTGGACAAAAACACATCGATTACAAAGGGATTTCATTTTTAATAACTTGTTTTAACTCCATACTTTTTGTGTGTTCAATATGCACCATTCAATGGCACATCATCAATTTCAACCCTTTCTGACTTCATTTGATATTTTTCGTGCATTTAATGATTTATTTTGAGCTGAATGACCATGAAATTGAAAACCACTACAAATGAACTTTGAAAAGATTGAAACTTGGCAGGACATCATAATTTCAACCACTTACAAACTTATAAAGAGTTGAAAGGGTTACGTCAAAAACTAGATGCACTTCGTGTCAAACTTGACAATCTCTTTCGAAGTATTAGGGTTTCGGACCATAGCGCAACTATTACAAAGGGATTTCATTTTCAATAACTTATTTTAACTCCATACTTTTTGTGTGTTCAATATGCACCATTCAAAGGCATATCATCAATTTCAACCCTTTCTCACTTCATTTGATATTTTTCGTGCATTTATTGATTTATTTTGAGCTAAATGACCCTGAAATTGAAAAGCAGTACAAATGAACTCTGAAAAGGTTGTAACTTGGCATGACATCATAACTTCACCCACATAGCAACTTCTAAAGAGTTGCGAGGGTTACGAAAAACAGTGGATGCTCTTCGTGTACAAACTCGACAATCTCTTTCGAAGTATGAGGGTCTCACACGAAAACGCATCTATTACAAAGGATTTTCATTTTTATTAACTTACTTAACTCCATACTTTTTGTGTGTTCAATATGCACCATTCAAAGGCACATCGTCAATTTCAACCCTTTCTGACTTCATTTGATATTTTTCGTGCATTTAATGATTTCTTTTGAGCTAAATGACCCTGAAATTGAAAAGCAGTACAAATGAACTCTGAAAAGGTTGAAACTTGGCATGAAATCATAATTTCACCCACATAGAAACTTCTAAAGAGTTGAGAGGGTTACGGCCGAAACTGGATGCACGTCGTGTACAAACTGGACAATCCCTTTCGAAGTATGTGGGTTTTGGACAAAAACACATCTATTACAAAGGGATTTCATTTTTAATCACCTATTTTAACTCCATACTTTTTGTGTGTTCAATATGCACCATTCATAGGCACATCTGCAATTTTGAAGCCTTTTTGACTTCATTTGATATTTTTCGTGCATTTAATGATTTATTTTGAGCTAAATGACCCTGAAATTGAAAAGCAATGCAAATGAACTCTGAAAAGGTTGGAACTTGGAATGACATCATAATATCACCCACATAGAAACTTCTAAAGAGTTGAGAGGGTTAAGGCAGGAACTGGATGCACTTCGTATACAAACTGGGCAATCTCTTTCGAAGTATGTGGGTTTCGGACAAAAACACATCTATTACAAAGTGATTTCATTTTTAATAACTTATTTTAACTCCATAGATTTTTTGTGTTCAATATTTACCATTGAAAGGCACATCATCAATTTCAACCCTTCCTGACTTCATTTGATATTTTTCGTGCATTTAATGATTTATTTTGAGCTAAATGACCCTCCAATTGAAAAGCAGTACAAATGAACTATCAAAAGGTTGAAAATTGGCATCACATCATATTTTCACCCACATAGAAACTTATAAAGAGTTGAGAGCGTTACCGCAAAAACTGGATGCACTTGGTGTACAAACTAGACAATCTCTTTCGAAGTATGAGGGTTTCGGACGAAAATGCATCTATTACAAAGGGATTTCATTTTTAATCACTTAGTTTAACTCCATACTTTTTGTGTGTTGAATATGCACCATTCATAGGCACATCTTCAATTTTGAAGCCGTTCTGACTTCATTTGATATTTTTCGTGCATTTAATGATTTATTTTGAGCTAAATGACACTGAAATTGAAAAGCAATACAAATGAACTCTGAAAATGTTGGAACATGGAATGACATCATAATATCACCCACATAGAAACTTCTAAATTGTTGAGAGGGTTACGGCAGAAACTGGATGGACTTCGTGTACAAACTGGACAATCTCTTTCGAAGTATGTGGGTTTCGGACAAAAACGCATCTATTACAAAGGGATTTCATTTTTAATAAATTATTTTAACTCCATAGATTTTTTGTGTTGAATATGCACCATTCAAAGGCACATCATCAATTTTAAACCCTTTTTGACTTCAATTCATATTTTCACCCACATAGCAACTTCTAAAGAGTTGAGAGTGTTACGACAAAAACTGGATCCACTTCGTGTACAAACTGGACAATCTCTTTCGAAGTATGAGGGTTTTGGACAAAAACGCATCGATTACAAAGGGATTTCATTTTTAATAACTTCTTTTAAATCCATACGTTTTGTGTGTTCAATATGCACCATTCAAAGGCACATCATCAATTTCAACCCTTTCTGACTTCTTTTGATATTTTTCGTGCATTTAATGATTTATTGCGAGCTAAATGACCATGAAATTGAAAATCACTACAAATGAACTTTGAAAAGATTGAAACTTGGCATGACATCATAATTTCAACCACATACAAACTTATAAAGAGTTGAAAGGGTTACGGCAAAAACTAGATGCACTTCGTGTACAAACTTGACAATCTCTTTCGAAGTATTAGGGTTTTGGACGAAAGCGCAACTATTACAAAGGGATTTCATTTTCAATAACTTATTTTAACTCCATACTTTTTGTCTATTCAATATGCAACATTCAAAGGCATATCATCAATTTCAACTCTTTCTGACATCATTTGATATTTTTCGTGCATTTATTGATTTATTTTGAGCTAAATGACCCTGAAATTGAAAAGCAGTACAAATGAACTCTAAAAAGGTTGTAACTTGGCATGACATCATAACTTGACCCACATAGCAACTTCTAAAGAGTTGAGAGGGTTACGAAAAACAGTGGATGCTCTTCGTGTACAAACTCGACAATCTCTTTCGAAGTATGAGGGTCTCACACGAAAACGCATCTATTACAAAGACATTTCATTTTTATTAACTTACTTAACTCCATACTTTTTGTGTGTTCAATATGCACCATTCAAAGGCACATCGTCAATTTCAACCCTTTCTGACTTCATTTGATATTTTTCGTGCATTTAATGATTTCTTTTGAGCTAAATGACCCTGAAATTGAAAAAAAGTACAAATGAACTCTGAAAAGGTTGAAACTTGGCATGAAATCATAATTTCACCCACATAGAAACTTCTAAAGAGTTGAGAGGGTTACGGCCGAAACTGGATGCACGTCGTGTACAAACTGGACAATCCCTTTCGAAGTATGTGGGTGTCGGACAAAAACGCATCTATTACAAAGGGATTTCATTGTTAATCACTTATTTTAACTCCATACTTTTTGTGTGTTCAATATGCACTATTCATAGGCACATCTTCAATTTTGAAGCCTTTCTGACTTCATTGATATTTTTCGTGCATTTAATGATTTATTTTGACCTAAATGACCCTGAAATTGAAAAGCAATACAAATGAACTCTGAAAAGGTTGGAACTTGGAATGACATCATAATGTCACCCACATAGAAACTTCTAAAGAGTTGAGAGTGTTAAGGCAGGAACAGGATGCACTTCGTGTACAAACTGGACAATCTCTTTCGAAGTATGTGGGTTTCGGACAAAAACGCATCTATTACAAAGGGATTTCATTTTTCATAACTTATTTTAACTCCATAGATTTTTTGTGTTCAATATTTACCATTGAAAGGCACATCATCAATTTCAACCCTTCCTGACTTCATTTGATATTTTTCGTGCATTTAATGATTTATTATGAGCTAAATGACCCTCAAATTGAAAAGCAGTACAAATGAACTATCAAAAGGTTGAAACTTGGCATCACATCATATTTTCACCCACATAGAAACTTATAAAGAGTTGAGAGGGTTACGGCAAAAACTGGATGCACTTGGTGTACAAACTAGACAATCTCTTTCGAAGTATGAGGGTTTCGGACGAAAACGCATCTATTACAAAGGGATTTCATTTTTAATCACTTATTTTAACTCCATACTTTTTGTGTGTTCAATATGCACCATTCATAGGCACATCTTCAATTTTGAAGCCTTTCTGACTTCATTTGATATTTTTCTTGCATTTAATGATTTATTTTGAGCTAAATGACACTGAAATTGAAAAGCAATACAAATGAACTCTGAAAAGGTTGGAACTTGGAATGACATCATAATATCACCCACATAGAAACTTCTAAATTGTTGAGAGGGTTACGGCAGAAACTGGATGCACTTCGTGTACAAACTGGACAATCTCTTTTGAAGTATGTGGGTTTCGGACAAAAACGCATCTATTACAAAGGGATTTCATTTTTAATAAATTATTTTAACTCCATAGATTTTTTGTGTTCAATATGCACCATTCAAAGGCACATCATCAATTTTCAACCCTTTTTGACTTCAATTCATATTTTCACCCACATAGCAACTTCTAAAGAGATCAGAGTGTTACGACAAAAACTGGATCCACTTCGTGTACAAACTGGACAATCTCTTTCGAAGTATGAGGGTTTTGGACAAACACGCATCGATTACAAAGGGATTTCATTTTTAATAACTTCTTTTAAATCCATACGTTTTGTGTGTTCAATATGCACCATTCAAAGGCACATCATCAATTTCAACCCTTTCTGACTTCTTTTGATATTTTTGGTGCATTTAATGATTTATTGCGAGCTAAATGACCATGAAATTGAAAACCACTACAAATGAACTTTGAAAAGATTGAAACTTGGCATGACATCATAATTTCAACCACATACAAACTTATAAAGAGTTGAAAGGGTTACGGCAAAAACTAGATGCACTTCGTGTAGAAACTTGACAATCTCTTTCGAAGTATTAGGGTTTTGGACGAAAGCGCAACTATTACAAAGGGATTTCATTTTCAATAACTTATTTTAACTTCATACTTTTTGTCTGTTCAATATGCACCATTCAAAGGCATATCATCAATTTCAACCCTTTGTGACTTCATTTGATATTTTTCGTGCATTTATTGATTTATTTTTAGCTAAATGTCCCTGAAATTGAAAAGCAGTACAAATGAACTCTGAAAAGGTTGTAACTTGGCATGACATCATAACTTCACCCACATAGCAACTTCTAAAGAGTTGAGAGGGTTACGAAAAACAGTGGATGCTCTTCGTGTACAAACTCGACAATCTCTTTCGAAGTATGAGGGTCTCACACGAAAACGCATCTATTACAAAGGCATTTCATTTTTATTAACTTACTTAACTCCATACTTTTTGTGTGTTCAATATGCACCATTCAAAGGCACATCGTCAATTTCAACCCTTTCTAACTTCATTTGATATTTTTCGTGCATTTAATGATTTCTTTTGAGCTAAATGACCCTGAAATTGAAAAGCAGTACAAATGAACTCTGAAAAGGTTGAAACTTGGCATGAAATCATAATTTCACCCACATAGAAACTTCTAAAGAGTTGAGAGGGTTACGGCCGAAACTGGATGCACGTCGTGTACAAACTAGACAATCCCTTTCGAAGTATGTGGGTTTCGGACAAAAACGAATCTATTACAAAGGGATTTCATTTTTAATCACTTATTTTAACTCCATACTTTTTGTGTGTTCAATATGCACCATTCATAGGCACATCTTCAGTTTTGAAGCCTTTCTGACTTCATTTGATATTTTTCGTGCATTTAATGATTTATTTTGAGCTAAATGACCCTGAAATTGAAAAGCAATACAAATGAATTCTGAAAAGGTTGGAACTTGGAATGACATCATGATATCACCCACATAGAAACTTCTAAAGAGTTGAGAGTGTTAAGGCAGGAACAGGATGCACTTCGTGTACAAACTGGACAATCTCTTTCGAAGTATGTGGGTTTCGGACAAAAACGCATCTATTAAAAAGGGATTTCATTTTTCATAACTTATTTTAACTCCATAGATTTTTTGTGTTCAATATTTACCATTGAAAGGCACATCATCAATTTCAACCCTTCCTGACTTCATTTGATATTTTTCGTGCATTTAATGATTTATTTTGAGCTAAATGACCCTCAAATTGAAAAGAAGTACAAATGAACTATCAAAAGGTTGAAACTTGGCATCACATCATATTTTCACCCACATAGAAACTTATAAAGAGTTGAGAGGGTTACGGCAAAAACTGGATGCACAGGGTGTACAAACTAGACAATCTCTTTCGAAGTATCAGGGTTTCGGACGAAAACTCATCTATTACAAAGGGATTTCATTTTTAATCACTTATTTTAACTCCATACTTTTTGTGTGTTCAATATGCACCATTCATAGGCACATCTTCAATTTTGAAGCCTTTCTGACTTCATTTGATATTTTTCGTGCATTTAATTATTTATTTTGAGCTAAATGACACTGAAAATTGAAAAGCAATACAAATGAACTCTGAAAAGGTTGGAACTTGGAATGACATCATAATATCACCCACAAAGAAACTTCTAAATTGTTGAGAGGGTTACGGCAGAAATTGGATGCACTTCGTGTACAAACTAGACAATCTCTTTCGAAGTATGTGGGTTTCGGACAAAAACGCATCTATTACAAAGGGATTTCTTTTTTAATAAATTATTTTAACTCCATAGATTTTTTGTGTTCAATATGCACCATTCAAAGGCACATCATCAATTTTCAACCCTTTTTGACTTCAATTCATATTTTCACCCACATAGTAACTTCTAAAGAGTTGAGAGTGTTACGACAAAAACTGGATCCACTTCGTGTACAAACTGGACAATCTCTTTCAAAGTATGAGGGTTTTGGACAAAAACGCATCGATTACAAAGGGATTTCATTTTTAATAACTTCTTTTAAATCCATACGTTTTGTGTGTTCAATATGCACCATTCAAAGGCACATCATCAATTTCAACCCTTTCTGACTTCTTTTGATATTTTTCGTCCATTTAATGATTTATTGTGAGCTAAATGACCATGAAATTGAAAACCACTACAAATGAACTTTGAAAAGATTGAAACTTGGCATGACATCATAATTTCAACCACATACAAACTTATAAGGAGTTGAAAGGGTTACGGCAAAAACTAGATGCACTTTGTGTACAAACTTGACAATCTCTTTCGAAGTATTAGGGTTTTGGACGAAAGCGCAACTATTACAAAGGGATTTCATTTTCAATAACTTATTTTAACTCCATACTTTTTGTGTGTTCAATATGCACCATTCAAAGGCATATCATCAAGTTCAACCCTTTCTGACTTCATTTGATAATTTTCGTGCATTTATTGATTTATTTTGAGCTAAATGACCCTGAAATTGAAAAGCAGTACAAATGAACTCTGAAAAGGTTGTAACTTGGCATGACATCATAACTTCACCCACACAGCAACTTCTAAAGAGTTGAGAGGGTTACGAAAAACAGTGGATGCTCTTCGTGTACAAACTCGACAATCTCTTTCGAAGTATGAGGGTTTCGGACAAAAAAATATCTATTACAAAGGGATTTCATTTTTAATAACTTATTTTAAATCCATACTTTTTGTGTGTTCAATATGCACCATTCAAAGGGACATCATCAATTTTCAACCCTTTCTGACTTCATTTGATATTTTTCGTGCATTTAATGATTTATTTTGAGCTAAATGACCCTGAAATTGAAAAGGAGTACAAATGAACTCTGAAAAGGTTGTAACTTGGCATGACATCATAACTTCTCCCACATAGCAACTTCTAAAGAGTTGAGAGGGTTACGAAAAACAGTGGATGCTCTTCGTGTACAAACTCGACAATCTCTTTCGAAGTATGAGGGTTTCGGACGAAAACGCATCTATTACAAAGGCATTTCATTTTTATTAACTTACTTAACTCCATACTTTTTGTGTGTTCAATATGCACCATTCAAAGGCACATCGTCAATTTCAACCCTTTCTCACTTCATTTGATATTTTTCGTGCATTTAATGATTTCTTTTGAGCTAAATGACCCTGAAATTGAAAAGCAGTACCAATGAACTCTGAAAAGGTTGAAACTTGGCATGAAATCATAATTTCACCCACATAGAAACTTCTAAAGAGTTGAGAGGGTTACGGCCAAAACTGGATGCACGTCGTGTACAAACTGGACAATCCCTTTCGAAGTATGTGGGTTTCGGACAAAAACGAATCTATTACAAAGGGATTTCATTTTTAATCACTTATTTTAACTCCATACTTTTTGTGTGTTCAATATGCACCATTCGTAGGCATATCTTCAATTTTGAAGCCTTTCTGACTTCATTTGATATTTTTCGTGCATTTAATGATTTATTTTGAGCTAAATGACCCTGAAATTGAAAAGCAATACAAATGAACTCTGAACAGGTTGGAACTTAGAAAGACATCATAATATCACCCACATAGAAACTTCTAAAGAGTTGCGAGTGTTAAGGCAGGAACTGGATGCACTTCGTGTACAAACTGGACAATCTCTTTCGAAGTATGTGGGTTTCGGACAAAAACGCATCTATTAAAAAGGGATTTCATTTTTCATAACTTATTTTAACTCCATAGATTTTTTGTGTTCAATATTTACCATTGAAAGGCACATCATCAATTTCAACCCTTCCTGACTTCATTTGATATTTTTCGTGCATTTAATGATTTATTTTGAGCTAAATGACCCTCAAATTGAAAAGCAGTACAAATGAACTATCAAAAGGTTGGAACTTGGCATCACATCATATTTTCACCCACATAGAAACTTATAAAGAGTTGAGAGGGTTACGGCAAAAACTGGATACACTGGGTGTACAAACTAGACAATCTCTTTCGAAGTATGAGGGTTTCGGACGAAAACGCATCTATTACAAAGGGATTTCATTTTTAATCACTTATTTTAACTCCATACTTTTTCTGTGTTCAATATGCACCATTCATAGGCACATCTTCAATTTTGAAGCCTTTCTGACGTCATTTGATATTTTTCGTGCATTCAATGATTTATTTTGAGCTAAATGACACTGAAATTGAAAAGCAATACAAATGAACTCTGAAAAGGTTGGAACTTGGAATGACGTCATAATATCACCCACATAGAAACTTCTAACTTGTTGAGAGGGTTACGGCAGAAACTGGATGCACTTCGTGTACAAACTGGACAATCTCTTTCGAAGTATGTGGGTTTCGGACAAAAACGCATCTATTACAAAGGGATTTCATTTTTAATAAATTATTTTAACTCCATAGATTTTTTGTGTTCAATATGCACCATTCAAAGGCACATCATCAATTTTCAACCCTTTTTGACTTCAATTCATATTTTCACCCACATAGCAACTTCTAAAGAGTTGAGAGTGTTACGACAAAAACTGGATCCACTTCGTGTACAAACTGGACAATCTCTTTCGAAGTATGAGGGTTTTGGACAAAAACGCATCGATTACAAAGGGATTTAATTTTTAATAACTTCTTTTAAATCCATACGTTTTGTGTGTTCAATATGCACCATTCAAAGGCACATCATCAATTTCAACCCTTTCTGACTTCTTTTGATATTTTTCGTGCATTTAATGATTTATTGTGAGCTAAATGACCATGACATTGAAAACAACTACAAATGAACTTTGAAAAGATTGAAACTTGGCATGACATCATAATTTCAACCACATACAAACTTATAAAGAGTTGAAAGGGTTACGGCAAAAACTAGATGCACTTCGTGTACAAACTTGACAATCTCTTTCGAAGTATTAGGGTTTTGGACGAAAGCGCAACTATTACAAAGGGATTTCATTTTCAATAACTTATTTTAACTCCATACTTTTTGTGTGTTCAATATGCACCATTCAAAGGCACATCATAATTTTTCAACCCTTTCTGACTTCATTTGATATTTTTCGTGCATTTAATGTTTTATTTTGAGCTAAATGTCCCTGAAATTGAAAAGCAGTACAAATGAACTCTGAAAAGGTTGAAACTTGGCATGACATCATAATTTCACCCACATAGCAACTTCTAAAGAGTTGAGAGTGTTATGGCAAAAACTCGATGAACTTCGTCTACAAACTGGACAATCTCTTTCGAAGTATGAGGGTTTTGGACAAAAACACATCGATTACAAAGGGATTTCATTTTTAATAACTTCTTTTAACTCCATACTTTTTGTGTGTTCAATATGCACCATTCAATGGCACATCATCAATTTCAACCCTTTCTGACTTCATTTGATATTTTTCGTGCATTTAATGATTTATTTTGAGCTGAATGACCATGAAATTGAAAACCACTACAAATGAAATTTGAAAAGATTGAAACTTGGCATGACATCATAATTTCAACCACTTACAAACTTATAAAGAGTTGAAAGGGTTACGGCAAAAACTAGATGCACTTCGTGTCAAACTTGACAATCTCTTTCGAAGTATTAGGGTTTCGAACCAAAGCGCAACTATTACAAAGGGATTTCATTTTCAATAATTTATTTTAACTCCATACTTTTTGTGTGTTCAATATGCACCATTCAAAGGCATATCATCAATTTCAACCCTTTCTCACTTCATTTGATATTTTTCGTGCATTTATTGATTTATTTTGAGCTAAATGACCATGAAATTGAAAACCACTACAAATGAACTTTGAAAAGATTGAAACTTGGCATGACATCATAATTTCAACCACATACAAACTTATAAGGAGTTGAAAGGGTTACGGCAAAAACTAGATGCACTTTGTGTACAAACTTGACAATCTCTTTCGAAGTATTAGGGTTTTGGACGAAAGCGCAACTATTACAAAGGGATTTCATTTTAAATAACTTATTTTAACTCCATACTTTTTGTGTGTTCAATATGCACCATTCAAAGGCATATCATCAAGTTCAACCCTTTCTGACTTCATTTGATATTTTTCGTGCATTTATTGATTTATTTTGAGCTAAATGACCCTGAAATTGAAAAGCAGTACAAATGAACTCTAAAAAGGTTGTAACTTGGCATGACATCATAACTTCACCCACACAGCAACTTCTAAAGAGTTGAGAGGGTTACGAAAAACAGTGGATGCTCTTCGTGTACAAACTCGACAATCTCTTTCGAAGTATGAGGGTTTCGGACAAAAAAATATCTATTACAAAGGGATTTCATTTTTAATAACTCATTTTAACTCCATACTTTTTGTGTGTTCAATATGCACCATTCAAAGGGACATCATCAATTTTCAACCCTTTCTGACTTCATTTGATATTTTTCGTGCATTTAATGATTTATTTTGAGCTAAATGACCCTGAAATTGAAAAGGAGTACAAATGAACTCTGAAAAGGTTGTAACTTGGCATGACATCATAACTTCACCCACATAGCAACTTCTAAAGAGTTGAGAGGGTTACGAAAAACAGTGGATGCTCTTCGTGTCCAAACTCGACAATCTCTTTCGAAGTATGAGGGTTTCGGACGAAAACGCATCTATTACAAAGGCATTTTATTTTTATTAACTTACTTAACTCCATACTTTTTGTGTGTTCAATAAGCACCATTCAAAGGCACATCGTCAATTTCAACCCTTTCTGACTTCATTTGATATTTTTCGTGCATTTAATGATTTCTTTTAAGCTAAATGACCCGTAAATTGAAAAGCAGTACAAATGAACTCTGAAAAGGTTGAAACTTGGCATGAAATCATAATTTCACCCACATAGAAACTTCTAAAGAGTTGAGAGGGTTACGGCCAAAACTGGATGCACGTCGTGTACAAACTGGACAATCCCTTTCGAAGTATGTGGGTTTCGGACAAAAACGAATCTATTACAAAGGGATTTCATTTTTAATCACTTATTTTAACTCCATACTTTTTGTGTGTTCAATATGCACCATTCATAGGCATATCTTCAATTTTGAAGCCTTTCTGACTTCATTTGATATTTTTTGTGCATTTAATGATTTATTTTGAGCTAAATGACCCTGAAATTGAAAAGCAATACAAATGAACTCTGAACAGGTTGGAACTTAGAATGACATCATAATATCACCCACATAGAAACTTCTAAAGAGTTGAGAGTGTTAAGGCAGGAACTGGATGCACTTCGTGTACAAACTGGACAATCTCTTTCGAAGTATGTGGGTTTCGGACAAAAACGCATCTATTAAAAAGGGATTTCATTTTTCATAACTTATTTTAACTCCATAGATTTTTTGTGTTCAATATTTACCATTGAAAGGCACATCATCAATTTCAACCCTTCCTGACTTCATTTGATATTTTTCGTGCATTTAATGATTTATTTTGAGCTAAATGACCCTCAAATTGAAAAGCAGTACAAATGAACTATCAAAAGGTTGAAACTTGGCATCACATCATATTTTCACCCACATAGAAACTTATAAAGAGTTGAGAGGGTTACGGCAAAAACTGGATACACTGGGTGTACAAACTAGACAATCTCTTTCGAAGTATGAGGGTTTCGGACGAAAACGCATCTATTACAAAGGGATTTCATTTTTAATCACTTATTTTAACTCCATACTTTTTGTGTGTTCAATATGCACCATTCATAGGCACATCTTCAATTTTGAAGCCTTTCTGACGTCATTTGATATTTTTCGTGCATTCAATGATTTATTTTGAGCTAAATGACACTGAAATTGAAAAGCAATACAAATGAACTCTGAAAAGGTTGGAACTTGGAATGACGTCATAATATCACCCACATAGAAACTTCTAAATTGTTGAGAGGGTTACGGCAGAAACTGGATGCACTTCGTGTACAAACTGGACAATCTCTTTCGAAGTATGTGGGTTTCGGACAAAAACGCATCTATTACAAAGGGATTTCATTTTTAATAAATTATTTTAACTCCATAGATTTTTTGTGTTCAATATGCACCATTCAAAGGCACATCATCAATTTTCAACCCTTTTTGACTTCAATTCATATTTTCACCCACATAGCAACTTCTAAAGAGTTGAGAGTGTTACGACAAAAACTGGATCCACTTCGTGTACAAACTGGACAATCTCTTTCGAAGTATGAGGGTTTTGGACAAAAACGCATCGATTACAAAGGGATTTAATTTTTAATAACTTCTTTTAAATCCATACGTTTTGTGTGTTCAATATGCACCATTCAAAGGCACATCATCAATTTCAACCCTTTCTGACTTCTTTTGATATTTTTCGTGCATTTAATGATTTATTGTGAGCTAAATGACCATGACATTGAAAACCACTACAAATGAACTTTGAAAAGATTGAAACTTGGCATGACATCATAATTTCAACCACATACAAACTTATAAAGAGTTGAAAGGGTTACGGCAAAAACTAGATGCACTTCGTGTACAAACTTGACAATCTCTTTCGAAGTATTAGGGTTTTGGACGAAAGCGCAACTATTACAAAGGGATTTCATTTTCAATAACTTATTTTAACTCCATACTTTTTGTGTGTTCAATATGCACCATTCAAAGGCACATCATAATTTTTCAACCCTTTCTGACTTCATTTGATATTTTTCGTGCATTTAATGTTTTATTTTGAGCTAAATGTCCCTGAAATTGAAAAGCAATACAAATGAACTCTGAAAAGGTTGAAACTTGGCATGACATCATAATTTCACCCACATAGCAACTTCTAAAGAGTTGAGAGTGTTATGGCAAAAACTCGATGAACTTCGTGTACAAACTGGACAATCTCTTTCGAAGTATGAGGGTTTTGGACAAAAACACATCGATTACAATGGGATTTCATTTTTAATAACTTCTTTTAACTCCATACTTTTTGTGTGTTCAATATGCACCATTCAATGGCACATCATCAATTTCAACCCTTTCTGACTTCATTTGATATTTTTCGTGCATTTAATGATTTATTTTGAGCTGAATGACCATGAAATTGAAAACCACTACAAATGAAATTTGAAAAGATTGAAAGTTGGCATGACATCATAATTTCAACCACTTACAAACTTATAAAGAGTTGAAAGGGTTACGGCAAAAACTAGATGCACTTCGTGTCAAACATGACAATCTCTTTCGAAGTATTAGGGTTTCGAACCAAAGCGCAACTATTACAAAGGGATTTCATTTTCAATAATTTATTTTAACTCCATACTTTTTGTGTGTTCAATATGCACCATTCAAAGGCATATCATCGATTTCAACCCTTTCTCACTTCATTTGATATTTTTCGTGCATTTATTGATTTATTTTGAGCTAAATGACCATGAAATTGATAAGCAGTACAAATGAACTCTGAAAAGGTTGTAACTTGGCATGACATCATAATTTCACCCACATAGCAACTTCTAAAGAGTTGAGAGGGTTACGAAAAACAGTGGATGCTCTTCGTGTACAAACTGGAAAATCTCTTTCGAAGTATGAGGGTCTCAGACGAAAACGCATCTATTACAAAGGGATTTCATTCTTATTAACTTACTTAACTCCATACTTTTTGTGTGTTCAATATGCACCATTCAATGGCACATCATCAATTTCAACCCTTTCTGACTTCATTTGATATTTTTCGTGCATTGAATGATTTATTTTGAGCTAAATGACCCTCAAATTGAAAAGCAGTACAAATGAACTATCAAAAGGTTGAAACTTGGCATGACATCATATTTTCACCCACATAGAAACTTATAAAGAGTTGAGAGGGTTACGGCAAAAATTGGATGCACTTGGTGTACAAACTAGACAATCTCTTTCGAAGTATGAGGGTTTCGGACGAAAACGCATCTATTACAAAGGGATTTCATTTTTAATAACTTATTTTAACTCCATACTTTTTGTGTGTTCAATATGCACCATTCAAAGGCACATATAAAATTTTTCAACCCTTTCTGACTTCATTTGATATTTTTCGTGCATTTAATGTTTTATTTTGAGCTAAATGTCCCTGAAATTGAAAAGCAGTACAAATGAACTCTGAAAAGGTTGAAACTTGGCATGACATCATAATTTCACCCACATAGCAACTTCTAAAGAGTTGAGAGTGTTATGGCAAAAACTCGATGAACTTCGTGTACAAACTGGACAATCTCTTTCGAAGTATGAGGGTTTTGGACAAAAACACATCGATTACAAAGGGATTTCATTTTTAATAACTTCTTTTAACTCCATACTTTTTGTGTGTTCAATATGCACCATTCAATGGCACATCATCAATTTCAACCCTTTCTGACTTCATTTGATATTTTTCGTGCATTTAATGATTTATTTTGAGCTGAATGACCATGAAATTGAAAACCTCTACAAATGAACTTTGAAAAGATTGAAACTTGGCATGACATCATAATTTCAACCACTTACAAACTTATAAAGAGTTGAAAGGGTTACGGCAAAAACTAGATGCACTTCGTGTCAAACTTGACAACCTCTTTCGAAGTATTAGGGTTCCGGACCAAAGCGCAACTATTACAAAGGGATTTCATTTTCAATAACTTATTTTAACTCCATACTTTTTGTGTGTTCAATATGCACCATTCAAAGGCATATCAT
This sequence comes from Hordeum marinum, assembly GCA_022496015.1. Taxonomy (NCBI): domain Eukaryota; kingdom Viridiplantae; phylum Streptophyta; class Magnoliopsida; order Poales; family Poaceae; genus Hordeum; species Hordeum marinum. The sequence goes on along the minus strand of CM039674.1, from coordinate 20,905,579 downwards.
CAATTTGAACCCTTTCTCACTTCATTTGATATTTTTCGTGCATTTATTGATTTATTTTGAGCTAAATGACCCTGAAATTGAAAAGTAGTACAAATGAACTCTGAAAAGGTTGTAACTTGGCATGACATCATAATTTCACCCACATAGCAACTTCTAAAGAGTTGAGACGGTTACGAAAAACAGTGGATGCTCTTCGTGTACAAACTCGACAATCTCTTTCGAAGTATGAGGGTCTCAGACGAAAACGCATCTATTACAAAGGGATTTCATTTTTATTAACTTACTTAACTCCATACTTTTTGTGTGTTCAATATGCACCATTCAATGGCACATCATCAATTTCAACCCTTTCTGACTTCATTTGATATTTTTCGTGCATTTAATGATTTATTTTGAGCTAAATGACCCTCAAATTGAAAAGCAGTACAAATGAACTATCAAAAGGTTGAAACTGTGCATGACAGCATATTTTCACCCACATAGAAACTTATAAAGAGTTGAGAGGGTTACGGCAAAAATTAGATGCACTTGGTGTACAAACTAGACAATCTCTTTTGAAGTATGAGGGTTTCGGACGAAAACGCATCTATTACAAAGGTATTTCATTTTTAATAACTTATTTTAACTCCATACTTTTTGTGTGTTCAATATGCACCATTCAAAGGCACATCATAATTTTTCAACCCTTTCTGACTTCATTTGATAGTTTTCGTGCATTTAATGTTTTATTTTGAGCTAAATGTCCCTGAAATTGAAAAGCAGTACAAATGAACTCTGAAAAGGTTGAAACTTGGCATGACATCATAATTTCACCCACATAGCAACTTCTAAAGAGTTGAGAGTGTTATGGCAAAAACTGGATGCACTTCGTGTACAAACTGGACAATCTCTTTCGAAGTATGAGGGTTTTGGACAAAAACATACCGATTACAAAGGGATTTCATTTTTAATAACTTGTTTTAACTCCATACTTTTTGTGTGTTCAATATGCACCATTCAATGGCACATCATCAATTTCAACCCTTTCTGACTTCATTTGATATTTTGAGCTGAATGACCATGAAATTGAAAACCACTACAAATGAACTTTGAAAAGATTGAAACTTGGCATGACATCATAATTTCACCCACTTACAAACTTATAAAGAGTTGAAAGGGTTACGGCAAAAACTAGATGCACTTCGTGTCAAACTTGACAATCTCTTTCGAAGTATTAGGGTTTCGGACCAAAGCGCAACTATTACAAAGGGATTTCATTTTCAATAACTTATTTTAACTCCATACTTTTTGTGTGTTCAATATGCACCATACAAAGGCATATCATCAATTTGAACCCTTTCTCACTTCATTTGATATTTTTCGTGCATTTATTTATTTATTTTGAGCTAAATGACCCTGAAATTGAAAAGCAGTACAAATGAACTCTGAAAAGGTTGTAACTTGGCATGACATCATAACTTCACCCACACAGCAACTTCTAAAGAGTTGAGAGGGTTACGAAAAACAGTGGATGCTCTTCGTGTACAAACTCGACAATCTCTTTCGAAGTATGAGGGTCCCGGATGAAAACGCATCTATTACGAAGGGATTTCATTTTTATTAACTTATTTTAACTCCATACTTTTTGTGTGTTCAATATGCACCATTCAAAGGCACTTCATCAATTTCAACCCTTTCTGACTTCATTTGATATTTTTCGTGCATTTAATGATTTCTTTTGAGCTAAATGACCCTAAAATTGAAAAGCAGTACAAATGAACTCTGAAAAGGTTGAAACTTGGCATGAAATCATAATTTCACCGAGATAGAAACTTCCAAAGAGTTGAGAGGGTTACGGCCGAAACTGGATGCACTTCGTGTACAAACTGGACAATCCCTTTCAAAGTATGTGGGTTTCGGACAAAAACGCATCTATTACAAAGGGATTTCATTTTTAATAACTTATTTTGACTCCGTACTTTTTGTGTGTTCAATATGCACCATTGAAAGGCACATCATCAATTTCATCCCTTCCTGACTTCATTTGATACTTTTCGTGCATTTAATGATTTATTTTGAGGTAAATGACCCTCAAATTGAAAAGCAATACAAATGAACTATCAAAAGGTTGAAACTTGGCATGACATCATATTTTCACCCACATAGATACTTATAAAGAGTTGAGAGGGTTACGGCAAAAACTGGATGCACTTGGTGTACAAACTAGACAATCTCTTTCGAAGTATGAGGCTTTCGGACGAAAACGCATCTTTAACAAAGGGATTTCATTTTTAATAACTTATTTTAACTCCATACTTTTTGTGTGTTCAATATGCACCATTCAAAGGCACATCATAATTTTTCAACCCTTTCTGACTTCATTTGATATTTTTCGTGCATTTAATGTTTTATTTTGAGCTAAATGTCCCTGAAATTGAAAAGCAGTACAAATGAACTCTGAAAAGATTGAAACTTGGCATGACATCATAATTTCACCCACATAGCAACTTCTAAAGAGTTGAGAGTGTTACGGCAAAGATTGGATGCACTTCGTGTACAAACTGGACAATCTCTTTCGAAGTATGAGGGTTTTGGACAAAAACACATCGATTACAAAGGGATTTCATTTTTAATAACTTGTTTTAACTCCATACTTTTTGTGTGTTCAATATGCACCATTCAATGGCACATCATCAATTTCAACCCTTTCTGACTTCATTTGATATTTTTCGTGCATTTAATGATTTCTTTTGAGCTAAATGACCCTGAAATTGAAAAGCAGTACAAATGAACTCTGAAAAGGTTGAAACTTGGCATGAAATCATAATTTCACCCATATAGAAACTTCTAAAGAGTTGAGAGGGTTACGGCCGAAACTGGATGCACTTCGTGTACAAACTGGACAATCCCTTTCGAAGTATGTGGGTTTCGGACAAAAACGCATCTATTACAAAGGGATTTCATTTTTAATAACTTATTTTGACTCCATACTTTTTGTGTGTTCCATATGCACCATTGAAAGACACATCATCAATTTCAACCCTTCCTGACTTCATTTGATATTTTTCGTGCATTTAATGATTTATTTTGAGGTAAATGACCCTCAAATTGAAAAGCAATACAAATGAACTATCAAAAGGTTGAAACTTGGCATGACATCATATTTTCACCCACATAGATACTTATAAAGAGTTGAGAGGGTTACGGCAAAGACTGGATGCACTTGGTGTACAAACTAGACAATCTCTTTCGAAGTATGAGGGTTTCGGACGAAAACGCATCTATTACAAAGGGATTTCATTTTTAATAACTTATTTTAACTCGATACTTTTTGTGTGTTCAATATGGACCATTCAAAGGCACATCATAATTTTTCAACCCTTTCTGACTTCATTTGATATTTTTCGTGCATTTAATGCTTTATTTTGAGCTAAATGTCCCTGAAATTGAAAAGCAGTACAAATGAACTCTGAAAAGGTTGAAACTTGGCATGACATCATAATTTCACCCACATAGCAACTTCTAAAGAGTTGAGAGTGTTACGGCAAAAACTGGATGGACTTCGTGTACAAACTTGACAATCTCTTTCGAGGTATGAGGGTTTTGGACAAAAACACATCGATTACAAAGGGATTTCATTTTTAATAACTTGTTTTAACTCCATAATTTTTGTGTGTTCAATATGCACCATTCAATGGCACATCATAAATTTCAACCCTTTCTGACTTCATTTGATATTTTTCGTGCATTTAATGATTTATTTCGAGCTGAATGACCATGAAATTGAAAACCACTACAAATGAACTTTGAAAAGATTAAAACTTGGCATGACATCATAATTTCAACCACTTAAAAACTTATAAAGAGTTGAAAGGGTTACGGAAAAAACTAAATGCACTTCGTGTCAAACTTGACAATCTCTTTCGAAGTATTAGGGTTTCGGACCAAAGCGCAACTATTACAAAGGGATTTCATTTTCAATAACTTATTTTAACTCCATACTTTTTGTGTGTTCAATATGCACCATTCAAAGGCATATCATCAATTTCAACCCTTTCTCACTTCATTTGATATTTTTCGTGCATTTATTGATTTATTTTGAGCTAAATGACCCTGAAATTGAAAAGTAGTACAAATGAACTCCGAAAAGGTTGTAACTTGGCATGACATCATAACTTCACCCACATAGCAACTTCTAAAGAGTTGAGAGGGTTACGAAAAACAGTGGATGCTCTTCGTGTACAAACTCGACAATCTCTTTCGAAGTATGAGGGTCTCGGATGAAAACGCATCTATTACAAAGGGAATTCATTTTTATTAACTTATTTTAACTCCATACTTTTTGTGTGTTCAATATGCACCATTCAAAGGCACATCATCAATTTCAACCCTTTCTGACTTCATTTGATATTTTTCGTGCATTTAATGATTTCTATTGAGCTAAATGACCCTGAAATTGAAAAGCAGTACAAATGAACTCTGAAAAGGTTGAAACTTGGCATGAAATAATAATTTCACCCACATAGAAACTTCTAAAGAGTTGAGAGGGTTACGGCCGAAACTGGATGCACTTCGTGTACAAACTGGACAATCCCTTTCGAAGTATGTGGGTTTCGGACAAAAACGCATCTATTACACAGGGATTTCATTTTTAATAACTTATTTTAACTCCATACTTTTTGTGTGTTCAATATGCACCATTCAAAGGCACATCATAATTTTTCAACCCTTTCTGACTTCATTTGCTATTTTTCGTGCATTTAATGTTTTATTTTGAGCTAAATGTCCCTGAAATTGAAAAGCAGTACAAATGAACTCTGAAAAGATTGAAACTTGGCATGACATCATAATTTCACCCACATAGCAACTTCTAAAGAGTTGAGAGTGTTACGGCAAAAATTGGATGCACTTCGTGTACAAACTGGACAATCTCTTTCGAAGTATGAGGGTTTTTGACAAAAACACATCGATTACAAAGGGATTTCATTTTTAAGAACTTGTTTTAACTCCATACTTTTTGTGTGTTCAATATGCACCATTCATTGGCACATCATCAATTTCAACCCTTTCTGACTTCATTTGATATTTTGAGCTGAATGACCATGAAATTGAAAACCACTACAAATGAACTTTGAAAAGATTGAAACTTGGCATGACATCATAATTTCACCCACTTACAAACTTATAAAGAGTTGAAATGGTTACGGCAAAAACTAGATGCACTTCGTGTCAAACTTGACAATCTCTTTCGAAGTATTAGGGTTTCGGACCAAAGCGCAACTATTACAAAGGGATTTCATTTTCAATAACTTATTTTAACTCCATACTTTTTGTGTGTTCAATATGCACCATTCAAAGTCATATCATCAATTTGAACCCTTTCTCACTTCATTTGATATTTTTCGTGCATTTATTGATTTATTTTGAGCTAAATGACCCTGAAATTGAAAAGCAGTACAAATGAACTCTGAAAAGGTTGTAACTTGGCATGACATCATAACTTCACCCACACAGCAACTTCTAAAGAGTTGAGTGGGTTACGAAAAACAGTGGATGCTCTTCGTGTACAAACTCGACAATCTCTTTCGAAGTATGAGGGTCCCGGATGAAAACGCATCTATTACAAAGGGATTTCATTTTTATTAACTTATTTTCACTCCATACTTTTTGTGTGTTCAATATGCACCATTCAAAGGCACTTCATCAATTTCAACCCTTTCTGACTTCATTTGATATTTTTCGTGCATTTAATGATTTCTTTTGAGCTAAATGACCCTAAAATTGAAAAGCAGTACAAATGAACTCTGAAAAGGTTGAAACTTGGCATCAAATCATAATTTCACCGAGATAGAAACTTCCAAAGAGTTGAGAGGGTTACGGCCGAAACTGGATGCACTTCGTGTACAAACTGGACAATCCCTTTCGAAGTATGTGGGTTTCGGACAAAAACGCATCTATTAGAAAGGGATTTCATTTTTAATAACTTATTTTGACTCCATACTTTTTGTGTGTTCAATATGCACCATTGAAAGGCACATCATCAATTTCATCCCTTCCTGACTTCATTTGATACTTTTCGTGCATTTAATGATTTATTTTGAGGTAAATGACCCTCAAATTGAAAAGCAATACAAATGAACTATCAAAAGGTTGAAACTTGGCATGACATCATATTTTCACCCACATAGATACTTATAAAGAGTTGAGAGGGTTACGGCAAAAACCGGATGCACTTGGTGTACAAACTAGACAATCTCTTTCGTAGTATGAGGGTTTCGGACGAAAACGCATCTTTAACAAAGGGATTTCATTTTTAATAACTTATTTTAACTCCATACTTTTTGTGTGTTCAATATGCACCATTCAAAGGCACATCATAATTTTTCAACCCTTTCTGACTTCATTTGATATTTTTCGTGCATTTAATGTTTTATTTTGAGCTAAATGTCCCTGAAATTGAAAAGCAGTACAAATGAACTCTGAAAAGATTGAAACTTGGCATGACATCATAATTTCACCCACATACCAACTTCTAAAGAGTTGAGAGTGTTACGGCAAAAATTGGATGCACTTCGTGTACAAACTGGACAATCTCTTTCGAAGTATGAGGGTTTTTGACAAAAGCACATCGATTACAAAGGGATTTCATTTTTAAGAACTTGTTTTAACTCCATACTTTTTGTGTGTTCAATATGCACCATTCAATGGCACATCATCAATTTCAACCCTTTCTGACTTCATTTGATATTTTTCGTGCATTTAATGATTTCTTTTGAGCTAAATGACCCTGAAATTGAAAAGCAGTACAAATGAACTCTGAAAAGGTTGAAACTTGGCATGAAATCATAATTTCACCCATATAGAAACTTCTAAAGAGTTGAGAGGGTTACGGCCGAAACTGGATGCACTTCGTGTACAAACTGGACAATCCCTTTCGAAGTATGTGGGTTTCGGACAAAAACGCATCTATTACAAAGGGATTTCATTTTTAATAACTTATTTTGACTCCATACTTTTTGTGTGTTCCATATGCACCATTGAAAGGCACATCATCAATTCCAACCCTTCCTGACTTCATTTGATATTTTTCGTGCATTTAATGATTTATTTTGAGGTAAATGACCCTCAAATTGAAAAGCAATACAAATGAACTATCAAAAGGTTGAAACTTGGCATGACATCATATTTTCACCCACATAGATACTTATAAAGAGTTGAGAGGGTTACGGCAAAGACTGGATGCACTTGGTGTACAAACTAGACAATCTCTTTCGAAGTATGAGGGTTTCGGACGAAAACGCATCTATTACAAAGGGATTTCATTTTTAATAACTTATTTTAACTCGATACTTTTTGTGTGTTCAATATGGACCATTCAAAGGCATATCATAATTTTTCAACCCTTTCTGACTTCATTTGATATTTTTCGTGCATTTAATGCTTTATTTTGAGCTAAATGTCCCTGAAATTGAAAAGCAGTACAAATAAACTCTGAAAAGGTTGAAACTTGGCATGACATCATAATTTCACCCACATAGCAACTTCTAAAGACTTGAGAGTGTTACGGCAAAAACTGGATGGACGTCGTGTACAAACTTGACAATCTCTTTCGAGGTATGAGGGTTTTGGACAAAAACACATCGATTACAAAGGGATTTCATTTTTAATAACTTGTTTTAACTCCATAATTTTTGTGTGTTCAATATGCACCATTCAATGGCACATCATCAATTTCAACCCTTTCTGACTTCATTTGATATTTTTCGTGCATTTAATGATTTATTTCGAGCTGAATGACCATGAAATTGAAAACCACTACAAATGAACTTTGAAAAGATTAAAACTTGGCATGACATCATAATTTCAACCTCTTAAAAACATATAAAGAGTTGAAAGGGTTACGGAAAAAACTAAATGCACTTCGTGTCAAACTTGACAATCTCTTTCGAAGTATTAGGGTTTCGGACCAAAGCACAACTATTACAAAGGGATTTCATTTTCAATAACTTATTTTAACTCCATACTTTTTGTGTGTTCAATATGCACCATTCAAAGGCATATCATCAATTTCAACCATTTCTCACTTCATTTGATATTTTTCGTGCATTTATTGATTTATTTTGAGCTAAATGACCCTGAAATTGAAAAGTAGTACAAATGAACTCCGAAAAGGTTGTAACTTGGCATGACATCATAACTTCACCCACATAGCAACTTCTAAAGAGTTGAGAGGGTTACGAAAAACAGTGGATGCTCTTCGTGTACAAACTCGACAATCTCTTTCGAAGTATGAGGGTCTCGGATGAAAACGCATCTATTACAAAGGGAATTCATTTTTATTAACTTATTTTAACTCCATACTTTTTGTGTGTTCAATATGCACCATTCAAAGGCACATCATCAATTTCAACCCTTTCTGACTTCATTTGATATTTTTCGTGCATTTAATGATTTCTATTGAGCTAAATGAGCCTGAAATTGAAAAGCAGTACAAATGAACTCTGAAAAGGTTGAAACTTGGCATGAAATAATAATTTCACCCACATAGAAACTTCTAAAGAGTTGAGAGGGTTACGGCCGAAACTGGATGCACTTCGTGTACAAACTGGACAATCCCTTTCGAAGTATGTGGGTTTCGGACAAAAACGCATCTATTACACAGGGATTTCATTTTTAATAACTTATTTTAACTCCATACTTTTTGTGTGTTCAATATGCACCATTCAAAGGCACATCATAATTTTTCAACCCTTTATGACTTCATTTGATATTTTTCGTGCATTTAATGTTTTATTTTGAGCTAAATGTCCCTGAAATTGAAAAGCAGTACAAATGAACTCTGAAAAGATTGAAACTTGGCATGACATCATAATTTCACCCACATAGCAACTTCTAAAGAGTTGAGAGTGTTACGGCAAAAATTGGATGCACTTCGTGTACAAACTGCACAATCTCTTTCGAAGTATGAGGGTTTTTGACAAAAACACATCGATTACAAAGGGATTTCATTTTTAAGAACTTGTTTTAACTCCATACTTTTTGTGTGTTCAATATGCACCATTCATTGGCACATCATCAATTTCAACCCTTTCTGACTTCATTTGATATTTTGAGCTGAATGACCATGAAATTGAAAACCACTACAAATGAACTTTGAAAAGATTGAAACTTGGCATGACATCATAATTTCACCCACTTACAAACTTATAAAGAGTTTAAAGGGTTACGGCAAAAACTAGATGCACTTCGTGTCAAACTTGACAATCTCTTTCGAAGTATTAGGGTTTCGGACCAAAGCGCAACTATTACAAAGGGATTTCATTTTCAATAACTTATTTTAACTCCATACTTTTTGTGTGTTCAATATGCACCATTCAAAGTCATATCATCAATTTGAACCCTTTCTCACTTCATTTGATATTTTTCGTGCATTTATTGATTTATTTTGAGCTAAATGACCCTGAAATTGAAAAGCAGTACAAATGAACTCTGAAAAGGTTGTAACTTGGCATGACATCATAACTTCACCCACACAGCAACTTCTAAAGAGTTGAGAGGGTTACGAAAAACAGTGGATGCTCTTCGTGTACAAACTCGACAATCTCTTTCGAAGTATGAGGGTCCCGGATGAAAACGCATCTATTACAAAGGGATTTCATTTTTATTAACTTATTTTAACTCCATACTTTTTGTGTGTTCAATATGCACCATTCAAAGGCACTTCATCAATTTCAACCCTTTCTGACTTCATTTGATATTTTTCGTGCATTTAATGATTTCTTTTGAGCTAAATGACCCTAAAATTGAAAAGCAGTACAAATGAACTCTGAAAAGGTTGAAACTTGGCATGAAATCATAATTTCACCAAGATAGAAACTTCCAAAGAGTTGAGAGGGTTACGGCCGAAACTGGATGCACTTCGTGTACAAACTGGACAATCCCTTTCGAAGTATGTGGGTTTCGGACAAAAACGCATCTATTACAAAGGGAATTCATTTTTAATAACTTATTTTGACTCCATACTTTTTGTGTGTTCAATATGCACCATTGAAAGGCACATCATCAATTTCATCCCTTCCTGACTTCATTTGATACTTTTTGTGCATTTAATGATTTATTTTGAGGTAAATGACCCTCAAATTGAAAAGAAATACAAATGAACTATCAAAAGGTTGAAACTTGGCATGACATCATATTTTCACCCACATAGATACTTATAAAGAGTTGAGAGGGTTACGGCAAAAACCGGATGCACTTGGTGTACAAACTAGACAATCTCTTTCGAAGTATGAGGGTTTCGGACCAAAACGCATCTTTAACAAAGGGATTTCATTTTTAATAACTTATTTTAACTCCATACTTTTTGTGTGTTCAATATGCACCATTCAAAGGCACATCATAATTTTTCAACCCTTTCTGACTTCATTTGATATTTTTCGTGCATTTAATGTTTTATTTTGAGCTAAATGTCCCTGAAATTGAAAAGCAGTACAAATGAACTCTGAAAATATTGAAACTTGGCATGACATCATAATTTCACCCACATAGCAACTTCTAAAGAGTTGAGAGTGTTACGGCAAAAATTGGATGCACTTCGTGTACAAACTGGACAATCTCTTTCGAAGTATGAGGGTTTTTGACAAAAGCACATCGATTACAAAGGGATTTCATTTTTAAGAACTTGTTTTAACTCCATACTTTTTGTGTGTTCAATATGCACCATTCAATGGCACATCATCAATTTCAACCCTTTCTGACTTCATTTGATATTTTTCGTGCATTTAATGATTTCTTTTGAGCTAAATGACCCTGAAATTGAAAAGCAGTACAAATGAACTCTGAAAAGGTTGAAACTTGGCATGAAATCACAATTTCACCCATATAGAAACTTCTAAAGAGTTGAGAGGGTTACGGCCGAAACTGGATGCACTTCGTGTACAAACTGGACAATCCCTTTCGAAGTATGTGGGTTTCGGACAAAAACGCATCTATTACAAAGGGATTTCATTTTTAATAACTTATTTTGACTCCATACTTTTTGTGTGTTCCATATGCACCATTGAATGGCACATCATCAATTTCAACCCTTCCTGACTTCATTTGATATTTTTCGTGCATTTAATGATTTATTTTGAGGTAAATGACCCTCAAATTGAAAAGCAATACAAATGAACTATCAAAAGGTTGAAACTTGGCATGACATCATATTTTCACCCACATAGATACTTATAAAGAGTTGAGAGGGTTACGGCAAAGACTGGATGCACTTGGTGTACAAACTAGACAATCTCTTTCGAAGTATGAGGGTTTCGGACGAAAACGCATCTATTACAAAGGGATTTCATTTTTAGTAACTTATTTTAACTCGATACTTTTTGTGTGTTCAATATGGACCATTCAAAGGCACATCATAATTTTTCAACCCTTTCTGACTTCATTTGATATTTTTCGTGCATTTAATGCTTTATTTTGAGCTAAATGTCCCTGAAATTGAAAAGCAGTACAAATGAACTCTGAAAAGGTTGAAACTTGGCATGAAATCATAATTTCACCCACATAGAAACTTCTAAAGAGTTGAGAGGGTTACGACCGAAACTGGATGCACTTCGTGTACAAACTGGACAATCCCTTTCGAAGTATGTGGGTTTCGGACAAAAACGCATCTATTACACAGGGATTTCATTTTTAATAACTTATTTTAACTCCATACTTTTTGTGTGTTCAATATGCACCATTCAAAGGCACATCATACTTTTCAACCCTTTCTGACTTCATTTGATATTTTTCGTGCATTTAATGATTTCTTTTGAGCTAAATGACCCTGAAATTGAAAAGCAGTACAAATGAACTCTGAAAAGGTTGAAACTTGGCATGAAATCATAATTTCACCCACATAGAAACTTCTAAAGAGTTGAGAGGGTTACGGCAAAAACTGGATGCACTTGGTGTACAAACAAGACAATCTCTTTCGAAGTATGAGGGTTTCGGACGAAAACGCATCTATTACAAAGGGATTTCATTTTTAATAACTTATTTTAAATCCATACATTTTGTGTGTTCAATATGCACCATTCAAAGGCACATCATAATTTTTCAACCCTTTCTGACTTCATTTGATATTTTTCGTGCATTTAATGTTTTATTTTGAGCTAAATGTCCCTAAAATTGAAAAGCAGTACAAATGAACTCTGAAAAGGTTGAAACTTGGCATGACATCATAATTTCACCCACATAGCAACTTCTAAAGAGTTGAGAGTGTTACGGCAAAAACTGGATGCACTTCGTGTACAAACTGGACAATCTCTTTCGAAGTATGAGGGTTTTGGACAAAAACACATCGATTACAAAGGGATTTCATTTTTAATAACTTGTTTTAACTCCATACTTTTTGTGTGTTCAATATGCACCATTCAATGGCACATCATCAATTTCAACCCTTTCTGACTTCATTTGATATTTTTCGTGCATTTAATGATTTATTTTGAGCTGAATGACCATGAAATTGAAAACCACTACAAATGAACTTTGAAAAGATTGAAACTTGGCATGACATCATAATTTCAACCACTTACAAACTTATAAAGAGTTGAAAGGGTTACGGCAAAAACTAGATGCACTTCGTGTCAAACTTGACAATCTCTTTCGAAGTATTAGGGTTCCGGACCAAAGCGCAACTATTACAAAGGGATTTCATTTTCAATAACTTATTTTAACTCCATACTTTTTGTGTGTTCAATATGCACCATTCAAAGGCATATCATCAATTTCAACCCTTTCTCACTTCATTTGATATTTTTCGTGCATTTATTGATTTACTTTGAGCTAAATGACCCTGAAATTGAAAAGAAGTACAAATGAACTCTGAAAAGGTTGTAACTTGGCATGACATCATAACTTCACCCACATAGCAACTTCTAAAGAGTTGAGAGGGTTACGAAAAACAGTGGATGCTCTTCGTGTACAAACTCGACAATCTCTTTCGAAGTATGAGGGTCTCAGACGAAAACGCATCTATTACAATGGGATTTCATTTTTATTAACTTACTTCACTCCATACTTTTTGGGTGTTCAATATGCACCATTCAAAGGCACATCGTCAATTTCAACCCTTTCTGACTTCATTTGATATTTTTCGTGCATTTAATGATTTCTTTTGAGCTAAATGACCCTGAAATTGAAAAGCAGTACAAATGAACTCTGAAAAGGTTGAAACTTGGCATGAAATCATAATTTCACCCACATAGAAACTTCTAATGAGTTGAGAGGGTTCGGCCGAAACTGGATGCACTTCGTGTACAAACTGGACAATCCCTTTCGAAGTATGTGGGTTTCGGACAAAACCGCATCTATTACAAAGGGATTTCATTTTTAATCACTTATTTTAACTCCATACTTTTTGTGTGTTCAATATGCACCATTCAAAGGCACATCTTCAATTTTGAAGCCTTTCTGACTTCATTTGATATTTTTCGTGCATTTAATGATTTATTTTGAGCAAAATGACCCTGAAATTGAAAAGCAATACAAATGAACTCTGAAAAGGTTGGAACTTGGAATGACATCATAATATCACCCACGTAGAAACTTCTAAAGAGTTGAGAGGGTTAAGGCAGAAACTGGACGCACTTCATGTACAAACTGGACAATCTCTTACGAAGTATGTGGGTTTCGGACAAAAACGCATCTATTACAAAGGGATTTCATTTTTAATAACTTATTTTAACTCCATAGATTTTTTCTGTTCAATATGCACCATTCAAAGGCACATCACCAATTTTCAACCCTTTTTGACTTCAATTCATATTTTTCATGCATTTAATGATTTATTTTGAGCTAAATGACCCTGAAATTTAAATGCACTACAAATAACAGTGAAAATTTTGAAACTTGGCATGACATCATAATTTCACCCACAAAGCAACTTCTAAAGAGTTGAGAGGGTTACGGAAAAAACTGGATGCACTTCCTGTACAAACTGGACAATCTCTTTCGAAGTATGAGGGTTGCGGACGACAGCGCATCTATTACAAAGGGATTTCATTTTTAATAAATTTTTTTAACTCCATACTTTTTGTGTGTTCAATATGCACCAGTCAAAGGCACATCATCAATTTCAACCCTTTCTGACTAAATTTGATATTTTTCGTGCATTGAATGATTTATTGTGAGCTAAATGACCATGAAATTGAAAACCACTACAAATGAACTTTGAAAAGATTGAAACTTGGCATGACATCATAATTTCAACCACATACAAACTTATAAAGAGTTGAAAGGGTTACGGCAAAAACTAGATGCACTTCGTGTACAAACTTGACAATCTCTTTCGAAGTATTAGGGTTTTGGACGAAAGCGCAATTACTACAAAGGGATTTCATTTTCAATAACTTATTTTAACTCCATACTTTTTGTGTGTTCAATATGCACCATTCAAAGGCATATCATCAATCTCAACCCTTTCTGACTTCATTTGATATTTTTCATGCATTTATTGATTTATTTTGAGCTAAATGACCTTGAAATTGAAAAGCAGTACAAATGAACTCTGAAAAGGTTGTAACTTGGCATGACATCATAACTTCACCCACATAGCAACTTCTCAAGAGTTGAGAGGGTTATGAAAAACAGTGGATCCTCTTCGTGTACAAACTCGACAATCTCTTTCGAAGTATGAGGGTCTCGGACGAAAACGCATCTATTACAAAGGGATTTCATTTTTATTAACTTATTTTAACTCCATACTTTTTGTGTGTTCAATATGCACCATTCAAAGGCACATCATCAATTTCAACCCTTTCTGACTTCATTTGATATTTTTCGTGCATTTAATGATTTCTTTTGAGCTAAATGACCCTAAAATTGAAAAGCAGTACAAATGAACTCTGAAAAGGTTGAAACTTGGCATGAAATCATAATTTCACCCACATAGAAACTTCTAAAGAGTTGAGAGGGTTACGGCCGAAACTGGATGCACTTCGTGTACAAACTGGACAATCCCTTTCAAAGTATGTGGGTTTCGGACAAAAACGCATCTATTACAAAGGGATTTCATTTTTAATAACTTATTTTAACTCCATAGATTTTTTGTGTTCAATATTTACCATTGAAAGGCACATCATCAATTTCAACCCTTCCTAACTTCATTTGATATTTTTCGTGGATTTATTGATTTATTTTGAGCTAAATGACCCTGAAATTGAAAAGAAGTACAAATGAACTCTGAAAAGGTTGTAACTTGGCATGACATCATAACTTCACCCACATAGCAACTTCTAAAAAGTTGAGAGGGTTACGAAAAACAGTGGATGCTCTTCGTGTACAAACTCGACAATCTCTTTCGAAGTATGAGGGTCTCAGACGAAAACGCATCTATTACAAAGGGATTTCATTTTTATTAACTTACTTCACTCCATACTTTTTGGGTGTTCAATATGCACCATTCAAAGGCACATCGTCAATTTCAACCCTTTCTGACTTCATTTGATATTTTTCATGCATTTAATGATTTCTTTTGAGCTAAATGACCCTGAAATTGAAAAGCAGTACAAATGAACTCTGAAAAGGTTGAAACTTGGCATGAAATCATAATTTCACCCACATAGAAACTTCTAAAGAGTTGAGAGGGTTACGGCCGAAACTGGATGCACTTCGTGTACAAACTGGACAATCCCTTTCGAAGTATGTGGGTTTCGGACAAAAACGCATCTATTACAAAGGGATTTCATTTTTAATCACTTATTTTAACTCCATACTTTTTGTGTGTTCAATATGCACCATTCATAGGCACATCTTCAATTTTGAAGCCTTTCTGACTTCATTTGATATTTTTCGTGCGTTTAATGATTTATTTTGAGCAAAATGACCCTGAAATTGAAAAGCAATACAAATGAACTCTGAAAAGGTTGGAACTTGGAATGACATCATAATATCACCCACATAGAAACTTCTAAAGAGTTGAGAGGGTTAAGGCAGAAACTGGACGCACTTCGTGTACAAACTGGACAATCTCTTACGAAGTATGTGGGTTTCGGACAAAAACGCATCTATTACAAAGGGATTTCATTTTTAATAACTTATTTTAACTCCATAGATTTTTTCTGTTCAATATGCACCATTCAAAGGCACATCACCAATTTTCAACCCTTTTTGACTTCAATTCATATTTTTCATGCATTTAATGATTTATTTTGAGCTAAATGACCCTGAAATTGAAATGCACTACAAATAAAAGTGAAAAGGTTGAAACTTGGCATGACATCATAATTTCACCCACAAAGCAACTTCTAAAGAGTTGAGAGGGTTACGGAAAAAACTGGATGCACTTCCTGTACAAACTGGACAATCTCTTTCGAAGTATGAGGGTTGCGGACGACAATGCATCTATTACAAAGGGATTTCATTTTTAATAAAAAATTTAACTCCATACTTTTTGTGTGTTCAATATGCACCAGTCAAAGGCATATCATCAATTTCAACCCTTTCTGACTAAATTTGATATTTTTCGTGCATTGAATGATTTATTGTGAGCTAAATGACCATGAAATTGAAAACCACTACAAATGAACTTTGAAAAGATTGAAACTTGGCATGACATCATAATTTCAACCACATACAAACTTATAAAGAGTTGAAAGGGTTACGACAAAAACTAGATGCACTTCGTGTACAAACTTGACAATCTCTTTCGAAGTATTAGGGTTTCGGACGAAAGCGCAATTATTACAAAGGGATTTCATTTTCAATAACTTATTTTAACTCCATACTTTTTGTGTGTTCAATATGCACCATTCAAAGGCATATCATCAATCTCAACCCTTTCTGACTTCATTTGATATTTTTCATGCATTTATTGATTTATTTTGAGCTAAATGACCCTGAAATTGAAAAGCAGTACAAATGAACTCTAAAAAGGTTGTAACTTGGCATGACATCATAACTTCACCCACATAGCAACTTCTCAAGAGTTGAGAGGGTTATGAAAAACAGTGGATGCTCTTCGTGTACAAACTCGACAATCTCTTTCGAAGTATGAGGGTCTCGGACGAAAACGCATCTATTACAAAGGGATTTCATTTTTATTAACTTATTTTAACACCATACTTTTTGTGTGTTCAATATGCACCAGTCAATGGCACATCATCAATTTCAACCCTTTCTGACTTAATTTGATATTTTTCGTGCATTTAATGATTTATTGTGAGCTAAATGACCATGAAATTGAAAACCACTAGAAATGAACTTTGAAAAGATTGAAACTTGGCATGACATCACAATTTCAACCACATACAAACTTATAAAGAGTTGAAAGGGTTACAACAAAAACTAGATGCACTTCGTGTACAAACTTGACAATCTCTTTCGAAGTATTAGGATTTCGGACGAAAGCGCAACTATTACAAAGGGATTTCATTTTCAATAACTTATTTTAACTCCATACTTTTTGTGTGTTCAATATGCACCATTCAAAGGCATATCATCAATCTCAACCCTTTCTGACTTCATTTGATATTTTTCATGCATTTATTGATTTATTTTGAGCTAAATGACCCTGAAATTGAAAAGTATTACAAACGAACTCTAAAAAGGTTGCAACTTGGCATGACATCATAACTTCACCCACATAGCAACTTCTCAAGAGTTGAGAGGGTTACGAAAAATAGTGGATGCTCTTCGTGTACAAACTCGACAATCTCTTTCGAAGTATGAGGGTCTCGGACGAAAACGCATCTATTACAAAGGGATTTCGTTTTTATTAACTTATTTTAACTCCATACTTTTTGTGTGTTCAATATGCACCATTCAAAGGCACATCATCAATTTCAACCCTTTCTGACTTCATTTGATATTTTTCGTGCATCTAATGATTTCTTTTGAGCTAAATGACCCTAAAATTGAAAAGCAGTACAAATGAACTCTGAAAAGGTTGAAACTTGGCATGAAATCATAATTTCACCCACATAGAAACTTCTAAAGAGTTGAGAGGGTTACGGCCGAAACTGGATGCACTTCGTATACAAACTGGACAATCCCTTTCAAAGTATGTGGGTTTCGGACAAAAACGCATCTATTACAAAGGGATTTCATTTTTAATAACTTATTTTAACTCCATAGATTTTTTGTGCTCAATATTTACCATTGAAAGGCACATCATCAATTTCAACCCTTCCTGACTTCATTTGATATTTTTCGTGCATTTATTGATTTATTTTGAGCTAAATGACCCTGAAATATAAAAGAAGTACAAATGAATTCTGAAAAGGTTGTAACTTGGCATGACATCATAACTTTACCCGCATAGCAACTTCTAAAGAGTTGAGAGGGTTACGAAAAACAGTGGATGCTCTTCGTGTACAAACTCGACAATCTCTTTCGAAGTATGAGGGTCTCAGACGAAAATGCATCTATTACAAAGGGATTTCATTTTTATTAACTTACTTCACTCCATACTTTTTGGGTTTTCAATATGCACCATTCAAACGCACATCGTCAATTTCAACCCTTTCTGACTTCATTTGATATTTTTCGTGCATTTAATGATTTCTTTTGAGCTAAATGACCCTGAAATTGAAAAGCAGTACAAATGAACTCTGAAAAGGTTGAAACTTGGCATGAAATCATAATTTCACCCACATAGAAACTTCTAAAGAGTTGAGAGGGTTACGGCCGAAACTGGATGCACTTCGTGTACAAACTGGATAATCCCTTTCGAAGTATGTGGGTTTCGGACAAAAACGCATCTATTACAAAGGGATTTCATTTTTAATAACTTATTTTAAGTCCATACTTTTTGTGTGTTCAATATGCACCATTCAAAGGCATATCATCAATCTCAACCCTTTCTGACTTCATTTGATATTTTTCATGCATTTATTGATTTATTTTGAGCTAAATGACCCTGAAATTGAAAAGCAGTACAAATGAACTCTAAAAAGGTTGAAACTTGGCATGACATCATAATTTCACCCACAAAGCAACTTCTAAAGAGTTGAGAGGGTTACGGAAAAAACTGGATGCACTTCCTGTACAAACTGGACAATCTCTTTCGAAGTATGAGGGTTGCGGACGACAACGCATCTATTACAAAGGGATTTCATTTTTAATAACTTTTTTTAACTCCATACTTTTTGTGTGTTCAATATGCACCAGTCAAAGGCACATCATCAATTTCAACCCTTTCTGACTAAATTTGATATTTTTCGTGCATTGAATGATTTATTGTGAGCTAAATGACCATGAAATTGAAAACCACTACAAATGAACTTTGAAAAGATTGAAACTTGGCATGACATCATAATTTCAACCACATACAAACTTATAAAGAGTTGAAAGGGTTACGACAAAAACTAGATGCACTTCGTGTACAAACTTGACAATCTCTTTCGAAGTATTAGGGTTTCGGACGAAAGCGCAATTATTACAAAGGGATTTCATTTTCAATAACTTATTTTAACTCCATACTTTTTGTGTGTTGAATATGCACCATTCAAAGGCATATCATCAATCTCAACCCTTTCTGACTTCATTTGATATTTTTCATGCATTTATTGATTTATTTTGAGCTAAATGACCCTGAAATTGAAAAGCAGTACAAATGAACTCTAAAAAGGTTGTAACTTGGCATGACATCATAACTTCACCCACATAGCAACTTCTAAAAAGTTGAGAGGGTTACGAAAAACAGTGGATGCTCTTCGTGTACAAACTCGACAATCTCTTTCGAAGTATGAGGGTCTCGCACGAAAACGCATCTATTACAAAGGGGTTTCATTTTTATTAACTTATTTTAACTCCATACTTTTTGTGTGTTCAATATGCACCAGTCAATGGCACATCATCAATTTCAACCCTTTCTGACTTAATTTGATATTTTTCGTGCATTTAATGATTTATTGTGAGCTAAATGACCATGAAATTGAAAACCACTAGAAATGAACTTTGAAAAGATTGAAACTTGGCATGACATCACAATTTCAACCACATACAAACTTATAAAGAGTTGAAAGGGTTACAACAAAAACTAGATGCACTTCGTGTACAAACTTGACAATCTCTTTCGAAGTATTAGGATTTCGGACGAAAGCGCAACTATTACAAAGGGATTTCATTTGCAATAACTTATTTTAACTCCATACTTTTTGTGTGTTCAATATGCACCATTCAAAGGCATATCATCAATCTCAACCCTTTCTGACTTCATTTGATATTTTTCATGCATTTATTGATTTATTTTGAGCTAAATGACCCTGAAATTGAAAAGCAATACAAATGAACTCTAAAAAGGTTGTAACTTGGCATGACATCATAACTTCACCCACATAGCAACTTCTCAAGAGTTGAGAGGGTTACGAAAAACAGTGGATGCTCTTCGTGTACAAACTCGACAATCTCTTTCGAAGTATGAGGGTCTCGGACGAAAACGCATCTATTAACTTATTTTAACTCCATACTTTTTGTGTGTTCAATATGCACCATTCAAAGGCACATCATCAATTTCAACCCTTTCTGAAATCATTTGATATTTTTCGTGCATTTAATGATTTCTTTTGAGCTAAATGACCCTAAAATTGAAAAGCAGTACAAATGAACTCTGACAAGCTTGAAACTTGGCATGAAATCATAATTTCACCCACATAGAAACTTCTAAAGTGTTGACAGGGTTACGGCCGAAACTGAATGCACTTCGTGTACAAACTGGACAATCCCTTTCAAAGTATGTGGGTTTCGGACAAAAACGCATCTATTACAAAGGGATTTCATATTTAATAACTTATTTTAACTCCATAGATTTTTTGTGCTCAATATTTACCATTGAAAGGCACATCATCAATTTCAACCCTTCCTGACTTCATTTGATATTTTTCGTGCATTTATTGATTTATTTTGAGCTAAATGACCCTGAAATTGAAAAGAAGTACAAATGAACTCTGAAAAGGTTGTAACTTGGCATGACATCATAACTTCACCCGCATAGCAACTTCTAAAGAGTTGAGAGGGTTACGAAAAACAGTGGATGCTCTTCGTGTACAAACTCGACAATCTCTTTCGAAGTATGAGGGTCTCAGACGAAAACGCATCTATTACAAAGGGATTTCATTTTTATTAACTTACTTCACTCCATACTTTTTGGGTGTTCAATATGCACCATTCAAAGGCACATCGTCAATTTCAACCCTTTCTGACTTCATTTGATATTTTTCGTGCATTTAATGATTTCTTTTGAGCTAAATTACCCTGAAATTGAAAAGCAGTACAAATGAACTCTGAAAAGGTTGAAACTTGGCATGAAATCATAATTTCACCCACATAGAAATTTCTAAAGAGTTGAGAGGGTTACGGCCGAAACTGGATGCACTTCGTGTACAAACTGGACAATCCCTTTCGAAGTATGTGGGTTTCGGACAAAAACGCATCTATTACAAAGGGATTTCATTTTTAATCACTTATTTTAACTCCATACTTTTTGTGTGTTCAATATGCACCATTCATAGGCACATCTTCAATTTTGAAGCCTTTCTGACTTCATTTGATATTTTTCGTGCATTTAATGATTTATTTTGAGCAAAATGACCCTGAAATTGAAAAGCAATACAAATGAACTCTAAAAAGGTTGGAACTTGGAATGACATCATAATATCACCCACATAGAAACTTCTAAAGAGTTTAGAGGGTTAAGGCAGAAACTAGACGCACTTCGTGTACAAACTGGACAATCTCTTACGAAGTATGTGGGATTCGGACAAAAACGCATCTATTACAAAGGGATTTCATTTTTAATAACTTATTTTAACTCCATAGATTTTTTCTGTTCAATATGCACCATTCAAAGGCACATCACCAATTTTCAACCCTTTTTGACTTCAATTCATATTTTTCATGCATTTAATGATTTATTTTGAGCTAAATGACCCTGAAATTGAAATGCACTACAAATAACAGTGAAAAGGTTGAAACTTGGCATGACATCATAATTTCACCCACAAAGCAACTTCTAAAGAGTTGAGAGGGTTACGGAAAAAACTGGATGCACTTCCTGTACAAACTGGACAATCTCTTTCGAAGTATGAGGGTTGCGGACGACAACGCATCTATTACAAAGGGATTTCATTTTTAATAAATTTTTTTAACTCCATACTTTTTGTGTGTTCAATATGCACCAGTCAAAGGCACATCATCAATTTCAACCCTTTCTGACTAAATTTGATATTTTTCGTGCATTGAATGATTTATTGTGAGCTAAATGACCATGAAATTGAAAACCACTACAAATGAACTTTGAAAAGATTGAAACTTGGCATGACATCATAATTTCAACCACATACAAACTTATAAAGAGTTGAAAGGGTTACGGCAAAAACTAGATGCACTTCGTGTACAAACTTGACAATCTATTTCGAAGTATTAGGGTTTCGGACGAAAGCGCAATTATTACAAAGGGATTTCATTTTCAATAACTTATTTTAAGTCCATTCTTTTTGTGTGTTCAATATACACCATTCAAAGGCATATCATCAATCTCAACCCTTTCTGACTTCATTTGATATTTTTCATGCATTTATTGATTTATTTTGAGCTAAATGACCCTGAAATTGAAAAGCAGTACAAATGAACTCTAAAAAGGTTGTAACTTGGCATGACATCATAAGTTCACCCACATAGCAACTTCTCAAGAGTTGAGAGGGTTACGAAAAACAGTGGATGCTCTTCGTGTACAAACTCGACAATCTCTTTCGAAGTATGAGGGTCTCGGACGAAAACGCATCTATTACAAAGGGATTTCATTTTTATTAACTTATTTTAACTCCATACTTTTTGTGTGTTCAATATGCACCATTCAAAGGCACATCATAAATTTCAACCCTTTCTGACTTCATTTGATATTTTTCGTGCATTTAATGATTTCTTTTGAGCTAAATGACCCTAAAATTGAAAAGCGGTACAAATGAACTCTGAAAAGGTTGAAACTTGGCATGAAATCATAATTTCACCCACATAGAAACTTCTAAAGAGTTGAGAGGGTTACGGCCGAAACTGGATGCACTTCGTGTATAAACTGGACAATCCCTTTCAAAGTATGTGGGTTTCGGAAAAAAATGCATCTATTACAAAGGGATTTCATTTTTAATAACTTATTTTGACTCCATACTTTTTGTGTGTTCAATATGACATTGAAAGGCACATCATGAATTTCAACCCTTCCTGACTTCATTTGATATTTTTCGTGCATTTAATGATTTATTTTGAGCTAAATGACCCTCAAATTGAAAAGCAGTACAAATGAACTATCAAAAGGTTGAAACTTGGCATGACATCATATTTTCACCCACATAGAAACTTATAAAGAGTTGAGAGGGTTACGGCAAAAACGGAATGCACTTGGTGTACAAACTAGACAATCTCTTTCGAAGTATGAGGGTTTCGGACGAAAACGCATCTATTACACAGGGATTTTATTTTTAATAACTTATTTTAACTCCATACTTTTTGTGTGTTCAATATGCACCATTCATAGGCACATCTTCCATTTTGAAGCCTTTCTGACTTCATTTGATATTTTTTGTGCATTTAATGATTTACTTTGAGCTAAATGACTCAGAAATTGCAAAGCAATACAAATGAACTCTGAAAAGGTTGGAACTTGGAATGACATCATAATATCACCCACATAGAAACTTCTAAAGAGTTGAGAGGGTTACGGGAGAAACTGGATGCACTTCGTGTACAAACTGGACAATCTCTTTCGAAGTATGTGGGTTTCGGACAAAAACGCATCTATTACAAAGGGATTTCATTTTTAATAACTTATTTTAACTCCATAGATTTTTTGTGTTCAATATGCACCATTCAAAGGCACATCATCATTTTTCAACCCTTTTTGACTTCATTTCATATTTTTCATGCATTTAATGGTTTATTTTGAGCTAAATGACCCTGAAATTGAAATGCACTACAAATAATAGTGAAAAGGTTGAAACCTGGCATGACATCATAATTTCGCCCACAAAGCAACTTCTAAAGAGTTGAGAGGGTTACGGAAAAAACTGGATGCACTTCGCGTACAAACTGGACAATCTCTTCCGAAGTATAAGGGTTTCGGATGAAAACGCATCTATTACAAAGGGATTTCATTTTTAATAACTTATTTTAACTCCATACATTTTGTGTGTTCAATATGCACCATCAAAGGCACATCATCAATTTTAAACCCTTTCTGACTTCAATTGATATTTTTCATGCATTTAATGATTTATTTTGAGCTAAATGACCCTGAAATTGAAAAGCACTACAATTAATTGTGAAAAGGTTGAAACTTGGCATGACATCATAATTTCACCCAGATAGAAACTTCTAAAGAGTTGAGAAGGCTACGGCAAAAACTCGATGCACTTCGTGTACAAACTGGAGAATCTCTTTCGAAGTATGAGGGTTTCATATGAAAACACATCTATTACAAAGGGATTTCATTTTTAATAACTTATTTTAACTCCATACTTTTTGTGTGTTCAATATGCACCATTCATAGGCACATCTTCAATTTTCAACCCTTTCTGACTTCATTTGATATTTTTCGTGCATTTAATTATTTATTTTGAGATAAATGACCCTGAAATTGAAAAGCAGTACAAATGAACTCTGAAAAGGTTTCAACTTGGCATGACATCATAATTTCACCCACATAGCAACTTGTAAAGAGTTGAGAGGGTTATGACAAAAACTGGATGCACTTGGTGTACAAACTAGACGATCTCTTTCGAAGTATGAGGGTTTCGGACGAAAACGCATCTATTACAAAGGGATTTCATTTTTAATAACTTATTTTAACCACATACTTTTTGTGTGTTCAATATGCACCACTCATAGGCACATCTTCAATTTTCAACCCTTTCTGACTTCATTTGATATTTTTCTTGCATTTAATGACTTATTTTGAGCTAAATGACCCTGAAATTGAAAAGTAGTACAAATGAACTCTGAAAAGGTTGACACTTGGCATGACATCATAATTTCACCCACATAGAAACTTCTAAAGATTTGAGAGGGTTACGGCAGAAACTGCATGCACTTCGTGTACAAACTGGACAATCTCTTTCGAAGTATGTGGGTTTCGGATAAAAATGCATCTATTACAAAGGGATTTCATTTTTAATAACTTATTTTAACACCATACTTTTTGTGTGTTCAATATGTACAATTGAAAGGCACATCATCAATTTCAACCCTTTTTGACTTCATTTGATATTTTTCATGCATTTAAGGATTTATTTCGAGCTAAATGACCCTGAAAATGAAGAGAGCAGTACAAATGAACTCTGAAAAGGTTGTAACTTGGCATACCATCATAATTTCACCGACAGAGCAACTTCGAAAGAGTTGAGAGGGTTACGGCAAAAACTGGATGCACTTCGCGTAGAAACTGGACAATCTCTTTCGAAGTATAAGGGTTTCGGACGAAAACGCAACTATTACAAAGGGATTTTATTTTTAATAACTTATTTTAACTCCATACTTTTTGTGTGTTCAATATGCACCATTCAAATGCACATCATCAATTTTCAACCCTTTCTGACTTCATTTGATATTTTTCATGTATTTAATGATTTATTTTGAGCTAAATGACCCTGAAATTGAAAAGCACTACAAATAACTGTGAAAAGGTTGAAACTTGGCATGACATTATAATTTCACCCACATAGAAACTTCTAAAGAGTTGAGAGGGTTACGGGAGAAACTGGATGCACTTCGTGTACAAATTGGAAAATCTCTTTCAAAGTATGACGGATTGAGATTAAAACATAGCTATTACAAAGTGAATTCATTTTTAATAACTTATTTTAACTCCAAACTTTTTGTGTGTTCAATATGCACCATTCAAAAGCACATCATCAATTTCAACCCTTTCTGACTTATTTGATATTTTTCGTGCATTTAATGATTTATTTTGAGCCAAATGACTATGAAATAGAAAAGCAGTACAAATGAACTCTAAAAAGGTTTCAACTTGGCATGCCATCATAATTTCTCCCACATCGCAACTTCTAAAGAGTTGAGAGGGTTACGGCAAAAACTGGATGCACTTGGTGTACAAATTAGACAATATCTTTCGAAGTATGAGGGTTTCGGTCGAAAACGCATCTATTACAAAGGGATTTCATTTTTAATAACTTCTTTTAACTCCATACTTTTTGTGTGTTCAATATGCACCATTTAAAGAGACAGCATCAATTTTCAACCCCTTCTGACATCTTTTGATATTTTTCGTGCATTTAATGCTTTATTTTGAGGTAAATGTCCCTGAAATTGAAAAGCAGTACAAATGAACTATGAAAAGGTTGAAACTTGGCATGACATCATAATTTCACCCACATAGAGACTTCTAAAGTGTTGAGAGTGTTACGGCAAAAACTGGATGCACTTCGTGTACAAACTGGACAATCTCTTTCGAAGTATGAGGGTTTCGTACAAAAACACATCTACTACAAAGGGATTTCATTTTTAATAACTTATTTTAAGTCCATACTTTTTGTGTGTTCAATATGCACCATTCAAAGGCATATCATAAATTTCAACCCTTTGTGAATTCATTTGATATTTTTCGATGATTTATTTTGAGCTGAATGACCCTGAAATTGAAAAGTAGTACAAATGAAATCTCAAAAGGTTGTAGCTTGGCATGACATCATAATTTCACCCACATAGCAAATTCGAAAGACTTGAGAGGGTTACGGCAAAAACTTGATGCACTTGGTCTACAAACTAGACAATCTCTTTCGAAGTATGATGGTTTTGGTCGAAAACGCATCTATTACAAAGGGATTTCATTTTTAATAATTTATTTTAACTCCATACTTTTTGTGTGTTCAATATGCACCATTCAAAGTCACATCATCAATTTTCAACCCTTTCTGACTTCATTTGATATTTTTTGTGCATTTAATGATTTATTTTGAGCTAAATGACCCTGAAATTGAAAAGCACTACAAATAATTGTGAAAAGGTTGAAACTTGGCATGACATCATAATATCACCCACATAGAAACTTCTAAATAATTGAGAGTGTTACGGCAAAAACAGGATGCACTTCGTGTACAAACTGGACAATCTCTTCCGAACATGAGGGTTTCGGACGAAAACGCATGACTTACAAAGGGATTTCATTTTTAATAACTTATTTTAACTCCGTACTTTTTGTGTATTCAATATGCTCCATTAAATGGTACATCATCAATTTTCAACCCTTTCTGACTTAATTTGATATTTTTGATGCATTTAATGATTACTTTCAGCTAAATGACCATGAAATTGGAAACCACTAAAAATGAACTATGAAAAGGTTCAAACTTGGCATGACCTCATAATTTCAACCACATACAAACTTATAAATAGTTGAAAGGGTTACGGCAAAAACTGGATGCACTTCGTGTACAAACTTGACAATCTCTTTCGAAGTATTAGGGTTTCGGACGAAAGCGCAACTATTACAAAGGGATTTCATTTTCAATAACTTATTTTAACTCCATACTTTTTGTGTGTTCAATATGCACCATTCAAAGGCACGTCATCAATTTTCAACCCTTTCTGACTTCATTTGATATATTTCATGCATTTAATGATTTATTTTCATCTAAATGACCCTGAAATTGAAAAGCAATACATACCAACTCTGAAAAGGTTGAAACTTGGCATGACATCAAAATTTCACCCACATAGAAACTTGTAAAGAGTTGAGAGGGTTACGAAAAAAACTGGATGCACTTGGTGTACAAATTAGACAATCTCTTTAGAAGTATCAGGGTTTCGGACGAAAACGCATCAATTACAAAGGGATTTCATTTTCAATAATTTATTTTAACTCCATACTTTTTGTATGTTCAATATGCACCACTCATAGGCACATCTTCAAGTTTCAACCCTTTCTGACTTCATTTGATATTTTTCTTGCATTTAATGACTTATTTTGACCTAAACGACACTGAAATTGAAAAGCAGTACAAATGAACTCTGAAAAGGTTGAAACTTGGCATGACATCATAATTTCACCCACATAGAAACTTCTAAAGAGTTAAGAGGGTTACGGCAGAAACTGCGTGCACCTCGTGTACAAACGGGACAATCTCTTTCGAAGTATGTGGGTTTCGGACAAAAATGCATCTATTACAAAGGGATTTCATTTTTGATAACTTATTTTAACTCCATACTTTTTGTGTGTTCAATATGCACTATTGAAAGGCACATCATCAATTTCATCCCTTTCTGACTTCATTTGATATTTTTCGTGCATTTAATGATTTATTTTGAGCTAAATGACCCTGAAATTGAAGAGCAGTACAAATGAACTCTGAAAAGGTGGTAACTTGGCATGACATCATAATTTCACCGACATAGCAACTTCGAAAGAGTTCAGAGGGTTACGGCAAAAACTGGATGCACTTCGCGTAGAAACTGGACAATCTCTTTCGAAGTATAAGGGTTTCGGACGAAAACGCAACTATTACAAAGGGATTTTGTTTTTAATAACTTATTTTAACTCCATACTTTTTGTGTGTTCAATATGCACCATTCAAATGCACATCATCAATTTTCAACCCTTTCTGACTTCAGTTGATATTTTTCATGCATTTAATTATTTATTTTGAGCTAAATGACCCTGAAATTGAAAAGCACTACAAATAATTGTGAAAAGGTTGAAACTTGGCATGACATTATAATTTCACCCGCATAGAAACTTCTAAAGAGTTGAGAGGGTTACGGCAAAAACTAGATGCACTTCGTGTACAAACTGGAAAATCTCTTTCAAAGTATGAAGGTTTGAGATGAAAACATAGCTATTACAAAGGGAATTCATATTTAATAACTTATTTTAACTCCAAACTTTTTGTGTGTTCAATATGCACCATTCAAAGGCACATCATCAATTTCAACCCTTTCTGACTTATTTGACATTTTTCGTGCACTTAATGATTTATTTTGAGCTAAATGACCTTGAAATAGAAAAGCAGTACAAATGAACTCTAAAAAGGTTTCAACTTGGCATGACATCATAATTTCTCACACATAGCAACTTCTAAAGAGTTGAGAGGGTTACGGCAAAAACTAGATGCACTTGGTGTACAAACTAGACAATATCTTTTGAAGTATGAGGGTTTCAGTCGAAAACGCATCTATTACAAAGGGATTTCATTTTTAATAACTTATTTTAACTCCATACTTTTTGTGTGTTCAATATGCACCATTCAAAGGGACATCATCAATTTTCAACCCTTTCTGACATCATTTGATATTTCGTGCATTTAATGCTTTATTTTGAGGTAAATGTCCCTGAAATTGAAAAGCAGTACAAATGAACTCTGAAAAGGTTGAAACTTGGCATGACATCATAATTTCACCCACATAGAGACTTCTAAAGAGTTGATAGTGTTACGGAAAAAACTGGATGCACTTCGTGTACAAACTGGACAATCTCTTTTGAAGTATGAGGGTTTCGTACAAAACTGCATCTACTACAACGGGATTTCATTTTTAATAACTTATTTTAACTCCATACTTTTTGTGTGTTCAATATGCACCATTCAAAGGGACATCATCAATTTTCAACCCTTTCTGACATCATTTGATATTTTTTGTGCATTTAATGCTTTATTTTGAGGTAAATGTCCCTGAAATTGAAAAGCAGTACAAATGAACTCTGAAAAGGTTGAAACTTGGCATGACATCATAATTTCACCCACATAGAGACTTCTAAAGAGTTGATAGTGTTACGGGAAAAACTGGATGCACTTCGTGTACAAACTGGACAATCTCTTTCGAAGTATGTGGGTTTCGGACAAAAATGCATTTATTACAAAGGGATTTCATTTTTGATAACTTATTTTAACTCCATACTTTTTGTGTGTTGAATATGCACAATTGAAAGGCACATCATCAATTTCACCCCTTTCTGACTTCATTTGATGTTTTTCGTGCATTTAATGATTTATTTTTTGCTAAATGACCTTGAAATAGAAAAGCAGTACAAATGAACTCTAAAAAGGTTTCAACTTGGCATGACATCATAATTTCTCCCACATAGCAACTTCTAAAGAGTTGAGAGGTTTACGGCAAAAACTGGATGCACTTGGTGTACAAACTAGACAATATCTTTTGAAGTATGAGGGTTTCGGTCGAAAACGCATATATTACAAAGGGATTTCATTTTTAATAACTTATTTTAACTCCATACTTTTTGTGTGTTCAATATGCACCATTCAAAGGGACATCATCAATTTTCAACCCTTTCTGACATCATTTGATATTTTTCGTGCATTTAATGCTTTATTTTGAGGTAAATGTCCCTGAAATTGAAAAGCAGTACAAATGAACTCTGAAAAGGTTGATACTTGGCATGACATCATAATTTCACCCACATGGAGACTTCTAAAGAGTTGATAGTGTTACGGCAAAAACTGGATGCACTTCGTGTATAAACTGGACAATCTCTTTCGAAGTATGAGGGTTTCGTACAAAAACGCATCTACTACAAAGGGATTTCATTTTTAATAACTTATTTTAACTCCATACTTTTTTGTGTTCAATATGCACCATTCAAAGGCAAATCATCAATTTCAACCCTTTCTGACTTCATTTCATATTTTTCGTGCATTTAATGATTTATTTTTAGCTAAATGACCCTGAAATTGAAAAGTAGTACAAATGAACTCTCAAAAGTTTGTTGCTTGGCATGACATCATAATTTCACCCACATAGCAAATTCGAAAGACTTGAGAGGGCTACGGCAAAAGCTTGATGCACTTGGTCTACAAACTAGACAATCTCTTTCGAAGTATGAGGGTTTCGGTCGAAAACGCATCTATTACAAAGGGATTTCATTTTTAATAACTTATTTTACCTCCATACTTTTTGTGTGTTCAATATGCACCATTCAAAGGCACATCATCAATTTTCAACCCTTTCTGACTTCATTTGATATTTTTCGTGCATTTAATTATTTATTTTGAGCTAAATGACCCTGAAATTGAAAAGCACTACAAATAATTGTGAAAAGGATGAAACTTGGCATGACATCATAATTTCACCCACATAGAAACTTGTAAAGAGTTGAGAGGGTTACGACAAAAACAGGATGCACTTGGTGTACAAACTAGACATTCTCTTTCGAGGTATGAGGGTTTCGGACGAGAACGCATCTATTACAAAGGGATTTCATTTTTAATAACTTATTTTAACTCCATACTTTTTGTGTATTCAATATGCACCATTAAATGGCACATCATCAATTTTCAACCCTTTCTGACTTAATTTGATATTTTTCATGCATTTAATGATTACTTTCAGCTAAATGACCATGAAATTGGAAACCACTAAAAATGAACTATGAAAAGGTTCAAACATGGCATCACATCATAATTTCACCCACATAGCAACTTCTAAATAGTTGAGAGTGTTACGGCAAAAACTGGATGCACTTCGTGTACAAACTTGACAATCTCTTTCGAAGTATTAGGGTTTCGGACGAAAGCGCAACTATTACAAAGGGATTTCATTTTCAATAACTTATTTTAACTCCATACTTTTTGTGTTTTCAATATGCACCATTCAAAGGCACGTCATCAATTTTCAACCCTTTCTGACTTCATTTGATATATTTCATCCATTTAATGATTTATTTTCAGCTAAATGACCCTGAAATTGAAAAGCAATACATACCAACTCTGAAAAGGTTGAAACTTGGCATGACATCAAAATTTCACCCACATAGAAACTTGTAAAGAGTTGAGAGGGTTACGACAAAAACTGGATGCACTTGGTGTACAAATTAGACAATCTCTTTAGAAGTATGAGGGTTTCAGACGAAAACGCATCTATTACAAAGGGATTTCATTTTCAATAATTTATTTTAACTCCATACTTTTTGTATGTTCAATATGCACCACTCATAGGCACATCTTCAAGTTTCAACCCTTTCTGACTTCATTTGATATTTTTCTTGCATTTAATGACTTATTTTGACCTAAACGACACTGAAATTGAAAAGCAGTACAAATGAACTCTGAAAAGGTTGAAACTTGGCATGACATCATAAT
Source organism: Hordeum marinum (assembly GCA_022496015.1). Classification (NCBI taxonomy): domain Eukaryota; kingdom Viridiplantae; phylum Streptophyta; class Magnoliopsida; order Poales; family Poaceae; genus Hordeum; species Hordeum marinum. The sequence continues at coordinate 20,873,525 of CM039674.1, read as the reverse complement.
TTCACCCACATAGAAACTTCTAAAGAGTTAAGAGGGTTACGGCAGAAACTGCGTGCACCTCGTGTACAAACGGGACAATCTCTTTCGAAGTATGTGGGTTTCGGACAAAAATGCATCTATTACAAAGGGATTTCATTTTTGATAACTTATTTTAACTCCATACTTTTTGTGTGTTCAATATGCACTATTGAAAGGCACATCATCAATTTCATCCCTTTCTGACTTCATTTGATATTTTTCGTGCATTTAATGATTTATTTTGAGCTAAATGACCCTGAAATTGAAGAGCAGTACAAATGAACTCTGAAAAGGTTGTAACTTGGCATGACATCATAATTTCACCGACATAGCAACTTCGAAAGAGTTGAGAGGGTTACGGCAAAAACTGGATGCACTTCGCGTAGAAACTGGACAATATCTTTCGAAGTATAAGGGTTTCGGACGAAAACGCAACTATTACAAAGGGATTTTGTTTTTAATAACTTATTTTAACTCCATACTTTTCGTGTGTTCAATATGCACCATTCAAATGCACATCATCAATTTTCAACCCTTTCTGACTTCAGTTGATATTTTTCATGCATTTAATTATTTATTTTGAGCTAAATGACCCTGAAATTGAAAAGCACTACAAATAATTGTGAAAAGGTTGAAACTTGGCATGACATTATAATTTCACCCGCATAGAAACTTCTAAAGAGTTGAGAGGGTTACGGCAAAAACTAGATGCACTTCGTGTACAAACTGGAAAATCTCTTTCAAAGTATGAAGGTTTGAGATGAAAACATAGCTATTACAAAGGGAATTCATATTTAATAACTTATTTTAACTCCAAACTTTTTGTGTGTTCAATATGCACCATTCAAAGGCACATCATCAATTTCAACCCTTTCTGACTTATTTGACATTTTTCGTGCACTTAATGATTTATTTTGAGCTAAATGACCTTGAAATAGAAAAGCAGTACAAATGAACTCTAAAAAGGTTTCAACTTGGCATGACATCATAATTTCTCACACATAGCAACTTCTAAAGAGTTGAGAGGGTTACGGCAAAAACTAGATGCACTTGGTGTACAAACTAGACAATATCTTTTGAAGTATGAGGGTTTCAGTCGAAAACGCATCTATTACAAAGGGATTTCATTTTTAATAACTTATTTTAACTCCATACTTTTTGTGTGTTCAATATGCATCATTCAAAGGGACATCATCAATTTTCAACCCTTTCTGACATCATTTGATATTTCGTGCATTTAATGCTTTATTTTGAGGTAAATGTCCCTGAAATTGAAAAGCAGTACAAATGAACTCTGAAAAGGTTGAAACTTGGCATGACATCATAATTTCACCCACATAGAGACTTCTAAAGAGTTGATAGTGTTACGGCAAAAACTGGATGCACTTCGTGTACAAACTGGACAATCTCTTTTGAACTATGAGGGTTTCGTACAAAACTGCATCTACTACAACGGGATTTCATTTTTAATAACTTATTTTAACTCCATACTTTTTGTGTGTTCAATATGCACCATTCAAAGGGACATCATCAATTTTCAACCCTTTATGACATCATTTGATATTTTTCGTGCATTTAATGCTTTATTTTGAGGTAAATGTCCCTGAAATTGAAAAGCAGTACAAATGAACTCTGAAAAGGTTGAAACTTGGCATGAAATCATAATTTCACCCACATAGAGACTTCTAAAGAGTTGATAGTGTTACGGGAAAAACTGGATGCACTTCGTGTACAAACTGGACAATCTCTTTTGAAGTATGAGGGTTTCAGTCGAAAACGCATCTATTACAAAGGGATTTCATTTTTAATAACTTATTTTAACTCCATACTTTTTGTGTGTTCAATATGCACCATTCAAAGGGACATCATCAATTTTCAACCCTTTCTGACATCATTTGATATTTCGTGCATTTAATGCTTTATTTTGAGGTAAATGTCCCTGAAATTGAAAAGCAGTACAAATGAACTCTGAAAAGGTTGAAACTTGGCATGACATCATAATTTCACCCACATAGAGACTTCTAAAGAGTTGATAGTGTTACGGCAAAAACTGGATGCACTTCGTGTACAAACTGGACAATCTCTTTTGAAGTATGAGGGTTTCGTACAAAACTGCATCTACTACAAAGGGATTTCATTTTTAATAACTTATTTTAACTCCATACTTTTTGTGTGTTCAATATGCACCATTCAAAGGGACATCATCAATTTTCAACCCTTTATGACATCATTTGATATTTTTCGTGCATTTAATGCTTTATTTTGAGGTAAATGTCCCTGAAATTGAAAAGCAGTACAAATGAACTCTGAAAAGGTTGAAACTTGGCATGACATCATAATTTCACCCACATAGAGACTTCTAAAGAGTTGATAGTGTTACGGGAAAAACTGGATGCACTTCGTGTACAAACTGGACAATCTCTTTCGAAGTATGTGGGTTTCGGACAAAAATGCATTTATTACAAAGGGATTTCATTTTTGATAACTTATTTTAACTCCATACTTTTTGTGTGTTGAATATGCACAATTGAAAGGCACATCATCAATTTCACCCCTTTCTGACTTCATTTGATGTTTTTCGTGCATTTAATGATTTATTTTTTGCTAAATGACCTTGAAATAGAAAAGCAGTACAAATGAACTCTAAAAAGGTTTCAACTTGGCATGACATCATAATTTCTCCCACATAGCAACTTCTAAAGAGTTGAGAGGTTTACGGCAAAAACTGGATGCACTTGGTGTACAAACTAGACAATATCTTTTGAAGTATGAGGGTTTCGGTTGAAAACGCATATATTACAAAGGGATTTCATTTTTAATAACTTATTTTAACTCCATACTTTTTGTGTGTTCAATATGCACCATTCAAAGGGACATCATCAATTTTCAACCCTTTATGACATCATTTGATATTTTTTGTGCATTTAATGCTTTATTTTGAGGTAAATGTCCCTGAAATTGAAAAGCAGTACAAATGAACTCTGAAAAGGTTGATACTTGGCATGACATCATAATTTCACCCACATGGAGACTTCTAAAGAGTTGATAGTGTTACGGCAAAAACTGGATGCACTTCGTGTACAAACTAGACAATCTCTTTCGAAGTATGAGGGTTTCGTACAAAAACGCATCTACTACAAAGGGATTTCATTTTTAATAACTTATTTTAACTCCATACTTTTTTGTGTTCAATATGCACCATTCAAAGGGAAATCATCAATTTCAACCCTTTCTGACTTCATTTGATATTTTTCGTGCATTTAATGATTTATTTTTAGCTAAATGACCCTGAAATTGAAAAGTAGTACAAATGAACTCTCAAAAGTTTGTAGCTTGGCATGACATCATAATTTCACCCACATAGCAAATTCGAAAGACTTGAGAGGGTTACTGCAAAAGCTTGATGCACTTGGTCTACAAACTAGACAATCTCTTTCGAAGTATGAGGGTTTCGGTCGAAAACGCATCTATTACAAAGGGATTTCATTTTTAATAACTTATTTTACCTCCATACTTTTTGTGTGTTCAATATGCACCATTCAAAGGCACATCATCAATTTTCAACCCTTTCTGACTTCATTTGATATTTTTCGTGCATTTAATTATTTATTTTGAGCTAAATGACCCTGAAATTGAAAAGCACTACAAATAATTGTGAAAAGGATGAAACTTGGCATGACATCATAATTTCACCCACATAGAAACTTGTAAAGAGTTGAGAGGGTTACGACAAAAATTGGATGCACTTGGTGTACAAACTAGACAATCTCTTTCGAGGTATGAGGGTTTCGGACGAGAACGCATCTATTACAAAGGGATTTCATTTTTAATAACTTATTTTAACTCCATACTTTTTGTGTATTCAATATGCACCATTAAATGGCACATCATCAATTTTCAACCCTTTCTGACTTAATTTGATATTTTTCATGCATTTAATGATTATTTTCAGCTAAATGACCATGAAATTGAAAACCACTAAAAATGAACTCTGAAAAGGTTTCAACATGGCATCACATCATAATTTCACCCACATAGCAACTTCTAAAGAGTTGAGAGTGTTACGGCAAAAACTGGATGCACATGGTGTACAAACAAGACAATCTCTTACGAAGTATGAGGGTTTCGGACGAAAACGCAACTATTACAAAGGGATTTCATTTTCAATAACTTATTTTAACTCCATACTTTTTGTGTGTTCAATATGCACCATTCAAAGGCACGTCATCAATTTTCAACCCTTTCTGACTTCATTTGATATATTTCATGCATTTAATGATTTATTTTCAGCTAAAAGACCCTGAAAGTGAAAAGCAATACATACCAACTCTGAAAAGGTTGAAACATGGCATGACATCAAAATTTCACCCACATAGAAACTTGTAAAGAGTTGAGAGGGTTACGACAAAAACTGGATGCACTTGGTGTACAAATTAGACAATCTCTTTAGAAGTATGAGGGTTTCGGACGAAAACGCATCTATTACAAAGGGATTTCATTTTCAATAATTTATTTTAACTCCATACTTTTTGTATGTTCAATATGCACCACTCATAGGCACATCTTCAAGTTTCAACCCTTTCTGACTTCATTTGATATTTTTCTTGCATTTAATGACTTATTTTGACCTAAACGACACTGAAATTGAAAAGCAGTACAAATGAACTCTGAAAAGGTTGAAACTTGGCATGACATCATAATTTCACCCACATAGAAACTTCTAAAGAGTTAAGAGGGTTACGGCAGAAACTGCGTGCACCTCGTGTACAAACGGGACAATCTCTTTCGAAGTATGTGGGTTTCGGACAAAAATGCATCTATTACAAAGGGATTTCATTTTTGATAACTTATTTTAACTCCATACTTTTTGTGTGTTCAATATGCACTATTGAAAGGCACATCATCAATTTCATCCCTTTCTGACTTCATTTGATATTTTTCGTGCATTTAATGATTTATTTTCAGCTAAATGACCATGAAATTGAAAACCACTAAAAATGAACTCTGAAAAGGTTTCAACATGGCATCACATCATAATTTCACCCACATAGCAACTTCTAAAGAGTTGAGAGTGTTACGGCAAAAACTGGATGCACATGGTGTACAAACAAGACAATCTCTTACGAAGTATGAGGGTTTCGGACGAAAACGCAACTATTACAAAGGGATTTCATTTTCAATAACTTATTTTAACTCCATACTTTTTGTGTGTTCAATATGCACCATTCAAAGGCACGTCATCAATTTTCAACCCTTTCTGACTTCATTTGATATATTTCATGCATTTAATGATTAATTTTCAGCTAAAAGACCCTGAAATTGAAAAGCAGTACATACCAACTCTGAAAAGGTTGAAACTTGGCATGACATCAAAATTTCACCCACATAGAAACTTGTAAAGAGTTGAGAGGGTTACGACAAAAACTGGATGCACTTGGTGTACAAATTAGACAATCTCTTTAGAAGTATGAGGGTTTCGGACGAAAACGCATCTATTACAAAGGGATTTCATTTTCAATAATTTATTTTAACTCCATACTTTTTGTATGTTCAATATGCACCACTCATAGGCACATCTTCAAGTTTCAACCCTTTCTGACTTCATTTGATATTTTTCTTGCATTTAATGACTTATTTTGACCTAAACGACACTGAAATTGAAAAGCAGTACAAATGAACTCTGAAAAGGTTGAAACTTGGCATGACATCATAATTTCACCCACATAGAAACTTCTAAAGAGTTAAGAGGGTTACGGCAGAAACTGCGTGCACCTCGTGTACAAACGGGACAATCTCTTTCGAAGTATGTGGGTTTCGGACAAAAATGCATCTATTACAAAGGGATTTCATTTTTGATAACTTATTTTAACTCCATACTTTTTGTGTGTTCAATATGCACTATTGAAAGGCACATCATCAATTTCATCCCTTTCTGACTTCATTTGATATTTTTCGTGCATTTAATGATTTATTTTGAGCTAAATGACCCTGAAATTGAAGAGCAGTACAAATGAACTCTGAAAAGGTTGTAACTTGGCATGACATCATAATTTCACCGACATAGCAACTTCGAAAGAGTTGAGAGGGTTACGGCAAAAACTGGATGCACTTCGCGTAGAAACTGGACAATCTCTTTCGAAGTATAAGGGTTTCGGACGAAAACGCAAATATTACAAAGGGATTTTGTTTTTAATAACTTATTTTAACTCCATACTTTTTGTGTGTTCAATATGCACCATTCAAATGCACATCATCAATTTTCAACCCTTTCTGACTTCAGTAGATATTTTTCATGCATTTAATTATTTATTTTTAGCTAAATGACCCTGAAATTGAAAAGCACTACAAATAATTGTGAAAAGGTTGAAACTTGGCATGACATTATAATTTCACCCGCATAGAAACTTCTAAAGAGTTGAGACGGTTACGGCAAAAACTAGATGCACTTCGTGTACAAACTGGAAAATCTCTTTCAAAGTATGAAGGTTTGAGATGAAAACATAGCTATTACAAAGGGAATTCATATTTAATAACTTATTTTAACTCCAAACTTTTTGTGTGTTCAATATGCACCATTCAAAGGCACATCATCAATTTCAACCCTTTCTGACTTATTTGATATTTTTCGTGCACTTAATGATTTATTTTGAGCTAAATGACCTTGAAATAGAAAAGCAGTACAAATGAACTCTAAAAAGGTTTCAACTTGGCATGAAATCATAATTTCTCACACATAGCAACTTCTAAAGAGTTGAGAGGGTTACGGCAAAAACTAGATGCACTTGGTGTACAAACTAGACAATATCTTTTGAAGTATGAGGGTTTCAGTCGAAAACGCATCTATTACAAAGGGATTTCATTTTTAATAACTTATTTTAACTCCATACTTTTTGTGTGTTCAATATGCACCATTCAAAGGGACATCATCAATTTTCAACCCTTTCTGACATCATTTGATATTTTTTGTGCATTTAATGCTTTATTTTGAGGTAAATGTCCCTGAAATTGAAAAGCAGTACAAATGAACTCTGAAAAGGTTGAAACTTGGCATGACATCATAATTTCACCCACATAGAGACTTCTAAAGAGTTGATAGTGTTACGGCAAAAACTGGATGCACTTCGTGTACAAACTGGACAATCTCTTTTGAAGTATGAGGGTTTCGTACAAAACTGCATCTACTACAAAGGGATTTCATTTTTAATAACTTATTTTAACTCCATACTTTTTGTGTGTTCAATATGCACCATTCAAAGGGACATCATCAATTTTCAACCGTTTCTGACATCATTTGATATTTTTCGTGCATTTAATGCTTTATTTTGAGGTAAATGTCCCTGAAATTGAAAAGCAGTACAAATGAACTCTGAAAAGGTTGAAACTTGGCATGACATCATAATTTCACCCACATAGAGACTTCTAAAGAGTTGATAGTGTTACGGGAAAAACTGGATGCACTTCGTGTACAAACTGGACAATCTCTTTCGAAGTATGTGGGTTTCGGACAACAATGCATTTATTACAAAGGGATTTCATTTTTGATAACTTATTTTAACTCCATACTTTTTGTGTGTTGAATATGCACAATTGAAAGGCACATCATCAATTTCACCCCTTTCTGACTTGATTTGATGTTTTTCGTGCATTTAATGATTTATTTTTTGCTAAATGACCTTGAAATAGAAAAGCAGTACAAATGAACTCTAAAAAGGTTTCAACTTGGCATGACATCATAATTTCTCCCACATAGCAACTTCTAAAGAGTTGAGAGGTTTACGGCAAAAACTGGATGCACTTGGTGTACAAACTAGACAATATCTTTTGAAGTATGAGGGTTTCGGTTGAAAACGCATATATTACAAAGGGATTTCATTTTTAATAACTTATTTTAACTCCATACTTTTTGTGTGTTCAATAAGCACCATTCAAAGGGACATCATCAATTTTCAACCCTTTCTGACATCATTTGATATTTTTTGTGCATTTAATGCTTTATTTTGAGGTAAATGTCCCTGAAATTGAAAAGCAGTACAAATGAACTCTGAAAAGGTTGATACTTGGCATGACATCATAATTTCACCCACATGGAGACTTCTAAAGAGTTGATAGTGTTACGGCAAAAACTGGATGCACTTCGTGTACAAACTAGACAATCTCTTTCGAAGTATGAGGGTTTCGTACAAAAACGCATCTACTACAAAGGGATTTCATTTTTAATAACTTATTTTAACTCCATACTTTTTTGTGTTCAATATGCACCATTCAAAGGGAAATCATCAATTTCAACCCTTTCTGACTTCATTTGATATTTTTCGTGCATTTAATGATTTATTTTTAGCTAAATGACCCTGAAATTGAAAAGTAGTACAAATGAACTCTCAAAAGTTTGTAGCTTGGCATGACATCATAATTTCACCCACATAGCAAATTCGAAAGACTTGAGAGGGTTACGGCAAAAGCTTGATGCACTTGGTCTACAAACTAGACAATCTCTTTCGAAGTATGAGGGTTTCGGTCGAAAACGCATCTATTACAAAGGGATTTCATTTTTAATAACTTATTTTACCTCCATACTTTTTGTGTGTTCAATATGCACCATTCAAAGGCACATCATCAATTTTCAACCCTTTCTGACTTCATTTGATATTTTTCGTGCATTTAATTATTTATTTTGAGCTAAATGACCCTGAAATTGAAAAGCACTACAAATAATTGTGAAAAGGATGAAACTTGGCATGACATCATAATTTCACCCACATAGAAACTTGTAAAGAGTTCAGAGGTGTACGACAAAAATTGGATGCACTTGGTGTATAAACTAGACAATCTCTTTCGAGGTATGAGGGTTTCGGACGAGAACGCATCTATTACAAAGGGATTTCATTTTTAATAACTTATTTTAACTCCATACTTTTTGTGTATTCAATATGCACCATTAAATGGCACATCATCAATTTTCAACCCTTTCTGACTTAATTTGATATTTTTCATGCATTTAATGATTATTTTCAGCTAAATGACCATGAAATTGAAAACCACTAAAAATGAACTCTGAAAAGGTTTCAACATGGCATCACATCATAATTTCACCCACATAGCAACTTCTAAAGAGTTGAGAGTGTTACGGCAAAAACTGGATGCACATGGTGTACAAACAAGACAATCTCTTACGAAGTATGAGGGTTTCGGACGAAAACGCAACTATTACAAAGGGATTTCATTTTCAATAACTTATTTTAACTCCATACTTTTTGTGTGTTCAATATGCACCATTCAAAGGCACGTCATCAATTTTCAACCCTTTCTGACTTCATTTGATATATTTCATGCATTTAATGATTTATTTTCAGCTAAAAGACCCTGAAATTGAAAAGCAATACATACCAACTCTGAAAAGGTTGAAACTTGGCATGACATCAAAATTTCACCCACATAGAAACTTGTAAAGAGTTGAGAGGGTTACGACAAAAACTGGATGCACTTGGTGTACAAATTAGACAATCTCTTTAGAAGTATGAGGGTTTCAGACGAAAACGCATCTATTACAAAGGGATTTCATTTTCAATAATTTATTTTAACTCCATACTTTTTGTATGTTCAATATGCACCACTCATAGGCACATCTTCAAGTTTCAACCCTTTCTGACTTCATTTGATATTTTTCTTGCATTTAATGACTTATTTTGACCTAAGCGACACTGAAATTGAAAAGCAGTACAAATGAACTCTGAAAAGGTTGAAACTTGGCATGACATCATAATTTCACCCACATAGAAACTTCTAAAGAGTTAAGAGGGTTACGGCAGAAACTGCGTGCACCTCGTGTACAAACGGGACAATCTCTTTCGAAGTATGTGGGTTTCGGACAAAAATGCATCTATTACAAAGGGATTTCATTTTTGATAACTTATTTTAACTCCATACTTTTTGTGTGTTCAATATGCACTATTGAAAGGCACATCATCAATTTCATCCCTTTCTGACTTCATTTGATATTTTTCGTGCATTTAATGATTTATTTTGAGCTAAATGACCCTGAAATTGAAGAGCAGTACAAATGAACTCTGAAAAGGTTGTAACTTGGCATGACATCATAATTTCACCGACATAGCAACTTCGAAAGAGTTGAGAGGGTTACGGCAAAAACTGGATGCACTTCGCGTAGAAACTGGACAATCTCTTTCGAAGTATAAGGGTTTCGGACGTAAACGCAACTATTACAAAGGGATTTTGTTTTTAATAACTTATTTTAACTCCATACTTTTTGTGTGTTCAATATGCACCATTCAAATGCACATCATCAATTTTCAACCCTTTCTGACTTCAGTTGATATTTTTCATGCATTTAATTATTTATTTTGAGCTAAATGACCCTGAAATTGAAAAGTACTACAAATAATTGTGAAAAGGTTGAAACTTGGCATGACATTATAATTTCACCCGCATAGAAACTTCTAAAGAGTTGAGAGGGTTACGGCAAAAACTAGATGCACTTCGTGTACAAACTGGAAAATCTCTTTCAAAGTATGAAGGTTTGAGATGAAAACATAGCTATTACAAAGGGAATTCATATTTAATAACTTATTTTAACTCCAAACTTTTTGTGTGTTCAATATGCACCATTCAAAGGCACATCATCAATTTCAACCCTTTCTGACTTATTTGATATTTTTCGTGCACTTAATGATTTATTTTGAGCTAAATGACCTTGAAATAGAAAAGCAGTACAAATGAACTCTAAAAAGGTTTCAACTTGGCATGACATCATAATTTCTCACACATAGCAACTTCTAAAGAGTTGAGAGGGTTACGGCAAAAACTAGATGCACTTGGTGTACAAACTAGACAATATCTTTTGAAGTATGAGGGTTTCAGTCGAAAACGCATCTATTACAAAGGGATTTCATTTTTAATAACTTATTTTAACTCCATACTTTTTGTGTGTTCAATATTCACCATTCAAAGGGACATCATCAATTTTCAACCCTTTCTGACATCATTTGATATTTCGTGCATTTAATGCTTTATTTTGAGGTAAATGTCCCTGAAATTGAAAAGCAATACAAATGAACTCTGAAAAGGTTGAAACTTGGCATGACATCATAATTTCACCCACATAGAGACTTCTAAAGAGTTGATAGTGTTACGGCAAAAACTGGATGCACTTCGTGTACAAACTAGACAATCTCTTTTGAAGTATGAGGGTTTCGTACAAAACTGCATCTACTACAAAGGGATTTCATTTTTAATAACTTATTTTAACTCCATACTTTTTGTGTGTTCAATATGCACCATTCAAAGGGACATCATCAATTTTCAACCCTTTCTGACATCATTTGATATTTTTCGTGCATTTAATGCTTTATTTTGAGGTAAATGTCCTTGAAATTGAAAAGCAGTACAAATGAACTCTGAAAAGGTTGAAACTTGGCATGACATCATAATTTCACCCACATAGAGACTTCTAAAGAGTTGATAGTGTTACGGGAAAAACTGGATGCACTTCGTGTACAAACTGGACAATCTCTTTCGAAGTATGTGGGTTTCGGACAAAAATGCATTTATTACAAAGGGATTTCATTTTTGATAACTTATTTTAACTCCATACTTTTTGTGTGTTGAATATGCACAATTGAAAGGCACATCATCAATTTCAACCCTTTCTGACTTCATTTGATATTTTTCGTGCATTTAATGATTTATTTTTTGCTAAATGACCGTGAAATAGAAAAGCAGTACAAATGAACTCTAAAAAGGTTTCAACTTGGCATGACATCATAATTTCTCCCACATAGCAACTTCTAAAGAGTTGAGAGGTTTACGGCAAAAACTGGATGCACTTGGTGTACAAACTAGACAATATCTTTTGAAGTATGAGGGTTTCGGTCGAAAACGCATATATTACAAAGGGATTTCATTTTTAATAACTTATTTTAACTCCATACTTTTTGTGTGTTCAATATGCACCATTCAAAGGGACATCATCAATTTTCAACCCTTTCTGACATCATTTGATATTTTTCGTGCATTTAATGCTTTATTTTGAGGTAAATGTCCCTGAAATTGAAAAGCAGTACAGATGAACTCTGAAAAGGTTGATACTTGGCATGACATCATAATTTCACCCACATGGAGACTTCTAAAGAGTTGATAGTGTTACGGCAAAAACTGGATGCACTTCGTGTACAAACTGGACAATCTCTTTCGAAGTATGAGGGTTTCGTACAAAAACGCATCTACTACAAAGGGATTTCATTTTTAATAACTTATTTTTACTCCATACTTTTTTGTGTTCAATATGCACCATTCAAAGGCGAATCATCAATTTCAACCCTTTCTGACTTCATTTGATATTTTTCGTGCATTTAATGATTTCTTTTTAGCTAAATGACCCTGAAATTGAAAAGTAGTACAAATGAACTCTCAAAAGTTTGTAGCTTGGCATGACATCATAATTTCACCCACATAGCAAATTCGAAAGACTTGAGAGGGTTACGGCAAAAGCTTGATGCACTTGGTCTACAAACTAGACAATCTCTTTCGAAGTATGAGGGTTTCGGTCGAAAACGCATCTATTACAAAGGGATTTCATTTTTAATAACCTATTTTACCTCCATACTTTTTGTGTGTTCAATATGCACCATTCAAAGGCACATCATCAATTTTCAACCCTTTCTGACTTCATTTGATATTTTTCGTGCATTTAATTATTTATTTTGAGCTAAATGACCCTGAAATTGAAAAGCACTACAAATAATTGTGAAAAGGATGAAACTTGGCATGACATCATAATTTCACCCACATAGAAACTTGTAAAGAGTTGAGAGGGTTACGACAAAAATTGGATGCACTTGGTGTACAAACTAGACAATCTCTTTCGAGGTATGAGGGTTTCGGACGAGAACGCATCTATTACAAAGGGATTTCATTTTTAATAACTTATTTTAACTCCATACTTTTTGTGTATTCAATATGCACCATTAAATGGCACATCATCAATTTTCAACCCTTTCTGACTTAATTTGATATTTTTCATGCATTTAATGATTATTTTCAGCTAAATGACCATGAAATTGAAAACCACTAAAAATGAACTCTGAAAAGGTTTCAACATGGCATCACATCATAATTTCACCCACATAGCAACTTCTAAAGAGTTGAGAGTGTTACGGCAAAAACTGGATGCACATGGTGTACAAACAAGACAATCTCTTACGAAGTATGAGGGTTTCGGACGAAAACGCATCTTTTACAAAGGGATTTCATTTTTAATAACTTTTTCTAACTCCATACTTTTTGTGTGTTCAATATGCACCATTCACAGGCACCTCATCAATTTTAACCATTTCTGACTTCATTTGATATTTTTCGTGCATTTAATGATTTATTTTGAGCTAAATGACCCTGAAATTGAAAATCAGTACAAATGAATTCTGAAAAGGTTTCAACTTGTCATGACATCATAATTTCACCCACATAGCAACTTTTAATGAGTTGAGAGGGTTACGGCAACAACTGGATGCACTTGGTGTACAAACTAGACAATCAGTTTCGAAGTATGAGGGTTTCGGACGAAAACGCATCTATTACAAAGGGACTTCATTTTTAATAACTTATTTTAACTCCAAACTTTTTGTGTGTTCAATATGCACCATTCATAGCCACATCTTCAATTTTCAACCCTCTCGTGCATTTAATGATTTACTTTGAGCTAAATGACCCTGAAATTGAAAAGCAATACAAATGAACTCTAAAAAGGTTGAAACTTGGCATGACATCATAATTCACCCACAAAGAAACTTCTAAAGAGTTGAGAGGGTTACGGTAGAAACTGGATGCACTTCGTGTACAAACTGGACAATCTCTTTCGAAATATGTGGGTTTCGGACAAAAACGCATCTATTACAAAGGGATTTCATTTTTAATAACTTATTTTAACTCCATACATTTTTTGTGTTCAATATGCACCATTCAAAGGCACATCACCAATTTTCAACCCTTTTTGACTTCATTTCATATTTTTCATACATTTAATGATTTATTCTCACCTAAATGACCCTGAAATTGCAATGCACTACAAATAACTGTGAAAAGGTTGAAACTTGGCATCACATCATAATTTCACCCACAAAGCAACTTCTAAAGAGTTGAGAGGGTTACGGCAAAAACTGGATGCACTTCGTGTACAAACTGGAAAATCTCTTCCGAAGTATAAGGGTTGCACACGAGAACGCATCTATTACAAAGGGATTTCATTTTTAATAACTTTTTTAATTCCATACTTCCTGTGTGTTCAATATGCACCATTCAAAGGCACATCATCAATTTTCAACCCTTTCTGACTTCATTTGATATTTTTCGTGCATTTAATGATTTATTTTTAGCTAAATGACCCTGAAATTGAAAATCAGTACAAATAAACTCTGAAAAGGTTGAAACTTGGCATGACATCATAATTTCACCCACATAGGAACTTCTAAAGAGTTGAGAGTGTTACGGAAAAAACTGGATGCACTTCGCGTACAAACTGGACAAATTCTTTCGAAGTATAAGGGTTTCGGACCAAAACGCATCTATTACAAAGGGATTTCATTTTTAATAACTTATTTTAACTCCATACTTTATGTGTGTTCAATATGCACCATTCAAAGTCACATCATCAATTTCAACCCTTTCTCACTTCATTTGATATTTTTCATGCATTTAATGATTTCTTTTGAGCTAACTTACCCGAAAATTGAAAAGCAGTACAAATGAACTCTGAAAAGGTTTCAACTTGTCATGACATCATAATTTCACCCACATAGCAACTTTTAATGAGTTGAGAGGGTTACGGCAAAAACTGGATGCACTTGGTGTACAAACTAGACAATCTCTTTCGAAGTATGAGGGTTTCGGACTAAAACGCATCTACTACAAAGGGACTTTATTTTTAATAACTTATTTTAACTCCATACATTTTTTGTGTTCAATATGCACCATTCAAAGGCACATCACCAATTTTCAACCCTTTTTGACTTCATTTGATATTTTTCGTGCATTTAATGATTTATTTTGAGCTAAATGACCCTGGAATTTGAAATGCACTACAAATAAACTCTGGAAAGGTTGAAACTTGGCATCACATCATAATTTCACCCACATAGCAACTTCTAAAGAGTTGAGAGTGTTACGGCAAAAACTGGATGCACTTCGCGTACAAACTGGACAATCCCTTTCGAAGTATAAGGGTTTCGGACGAAAACGCATCCACTACAAAGGGATTTCACTTTTAATAACTTTTTTAACTCCATACTTCTTGTGTGTTCAATATGCACCATTCAAAGGCACATCATCAGTTTTCAACCCTTTTTGACTTCATTTGATATTTTTCATGCATTTAATGATTTATTTTGAGCTAAATGACCACGAAATTGAAGAGCAGTACAAATGAACTCTGAAAAGGTTGTAACGTTGAATGACATCATAATTTCACCGACATAGCAACTTCGAAAGAGTTGAGAGGGTTACGGCAAAAACTGGATGCACTTCCCGTACAAACTGGACAAGCTCTTTCGAAGTATGAGGGTTTTGGACAAAAACGCATCTATTACAAAGGGATTTCATTTTTAATAACTTATTTTGACTCCATACTTTTTGTGTGTTCAATATGCACAATTGAAAGGCACATCATCAATTTCAACCCTTTCTGACTTCATTTGATATTTTTCGTGCATTTAATTATTTTTTTAGGTAAATGACCCTGAAATTGAAAAGCAGTACAAATGAACTCTGAAAAGGTTTCAACTTGGCATGACATCATAATTCACCCACAAAGAAACTTCTAAAGAGTTGGGAGGGTTACGGTAGAAACTGGATGCACTTCGTGTACAAACTGGACAATCTCTTTCGAAATATGTGGGTTTCAGACAAAAACGCATCTATTACAAAGGGATTTCATTTTTAATAACTTATTTTAACTCCATACATTTTTTGTGTTCAATATGCACCATTCAAAGGCACATCACCAATTTTCAACCCTTTTTGACTTCATTTCATATTTTTCATGCATTTAATTATTTATTTTCAGCTAAATGACCCTGAAATTGAAATGCACTACAAATAACTGTGAAAAGGTTGAAACTTGGCATGACATCATAATTTCACCCACAAAGCAACTTCTAAAGAGTTGAGAGGGTTATGGCAAAAACTGGATGCACTTCGTGTACAAACTGGAAAATCTCTTTCGAAGTATAAGGGTTGCGGACGAGAACACATCTATTACAAAGGGATTTCATTTTTAATAAAAAAAATTAACTCCATACTTCCTGTGTGTTCAATATGCACCATTTAAAGGCACATCATCAATTTTCAACCCTTTTTGACTTCATTTGATATTTTTCGTGCATTTAATGATTTATTTTGAGCTAAATGACCCTGAAATTCAAAATCAGTACAAATAAACTCTGAAAAGGTTGAAACTTGGCATGACATCATAATTTCACCCACATAGGAACTTCTACAGAGTTGAGAGTGTTACGGAAAAAACTGGATGCACTTCGCGTAAAAACTAGACAATTTCTTTCGAAGTATAAGGGTTTCGGACGAAAACGCATCTATTACAAAGGGATTTCATTTTTAATAACTTATTTTAACTCCATACTTTTTGTTTGTTCAATATGCACCATTCAAAGGCACATCATAAATTTTCAACCCTTTCTGACTTCATTTGATATTTTTCATGCATTTAATGATTTATTTTGAGCTAAATGAACCTCAAATTGAAAAGCCCTACAAATAATTGTGAAAAGGTTGAAACTTGGCATGACATCATAATTTCACCCACATAGAAACTTCTAAAGAGTTGAGAGGGTTACGGCAAAAACTGGATGCACTACGTGTAAAAACTGGAGAATCTCTTTCGAAGTATGAGGGTTTCAGATGAAAACACATCTATTACAAAGAAATTTCATTTTTAATAACTTATTTTCACTCCATACTTTTTGTGTGTTCAATATGCACCATTCAAAGGTACATCATCAATTTCAACCCTTCCTGACTTCATTTGATATTTTTCGTGCATTTAATGATTTATTTTGACCTAAATGACCCTAAAATTGAATAGCAGTACAAATGAACTCTGAAAAGGTTTCAACTTTGCATGACATCATAATTTCCCCCACTTAGAAACTTCTAAAGAGTTGAGAGGGTTACGGCAAAAACTGGATGCACACGGTGTACAAACTAGACAATCTCTTTCGAAGTATGAGGGTTTCGGACGAAAACGCATCTATTACAAAGGAATTTCATTTTTAATAACTTTTTTTAACTCCATACGTCTTGTGTGTTCAATATGCACCATTCATAGGCACATCCTAAATTTTCAACCCTTTCTGACTTCATTTGATATTTTTCGTGCATTTAATGATTTATTTTGAGCTAAATGACCCTGAAATTGAAAGGCAGTACAAATGAACTCTAAAAAGGTTGAAACTTGGCATTGTTGGGGAACGTCGAATGGGAAACAAAAAATTTCCTACGCACACGCAAACCTATCCATGGTGATGAGCATCTACGAGAGGGAGAGTGGATCTACGTACCCTTGTAGATCGCTAAGCAGGAAGCATTAAGAAACGCGGTTGGTGTAGTCGAACATCTTCGCGATCCAAATCGCCGAGCGTCCCGCGATCTCATCACGATCCGTCCCGCGATCCCATCCCGATCCGTCCCACGATCTCATCACGATCCATCTCACGATCTTGATCACGATCTGTCCCGCAAACTCATCACGATCCGTCCCGCGATCTCATCACGATCCGTCTCGCGATCTCGATCACGGTCCTTCCGATCTAGCGCCGAACGTATGGCACCTCCGCGTTCAGCACACGTGCAGCTTGATGACGATCTCCACCGTCTTGATCCAGCAAGAGGAGGTGGAGAGGAGAGAGAGTTCACCGGCAGCGTGACGGCGCTCCGGTGATGGTGGTGGAGCAATTCCGACAGGGCTTCGCCTAAGCACTGCGGAACTACGATCTAGAGGAGAAATTATGCACCGGTGGAACGGGTAGCACGTGGCCGGAAATTCTGTCAAAAAACCACCCAATGCACTAGTATATATAGGAGGAGAGGAGCGGAGAGGCAGCCAAGGACTTTGGGTCGGCCGAAATAGGTGGTGGGAGCAATCCTACTTCACCTCCAATCCTAGTTGGAGTAGGATTGCCTCCTATTGGCTGATTTTCCACTATTTACTTTAGGACTTTCTCTCCTGCGCCATGGGCCTTTGTGTCTATTTTCCCAGCCCACTAAGGGCTGGTTATTATTCTCCCAAAGCCCATGGACCTCTTGGGGTCGAAATACCCCTCCCGGAGGTCCCCTGGTACACTACCGACACTCCCGGTACACTACCGATACTCCCGGTACACTACCGATGAGCCCGAAACTTTTCCGGCGACCAAACTGGGACATCCTATATATGAATCTTTACCTCCGGACCATTCCAGAGCTCCTCGTGACGTCCACGATCTCATCCGGGACTCCGAACAACCTTCGGTCACCACCATACATAACACTACACTACCGAAACGTTACCGAACCTTAAGTGTGCAGACCCTGCGGGTTCGAGAACTATGTAGACATGACCGATACACCTCTACGGCCAATAACCAATGGCGGGAACTGGACGTCCACATTGGTTCCTACATATTCTACGAAGATCTTTATCGGTCGAACCTCAATGTCAAGGATTCAGTTAATCCCGTATAACGTTCCCTTTGTTCTTCAGTATGTTACTTCCCCGAGATTCGATCGTCGGTACCTCCATACCTAATTCAACCTCATTACTGGCAAGTCTCTTTACTCGTTCCGTAATACAAGATCCCGTGACTAACACTTAGCCACATTGCTTGCAAGGCTTGTTGTGATGTTGTATTACCGAGTGGGCCCTGAGATACCTCTCCGTCACACGGAGTAACAAATCCTAGTCTCGATCCATGCCAACTCAACAGACACCATCGGAGATACCTGTAGAGCACCTTTATAGTCACCCAGTTACGTTGCGACGTTTGATACACACAAGGCACTCCTCCGATATCCGTGAGTTGCATGATCTCATGGTCATAGGAACATATACTTGACATGCAGAAAACAGTAGCAATAAACTAACACGATCATATGCTATGTTTGTAGTTTGGGTCTTATCCATCACATCATTCTCCTAATGATGTGATCCCGTTATCAAATGACATCTCATGTCCATGGCTAGGAAACCTTAACCATACTTCGATCAACGAGCTAGTCCATTAGAGGCATACTAGGGACATGGTTTTGTCTATGTATCCACACATGCATTTAAGTCTCCGACCAATACAATTATAGCATGGATAATAAACGATTATCATGAACAAGGAAATATGATAATAACTAATTTAGTATTGCCTCTAGGGCATATTTCCAACAGTCTCCCACTTGCACTAGAGTCAATAATCTAGTACACATCACCATGTGATTGGCATTGTGATGAATCTAACACCCAATGAGTTCTGGGGCTCGATCATGCTTTGCATGTGAGAGAGTTCTTATTGTCAACGGGTCTGCGATATTCAGATCCGTGTTTACTTTGCAAATCTCTATGTCAAACCGTAAACACTGCTACCACACTCCACTTGGTACTATTTCTAAATGGCTGCTCCACTATACGTATCCAGATTGCTACTACTAGTCATCCGGAAAGGTGTTAAAGCTTGCATCGACGTTACTCTTTACGACGAACTCTTTATCACCTCCATAATCAAGAAACATTTTCTTAGTCGTCTGGTTACTAAGGATAATTCTAACTGCTGTCCAGTGATCCACTCCTGGACCACTCTTGTACCCCTTGACAGACTCATGGCAAGGCACACACAGGTGCAGTACACAGCATGGCATAATATACAGCCTATGGCTAAGGCATAGGGGACGACGTTCGTCCTTTCTCTTTCTTCTGCCGTTGTCGAGCTTTGAGTCTCACTCAACTTCACACCTTACAAATCAGACGAGAACTATTTCTCTGGCTGATCCATTTTGAACTCCTTCAAAATCTTTTCAAGGTATGCACTCATTGAAAGTCTCATCAAGCATCTTGATCTATCTCTATAGATTTTGATGCTCAACAATGAGGTAGCTTTATCCAGGTCTTCCTTTGAAAAACACTTTTCAAACAACCTTTTATGGCTTCCAGAAATTCTACATTATTTCCGATCAACAATATGTCAACCACATATACTTATCAGAAACTCTAAAGTGCTCCCACTCACTTTATTGCAAATACAAGTTTCTCGTAAACTTTGTATAAACTATAGAAACTTTGATCACCTCATCAAAGTGTATATTCCGACTCCGAGATGCTTGCTTCAGTCCATAGAAGGATCACTGAAGCTTGCTCATCTTTTAGCATCCTTAGGACTGACAAAACCTTCTGGTTGTATCACATACAACCTTTCCTTAAGTAAACCGTTAAGGAAACAATGTTTTGACATCCATCTGCCAGATTTCATAATTGAAAATGCAGCAACTGCTAACATAATTCCAACAAACTTTTAGCATCACTACGAGAGAGAAAGCCTCATCGCAGTCAACTCCTTGAACTTGTCACAAACAACTTTGCAACAAGTCGAGCATTACAAATGGTGACATTCACCATCAGTGTTTGTCTTCATTCTAAAGGTCCATTTGTACTCAACGACCTGCCGTCTAACGAGCAAGTCTACCAAAGTCTATACTTCGTTTTCATACATGGATCCTATCTCGGATTTCATGGCCTCTAACCATTCTTCGGAATCCGGGCCCACCATCGCTTCTCCATAGCTCGTAGGTTCATCGTTGTCCAAGAACATGATCTCCAAGACAGAGTTGTCGTACCACTTAGGAGAAGTACACATCCTTGTCGACCCACGAAGTTTGATAGTAACTTGATCTTGAAGCTTCATGATCATCATCATTAACTTCCTCTTCAAATAACGTAGGCTTCACAGAAACATCTTTCTGCGTTGCGCTACTCTCTGGTTGAACAAAGGTTTAACAACCTCATAAAGTTCTATCTTCCTCCCACTCAATTCTTTCGAGAGAAACATTTCATCGAGAAAGGATCCGTTTAAGCAACAAACATGTTGCACTAGGATCTGAGATTGAAGGTTCACCCAACTGATCTTAGGGTATTCTATGAAGATGCATTTGTCTGCCTTGGGTTCGACCTCATTAGTTGAAAACATTTTCCACACAAGTGTTACAGCCCCAAGTATTAAGAAATGACAGCTTAGGTTTCTATCAAACCATAATTCACACGGTGTCATCTCAACGGATTTATATGATGCCCTATTTAAAGCGAATGTAGTTGTCTCTAATGCATAACCCTAAAAAATTATAGTAGTAAAACGAGAAGAGACATCACAGTATGCACTATATCAATAGAGCATGACTATGATGTTCGGACACACCATCACACCATGGTGTTCCAGGTGGCGTTAGTTGTGAAACAAATTTCACATTGTCTTAATTTGTATGCCAAACTCGTAACTCAGATATTCACCTCCATGATCATATCGCGGTCATTTTTATCTTCTTGTCACGATGATCTTTAAACTTCACTCTGAATTTGCTTGAACCTTTCAAACGATTTAGACTTGTGTTTCATTAAGTAAATATACACTATATCTACTCAAATCATCAGTGAAGGTAAGAAAATAACGATATCCACTGCACGCTACAAGACTCACTAGATTGCATACATCAATATGTATCATTTCCAATGAATCACTTGCCTGCTCCATCAAACGGGGTCTTTTAGTCATCTTGCCCAAGAGGCATGATTCGCATGTCTCAACCGATTCGAAATCGGATGAGTCCAACTATCCATCAGCATGGAGTTTCTACATGCGCTTTATACCAATATGACATTTAGCGGCAGTGCCACACGTATGTGGTACTATCATTATTAACTTTGTATCTTTTGACATCAATGTTATGAACATGTGTACCACTATGATCAACATTTCAACAAACCATTCTCACTGGGTGCATGACCATTGAAGGTATTATTCATGTAAATAGAATAACCATTATTCTCTAACTTAAATGAATAACCGTATTGCAATAAACATGATCTAATCATGTTCATGCTCAACGCAAAACACCAAATAACATTTAGGTTCGTCACTAATCCTGAAGGTACAGAGAGCGTGCGATGTAGATCATATCAACCTTGGAAACACTTCCAACACATATCGTCACCTCACCCTTAGCTAGTTCTCCGTTTATTCCGTAGCTTTTATTTCGAGTTACTAACATTTAGCAACCAAACCGGTATCCAATACCCAGGTGCTACTAAGAGTACTAGCAAGGTACACATTAATAACTCGTATATCAAATATACTTCTATCAACGTTGCCAGCCTTCTTATCTACCAAGTATCTAGGGTTGTTCCGCTTCAGCGACCGCTCACCTCATAACAGAAGCACTTAGTCTCGGGTTTGAGTTCAACTTTGGGTTGCTTCACTAGAGCAGCAACTGACATGCTATCCATGAAGTTTTCCTCCTTTCTCTTGCCCTTCTCGAAACTAGTGGTTTGATTAACCATCAACACTTGACGCTCCTTCTTGATTTCTTCCTTTGCGGTGTCAAACATCGCGAACGGCTCAGGGATCAACATCTCTTTCCCTGGCATTTTATAGTTCATCACCAAGTTCTAGTAGCTCAGTGATAGTGACTTGGAGAACTACATCAATCACTATCTTATCTGGAAGATCAACTCCCACTCGATTCAAGCGATTGTAGTACCCAGACAGTCTGAGCACATGCTCAACAATTGAGCTATTCTCTTTCATCTTGCAGGCAAAGAATCTCGTTGGAGATCTTATATCTCGCAACTCAGGCACGAGCCTGAGATCACAATCTCAGCTCTTAGAACATCTCATATGTTCCGTGACGTTCAAAACGTTTTGGAGCCTCAATTCTAAGCCGTAATGCATGACGCACTAAACTATCAAGTAGTCATCGAAACGTGCCTGTCAGATGTTCACAACATCTACAGACGACGCTAGATGAGGTGGCGCACAGAGCGGTGCATTAAGGACATAAGCCTTCTGTGCAGCAATGAGGACAATCCTCAGATCACGGACCCAGTCCACAATTTTGCTACCAACATCTTTCAATTCTATTTCTCTAGGAACATATAAAATACAAGGGAGCCACAACGCGAGCTAGTAATCTACAACATAATTTGCAAAGACACTTTGACTATGTTCATGATAATGAGTTCAATTAATCATATTACTTAATAAATCCCACTCAAATTGACATCCCTCCGATCATTCGAGTGATACATGATCCAAATTCACCAACTCAAGTCCGATCATCACGTGAGTTGAGGTGGCTGCAATGGTGAACATCATCATGTTGATCATATCTACTATATGACTCATGTTCGACCTTTCGGTCTCTTGTGTTCCGAGGCCATGTCTGTACATGCTAGGCTCGTCAAGTTTAACCCGAGTGTTCTGCATGTGCAGTACTGGCTTGCACCCTTTGTATGTGAACATAGAGTCTATCACACCCGATCATCACGTGGTGTCTCAACATGACAAACTTTTGCAACGGTGCACACTCGGGGAGAACACAATTTATCTTGATATTAAGTGAGGGATCACCTTATAATGCTACCCCTGTCCTAAGCAAAACAAGGTGCATAAAAGGGATTAACATCACATGCAAATCATAAGTGACATGATATGGCCATGAACTTGTGCTTTTGATCTCCATCTAGAAAGCACCGACATGATCTCCATCGTCACCGGCATGACACCATGATCTCCATCATCTTGATCTCCATCAACATGTCGCCATCGGGGTTGTCACGCCCTGCATGCTTCTACTACTATTGCTATCATAGCGATAAAGTAAAGCATTACATAGCGCTTAATGATTGACACGCAGGTCATACAATAATTAAAGACAACCCTATGGCTCCTGCCGGTTGCCGTACTCAACGACATGCAAGTCGTGAAATTCTATACATCACATGATCATCTCATACATCACATATATCTCATCATGTAATTGGCCATATCACATCACAACATACCCTGCAAAAACAAGTTAGACGTCCTCTAATTGTTGTTGCATGTTTTACGTGGCTGCTACGGGTATCTAGCAAGAACGATTCTCACCTACGCATAAACCACAACGGTGATACATAGATTGCTTTTCAACCTTCTCAAGGACCGCCTTTTGTCGAATCCGATCCAACTAAAGTGAGAGAAACTGTCACCCGCAAGCCATCTAGGCAACAAGTTGCGTCGAGGGAACCGGTCTCTCGTAAGTGTACGAGTAATGTTGGTCCAGGCCGCTTCATCTCACAATCCCTCTGAACCAAAATATGACCAAGGGAGGAAGCAATCTAAGCATCAACGCCCACAAACCTTTTGTGTTCTACTCGAGATCTCATCGAACCATCAAACTAGCTCATGATGCCACTGTTGGGGAGCGTCGCATGGGAAACAAAAAATTTCCTACGCACACGCAAACCTATCCATGGTGATGAGCATCTACGAGAGGGATAGTGGATCTACGTACCCTTGTAGATCGCTAAGCGGGAAGCGTTAAGAAATGCGGTTGGTTTAGTCGAACATCTTCGCGATCCAAATCACGGAGCGTCCCGCGATCTCATCACGATCCCTCCCGCGATCCCATCACGATCCGTCCCGCGATCTTATCACGATTCGTCTCATGATCTTTATCACGATCTGTCCCGCGAACTCATCACGATCCGTCCCGCGATCTCATCACGATCCGTCTCGCAATCTCGATCATGGTCCTTTCGATCTAGCGCCGAACGGGCGGCACCTCCGCGTTCAGCACACGTGCAGCTTGATGACGATCTCCACCGTCTTGATCCAGCAAGAGGAGGTGGAGAGGAGAGAGAGTTCACCGGCAGCGTGACGGTGCTCCGGTGATGGTGGTGGAGCAATTCCGGCAGGGCTTCGCCTAAGCACTGCGGAACTACGATCTAGAGGAGAAATTATGCACCGGTGGAACGGGTAGCACGTGGCCGGAAATTCTGTCCAAAAACCACCCCATCCACTAGTATATATAGGAGGAGAGGAGAGTAGAGTCAGCCAAGGCCTTTGGGTCGGCCGAAATAGGAGGTGGGAGCAATCCTACTTCACCTCCAATCCTAGTTGGAGTAGGATTGCCTCCTATTGGCTGATTTTCCACTTTTTGCTTTAGGACTTTCTCTCCTGCACCATGGGCCTTTGTGGCTGTTTTCCCAGCCCACTAAGGGCTGGTTATTATTATCCCAAAGCCCATGGACCTCTTGGGGTCGAAATACCCCTCCTGGAGGTCCCCCGGTACACTACCGGCACTCCCGGTACACTACCGATGAGCCCGAAACTTTTCCGACGACCAAACTAGGACATCCGATATATGAATCTTTACCTCCGGACCATTCCAGAGCTCCTCGTGACGTCCAAGATCTCATCCGGGACTCCGAACAACCTTCGGTCACCACCATACATAACTCTACACTACCGAAACGTCACCGAACCTTAAGTGTGCAGACCCTGCGGGTTCGAGAACTATTGTGACATGACCGAGACACCTCTACGGCCAATAACCAATGGTGGGACCTGGACGTCCACATTGGTTCCCACATATTCTACGAAGATCTTTATCGGTCGAACCTCAATGTCAAGGATTCAGTTAATCCCGTATAACGTTCCCTTTGTTCTTCGTTATGTTACTTGCCCGAGATTCGATCGTCGGTATCTCCATACCTAGTTCAACCTCGTTATTGGCGAGTCACTTTACTCGTTCCGTAATACAAGATCCCGTGACTAACACTTAGCCACATTGCTTGCAAGGCTTGTTGTGATGTTGTATTACTGAGTGGGCCCTGAGATACCTCTCCGTCACATGGAGTAACAAATCCCAGTCTCGATCCATGCCAACTCAACAGACACCATCGGAGATACCTGTAGAGCACCTTTATAGTCATCCAGTTATGTTAAGATGTTTAATACACACAAGGCACTCCTCCGATATCCGTGAGTTGCATGATCTCATGGTCATAGGAACATATACTTGACATGCAGAAAACAGTAGCAATAAACTGACACGATCATATGCTATGTTTGTAGTTTGGGTCTTATCCATCACATCATTCTCCTAATGATGTGATCCCGTTATCAAATGACATCTCATGTCCATGGCTAGGAAACCTTAACCATCCTTTGATCAACGAGCTAGTCCATTAGAGGCATACTAGGGACATGGTTTTGTCTATGTATCCACACATGCATTTAAGTCCCCGATCAATACAATTATAGCGTGGATAATAAACGATTATCATGAACAAGGAAATATGATAATAACTAATTTATTATTGCCTCTAGGGCATATTTCCAACAGGCATGACATCATAATTTCACCCACATACCAACTTCTAAAGAGTTGAGAGTGTTACGGCAAAAACTGGATGAACTTCGTGTACAAAATGGACAATCCCTTTCGAAGTATGAGGGTTTCGGACAAAAACGCATCTATTACAAAGGGATTTACATTTTCATAACTTATTTTGACTCCATACTTTTTGTGTGTTCAATATGCACCATTCAAAGGCACATCATCAATTTCAAACCTTTCTGACTTCATTTGATATTTTTCGTGCATTTAATGATTTATTTTGAGCTAAATGACCCTGAAATTGAAAAGCAGTACAACTGAACTCTGAAAAGGTTTCAACTTGGCATTACATCATAATTTCACCCACATAGCAACTTCTAAAGAGTTGAGAGGGTTACGGCAAAAACTGGATGCACTTGGTGTACAAACTAGACAATCTCTTTCAAAGTAGGGTTTCGGACGAAAACACATCTATTACAAAGGGATTTCATTTTTAATAACTTATTTTAACTCCGTACTTTTTGTGTGTTCAATATGCACCATTCATGTGCACATCTTCAATTTTCAACCCTTTCTGACTTCATTTGATATTTTTCGTGCATTTAATGATTTATTTTGAGCTAAATGACCCTGAAATTGAAGAGCAGTACAAATGAACTCTGAAAAGGTTGTAACTTGGCATGACATCATAATTTCACCCACATAGCAACTTCTAAAGAGTTGAGAGTGTTACGGCAAAAACTTGATGCACTTCGTGTACAAAATGGACAATCTCTTTCGAAGTATGAGGGTTTCGGACAAAAACACATCTATTACAAAGGGATTTCAATTTTCATAACTTATTTTGACTCCATACTTTTTGTGTGCTCAATATGCACCATTCAAAGGCACATAATCAATTTCAACCCTTTCTGACTTCATTTGATATTTTTCGTCCATTTAATGATTTATTTTGAGCTCAATGACCCAGAAATTGAAGAGCAGTACAAATGAACTCTGAAAAGGTTGTAACTTGGCATGACATCATAATTTCACCGACATAACAACGTCGAAAGAGTTGAGAGGGTTACGGCAAAAACTAGATGCAGTTTGCGTACAAACTGGACAATCTCTTTCGAAGTATGAGCGTTTCGGACGAAAACGCATCTATTACAAAGGGATTTCATTTTTAATAACTTATTTTAACTCCATACTTTTTGTGTGTTCAATATGCACCATTCAAAGGCACATCATCAATTTTCAACGCTTTCTGTCTTCATTTGATATTTTTCATGCATTTAATGATTTATTTTGAGCTAAATGACCCTAAAATTTAAAAGCACTACAAATAATTGTGAAAAGGTTGAAACTTGGCATGACATCATAATTTCACCCACATAGAAACTTCTAAAGAGTTGAGAGGGTTACGGCAAAAAGTGGATGCACTTCGTGTACAAACTGGAGAATCTCTTTCAAAGTATGAGGGTTTCAGATGAAAACACGGCTATTACAAAGGGAATTCATTTTTAATAACTTATTTTAACTCCAAATTTTTTGTGTGTTCAGTATGCACCATTCAAAGGCACATCATCAATTTCAAACCTTTCTGACTTCATGTGATATTTTTCGTGCATTTAATGATTTATTTTGAGCTAAATGACCCTGAAATTTAAAAGCAGTACAAATGAACTCTGAAAAGGTTTCAACGTGGCATGACATCATAATTTCTCGCACATAGCAACTTCTAAAGAGTTGAGAGGGTTACGGCAAAAACTGGATGCACTTGGTGTAAAAACTAGACAATCTCTTTCGAAGTATGAGGGTTTCGGTCGAAAACACATCTATTACAAAGGGATTTCATCTTTAATAACTTATTTGAACTCCATAATTTTTGTGTGTTCGATATGCAACATTCAAAGGGACATCATCAATTTTCAACCCTTTCTGACTTCGTTTGATATTTTTCGTGCATTTAATGCTTTATTTTGAGCGAAATGTCCCTGAAATTGAAAAGTCGTACAAATGAACTCTGAAAAGGTTGAAACTTGGCATGACATCATAATTTAACCCACATACCAACTTCTAAAGAGTTGAGAGTGTTACGGCAAAAACTGGATGCACTTCGTGTACAAACTGGACAATCTCTTTCGAAGTATGAGGGTTTTGGACAAAAACGCATCTATTACAAAGGGATTTCATTTTTAATAACTTATTTTAACTCCATACTTTTTGTGTGTTCAATATGCACCATTTAAAGGCACATCATCAATTTCAACCCTTTCTGACTTCATTTGATATTTTTCATCCATTTAATGATTTATTTTAAGCTAAATAACCCTGAAATTGAAAAGCAGTACAACTGAACTCTGAAAAGGTTGTAGCTTGGCATGACATCATAATTTCACCCACATAGCAACTTCGAAAGAGTTGAGAGGGTTACAACAAAAAGTAGATGCACTTCGTGTACAAACTGGACAATCTCTTTCGAAGTATGAGGGTTTCGGACAAAAACGCATCTATTGCTAAGGGATTTCATTTTTAATAACTTATTTTAACTCCATACTTTTTGTGTGTTCAATATGCACCATTCAAAGGCACAAAATCAATTTTCAACCCTTTCTGACTTCATTTGATATTTTTCGTGCATTTAATAATTTATTTTGAGCTAAATGACCATGAAATTGAAAACCACTACAAATGAACTATGAAAAGGTTGAAACTTGGCATGACATCATAATTTCAACCACATAAAAACTTATAAAGAGTTGAAAGGGTTACGGCACCAACTGGATGCACTTCGTGTACAAACTTGACAATCTCTATCGAAGTATTAGGGTTTCGGACGAAAGCGCAACTATTACAAAGGGATTTCATTTTCAATAACTTATTTTAGCTCCATACTTTTTGTGTGTTCAATATGCACCATTCAAAGGCACATCATCAATTTTCGACCCTTTCTGACTTCATTTGATATTTTTCGTGCACTTAATGATTTATTTTGAGCTAAATGACCCTGAAAATGAAAAGCAGTACAAATGAACTCTGAAAAGGTTGAAACTTGGCATGACTTCATAATTTCACCGACATAGCAACTTCGAAAGAGTTGAGAGGGTTATGGCAAAAACTGGATCCAATTCGCGTACAAACTGGAAAATCTCTTTCGAAGTATGAGGGTTTCGGACGAAAACGCATCTATTACAAAGGGATTTCATTTTTAATAACTTATTTTAACTCCATACTTTTTGTGTGTTCAATATGCACCATTCAAAGGCACATCATCAATTTTCAAACCTTTCTGACTTCATTTGATATTTTTCATGCATTTATTGATTTATTTTGAGCTAAATGACCCTGAAATTGAAAAGCACTACAAATAATTGTGAAAAGGTTGAAACTTGGCATGAGATCATAATTTCACCCACATAGAAACTTCTAAAGAGTTGAGAGGGTTACGGCAAAAACTGGATGCACTTCGTGTACAAACTAGAGAATCTCTTTCGAAGTATGAGGGTTTCAGATGAAAACACATCTATTACAAAGGGTTTTCATTTTTAATAACTTATTTTAACTCCACACTTTTTGTGTGTTCAATATGCACCATTCAAGGGCACATCATCAATTTCAACCCTTTCTGACTAAATTTGATATTTTTCGTGCATTTAATGATTTATTTTGAGCTAAATGACCCTGAAATAGAAAAGCTGTACAAATGAACTCTGAAAAGGTTTCAACGTGGCATGACATCATAATATCTCGCACATAGCAACTTCTAAAGAGTTGACAGGGTTACGGCAAAAACTGGATGCACTTGGTGTACAAACTAGACAATCTCTTTCGAAGTATGAGGGTTTCGGTCGAAAACGCATCTATTACAAAGGGATTTCTTTTTTAATAACTTATTTGAACTCCATACTTTTTGTGTGTTCAATATGCAACATTCAAAGGGACATCATCAATTTTCAACCCTTTCTGGCTTCATTTGATATTTTTAGTGCATTTAATGCTTTATTTTGAGCTAAAAGTCCCTAAAATTGAAAAGCCGTACAAATGAACTCTGAAAAGGTTGAAACTTGGCATGACATCATAATTTAACCCACATAGCAACTTCTAAAGAGTTGAGAGTGTTACGGCAAAAACTGGATGCACTTCGTGTACAAACTGGACAATCTTTTTCAAAGTATGAGGGTTTTGGACAAAAACGCATCTATTATAAAGGGATTTCATTTTTAATAACTTATTTTAACTCCATACTTTTTGTATGTTCAATATGCACCATTTAAAGGCACATCAGCAATTTCAACCCTTTCTGACTTCATTTCATATTTTTCATGCATTTAATGATTTATTTTGAGCTAAATGACCCTAAAATTGAAAAGCATTACAACTGAACTCTGAAAACGTTGAAACTTGGCATGACATCATAATTTCACGCACATAGAAACTTGTAAAGAGTTGAGAGGGTTACAGCAAAAACTAGATGCACTTCGTGTACAAACTGGAGAATCTCTTTCGAAGTATGAGGGTTTCGGACGAAAACGCATCTATTACAAAGGGATTTCATTTTTAATAACTTTTTTTCACTCCATACTTTTTGTGTGTTCAATATCCACCATTCAAAGGCACATCATCAATTTTCAACCCTTTCTTATTTCATTTGATATTTTTCGTGTATTTAATGATTTATTTTGAGCTAAGTGACCCTGAAATTTGAAAGCACTACAAATTCACTCTGAAAAGGTTGTAACTTGGCATGACATCATAATTTCACCCCCATAGCAACTTCTAAAGAGTTGAGAGGGTTACAGCAAAAACTGGATGGATTTCGTGTACAAACTGGTCAATCTCTTTCGAGGTATGACGGTTTCGCACAAAAATGCATCTATTACAAAGGGATTTCATTTTTAATAACTCATATTAACTCCATACTTTTTGTGTGTTCAATATGCACCACTCAAAGGCTCATCATCAATTTTCAACCCTTTCAGACTTCATTTGTTATTTTTCGTGCATTTATTATTTATTTTGAGCTAAATAAGCCTGAAATTGAAAAGAAGTACACATGAACTCTGAAAAGGTTGAAACTTGGCATGACATCAAAATTTCACCCACATAGCAACTTGTAAAGAGTTGAGAGGGTTACGGGAAAAACTGGATGCACTTCGTGTACAAACTAGAGAATCTCTTTCGAAGTATGGGGGTTTCGGACGAGAACGCATCTATTACAAACGGATTTCATTTTTAATAACTTAGTTTAAATCCATAATTTTTGTGTGTTCAATATCCACCATTCAAAGGCACATCATCAATTTTCAACCCTTTCTGACTTCATTCGATATTTTTCGTGTATTTAATGATTTATTTTGAGCTAACTGACCCTGAAATTGAAAAGCAATACTAATCCACTCTGAAAAGGTTGTAACTTGGCACGACATCATAATTTCACCCCCATAGCAACTTCTAAAGAGTTGAGAGGGTTACAAAAAAAAGTGGATGCTCTTCGTGTACAAACTGGACAATCTCTTTCGAAGTATGAGGGTCTCGGACGAAAACGCATCTATTACAAAGGGATTTCATTTTTAATAACTTATTTTAACTCCATTCTTTTTGTGTGTTCAATATGCACCATTCAAAGGCACATCATCATTTTTCAACCCTTTCTAACTTCATTTTATATTTTTCGTGTATTTCATGATTTATTTTGAGCTAAATGACCCTGAAATTCAAAAGCAGTACAAATTAACTGTGAAAAGGTTGTAACTTGGCATGACATCATAATTTCGCTACTGGAATCAGGGTCTTTGCCATCTGCCAGATCTTTGTCGTCTGCCAGCTGATGGCAAAGAGGTTGTTTACCGTCCGCCTCTCCAAAGCAGACGACAAAGAACCAGCTGATGGCAAAGAGGGTCTTTGCCATCTGCACTTCTTTGCTGTCTGCTGGCAGACGGCACAGAAATCTGTGCCGTCCGCCAGCAGACGGCAAAGAGGTGGGGTGGGCCCCCGTGGAGGCCACTTAACGGCAACGGCCAACCCACCTCTTTGCCGTCTGCTGGCGGACGGCAAAGAACTCTTTGCCGTCTGCTGGCGGACGGCAAAGAACTCTTTGCCGTCTGCCAGCAGACGGCAAAGAGGTGGGGGTGGGCCCCATGGAGGCCACTTAACGGCAACGGCCAACCCACCTCTTTGCCATCTGCTGGCAGACGGCAAAGAACTCTTTGTCGTCTGCCAGCAGATAGCAAAGAGGTGGGATCCTAACGGCCCCACTACCTCCTCTCTTTTTTCACTCTCTCCCTCTCTCTCTTCTCTATCTCCTCTCCCGCGCACTCCCCTCCGGCCCGACCCTCCCCCGCCTCTCCGCTGCGCCGCCGGCCGCCGCTCCCACGCCCCTCCCCCTCCGCCGCCCAGCGCCACCGCCCCGCACCTCCCCGCACCGCCCCCCACCCCCCGAAGCCCGCCCCGTCGCCGCCGCCTGTTGGGAATATGCCCTAGAGGCAATAACAAATTAGTTATTATCATATTTCCTTGTTCATTATAATAGTTTATTATCCATGCTATAATTGTATTGATCGGAGACTTAAATGCATGTGTGGATACATAGACAAAACCATGTCCCTAGTATGCCTCTAGTAGACTAGCTCGTTGCCAAAAGATGGTTAAGGTTTCCTAGCCATGGACATGAGATGTCGTTTGATAACGGGATCACATCATTAGGAGAATGGTGTGATGGATAAGACCCAAACTACAAACATAGCATATGATCGTGTCAGTTTATTGCTACTGTTTTCCGCATGTCAAGTATATGTTCCTATGACCATGAGATCATGCAACTCACGGATATCGGAGGAGTGCCTTGTGTGTGTCAAACGTCGCAACGTAACTAGGTGACTATAAAGGTGCTCTACAGGTATCTCCGATGGTGTCTGTTGAGTTGGCATGGATCGAGACTGGGATTTGTTACTCCGTGTGACGGAGAGGTATCTCAGGGCCCACTCGGTAATACAACATCACAACAAGCCTTGCAAGCAATGTGGCTAAGTGTTAGTCACGGGATCTTGTATTACGGAACGAGTAAAGAGACTTGCCAGTAACGAGGTTGAACTAGGTATGGAGGTACCGACGATCGAATCTCGGGCAAGTAACATACCGAAGAACAAAGGGAACGTTATACGGGATTAACTGAATCCTTGACATAGAGGTTCGACCGATAAAGATCTTCATAGAATATGTAGGAACCAATGTGGACGTCCAGGTCCCACCATTGGTTATTGACCGTAGAGGTGTCTCGGTCATGTCTACATAGTTCTCGAACCCGTAGGGTCTACACACTTAAGGTTCGGTGACGTTTCGGTATTGTAGAGTTATGTATGGTGGTGACCGAAGGTTGTTCGGAGTCCCGGATGAGATCCCGGACGTCACGAGGAGCTCTGGAATGGTCCGGAGGTAAAGATTCATATATAGGATGTCCCAGTTTGGTCGCCGGAAAACTTTCGGGCTCATCGGTAGTGTACCGGGAGTATCGGTAGTGTACCGGGAGTGCCGGTAGTGTACCGGGGGACCTCCGGGAGGGGTATTTCGACCCCAAGAGGTCCATGGGCTGTGGGATAATAATAACCAGCCATTAGTGGGCTGGGAAAACAGCCACAAAGGCCCATGGCGCAGGAGAGAAAGTCCTAAAGCAAAAAGTGGAAAATCAGCCAATAGGAGGCAATCCTACTCCAACTAGGATTGGAGGTGAAGTAGGATTGCTCCCACCTCCTATTTCGGCCGACCCAAAGGCCTTGGCTGCCTCTCCTCTCCTCTCCTCCTATATATACTAGTGGATTGGGTGGTTTTTCGACAGAATTTCCGGCCACGTGCTACCCGTTCCACCGGTGCATAGTTTCTCCTCTAGATCGGTTTTCCGCAGCGCTTAGGCGAAGCCCTGCCGGAATCACTCCACCACCATCACCGGAGCGCCGTCACGCTGCCAGTGAACTCTTTCTCCTCTCCACCTCCTCTTGCTGGATCAAGACGGTGGAGATCGTCATCAAGCTGCACGTGTGCTGAACGCGGAGGTGCCGTCCGTTCGGCGCTAGATCGGAAGGACCGTGATCGAGATCGCGAGACGGTTCGTGATGAGATCACGGAACGGATCGTGATGAGTTCGTGGGACAGATCGTGATCAAGATCGTGAGACGGATCATGATGAGATTGCGGGACGGAACATGATGGGATCGCGGGACGGATCGTGATGAGATCGCGGGACGGATCGTGATGAGATCGCGGGACGCTCAGCGATTTGGATCGCGATGATGTTCGACTACACCAACCACGTTTCTTAATGCTTCCCGCTTAGCGATCTACAAGGGTATGTAGATCCACTCTCCCTCTCGTAGATGCTCATCACCATGGATAGGTTTGCGTGTGCGTAGGAAATTTTTTGTTTCCCATGCGACATTCCCCAACAGTGGCATCATGAGCTAGGTTGATGGTTCGATGAGATCTCGAGTATAACACAAAAGGTTTGTGGGCGTTGATGCTTAGATTGCTTCCTCCCTTGGTCGGATTTTGGTTCAGAAGGATTGTGAGATGAAGCGGCCCGGACCAACATTACTCGTACGCTTACGAGAGACCGGTTCCCTCGACGCAACTTGTTGCTTAGATGGCTTGCGGGTGACAGTTTCTCTCACTTTAGTTGGATCGGATCCGACAAAGGCGGTCCTTGAGAAGGTTGAAAAGCAATCTATGTATCACCGTTGTGGTTTATGCGTAGGTGAGAATCGTTCTTGCTAGATACCCGTAGCAGCCACGTAAAACATGCAACAACAATTGGAGGACGTCTAACTTGTTTTTGCAGGGTATGTTGTGATGTGATATGGCCAATTACATGATGAGATATATGTGATGTATGAGATGATCATGTGATGTATAGAATTTCACGACTTGCATGTCGTTGAGTACGGCAACCGGCAGGAGCCATAGGGTTGTCTTTAATTATTGTATGACCTGCGTGTCAATCATTAAGCGCTATGTAATGCTTTACTTTATCGCTAAGCAGTAGCAATAGAAGTAGAAGCAGGGCTAGCGCCACAACCCCAATGGCAATACATTGATGGAGATCAAGATGATGGAGATCATGGTGTTGTGCCTGTGACGATGGAGATCATGCCGGTGTTTCGAAGATGGAGATCTTAAACACAAGTTCATGGCCATATCATGTCACTTATGAATTGCATGCGATGTTAATCCTTTTATGCACCTTGTTTTGCTTAGTACGGCGGTAGCATTGTAAGGTGATCCCTCACTTGAATTTCAAGATGAACTGTGTTCTCCCTGAGTGTGCACCGTTGCGAAAGTTCGTCGTGTTGAGACACCACGTGATAATCGGGTGTGATAGACTCTACGTTCACATACAACGGGTGCAAGACAGATTTGCACGCGCAGAACACTCGAGTTAAACTTGACGAGCCTAGCATGTACATACATGGCCTCGGAACACGAGAGACCGAAAGGTCGAACATGAGTCATATAGTAGATATCATCAACATAATGATGTTCACCATTGCAGCCACCTCAACTCACGTGATGATCGGACTTGAGTTGGTGAATTTGGATCATGTATCACTCGAATGATCGGAGGGATGTCAATTTGAGTGGGAGTTCTTAAGTAATATGATTAATTGAACTCATTATCATTAACATAGTCAAAGTGTCTTTGCAAATTATGTTGTAGATTACTAGCTCGCGCTGTAGCTCCCTTAAATTTGTATATGTTCCTAGAGAAAAAGAGTTGAAAGATGTTGGTAGCAATATTGCGGACTGGGTCCGTGATCTGAGGATTGTCCTCATTGTTGCACAGAAGGCTTATGTCCTTAATGCACCGCTCGGTGCGCCGCCCCATCTAGCGTCGTCTGTAGATGTTGTGAACATCTGGCAGGCACGTTTTGATGACTACTTGATAGTTTAGTGCGTCATGCATTACGGCTTAGAATTGAGGCTCTGAAACGTTTTGAACGTCATGGAACAAATGAGATGTTCTAAGAGCTGAGATTGTGATCTCCGGCTCGTGCCCGAGTTGCGAGATATAGGATCTCCAACGAGATTCTTTGCCTATAAGATGAAGGAGAATAGCTCAACCATTGAGCATGCACTCAGATTGTCTGGGTACTACAATCGCTTGAATCAAGTGGGAGTTGATCTTCCAGATAAGATAGTGATTGATATAGTTCTCCAAGTCACTGTCACTAAAGCTACTAGAACTTAGTGATGAACTATAATACACCAGGGATAGAAGTATTGATCCCTGAGCTGTTCGCGATGTTTGACACCGCGAAGGTAGAAATCAAGAAGGAGCGTCAAGTGTTGATGGTTAATCAAACCACTAGTTTCGAAAAGGGCAAGATCAAGGAGGGAAACTTCATGGATAGCAAGTCAGTTGCTGCTCCAGTGAAGCAACCCAAAGTTGAACTCAAACCCGAGACTAAGTGCTTCTGTTATGAGGTGAGCGGTCGCTGAAGCAGAACAACCCTAGATACTTGGTAGATAAGAAGGCTGGCAACATTAATAGAAGTATATTTGATATACGAGTTATTAATGTGTACCTTGCTAGTACCCTTTGTAGCACCTGGGTATTGGATACCGGTTCGGTTGCTAAATGTTAGTAACTCGAAATAAAAGCTACGGAATAAACGGAGAACTAGCTAAGGGTGAGGTGACGATATGTGTTGAAAGTGTTTCCAAGGTTGATGTGAGCAACACCGCACGCTCTCTCTACCTTCAGGATTAGTGACGAACCTAAATAAATGTTATTTGGTGTTTTGCGTTGAGCTTGAACATGATTAGATCATGTTTATTGCAATACGGTTATTCATTTAAGTTAGAGAATAATGGTTATTCTGTTTACATGAATAATACCTTCAATGGTCATGCACCCAGTGAGAATGGTTCGTTGAAATCTTGATCGTAGTAGTACACATGTTCATAACATTGATGTCAAAAGATACAAAGTTAATAATGATAGTACCACATACTTGTGGCACTGCCGCTAAATGTCATATTGGTATAAAGCGCATGTAGAAACTCCATGCTGATGGATATTTGGACTCATTCGATTTCGAATCGGTTGAGACATGCGAACCATGCCTCTTGGGCAAGATGACTAAAGGACCCCGTTGGATGGAGCGGGCAAGTGATTCATTGGAAATGATACATGTTGATGTATGCAATCTAGTGAGTCTTGTAGCGTGCAGTGGATATCGTTATTTTCTTACCTTCACTGATGATTTGAGTAGATATAGTGTATATTTACTTAATGAAACACAAATCTGAATCGTTTGAAAGGTTCAAGCAAATTCAGAGTGAAGTTTAAAAATCATCATGAAAAGAAGATAAAAATGACCACGATATGATCATGGAGGTGAATATCTGAGTTACGAGTTTGGCATACAACTTAAGACAATGTGAAATTTGTTTCAAAACTAAACGCCACCTGGAACAACATAGTGTGATGGTGTGTCCGAACATCATAGTTATGCTCTATTGGACATGGTGCGTGCTATGATGTCTCTTGTCATTTTACTACTATAATTTTGGGGTTATGCATTAGAGACAACTACATTCACTTTAAATAGGGCACCATCTAAATCCGTTGAGATGACACCATATGAATTATGGTTTGATAGAAGCCTAAGCTGTCATTTCTTAATATTTGGGGCTGCGGCACTTGTGTGAAAAATGTTTTCACCTAATGAGGTCGATCCCAAGGCGGACGAATGCATCTTCATAGAATACCCTAAGATCAGTTGGGTGAACCTTCTATCTCAGATCCAAGTGCAAAGTGTTTGTTACTTAAACGGATCCTTTCTCGAGGAAATGTTTCTCTCGAAAGAATTGAGTGGGAGGAAGATAGAACTTGATGAGGTTGTTTAACCTTTGTTCAACCAGAGAGTAGCGCAGCGCAGAAAGATGTTTCTGTGAAGCCTACGTTAGTTGAAGAGGAAGTTAATGATGATGATCATGAAGCTTCAGGATCAAGTTACTATCAAACTTCGTAGGTCGACAAGGATGTGTACTGCTCCTAAGTGGTACGACAACTCTGTCTTGGAGATCATGTTGTTGGACAACGATGAAACTACGAGCTATGGAGAAGCGGTGATGGGCCCGGATTCCGACAAATGGTTAGAGGACATGAAATCCGAGATAGGATCCATGTATGAAAACCAAGTATAGACTTTGGTAGACTTGGTCGTTAGACGGCAGGTCGTTGAGTACAAATGGACCTTTAGAATGAAGACAAACACAGATGGTGAATGTCACCATTTGTAAAGCTCGACTTGTTGCAAAGTTGTTTGTGACAAGTTCAAGGAGTTGACTGCGATGAGGCTTTCTCACTCGTAGCGATGCTAAAAGTCTGTTGGAATTATGTTAGCAGTCGCTGCATTTTCAATTATGAAATCTGGCAGATGGATGTCAAAACATCGTTTCCTTAACGGTTTACTTAAGGAAAGGTTGTATGTGATACAACCAGAAGGTTTTGTCAGTCCTAAGGATGCTAAAAGATGAGCAAGCTTCAGTGATCCTTCTATGGACTGAAGCAAGCATCTCGGAGTTGGAATATACACTTTGATGAGGTGATCAAAGTTTTTGTAGTCTATACAAAGTTTACGAGAAACTTGTATTTGCAATAAAGTGAGTAGGAGCACTATAGAGTTTCTGATAAGTATATGTGGTTGACATATTGTTGATCGGAAATAATGTAGAATTTCTGGAAGGCATAAAAGGTTGTTTGAAAAGTGTTTTTCAAAGGAAGACCTGGATAAAGCTACCTAATTGTTGAGCATCAAAATCTATAGAAATAGATCAAGATGCTTGATGAGACTTTCAATGAGTGCATACCTTGACAAGATTTTGAAAGAGTTCAAACTGGATCAGCCAGAGAAATAGTTCTCGTCTGATTTGTAAGGTGTGAAGTTGAGTGAGACTCAAAGCTCGACAACGGCAGAAGAAAGAGAAAGGACGAACGTCGTCCCCTATGCCTTAGCCATAGGCTCTATATTATGCCATGCTGTGTACCGCACCTGTGTCTGCCTTGCCATGAGTCTGTCAAGGGGTACAAGAGTGGTCCAGGAGTGGATCACTGGACAGCGGTCGTAATTATCCTTAGTAACCAGAGGACTAAGGAAATGTTTCTTGATTATGGAGGTGATAAAGAGTTCATCGTAAAGAGTTACGTTGATGCAAGCTTTAACACCTATCCGGATGACTAGGAGTAGCAATCTGGATACGTATAGTGGAGCAGCCATTTGGAAATAGTACCAAGTGGAGTGTGGTAGCAGTGTTTACGGTTTGAAACAGAGATTTGCAAAGTACACACGGATCTAAATATCGCAGACCCATTGACTATAAGACCTCTCTCACATGCAAAGCATGATCGAGCCCCAGAACTCATTGGGTGTTAGATTCATAACAATGCGAATCACATGGTGATGTGAACTAGATTATTGACTCTAGTGCAAGTGGGAGACTGTTGGGAATATGCCCTAGAGGCAATAATAAATTAGTTATTATCATATTTCCTTGTTCATGATAATCGTTTATTATCCATGCTATAATTGTATTGATCGGAGACTTAAATGCATGTGTGGATACATAGACAAAACCATGTCCCTAGTATGCCTCTAGTAGACTAGCTCGTTGATCAAAAGATGGTTAAGGTTTCCTAGCCATGGACATGAGATGTCCTTTGATAACGGGATCACATCATTAGGAGAATGGTGTGATGGATAAGACCCATACTACAAACATAGCATATGATCGTGTCAGTTTATTGCTACTGTTTTCTGCATGTCAAGTATATGTTCCTATGACCATGAGATCATGCAACTCACGGATATCGGATGAGAGCCTTGTGTGTATCAAACGTCGCAACGTAACTAGGTGACTATAAAGGTGCTCTACAGGTATCTCCGATGGTGTCTGTTGAGTTGGCATGGATCGAGACTGGGATTTGTTACTCCGTGTGACGGAGAGGTATCTC
Source organism: Hordeum marinum (assembly GCA_022496015.1). Taxonomy (NCBI): domain Eukaryota; kingdom Viridiplantae; phylum Streptophyta; class Magnoliopsida; order Poales; family Poaceae; genus Hordeum; species Hordeum marinum. Next base: position 20,833,105 of record CM039674.1, on the reverse strand, counting down.
AGGGCCCACTCGGTAATACAACATCACAACAAGCCTTGCAAGCAATGTGGCTAAGTGTTAGTCACGGGATCTTGTATTACGGAACGAGTAAAGAGACTTGCCAGTAACGAGGTTGAACTAGGTATGGAGATACCGACGATCGAATCTCGGGCAAGTAACATACCGAAGAACAAAGGGAACGTCATACGGGATTAACTGAATCCTTGACATAGAGGTTCGACCGATAAAGATCTTCGTAGAATATGTAGGAACCAATGTGGACGTCCAGGTCCCGCCATTGTTTATTGACCGTAGAGGTGTCTCGGTCATGTCTACATAGTTCTCGAACCCGCAGGGTCTGCGCACTTAAGGTTCGGTGACGTTTCGGTAGTGTAGTGTTATGTATGGTGGTGACCGAAGGTTGTTCGGAGTCCCAGATGACTCCCGGACATCACGAGGAGCTACGGAACGGTCCGGAGGTAAAGATTCATATATAGGATGTCCCAGTTTGGTCGCCGAAAAACTTTCGGGCTCATCGGTAGTGTACCGGGAGTATCGGTAGTGTACCGGGAGTGCCGGTAGTGTACCGGGGGACCTCCGTGAGGGGTATTTCGACCCCAAGAGGTCCATGGGCTGTGGGATAATAATAACCAGCCCTTAGTTGGCTGGGAAAACAGCCACAAAGGCCCATGGTGCAGGAGAGAAAGTCCTAAAGCAAAAATTGGAAAATCAGCCAATAGGAGGCAATCCTACTCCAACTAGGATTGGAGGTGAAGTAGGATTGCTCCCACCTCCTATTTCGGCCGACCCAAAGGCCTTGGCTGCCTCTCCTCTCCTCTCCTCCTATATATACTAGTGGATTGGGTGTTTTTTGGACAGAATTTCCGGCCACGTGCTACCCGTTCCATCGGTGCATAGTTTCTCCTCTAGATCGGTTTTCCGCAGCGCTTAGGCGAAGCCCTGCCGGAATCACTCCACCACCATCACCGGAGCGCCGTCACGCTGCCGGTGAACTTTCTCTCCGCTCCACCTCCTCTTGCTGGATCAAGACGGTGGAGATCGTCATCAAGCTGCACGTGTGCTGAACGCGGAGGTGCCGTCCGTTCGGCGCTAGATCGGAAGGACCGTGATCGAGATCGCGAGATGGTTCGTGATGAGATCACGGAACGGATCGTGATGAGTTCGCGGGACAGATCGTGATCAAGATCGTGAGACGGATCATGATGAGATCGCGGGACGGATCGTGATGGGATCGCGGGACGGATCATGATGAGATCGCGGGACGCTCGGCGATTTGGATCGCGAAGATGTTCGACTACACCAACCGCGTTTCTTAACGCTTCCCGCTTAGCGATCTACAAGGGTATGTATATCCACTCTCCCTCTCGTAGATGCTCATCACCATGGATAGGTTTGCGTGTGCGTAGGAAAATTTTTGTTTCCCATGCGACGTTCCCCAACACTGCCGCCCTCTCCCCGCCCCGTCGCCGCTGCCGCCCCGCCCTCCCCTCCGCCGCCCAGCGCCGCCGCCTCGACCTCCCCTCCGGTGAGCACCACCACCCTCCCCCCTTTTTTCTTTTTTCTTTTTTTTTGCTTTTATTAGTTTGTATTAGTTAGTTAGTTTGTATTAGTTAGTTAGTTTAAAAATAAAAAAATAATAAGAAGAAGAAGAAACAGAAGAGGAGGAGGAGGAGAAGAAAAAAGAAGAAGAAGAAGAAGAAGAAGAAGAAGAAGAAAAGAGGAGAGGAGGAGAAGAAGAAGAGGAAAAAAGGAAAGGAAGAAGAAGAAGAGGAGGAGGAGGAGAAGAAAAAAGAAGAAGAGAAGAAGAAGAAGAAGAAAAAAGAGGAGAGGAGGAGAAGAAGAAGAGGAAAAAGGAAAGGAGGAGGAAGAAGAAGAAGAAGAAGGAAAAAAAAGGAAGAAAAGGAAGAAAAGGAAGAAGAGGAAGAAGAAGAAAAGAAAAAAAGAGGAAAACACCCGACACCCCGACCCGACCCCGACCCGACCCCCGACCCCGACCCCGACCCCCCGCACCCCCCCCCACCCCGACCCCGACCCCGCCCCGACCCCCCCCCCCCCGACCCCGACCCCACCCGACACCCCACCCCGACACGGCACCCCGACCCACCGACCCCGACCTGACACCCCGACACCCACGGCACCCCGACCCCGACCGACTCCGACACGACACCCCGACCCCGACATGGCCACCCACCCGACACACCCCGACCCCGACCCGACCCCGACACCCCGACCCCGACACCCCGACCCCACCCCACCCACCGACACCCCGACCCTGACACGGCACCCCGACCCCGACCCCGACCCTGACCAGACACCCCGACACCGACACGACACCCTGACACTCCGACATGGCACCCCCGACCACAACACAGCACCCTGACCCCGACACGACAACCCCGACACCATATATTTTTTGATTTTTCGATTATGAGTTAGGTCGTATATTTTTCGATTTTGTTATGCAAAACATCATATATATTTGTGTTAATCAGGTGGATTTAAAATGTGCAGTTGTTTCGTCGTTGCGAGGGTATGGTGTTTGACGACCTCTACGTGCGTTTGACGAGCTCCGCCCCAGCTTTCCTTGGTGAGCACAAATGACATCTCCTCCTCCCCCCTACATTTGCTCTATTCCGGTATTCGTGCCAATGAAACTGGCTAGTTATAGGTGTTAATCATCAGTATGCGTAACCACTATGCGTCTCCCGTTCGAAAGGGTTACATCTATAAATATGCATGCATTTGCATATTTATAATCGTGATTCTTTCGAATTGTCCAACGTTATCCATGGACAGCCCGAGTATGTGTAGATTGGGTTCGTTTTCCTATATGCTCTGCTCCGGATCCGATGCAGAATTTCGTCAGTGCCTCCCTGTTGTTCTCCGGGTATACATCCTCTCTGCTTATTGCCGAGACGCGTATCAGGAGAACAGCGGGGAGGTGCTGCCGAAAATTTGCATCGGATCTGGAGCAGAGCATGGGAAAACGAACTCAATCTACACATACTCGGGTGGGATTAGGACCTATCTTTACCTATTAGCATGTAGGTTGCATGGACGTAATAGAACTGACAAACTCCATTAACTGATGGATATGGTTTGCTTAATTATGTATATATTTATTGTCTGTCGAGTAGGAAGTCAATATGAGTGATCGTGCGTGGATGTACACCAGTTACACTAGTCAGAAAGTTTGGACCGGCGAATGGTTAACAAAAACCAAAGAGTTTGTTAGAGACGCATTTGCTAATGGCCAGAGATTAAGCTGGTGCCCCTGTGTTCGGTGCGACAACTTTAAAAAGAGGGACGAGCTTGAAATGAGTAAACACCTGCAGAAGTTTGGTTTTACGCCTGGTTACACGGTCTGGACATTTCATGGTGAGTCTGCCCAACGTGCCAGACCTGAGGTGGTTCGTCGTCGCACCGACGAGCATGGTACCGGGATGGAAGACTTTGACGATGCTCAGGACTCGGACGAGGAGATGGAGGAATCTGCAAAGGCCTTCACTGAAATGTTGGAGTCCTCAAAACGTCCTCTCCACAAGCACACTGAGCTTTGTCAGGTGGATGCCATCTCACAAATCATGGCTTTGAAGGCTCAGTTCAACTTGGGTAGAGAATGCTACGACGTGATGATGACAGTATTCAGACGATTTCTACCCAAAGGCCATGTGCAACCTGCAAACCTGTACCAGTCAGACAAAATCCTCCGTGCTCTTAAGATGCCCTATGAGAAGATACATGCCTGTGAGAAAGGATGTGTCTTATTTAGGCACCAGTATGAGGACTTGAACTATTGTCCCATTTGTGAGTCATCCAGGTATGTTGTGGTAGACAATGGCATGGGTGAGAAGACGCAGACCAAACTACCCGTTAATGTTCTTCGGTATTTGCCAATCGTACCAAGACTTCAACGTCTTTTCATGGTCAAAGAGATGGCCAAACAGATGACATGGCACAAAACGGGCAAAAGAATCGAACGTGATGCAGATGGGAATGTGATGATGGTGCACACATCGGATGGTGAAGCGTGAAAGCGCTTCGATGCATTACATAAGGAAAAAACGGCAGATCCAAGGCATCCTCGAGTTGCCATCAGCACGGATGGGTTCAGTGTGTATGGTCAGACGGCAACCCAATACAGTTGTTGGCCCGTGTTTGTCATTCCACTCAATCCCCCCCCCCGGACAGATTATGCAAAGAAAGAACATTTTCCTGACGTTGATAATTCCAGGGCCCAACTATCCGGGGAAGAATATGAATGTGTACATGCAGCCACTTAAGGACGAATTGCAAGAAGCTTGGGATAATGGGTTCAAGTTATACGACGCCTTTAACAAATAGAACTTCATAATGCGTGACTAGTACATGTACTCGACGCATGACTTGCTGGCGTATGCGCTATTCGTTGGCTGGTGTGTGCATGGAAGGTTCCCGTGCCCCACATGCAAGGGAGCTCTTGAGTTTCGTTGGCTGACTGCAGGGCACAAGTATAGTTGCTTCGAATTGCATAGACCGTTTCTGGATCCTCACCATAAGTTCAGGAAAGACAAGAAGAACTTCATGAAAGGTATAGTTGTCAAACACTCTGCACCACCTGCGTTGACAGGCCAACAAACCCTAGATCAGTTAAACGCTCTCGAGCCAGATCCAGCGCGTCCAGGGTATTTCAAGGGGTATAATAAGGAACACGCCTGGACTCACAAGACATGCTTATGGGATCTGCCTTACTTCGAAGACCTCCTTTGCCCACGCAACATCGACGTGATGCACACCGAAAAGACATCGGCGAAGCCATTTTTGGCACATTGTTCGGCATAGAGGGGAAGTCAAAGGATAATCCTAAGGCTAGAGTCGATCAAGAGGAGCTATGTGATAGACCGTTACAAAACATGCAAGATCCGAAAGGAAAGCGGAACTGGACGAAGCCAAAGGCATGGTGCAATCTTGGAAGGCCAGCTATGAGGGAAATTATTCTATGGGTGAAAATGCAGTTGATGTTCCCCGATGGGTATGCAGCAAATCTAAAGAGGGGAGCGAGTCTTGAAAAATTGAAAAAATTTGGTCTAAAAAGTCATGATTGGCACATATGGATTGAGCGGATAATGCCGGTGATGTTGCGTGGCTTCATCCCTGAGGATGAATGGCTAGTACTGGCAGAGCTGAGCTATTTCTTCCATGTTCTTTGTGCGAAAGAACTATCGCCTGGCCTCCTCGAAGAAATGGAACAGTTGGTGCCGGAGTTGATCTGCAAGTTAGAGAAAATCTTTCCGCCGAGCATGTTTAATCCAATGCAGCACTTGATTTTGCATCTCCCGACCGAGGCAAGATTGGGAGGGCCCATGCAAAATCGTTGGTGCTTCTGAACTTAGAGAATGTAGAAGACGCTTCGAGCAAAATGTAAAAACAAACGTAGAATTGAAGCATCGATGGCCGAGGCATTCATCACTGAGGAGGCGGCAAACTTCGTGACAGCACACTACGAAGCCAAAAATCGTCATTTGCATAATCCGAAGCCTCGGTACAATGTTGACGACTCTAAAAAGGGTCGATCCAACCTCAGCCTATTCAAAGGGGATCTCGCACCAGCCAGTGGTTCCAAACCAGTACCGTTGGGTGTCGAAGAATGGCGGACCATTTCGCTGTATCTCTCCAACAACCTAACAGAAGTGCGGTCGTACATCGAGTAAGATCTCCGTACATTGTTTCGCAATTTCTAATTCCTTTGAACTGCTCTTATTCCGGGATATTTGATATAGTCGATACGTCGCCATATTCTCGTATGGAGCGGTGATACAAAAGGATTCCGTTGAAGAGTATGAGCTTCTGGCAAAGCAAGGAGGCGCCTATCCCGGTTTCATCTCTTGGTTCAAACAAACGGTAATTTCCATTAGACCATTTCATTTCTTTGGATAATTTGCGACTAATGCAACAATCCTTTCGTATTAAACTTGTAGGCTAATTCAGAGATTATGGATGCCGAATTGAGACAAATAGCTAATGGTTTTGACTATAAGGTCCGTTCATTTGACAAATACGACATGAACGGGTATCGCTTTGGTACCTATGGCAAAGAGCTATCTATGGCCGACCGAAAGACTACAAATTGTTGTGTCTCTGCTATCGGCGAAGGAGGTATCGAGTATTATGGAAGAGTTGAAGCAATTTATGAACTTCAATTCTATGGTGAAAACCCACCAAACATCGTAGTCTTCAGATGTTATTGGTTCCAGCCGAAGGATACTAGAAGGACTCATGAACATATAGGTCTAGTCGAAATCAAACAAAGCACCCATTTGGATGTTCCTGATGTCTATATTACAGCTCAACAGGCAACCCAAGTTATCTATCTACCATGGGCCTATCAAAGTGATTCAAATCTCAGTGGTTGGGATGTCGTTTATGAAGTGCCGCCACGTGTTAGACCACCTCCCCCCAATGAAGAGGATTATGACCAAGACACATATGATGAAGGAGAATTCTTCCAAGAAACACGTCTTTCCAAAAAATATTTCAAGAACCGCTCAACTGTACCCCTGAACATTGAAGTAGACAGCGATAGTGAATCCGACTTCACCCCTGAGCCGGAACAAGAAGAGCCGGAACAAGAAGAAGTTACTGCTGCAGATGACCTTTCAATGCTTGAACAATTACGTAAAGGAGGACTTACACATGTTGATGCATTTACTAATGATGATGATGAGCTCATCACTGATAGTGATGATGATGATGCATTTAATGATCCCGGAGCATATATAGCCGATTCAGAGTAATATTAGTAATGTTAGGTATTCAATTTTTTATTATGTTCATGATGATGATACTCTTAAATTATGTACATAGTATTCATGTCAGTTATTCAAAATTTTTATGTTATACTAATATCGTTTACTTTTTGTCATTGCAGGTGTTGACAGGATGGTGGGCAAGGGTCCAGAGCGCTCCGAGCCTCGTGCCAGCGCTCCTGGGAGGGGTGCTTCCATTATTCCAGCACAGCCCCTCCGGAGAGCGCTGCTAGACAGTATGCAGTCAACACCAGCGGGCACTTCTTCCTCGGCCAGCAGAGGTCGGGGGAGGACGAAGAAGGTTGCTAGAGGTGGACGTGGCAACAGGAGAGGTAGGAAGGCTTCTAAGCCTTCCTCGCCGCCACCCCCAGCTGATTCACCCGACCATAGGACCGCTCCTTCTGACGTGGACCCGTCTCGGACTCCGGTCCATGAGCCTTCGGTCGTCGATTCTTCGGCCCACCAGATTCGGGTCGCGGATCCTTCGCCCCACCAGACTGGGGTCGCCGATCCTTCGCGCCTCCAGACTCGGGGCACCACTCCTTCGCCCCACGTGAGTCCGGTCCGAGAGTCTTCGTCCCAGAAGTCTCCGGTCCCGGAGTCTTCTTTGCACGAGACTCCGGATGCAAGTGGCCCTACTGATGATAGCGAGGACACCTTCTCTGATGATAGCTACAGCGAGGGTGAGCTGGTTGACAAGGGCAAGAAGGTCTACCAGCGTGGCGGTACAAAGCTCCCGCCCGTGCCGACGACCCCCGACCAGAGGTGGTTGATACATCCTAATGGGTTGAAGTAAGTGAATTTACTCTTTTTTAACCTTTTGCCTTCATGTTTCTTCAAATTAATATCTAATGCATTGGCCTTGACATACTGCAGTGGCTGGGAACACCCCCATGGGGTCCGCAGGCCCAACCAGGTCCTTGGTTTGCTTTGCCGGCAGCACTTCCCTGGGTGCGTCACGTTGCCCGGTGAGGGTCAGGTTCCATAGCTAGCACTTAGCTGGGAGCTGTTCGAGGTTGCCCCGGCCTCGCCAGAGGAGATGGTCATCGGTGTCGAGTGCGAGACGGTCGCCGACATTGTGTTCCGTCAGTTCTGGGTAATTTCTCCTTTACAGAATTAAAGATCAACACTACATAGTGATTTTACTAATCAGCGTTGTCTTGTTTGACTGCAGACCTTCTACAGGATTTCAGATGGAGAGCAGGAGGCTACGGTTTCGGTTGTAGAAGCCAAGTGCAAGCGCCTACTTAAGAACTTACGGCACGAGGCTCGGGTGGAGGCCGTTCGAGACTACTACGCCTCGAAGGGTATTAGGAGGGCGAAGAAGAAGTGTCGCGGCAAGTTTCTGACTAAGGAGAAGTACATGCTGGTAATTACCTATTCTTAAGGCCTTGAACTTAGTTCTCTTGATTTGATTCGTAGGCGTAGCGCTGAAATTTCTCTTGACTAACTTAGGTGCCCCCGAGATGGTGTGCGGATAGGATGGACTTTTGGGAAGCGTTGGTGGATGAGTGGTGCTCTCCCAAATGGCTAGTCGAACACCAAAGGGCCAAGGATAAGCGTGCCCAAATGGTTGGTGTGCCACACCATCAAGGGAGCTCCAACCTGTTTGAGTACGGGGTTCACTAGGTATGTGGTTTGCTTCATGATTCATGCAATTTCATTCTACATGATAGCATTTTTCCTTGGATAGCTCAATAATGTTTACTTAGTTAAAAAATTGCATAACTACCTTTGATAGCTCAATAATGACCTAAAATAATCTTAGCTAGTTAATTTATGACATAATTAGCTCTAAAATGACATAATAACCTAAGATAGCTCTATAAAATGCCTAAATATGCTTTAGTTAGCTAAAAAAAGGCATAACTACCTTGGATAGCTCAATACTGACATAATTAGCATAGTTTGGTCAAAATTGGCATAATAATCTTGGTTACCTCCAAAATGACCTAAACTTAGCTTTTTTTCCTCAAAAAATGACATAATAACCTTACTTAGCTCCAAAATGACCTTATTTACATAGCAATTTCATTCTTCATGCTAGCTTGAGCCCTTGACTAATATTTTGTTCCTCTCTCTCAGTCGCACCACAATAAGAAGCTCGTGTCAGGTCTGTTCAACCTCTATGGCATGGCCCATAGTGCCCCGTACAAGAAGGCCAAGGCATTCTCGGAGTCTGACCTAGATCATCCAGAGAACTTCACCAACATCTCCTCCCGCAACAAGCTCGTGAGGTACAGAGACGAGGGGAAGGCAAGGAAAGGGGAGGACTTTAACCCAAGCCAGGATCCTTTTGATACAGAGCTGGTTATGATATCTGGTGGCGGGAGGTCCCATGGCTCGATAGCCATTGGTGATGGACTGATACGTTGTCCTAAGACTCTCACGCAGATCAAGAAGCGCCAGAGTAGCTCTGATCCTGAGATAATGACTCGTGCACGGCCATCGGAGCTCGCCTTGGCGGTTAGTTATACGGACTCGGATACCTTTCCTATCCATTACATTGTGTGTGCGTCCGTCAATGATTACAATGCTAACGAGGAGTGGTGTGTTGCAGGCTGCTCTTGAGAAAGAGAGAGCAAACACGCAGATGCTTTTGGAGGCGGAAAGAAGGCAGGCGAAGGAGAGGGAGCTGGAGGAGAGGACGGCTAGGCTGTTGGAGGAGGAGAGGAACCGGAACGATGCTCAAAACCGGGCCCTATACGACATGTTTGTGGTACGTTTCTCCTCCATATTAGCCAAATCATGCACATAATGTTTGTTCCATTACTAAGTAATATGACTAACTCGTGAGAACCAAATGTGTAGAGCATGTGCCAGAAAAGCGGCCAGACCCCTCTGCCGATGCCCCAGATTGCTCCGGCGAACACGGTGAGTTTGATTTGAATGGTCGTTAGTTACCAGTATTCACATTTATGTTGCATCATGCTAACGAGACATTGGAAATGATGTTTGGTGTAGAATGCTTCCCGACAAGCATCAACCGATGCTTCTCAGTCTGCCCTTGGTGGAACCCCGACCGGCCCTTCACCTCAGTCTGGCACTGGCGCAACCCCAACCGGTCCTTCACCTCCGTGATAACGATATTTTTCTTCTTATTTGGCCTATTTAGTCCATTTATGACATAATTTAGCCTATTTAGTCCACAAATGACATAATAAGGTGAAAAAAATCAAGGAATAGGAAGAAAAGAAGGAATGGGAAGAGAAGAAGAAGAAGAAGAATAAGAAAAGAAGAAGAAGAAGAACATTTCTTCTTCTTTTCTTATTCTTCTTCTTTTCTTATTCTTCTTCTTCTTCTTTTCCTCCTCTTACTTGTTTTTATTCGTAAATGGCATAATAACCTTGCTAACCTCATAAATGTCATATACTTAGCTTGTTGTCCTCTAAAATGACACAATAAGCTTAGTTATGTCAAAAATGGCCTAATTAGCCAGGTTAGCTCCAAAATGACCAAGTTTACCTATGTTAGCTCCAATATGATCAATTTAACCTACGTTAGCTCCAAAATGACCATGTTTACCTAAGTTAGCTACAATCTGATCCATTTTACCCGCGTTAGCTCCAAAATGACCTATTTACGTAAGTTAACTCTAAATTGACCTACACACTTAGCATTTTGACCTAGCTTAGCAAAAAAAGACATTTTTACCTAGGTTAGCTCAAAAATGACCAAGTTTACCTAGGTTAGCTTCAATATGATCCATTTAACTTAGCTTAGCTCCAAAATGACCAAGTTTACCTAGGTTAGCTCCAATATGATACATTGAACTTAGCTTATCTCCAAAATGACCTTTTTACCTAGCTTAGCTCTAAATTGGCTTTATTAACTACATTTGTTGGAAAAGAAGAAGATAAAGAAGAGGGGGAGGAGAGAAAGAAAGAGAAGATAAAATCTTCTTCTTATTTTCCTCTTCTTCTTCTTCTTTTCCTCTTCTTCTTCTAGCTATTCTTCTCTTCTTCTAACTTTCATCTTTCCCAATTTGCAGATTTGCTTGAGATGAGGAAGCTTGCATTGATGGACTGTTATATTCTCCTTGCATGTGCTCCCTTTTTGTTTATGAAAACATGTTTGGGAACTTGTTTGGATGTGTATGTCACTATGGATATGTTGTTGGAAACTTCTTATGTCATACGGATATATTGTTGGATATATATGTATATATTGTTGGATATGCTTGTTGCATATATATGGAAATATATTGTTGGATATGCTTGTTGGATATATATGTGTATCTGTGTATATCTATGAATTTCTGTCAAATTGAATGAATTCAATTAAAAACAGGGGTTATATAGGCTCTTTGCCGTCTGCTAGCAGACGGCAAACACGCCACGTGGCAGCTACCTGTGCAACCTAGGAACACTGGGTTGCCTATTTTGGGTATTTTGCCGTCAGCTGGCGGACGACAACGAGGCTAAGGTCTTTGTCGTCTGCTAGCAGACGGCAAAGTTCCCAAATAGGACTGGAAAACAAGGCCAGCTATGCCGTCGGCCAGCAGACGGCAAAGATTCAAATCTCTTTGCCGTCAGCTGGCTGACGGCATAGAGAGCCACGAGGCAGCTTCCCAGTGACTCCTATTTGGGCACTTTGCCGTCTGCGAGCAGACGGCAAAGACCTTAGCCTCTTTGCCGTCTGCCAGCGGACGACAAAGCATGCCGTTAACCCCTAACGGCTCCCACCTCACCTCACTACCGTCCACGCTCTTTGCCATCTGCTGCCCGCAAACGGCTGATGGAATAAAGCTTTGCCGTCCGCTTCAGTGAAGCAGGCGGCAAAGAAGGCCTTTACCGACAGGAATTGAGCCGGACATTTTGCCATCCGCTGGCTGACGGCAAAGGTCTTTGCCGTCCGCCATTGATGCCTTTACCGTCTGCCATGGCAGACGGCAAAGAAGCTTATTCCTGTAGTGTTTCACCCACATAGAAACTTCTAAAGAGTTGAGAGGGTACGGCAAAAACTGGATGCACTTCGTGTACAAACTAGACAATCTCTTTCGATGTATGAGGGTTTCGGACGAAAATGCATGTCTTACAAAGGGATTCCATTTTTAATAACTTATTTTAACTCCATACTTTTTGTGTGTTCAATATGCACCATTCAAATACACATCATCAGTTTTCAACGCTTTCTAACTTCATTTGATAGTTTTCATGCATTTTATGATTTATTTTGAGCTAAATGACCCTGAAATTGGTAGCACTACAATTGAACTATGAAAAGGTTGAAACTTGGCATGACATCATAATTTCAACCACATAGAAACTTCTAAAGAGTCGAAACGGTTACGGTAAAAACTGGATGCACTTCATGTACAAACTTGACAATCTGTTTCGAAGTATTAGGGTTTCGGACAAAAACGCATCTATTACAAAGGGATTTCATTTTCAATAACTTATTTTAACTCCATACTTTTTTGTGTTCAATATGCACTATTCAAAGGCACATCATCAATTTTCAACCCTTTCTGACTTCATTTGATATTATTCATGCATTTAATGATTTATTTTGAGCTAAATGACCCTGAAATTGAAAAGCACTACAAATAACTATGAAAATGTTGAAACTTGGCATGACATCATAATTTCAACCACATACAAACTTCTAAAGAGTTGAAACGGTTACGGCAAAAACAGGATGCACTTCATGTACAAACTTGACAATCTGTTTCGAAGTACTAGGGGTTCGCACAAAAACGCATCTATTACAAAGGGATTTCATTTTCAATAACTTATTTAAGTCCATACTTTTTTGTGTTCAATATGCACCATTCAAAGGCACATCATCAATTTTCAACTCTTTCTGACTTCATTTGATATTTTTCATGCATTTAATGATTTATTTTGAGCTAAATGACCCTGAAATTGAAAAGCACTAAAAATAATTGTGAAAAGTTTTAAACTTGGCATGACATCATAATTTCACCAACATACAAACTTATAAAGAGATGAGAGGGTTACGGCAAAAACTGGATGTACTTGGTGTACAAACTAGACAATCTCTTTCGAAGTGTGAGGGTTTCGGACAAAAACACATCTATTACAAAGGGACTTCATTTTTAATAACTTATTTTAACTCCATACTTTTTGTGTGTTCAATATGCACCATTCATACATCACCAATTTTCAACCCTTTCTAACTTCATTTGATATTTTTCGTGTATTTAATGATTTATTTTGAGCTAAATAACCCTGAAATTGAAAAGTAGTACAAATGAACTCTGAAAAGGTTGAAACTTGGCATGACATCATAATTTCACCCACATAGCTACTTCTAAAGAGTTGAGAGTGTTATGGCAAAAACTGGATGCACTTCGTGTACAAACTGGACAATCTCTTTCGAAGTATGAGGGTTTCGGACGAAAACAAATGTCTTACCAAGTGATTTCATTTTTAATAACTTATTTTCACTCCATACTTTATGTGTATTCAATATGCACCATTCAATGGCACATCATCAATTTTCAACCCTTTCTGACTTAATTTGATATTTTTCATGCATTTAATTATTTACTTTGAGCTAAATGACCATGAAAGTGAAAAGCAGTACAAATGAACTATGAAAAGGCTGAAACTTGGCATGACATCATAATTTCAACCACATACAAACTTATAAAGAGTTGAAAGGGTTACGGCAAAACTTGGATGCATTTCGTGTACAAACTTGACAATCTCTTTCGAAGTATTAGGGTTTCGGACGAAAGTGCATCTATTACAAAGGGATTTCATTTTCAATAACTTATTTTAGCTCCATACCTTTTTCGTGTTCAATATGCACCATTCAAAGGCACATCATCAAATTTCAACCCTTTATCACTTCAATTGATATTTTTCGTGCATTTAATGATTTCTTTTGAGCTAAATGACCCTGAAATTGAAAAGTAGTACAAATGAACTCTGAAAAGGTTCTCACAGGGCATGACATCATAACTTCACCCACATAGCAACTTCTAAAGAGTTGAGAGGGTTACGAAAAACAGTGGATGCTATTCGTGTACAAACTGGACAATCTCTTTCGAAGTATGAGGGTCTCGGACGAGAACGCATCTATTACAAAGGGATTTCATTTTTATTAACTTATTTTAATTCCATACTTTTTGTGTGTTCAATATGCACCATTCAAAGGCACATCATCAATTTTCAACCCTTTCTGACTTCATTTGATATTTTTCGTGCATTTAATGATTTATTTTGAGCTAAATAACCCTGAAATTGAAAAGTAGTACAAATGAACTCTTAAAAGGTTGAAACTTGGCATGACATCATAATTTCACCCACATAGCTACTTCTAAAGAGTTGAGAGTGTTATGGCAAAAACTGGATGCACTTCGTGTACAAACTGGACAATCTCTTTCGAAGTATGAGGGTTTCGGACGAAAACAAATGTCTTACAAAGTGATTTCATTTTTAATAACTTATTTTCACTCCATACTTTATGTGTATTCAATATGCACCATTCAATGGCACATCATCAATTTTCAACCCTTTCTGACTTCATTTGATATTTTTCGTCCATTTAATGATTTATTTTGAGCTAAATGACCCTGAAATTGAAAAGTAGTACAAATGAACTCTTAAAAGGTTGAAACTTCGCATGACATCATAATTTCAACCACATAGCTACTTCTAAAGAGTTGAGAGTGTTACGGCAAAAACTGGATACCCTTCGTGTACAAACTAGACAATTTCTTTCGAAGTATGAGGGTTTCGGACGAAAACAAATGTCTTACAAAGGGATTTCATTTTTAATAACTTATTTTCACTCCATACTTTTTGTGTATTCAATATGCACCATTCAATGGCACATCATCAATTTTCAACCCTTTCTGACTTAATTTGATATTTTTCATGCATTTAATTATTTACTTTGAGCTAAATGACCATGAAAGTGAAAAGCAGTACAAATGAACTATGAAAAGGCTGAAACTTGGCATGACATCATAATTTCAACCACATACAAACTTATAAAGAGTTGAAAGGGTTACGGCAAAACTTGGATGCATTTCGTGTACAAACTTGACAATCTCTTTCGAAGTATTAGGGTTTCGGACGAAAGCGCATCTATTACAAAGGGATTTCATTTTCAATAACTTATTTTAGCTCCATACCTTTTTCGTGTTCAATATGCACCATTCAAAGGCACATCATCAAATTTCAACCCTTTATCACTTCAATTGATATTTTTCGTGCATTTAATGATTTCTTTTGAGCTAAATGACCCTGAAATTGAAAAGTAGTACAAATGAACTCTGAAAAGGTTGTCACATGGCATGACATCATAACTTCACCCACATAGCAACTTCTAAAGAGTTGAGAGGGTTACGAAAAATAGTGGATGCTATTCGTGTACAAACTGGACAATCTCTTTCGAAGTATGAGGGTCTCGGACGAGAACGCATCTATTACAAAGGGATTTCATTTTTATTAACTTATTTTAACTCCATACTTTTTGTGTGTTCAATATGCACCATTCAAAGGCACATCATCAATTTTCAACCCTTTCTGACTTCATTTGATATTTTTCGTGCATTTAATGATTTATTTCGAGCTAAATGACCCTGAAATTGAAAAGCAGTACAAATCAACTGTTAAAAGGTTGAAACTTGGCATGACATCATAATAGCACCCACATAGAAACTTCTAAAGAGTTGAGAGGGTTACGGCAAAAACTGGATGCACTTTGTGTACAAATTGGACAATCTCTTTCGACGTATGTGGGTTTCGGACAAAAACGCATCTATTACAAAGATATTACATTTTGAATAACTTATTTTAACTCCATACATTTTTTGTGTTGAATATGCACCATTCAAAGGCACATCATCAATTTTCAACCATTTTTGACTTCATTTGATATTTTTCTTGCATTTAATGATTTATTTTGAGCTAAATGACCCTGAAATGGAAAAGCACTACAAATAACTATGAAAAGATTGAAACTTGGCCTGACATCATAATTTCAACCACAAAGCTACTTCTAAAGAGTTGAGAGGGTTACGGCAAAAACTAGATGCACTTCGTGTACAAACTAGACAATCTCTTTCGACATATGAGGGTTTCGGACGAGAACGCACCTATTACAAAGGGATTTCATTTTTAATAACTTTTTTAACTCCATACTTGTTGTGTGTTCAATATGCACCATGCAAAGGCACATCATCAATTTTCAACCCTTTCTGACTTCATTCGATATTTTTCATGCATTTAATGATTTATTTTGACGTAAATGACCCTGAAATTGAAAAGCACTAAAAATAACTGTGAAAAGGTTGAAACTTGGCATGACATCATAATTTCACCCACATAGAAACTTCTAAAGAGTTGAGAGGGTTACGGCAAAAACTGGATGCACTTCGTGTATAAACTGGAGAATCTCTTTCGAAGTATGAGGGTTTCGGACGAAAACGCATCTATTACAAAGGGATTTCATTTTTAATAACTTTTTTTAACTCTATACTTTTTGTGTGTTCAATATGCAACATTCAAAGGCACATCATCAAATTTCAACCCTTTATCACTTCATTTGATATTTTTCGTGCATTTAATAATTTATTTCGAGCTAAATGACCCTGAAATTGACAAGCAGTACAAATGAACTCTGAAAAGGTTGTAACTTAGCATGACATCATAACTTCACCCACATAGCAACTTCTAAAGAGTTGAGAGGGTTACGAAAAACAGTGGATGCCCTTCGTGTACAAACTGGACAATCTCTTTCGAAGTATGAGGGTCTCGGGCGAAAACGCATCTAGTACAAAGGGATTTCATTTTTAGTAACTTATCTTAACTCCATACTTTTTGTGTGTTCAATATGCACCATTCAAAGGCACATCATCAATTTTCAACCCTTTCTGACTTCATTTGATATTTTTCGTGCATTTAATGATTTATTTTGAGCTAAATGACCATGAAATTGAAAAGCAGTACAAATGAACTCTGGAAAGGTTGAAACTTGGCATGACATCATAATTTCACCCACATAGAAACTTCTAAAGAGTTGAGAGGGTTACGGCAAAAACTGGATGCACTTCGTGTACAAACTGGAGAATCTCTTTCGAAGTATGAGGGTTTCGGACGAAAACGCATCTATTACAAAGGGATTTCATTTTTAATAACTTTTTTTAACTCTATACTTTTTGTGTGTTCAATATGCAACATTCAAAGGCACATCATCAAATTTCAACCCTTTATCACTTCATTTGATATTTTTCGTGCATTTAATAATTTATTTCGAGCTAAATGACCCTGAAATTGACAAGCAGTAGAAATGAACTCTGAAAAGGTTGTAACTTAGCATGACATCATAACTTCGCCCACATAGCAACTTCTAAAGAGTTGAGAGGGTTACGAAAAACAGTGGATGCCCTTCGTGTACAAACTGGACAATCTCTTTCGAAGTATGAGGGTCTCGGGCGAAAACGCATCTAGTACAAAGGGATTTCATTTTTAGTAACTTATCTTAACTCCATACTTTTTGTGTGTTCAATATGCACCATTCAAAGGCACATCATCAATTTTCAACCCTTTCTGACTTCATTTGATATTTTTCGTGCATTTAATGATTTATTTTGAGCTAAATGACCATGAAATTGAAAAGCAGTACAAATGAACTCTGGAAAGGTTGAAACTTGGCATGACATCATAATTTCACCCACATAGAAACTTCTAAAGAGTTGAGAGGGTTACGGCAAAAACTGGATGCACTTCGTGTACAAACTGGAGAATCTCTTTCGAAGTATGAGGTTTACGGACGAAAACGCATCTATTACACAGGGATTTCATTTTTAATAACTTTTTTTAACACCATACTTTTTGTGTGTTCAGTATGCACCATTCAAAGGCACATCATCAAATTTCAACCCGTTATCACTTCATTTGATATTTTTCATGCATTTAATGATTAATTTCGAGCTAAATGATCCTGAAATTGAAAAGCAGTACAAATGAACTCTGAAAAGGTTGTAACTTGGCATGACATCATAACTTCACCCACATAGAAACTTCTAAAGAGTTGAGAGGGTTACGAAAAACAGTGGATGCCCTTCGTGTACAAACTGGACAATCTCTTTCGAAGTATGAGGGTCTCGGACGAAAACGCATCTATTACAAAGGGATTTCATTTTTATTAACTTATCTTAACTCCATACTTTTTGTGTGTTCAATATGCACCATTCAAAGGCACATCATCAATTTTCAACCCTTTCTGACTTCATTCGATATTTTTCACGCATTTAATGATTTATTTTGAGCTAAATGACCCTGAAATTGAAAATCACTACAAATAACTGTGAAAAGGTTGAAACTTAGCATGACATCATAATTTCACCCACGAAGCAACTTCTAAAGAGTTGAGAGGGTTACGGCAAAAACTGGATGCACTTCGTGTACAAACTGGACAATCTCTTTCGAATTATGAGGGTTTCGGACGAAAACACATCTATTACAAAGGGATTTCATTTTTAATAACTTATTTTAACTCCATACTTATTGTGTGTTCAATATGCACCATTCAAAGGCACATCAACAATTCTCAACTCTTTCTGACTTCATTCGATATTTTTCATGCATTTAATGATTAATTTCGAGCTAAATGACCCAGAAATTGAAAAGCAGTACAAATGAACTCTGAAAAGGTTGTAACTTGGCATGACATCAGAATTTCACCCACATAGCAACTTCTAAAGAGTTGAGAGGGTTACGAAAAACTGTGGATGCCCTTCGTGTACAAACTGGACAATCTCTTTCGAAGTATGAGGGTCTCGGACGAAAATGCATCTATTACAAAGGGATTTCATTTTTAGTAACTTATCTTAACTCCATACTTTTTGTGTGTTCAATATGCACCATTCAAAGGCACATCATCAATTTTCAACCCTTTCTGACTTCATTTGATATTTTTCATGCATTTAATGATTTATTTTGAGCTAAATGACCCTGAAATTGAAAAGCAGTACAAATGAACTCTCGAAAGGTTGAAACTTGGCATGACATCATAATTTCACCCACATAGAAACTTCTAAAGAGTTGAGAGGGTTACGGCAAAAACTGGATGCACTTCGTGTACAAACTGGAGAATCTCTTTCGAAGTATGAGGGTTACGGACGAAAACGCATCTATTACACAGGGATTTCATTTTTAATAACTTTTTTTACCACCATACTTTTTGTGTGTTCAGTATGCACCATTCAAAGGCACATCATTAAATTTCAACCCTTTATCACTTCATTTGATATTTTTCATGCATTTAATGATTAATTTCGAGCTAAATGACCCTGAAATTGAAAAGCAGTACAAATGAACTCTGAAAAGGTTGTAACTTGGCATGACATCATAACTTCACCCACGAAGCAACTTCTAAAGAGTTGAGAGGGTTACGGCAAAAACTGGATGCACTTCGTGTACAAACTGGACAATCTCTTTCGAAGTATGAGGGTTTCGGACGAAAACACATCTATTACAAAGGGATTTCATTTTTAATAACTTATTTTAACTCCATACTTTTTGTGTGTTCAATACGCACCATTCAAAGGCACATCATCAATTTCCAACCCTTTGTGACTTCATTTGATATTTTTCGTGCATTTAATGATTTACTTCGAGCTAAATGACCCTGAAATTGAAAAGCAGTACAAATGAACTCTGAAAAGGTTGTAACTTGGCATGACATCATAACTTCACCCACATAGAAACTTCTAAAGAGTTGAGAGGGTTACGAAAAATACTGGATGCTCTTTGTGTACAAACTGGACAATCTCTTTCGATGTATGAGGGTCTCGGACGAAAACGCATCTATTACAAAGGGATTTCATTTTTATTAACTTATCTTAACTCCATACTTTTTGTGTGTTCAATATGCACCATTCAAAGGCACATCATCAATTTTCAACCCTTTCTGACTTCATTCGATATTTTTCACGCATTTAATGATATATTTTGAGCTAAATGACCCTGAAATTGAAAATCACTACAAATAACTGTGAAAAGGTTGAAACTTGCCATGACATCATAATTTCACCCACATAGAAACTTCTAAAGAGTTGAGAGGGTTACGGCAAAAACTGGATGCACTTCGTGTACAAACTGGAGAATCTCTTTCGAAGTATGAGGGTTACGGACGAAAACGCATCTATTACATAGGGATTTCATTTTTAATAACTTATTTTAACTCCATACTTTTTGTGTGTTCAATATGCACCATTCAAAGGCACATCATCAAATTTCAACCCTTTATCACTTCATTTGATATTTTTCATGCATTTAATGATTAATTTCGAGGTAAATGACCCTGAAATTGAAAAGCAGTACAAATGAACTCTGAAAAGGTTGTAACTTGGCATGACATCATAACTTCACCCACATAGCAACTTCTAAAGAGTTGAGAGGGTTACGAAAAACAGTGGATGCCCTTCGTGTACAAACTGGACAATCTCTTTCGAAGTATGAGGGTCTCAGACGAAAACGCATCTATTACAAAGGGATTTCATTTTTAGTAACTTATCTTAACTCCATACTTTTTGTGTGTTCAATATGCACCATTCAAAGGCACATCATCAATTTTCAACCCTTTCTGACTTCATTCGATATTTTTCACGCATTTAATGATTTATTTTGAGCTAAATGACCCTGAAATTGAAAATCACTACAAATAACTGTGAAAACGTTGAAACTTGGCATGACATCATAATTTCACCCACGAAGCAACTTCTAAAGAGTTGAGAGGGTTACGACAAAAACTGGATGCACTTCGTGTACAAACTGGACAATCTCTTTCGAAGTATGAGGGTTTCGGACGAAAACACATCTATTACAAAGGGATTTCATTTTTAATAACTTATTTTAACTCCATACTTATTGTGTGTTCAATATGCACCATTCAAAGGCACATCAACAATTCTCAACCCTTTCTGACTTCATTCGATATTTTTCATGCATTTAATGATTTATTTTGAGCTAAATGACCCTGAAATTAAAAAGCACTACAAATAACTGTTAAAAGGTTGAAACTTGGCATGACATCAGAATTTCACCCCCATAGAAACTTCTAAAGAGTTGAGAGGGTTACCGCAAAAACTAGATACACTTCGTGTACAAACTGGAGAATCTCTTTCGAAGTATGAGGGTTTCGGACGAGAACGCATCTATTACAAAGGGATTTCATTTTTAATAACTTATTTTAACTCCATACTTTTTGTGTGTTCAATACGCACCATTCAAAGGCACATCATCAATTTCCAACCCTTTGTGACTTCATTTGATATTTTTCGTGCATTTAATGATTTATTTTGAGCTAAATAACCCTAAAATTGAAAAGCAGTACAAATGAACTCTAAAAAGGTTGAAACTTTGCATGACACCATAATTTCACCCACATAGAATCTTGTAAAGAGTTGAGAGGGTTACGGCAAAAACTGGATGCAATTCGTGTACAAACTGGAGAATCTCTTTCGAAGTATGGGGGTTTCGGACGAGAACGCATCTATTACAAAGGGATTTCATTTTTAATAACTTATTTTAACTCCATAAATTTTGTGTGTTAAATATGCACCATTCAAAGGCACATCATCAATTTTCAACCCTTTCTGACTTCATTTGATATTTTTCGTGCATTTAATGAATTACTTCGAGCTAAATGACCCTGAAATTGAAAAGCAGTACAAATGAACTCTGAAAAGGTTGTAACTTGGCATGACATCATAACTTCACCCACATAGAAACTTCTAAAGAGTTGAGAGGGTTACGACAAAAACTGGATGCTCTTCGTGTACAAACTGGTCAATCTCTTTCGAAGTATGACGGTTTCACACGAAAATGCATCTATTACAAAGGGATTTCATTTTTAATAACTTATTTTAACTCCATACTTTTTGTGTGTTCAATATGCACCACTGAAAGGGATATCATCAATTTTCAACCCTTTCTGACTTCATTTGATATTTTTCATGCATTTAATGATTTATTTTGACCTAAATAACCCTGAAATTGAAAAGCAGTACAAATGAACTCTGAAAAGGTTGAAACTTGGCATGACATCATAATTTCACCCACATAGCAACTTGAAAGAGTTGAGAGGGTTACGGCAAAAACTAGATGCACTTCGTGTACAAACTGGAGAATCTCTTTCGAAGTATGCGGGTTTCGGACGAAAACACATTTATTACAAAGGGATTTCATTTTTAATAACTTTTTTAACTCCATACTTTTTGTGTGTTCAATATCCACCATTCAAAGGCACATCATCAATTTTCAACCTTTTCTGATTTCATTTGATACTTTTCGTGTATTTAATGATTTATTTTGAGCTAAGTGACACTGAAATTGAAAAGCACTACAAATTCACTCTGAAAAGGTTGTAACTTTGCATGATATCATAATTTCACCTCCATAGCAACTTCTAAAGAGTTGAGAGGGTTACGGCAAAAAATTGGATGCACTTCATGTACAAACTGGTCAATCTCTTTCGAAGTATGACGGTTTCGCACAAAAATGCATCTATTACAAAGGGATTTCAGTTTTAATAACTTATTTTAACTCCATACTTTTTGTGTGTTCAATATGCACCATTCAAAGGCACATCATCAATTTTCAACCCTTTCTGACTTCATTTGATATTTTTCATGCATTTAATTATTAATTTTGAGCTAAATGACCCTGAAATTGAAAAGCACTACAAATAACTGTGAAAAGGTTGAAACTTGGCATGACATCATAATTTCGCCCACAAAGAAACTTCTAAAGGGTTGAGAGGGTTACGGCAAAAACTGGATGCACTTCGTGTAGAAACTGGACAATCTCTTTCGAAGTATGAGGGTTTCGGACGAAAACGCATCTATTACAAAGGGATTTCATTTTTAATAACTTATTTTAACTCCATACTTATCGTGTGTTCAATATGCCCCATTCAAAGGCGCATCATCAATTTTCAACCCTTTCTGACTTCATTCGATATTTTTCACGCATTTACTGATTTATTTTGAGCTAAATGACCCTGAAATTGAAAATCACTACAAATAACTGTGAAAAGGATGAAACTTGGCATGACATCATAATTTCACCCACAAAGCAACTTCTAAAGAGTTGAGAGGGTTACGGCAAAAACTGGATGCACTTCGTGTACAAACTGGACAATCTCTTTCGAAGTATGAGGGTTTCGGACGAAAACACATCTATTACAAAGGGATTTCATTTTTAATAACTTATTTTAACTCCATACTTATTGTGTGTTCAATATGCACCATTCAAAGGCACATCAACAATTCTCAACCCTTTGTGACTTCATTCGATATTTTTCATGCATTTAATGATTTATTTTGAGCTAAATGACCCTGAAATTGAAAAGCACTACAAATAACTGTTAAAAGGTTGAAACTTGGCATGACATCAGAATTTCACCCCCATAGAAACTTCTAAAGATTTGAGAGGGTTACCGCAAAAACTAGATGCACTTCGTGTACAAACTGGAGAATCTCTTTCGAAGTATGAGGGTTTCGGACGAGAACGCATCTATTACAAAGGATTTCATTTTTAATAACTTATTTTAACTCCATAAATTTTGTGTGTTCAATATCCACCATTCAAAGGCACATCATCAATTTTCAACCCTTTCTGACTTCATTTGATATTTTTCGTGTAGTTAATGATTTATTTTGAGCTAACTGACCCTGAAATTGAAAAGCAGTACAAATTCACTCTGAAAAGGTTGTAACTTGGCACGACATCATAATTTCACACCCATATCAACTTCTAAAGAGTTGAGAGGGTTACGAAAAAAGTGGATGCTCTTCTTGTACAAACTAGACAAGTCTTTCGAAGTATGAGGGTCTCGGACAAAAACGCATCTATTACAAAGGGATTTCATTTTTAACAACGTATTTTAACTCCATATTTTTTGTGTGTTCAATATGCACCATTCAAAGGAACATCATCATTTTTCAACCCTTTCTAACTTCATTTGATATTTTTCGTGTATTTAATGATTTATTTTGAGCTAAATGACAAAGAATTTCAAAAGCAGTACAAATTAACTCTGAAAAGGTTGTAACTTGGCATGACATCATAATTTCACCCACATAGAAACTTCTAAAGAGTTGAGAGGGTATGGCAAAAACTGGATCCACTTCGTGTACAAAGTAGACAATCTCTATTAAAGTATGAGGGTTTCGGATGAAAACGCATGTCTTACAAAGGGATTCCATTTTTAATAACTTATTTTAACTCCATACTTTTTGTGTGGTCAATATGCACCATTCAAATACACCTCATCAGTTTTCAACGCTTTCTAACTTCATTTGATATTTTTCATGCATTTTATGATATATTTTGAGCTAAATGACCCTGAAATCGGAAAGCACAACAAATGAACTATGAAAAGGTTGAAACTAGGCATGACATCATAATTTCTACCACATACAAACTTATAAAGAGTTGAAACGGATACGGCAAAAATTGGATGCACTTTATGTACAAATTGACAATCTGTTTCGAAGTATTATGGTTTCAGACAAAAACGCATCTATTACAAAGGGACTTCATTTTCAATAACTTATTTTAACTCCATACTTTTTTGTGTTCAATATGCACCATTCAAAGGCACATCATCAATATAAAACCCTTTCTGACTTCATTTGATATTTTTCATGCATTTAATGATTTATTTTGAGCTAAATGACCCTGAAATTGAAAAGCAATACAAATAACTGTGAAAAGGTTGAAACTTGGCATGACATCATAATTTCACCCACATAGCAACTTCTAAAGAGTTGAGAAGGTTACGGCAAAAACTGGATGCAGTTCGTTTACAAACTGGACAATCTCTTTCGAAGTATGAGGGTTTCGGACAAAAACACATCTGTTACAAAGGTATTTCATTTTTAATAACTTATTTTAACTCCATACTTATTGTGTGTTCAATATGCACCATTCAAAGGCACATCATCAATTTTCAACTCTTTCTGACTTCATTTGATATTTTTCATGCATTTAATGATTTATTTGGAGCTAAATGACCCTGAAATTGAAAAGCACTACAAATAACTGTGAAAAAGTTGAAACTTGGCATCACATCATAATTTCACCCACATAGCAACTTCTAAAGAGTTTTGAAGCTTACGGCAAAAACTGGCTGCACTTCGTTTACAAA
The DNA here is from genome assembly GCA_022496015.1 of Hordeum marinum. Classification (NCBI taxonomy): domain Eukaryota; kingdom Viridiplantae; phylum Streptophyta; class Magnoliopsida; order Poales; family Poaceae; genus Hordeum; species Hordeum marinum. The sequence continues at coordinate 20,808,182 of CM039674.1, read as the reverse complement.
TTGGACAATCTCTTTCGAAGTATGAGGGTTTCGGATAAAAACGCATCTATTACTAAGGGATTTCATTTTTAATAACTTATTTTAACTTCATACTTTTTGTGTGTTCAATATGCACCATTCAAAGGCACATCATCAATTTTCAACCCTTTCTCACTTCATTTAATATTTTTCATGCATTTAATGATTTATTTTGAGCTAAATGACCCTGAAATTGAAAAGCAGTACAAATAACTGTTAAAAGATTGAAACTTGGCATGACATCATAATTTCACCCACAAAGCAACTTCTAAAGAGTTGAGAGGGTTACGGCAAAAACTGGATGCACTTCCTGTACAAACTGGACAATCTCTTTCGAAGTATGAGGGTTTCGGACGAAAACGCATCTATTACAAAGGGATTTCATTACTAATAACTTATTTTAACCCCATACTTGTTGTGTGTTCAATATGCACCATTCAAAGGCACAATATCAATTTTCAACCCTTTCTGACTTCATTTGATATTTTTCATGCATTTAATGATGTATTTTGAGCGAAATGACCCTGCAATTGAAAAGCACTACAAATAACTGTGAAAAGGTTGAAACTTGGCATGACATCATAATTTCACCCACAAAGTAACTTCTAAAGAGTTGAGAGGGTTACGGCAAAAACTGGATGCACTTCGTGTACAAACTAGACAATCTCTTTCGAGGTAAGAGGGTTTCGGACGAAAACACATCTATTACAAAGGGATTTCATTTGTCATAACTTATTTTAAATCCATACTTATTGTGTGTTCAATATGCACCATTCAAAGGCACATCATCAATTTTAAACCCTTTTTGACTTCATTTGATATTTTTCATGCATTTAATGATTTATTTTGAGCTAAATGAGCCTGAAATTGAAAAGCACTACAAATAACTATTAAAAGGTTGAAACTTGGCATGACATCATAATTTCACCCGCATAGAAACTTCTAAAGAGTTGAGAGGGTTACCGCAAAAACTAGATGCACTTCGTGTACAAACTGGAGAATCTCTTTCGAAGTATGAGGGTTTGGGACGAGAACGCATCTATTACAAAGGGATTTCATTTTTAATAACTTATTTTAACTCCGTACTTTTTGTGTGTTCAATATGCACCATTCAAAGGCACATCATCAATTTTCAACCCTTTCTGACTTCATTTGATATTTTTCGTGCATTTAATGATTTATTTCGAGCTAAATAACCCTTAAATTGGAAAGCAGTACAAATGAACTCTTAAAAGGTTGAAACTTGACATGACATTATAATTTCACCCACATACCAACTTGTGAAGAATTGAGAGGGTTACGGGAAAAACTGGATGCACTTCGTGTACAAAGTGGAGAATCTCTTTCGAAGTATGGGGGTTTCGGACGAGAACGCATCTATTACAAAGGGATTTCATTTTTAATAACTTATTTTAACTCCATGATTTTTGTGTGTTCAATATCCACCATTCAAAGGCACATCATCAAATTTCAACCCTTTTTGACTTCATTTGATATTTTTCGTGTATTTAATGATTTATTTTGAGCTAAGTGACCCTGAAATTGAAAAGCACTACAAATTCACTCTGAAAAGGTTGTAACTTGGCATGACATCATAAATTCACCTCCATAGCAACTTCTAAAGAGTTGAGAGGGTTATGGCAAAAACTGGATGCACTTCGTGTACAAACTGGTCAATCTCTTTCGAAGTATGACGGTTTCGCACAAAAATGCATCTTTACAAAGGGATTTCATTTTTAATAACTTATTTTAACTCCATACTTTTTGTGTGTTCAATATGCACCATTCAAAGGCACATCATCAATTTTCAACCCTTTCTGACTTCATTTGATATTTTTCATGCATTTAATGATTAATTTTCAGCTAAATGACCCTGAAATTGAAAAGCACTACAAATATCTGTTAAAAGATTGAAACTTGGCATGACATCATAATTTCGCCCACAAAGAAACTTCTAAAGAGTTGAGAGGGTTACGGCAAAAACTGGATGCACTTCCTGTAGAAACTGGACAATCTATTTCGAAGTATGAGGGTTTCGGACGAAAACGCATCTATTACAAAGGGATTTCATTTTTAATAACCTATTTTAACTCCATACTTATTGTGTGTTCAATATGCACCATTCAAAGGCACATCATCAATTTTCAACCCTTTCTGACTTCATTCGATATTTTTCACGCATTTAATGATTTATTTTGAGCTAAATGACACTGAAATTGAAAAGGAGTACAAATGAACTCTAAAAAGGTTGAAACATGGCATGACATCATAATTTCACCCACATAGCAACTTCTAAAGATTTGAGATGGTTACGGCAAAAACTGGATGCACTTCGTGTACAAACTGGAGAATATCTTTCGAAGTATGTGGGTTTCGGAAAAAAACGCATCTATTACAAAGGGATTTCATTTTTAATCACTTATTTTAACTCCATACATTTTTTGTGTTCAATATGCACCATTCAAAGGCACATCATCAATTTTCAATCCTTTCTGACTTCATTTGATATTTTTCATGCATTTAATGATTTATTTTGAGCTAAATGACCCTGGAATTGAAAAACACTACAAATAACTGTGAAAAGGTTGAAACTTGGCATGACATCATAATTTCAACCACATACAAACTTATAAAGAGTTGAAACGATTACAGCAAAAACTAGATGCACTTCATGTACAAACTTGACAATCTCTTTCGAAGTATTAGGGTTTCGGAGAAAAACACATCTATTACAAAGGGATTTCATTTTCAATAACTTATTTTAACTCCATACTTTTTTGTGTTCAATATGGACCATTCAATGGCACATCATCAATTTTGAACACTTTCTGACTTCATTTGATATTTTTCATGCATTTAATGATTTATTTTGAGCTAAATGACCGTGAAATTGAAAAGCACTACAAATAACTGTGAAAAGGTTGAAACTTGGCATCACATCATAATTTCACCCACATAGCAACTTCTAAAGAGTTGAGAAGGTTACGGCAAAAACTGGATGCACTTCGTTTACAAACTGGACAATCTCTTTCGAAGTATCAGGGTTTCGGACAAAAACGCATCTATTACTAAGGGATTTCATTTTTAATAACTTATTTTACCTCCATACTTTTTGTGTGTTCAATATGCACCATTCAATGGCACATCATCAATTTTCAACCCTTTCTGACTTCAATTGATATTTTTCATGCATTTAATGCTTTATTTTGAGCTAAATGACTCTGAAATTGAAAAGCACTACAAGTAACTGTTAAAAGATTGCAACTTGGAATGACATCATAATTTCACCCACAAAGCAGCTTCTAAAGATTTGAGAGCGTTACGGCAAAAACTGGATGCACTTCGTTTACAAATTGGACAATCTCCTTCAAAGTGTGAGGGTTTCGGACGAAAACACATCTATTACAAAGGGATTTCATTTTTAATAACTTATTTTAACTCCATACTTATTGTGTGTTCAATATGCACCATTCAAACGCACATCATCAATTTTCAACCCTTTCTGACTTCATTTGATATTTTTCATGCATTTATTGATTTATTTTGAGGTAAATGACCCAGAAATTTAAAAGCACTGCAAATAACTGTTAACAGGTTGAAGCTTGGCATGACATCATAATTTCACCTACATAGAAACTTCTAAAGATTTGAGAGGGTTACCACTAAAACTGGATGCACTTCGTGTACAAACTGGAGAATCTCTTTTGAAGTATGAGGGTTTCGGAAGAGAACGCATCTATTACAATGGGATTTCATTTTTAATACTTTATTTTAACTCCATACGTTTTGTGTGTTCAATATGCACCATTCAAAGGCACATCATCAATTTTCAACCCTTTCTGACTTCATTTGATATTTTTCATGCATTTAATGATTTATTTTGAGCTAAATGACCCTGAAATTGAAAAGCACTACAAATAACTGTGAAAAGGTTGAAACTTGGCATGACATCATAATTTCACCCACAAAGTAACTTCTAAAGAGTTGAGAGCGTTACGGCAAAAACTGGATGCACTTCATGTACAAACTGGATAATCTCTTTCGAAGTATGAGCGTTTCGGACAAAATTGCATCTATTACTAAGGGATTTCATTTTTAATAAATTATTTTAACTCCATACTTTTTGTGTGTTCAATATGCACCATTCAAAGGCACATCGTCAATTTTCAACCCTTTCTGACTTGATTTGATATTTTTCATGCATTTAATGATTTATTTTGCGCTAAATGACCCTGAAATTGAAAAGCACTAAAAATAGCTGTTAAAAGGTTGAAACTTGGCATGACATAATAATTTCACCCACAAAGCAACTTCTAAAGAGTTGAGAGGGTTATGGCAAAAACTGGATGCACTTCGGGTACAAACTAGACAATCTCTTTGGAAGAATGAGGGTTTCGGACGAAAACGCATCTATTACAAAGGGATTTCATTTTTAATAACTTATTTTAACTCCATACTTATTGTGTGTTCAATATGCACCACTCAAAGGCACATCATCCATTTTCAACCCTTTCTGACTTCATTTGATATTTTTCATGCATTTAATGATTTATTTTGAGCTAAATGACCCTGAAATTGAAAAGCACTACAAATAACTGTTAAAAGGTTGAAACTTGTCATGACATCATAATTTCACCCACAAAGCAACTTCTAAAGAGTTGAGAGGGTTACGGCAAAAACTGGATGCACTTCGTGTACAAACTAGACAATCTCTTTCGAAGTAAGAGGGTTTCGGACGAAAACGCATCTATTACAAAGAGATTTCATTTTTAATAACTTATTTTAACTCCATACTTATTGTGTGTTCAATATTCACCATTCAAAAGAACATCATCAATTTTCAATCCTTTCTGACTTCATCTGATATTTTTCATGCCTTTAATGATTTATTTTGAGCTAAATGACCCTGAAATTGAAAAGCACTAGAAATAACTGTGAAAAGGTTGAAACCTGGAATGACATCATAATTTCACCCTCATAGAAACTTCTAAAGAGTTGAGAGGGTTACCGCAAAAACTGGATACACTTCGTGTACAAACTGGAGAATCTCTTTCGAAGTATGAGAGTTTCGGACAAGAACGCATCTATTACAAAGGGATTTCATTTTTAATAACTTATTTAAACTCCATACTTTTTGTGTGTTCAATATGCACAATTCAAATGCACCTCATCAATTATCAACCCTTTTTTCTGACTACATTTGATATTTTTCATGCATTTAATGATTTATTTAGAGCTAAATGACCTTGAAATTGAAAGGCACAACAAAATAACTATGAAAAGGTTGAAACTTGGCATGACATAGTAATTTCAACCACATGTAAACTTCTAAAGAGTTGAGAGGGTTACGACAAAAACGGGATGCACATCGTGTACAAATTGGACAATCTCTTTCGAAGTATGAGGGTTTCGAACGAAAACGGATCTATTACAACGGAATTTCATTTTTAATAACTTATTTTAACTCCATAGTTTTTCTGTGTTCAATATGCACAATTCAAAGGCACATAATCAATTTTCAACCCTTTCTGACTTCATTTGTTATTTTTCATGCATTTAAAGATTTATTTTGAGCTAAATGACCCTAAAATTGAAAAGCACTACAAATAACTGTGAATAGGTTGAAACTTGGCATGACATCATAAATTTACCCACATAGAAACTTCTAAAGATTCAAGAGGGTTACGGCAAAAACTGTATGCACTTCGTGTACAAACTTGAGAATCTCTTTCGAAGTATGTGGGTTTCAGACAAGAACGCATCTATTACAAAGGGATTTCATTTTTAATAACTTGTTTTAACTCCATACATTTTTTGTGTTCAATATGCACCATTCAAAGGCACATCATCAATTTTCAACCCTTTCTGACTTCATTTGATATTTTTCATGGATTTAATGATTTATTTTGAGCTAAATGACCCTGAAATTGAAAAGCACTACAAATAACTGTGAAAAGGTTGAAACTTGGCATGACATCATAATTTCACCCACAAAGTAACTTCTAAAGAGTTGAGAGCGTTACGGCAAAAACTGGATGCACTTCGTGTACAAACTGGAGAATCTCTTTCGAAGTATGACGGTTTCGGACAAAAACGCATCTATTACTAAGGGATTTCATTTTTAATAAATTATTTTAACTCCATACTTTTTGTGTGTTCAATATGCACCATTCAAAGGCACATCGTCAATTTTCAATCCTTTCTGACTTCATTTGATATTTTTCATGCATTTAATGATTTATTTTGAGCTAAATGACCCTGAAATTGAAAAGCACTACAAATAACTGTTAAAAGGTTGAAACTTGGCATGACATCATAATTTCACCCACAAAGCAACTTCTAAAGAGTTGAGAGGGTTACGGCAAAAACTGGATGCACTTCGTGTACAAACTGGACAATCTCTTTCGAAGAATGAGTGTTTCGGACAAGAACGGATCTATTACAAAGGGATTTCGTTTTTAATAACTTATTTTAACTCCATACTTATTGTGTGTTCAATATGCACCATTCAAAGGCACATCATCAATTTTCAACCCTTTCTGACTTCATTTGATATTTTTCATGCATTTAATGATTTATTTTGAGCTAAATGACCCTGAAATTTAAAAGCACTACAAATAACTGTTAAAAGTTTGAAACTTGGCATGACATCATAATTTCACCCACAAAGCAACTTCTAAAGAGTTGAGAGGGTTACGGCAAAAACTGGATGCACTTCGTGTACAAACTAGACAATCTCTTTCGAAGTAAGAGGGTTTCGGACGAAAACGCATCTATTACTAAGGGATTTCATTTTTAATAACTTATTTTAACTCCATACTTATTGTGTGTTCAATATGCACCATTCAATAGAACATCCTCAATTTTCAATCCTTTCTGACTTCATTTGATATTTTTCATGCATTTAATGATTTATTTTGAGTTAAATGACCCTGAAATTGAAAAGCACTACAAATAACTGTGAAAAGGTTGAAACCTGGAATGGCATTGTAATTTCACCCACATAGAAACTTCTAAAGAGTTGAGAGGGTTACCGCAAAAACTGGATGGACTTCGTGTACAAACTGGAGAATCTCTTTCGTAGTATGAGGGTTTCGGACAAGAACGCATCTATTACAAAGGGATTTCATTTTTAATAACTTATTTAAACTCCATACTTTTTGTGTGTTCAATATGCACAATGCAAATGCACCTCATTAATTTTCAACCCTTTTTTCTGACTACATTTGATATTTTTCATGCATTTAATGATTTATTTAGAGCTAAATGACGTTGAAATTGAAAGGCACAAAAAAATAACTATGAAAAGGTTGAAACTTGGCATGACATAGTAATTTCAACCACATATAAATTTCTAAAGAGTTGAGAGGGTTACGACAAAAACTGGATGCACATCGTGTACAAATTGGACAATCTCTTTCGAAGTATGAGGGTTTCGGACGAAAACGCATCAATTACAACGGAATTTCATTTTTAATAACTTATTTTAACTCCATAGTTTTTGTTTGTTCAATATGCACAATTCAAAGGCACAGAATCAATTTTCAACCCTTTCAGACTTCATTTGATATTTTTCATGCATTTAAAGATTTATTTTGAGCTAAATGACCCTGAAATTGAAAACCACTACAAATATCTGTGAAAAGGTTGAAACTTGGCATGACATCATAAATTCACCCACATAGAAACTTCTAAAGATTCGAGAGGGTTACGGCAAAAACTGGATGCTCTTCGTGTACAAACTGGAGAATCTCTTTCGAAGTATGTGGGTTTCGGACAAAAACGCATCTATTACAAAGGGATTTCATTTTTAATAACTTATTTTAACTCCATACATTTTTTGTGTTCAATATGCACCATTCAAAGGCACATCATCAATTTTTAATCCTTTCTGACTTCATTTGATAATTTTCATGCATTTAATGATTTATTTTGAGCTAAATGACCCTGGAATTTAAAAGCACTACAAATAACTGTGAAAAGGTTGAAACTTGGCATGACATCGTAATTTCACCCACAAAGCAACTTCTAAAGATTTGAGAGGGTTACGGCAAAAACTAGATGCACTTCGTGTACAAACTAGACAATCTCTTTCGAAGTATGATGGTCTCGGACGAAAACGCATCTATTACAAAGGGATTTCATTTTTAGTAACTTATTTTAACTCCATACTTTTTGTGTGTTAAATATGGACCATTCAAAGGCACATCATCAATTTTCAACCCTTTCTGACTTCATTTGATATTTTTCGTGCATTTAATGATTTATTTTGACCTTAATGACCCTAATATTAAAAAGCAGTACAAATGAACTATGAAAAGATTGTAACTTGGCCTGACATCATAATTTCACCCACATAGCAACTTCTAAAGAGTTGAGAGGGTTACCTCTAAAATTGGATGCACTTCGTGTACAAACTGGAGAATCTCTTTCGAAGTATGACGGTTTCGGACGAGAACACATCTATTACAATGGGATTTCATTTTTAATACCTTATTTTAACTCCATACTTTTTGTGTGTTCCATATGCACCATTCAAAGGCACATCATCAATTTTCAACCCTTTCTGACTTCATTTGATATTTTTCATGCATTTAATGATTTATTTTGAGCTAAATGACCCTGAAATTGAAAAGCACTACAAATAACTGTGAAAAGGATGAAACTTGGCATGACATCATAATTTCACCCACAAAGTAACTTCTAAAGAGTTGAGAGCGTTACGGCAAAAACTGGATGCACTTCGTGTACAAACTGGACAATCTCTTTCGAAGTATGACGGTTTCGGACAAGAACGCATCTATTACAATGGGATTTCATTTTTAATACCTTATTTTAACTCCATACTTTTTGTGTGTTCAATATGCACCATTCAAAGGCACATTATCAATTTTCAACCCTTTCTGACATCAGTTGATATTTTTCATGCATTTAATGATTTATTTTGAGCTAAATGACCCTGAAATTGAAAAGCACTACAAATAACTGTGAAAAGGTTGAAACTTGGCATGACATCGTAATTTCACCCACAAAGCAACTTCTAAAGATTTGAGAGGGTTACGGCAAAAACTAGATGCACTTCGTGTACAAACTAGACAATCTCTTTCAAAGTATGAGGGTTTCGGACGAAAACGCATCTATTACAAAGGGATTTCATTTTTAATAACTTATTTTAACGCCATACTTATTGTGTGTTCAATATGCACCATTCAAAGGCACATCATCAATTTTCAACCCTTTCTGACTTCATTTGATATTTTTCATGCATTTAATGATTTATTTTGAGCTAAATGACCCTGAAATTTAAAAGCACTACAAATAACTGTTAAAAGTTTGAAACTTGGCGTGACATCATAATTTCACCCACAAAGCAACTTCTAAAGAGTTGAGAGGGTTATGGCAAAACCTGGATGCACTTCGTGTACAAACTAGACAATCTCTTTCGAAGTAAGAGGGTTTCGGACGAAAACGCATCTATTACAAAGGGATTTCATTTTTAATAACTTATTTTAACTCCATACTTATTGTGTGTTCAATATTCACCATTCAATAGAACATCATCAATTTTCAATCCTTTCTGACTTCATTTGATATTTTCCTGCATTTAATGATTTATTTTGAGTTAAAAGACCCTGAAATTGAAAAGCACTACAAATAACTGTGAAAAGGTTGAAACCTGGAATGACATTGTAATTTCACCCACATAGAAACTTCTAAAGAGTTGAGAGGGTTACCGCAAAAACTGGATGCACTTCGTGTTCAAACTGGAGAATCTCTTTCGAAGTATGAGGGTTTCGGACAAGAACGCATCTATTACAAAGGGATTTCATTTTTAATAACTTATTTAAACTCCATACTTTTTGTGTGTTCAATATACACAATTCAAATGCACCTCATTAATTTTCAACCCTTTTTCTGACTACATTTGATATTTTTCATGCATTTAATGATTTATTTAGAGCTAAATGACCTTGAAATTGAAAGGCACAACAAATTAACTATGAAAAGGTTGAAACTTGGCATGACATAGTAATTTCAACCACATATAAACTTCTAAAGAGTTGAGAGGGTTACGACAAAAACTGGATGCACATCGTGTACAAATTGGACAATCTCTTTCGAAGTATGAGGGTTTCGGACGAAAACGCATCTATTACAACGGAATTTCATTTTTAATAACTTATTTTAACTCCATAGTTTTTGTGTGTTCAATATGCACAATTCAAAGGCTCATCATCAATTTTCAACCCTTTCTGACTTCATTTGTTATTTTTCATGCATTTAAAGATTTATTTTGAGCTAAATGACCCGGAAATTGAAAACCACTACAAATAACTGTGAAAAGGTTGAAACTTGGCATGACATCATAAATTCACCCACATAGCAACTTCTAAAGATTCGAGAGGGTTACGGCAAAAACTGGATGCACTTCGTGTACAAACTGGAGAATCTCTTTCGAAGTATGTGGGTTTCGGTCAAAAACGCATCTATTACAAAGGGATTTCATTTTTAATAACTTATTTTAACTCCATACATTTTTTGTGTTCAATATGCACCATTCAAAGGCACATCATCAATTTTCAACCCTTTCTGACTTCATTTGATAATTTTCATGCATTTAATGATTTATTTTGAGCTAAATGACCCTGGAATTGAAAAGCACTACAAATAACTATGAAAAGGTTGAAACTTGGCATGACATCGTAATTTCACCCACAAAGCAACTTCTAAAGATTTGAGAGGGTTACGGCAAAAACTAGATGCACTTCGTGTACAAACTAGACAATCTCTTTCAAAGTATGAGGGTTTCGGACGAAAACGCATCTATTACAAAGGGATTTCATTTTTAATAACTTATTTTAAATCCATACTTTTTGTGTGTTCAATATGCACCATTGAAAGGCACATCATCAATTTCAACCCTTTCTGATTTCATTTGCTATTTTTCGTGCATTTAATGATTTATTTTGAGCTAAATGACACTGAAATTGAAAAGGAGTACAAACGAACTCTTAAAAGGTTGAAACATGGCATGACATCATAATTTCACCCACCTAGCAACTTCTAAAGATTTGAGATGGTTACGGCAAAAACTGGATGCACTTCGTGTACAAACTGGAGAATATCTTTCGAAGTATGTGGGTTTCGGACAAAAACGCATCTATTACAAAGGGATTTCATTTTTAATAACTTATTTTAACTCCATACATTTTTCGTGTTCAATATGCACCATTCAAAGGCACATCATCAATTTCAACCCTTTCTGATTTCATTTGCTATTTTTCGTGCATTTAATGATTTATTTTGAGCTAAATGACCCTGACATTGAAAAGCAGTACAAATGAACTCTGAAAAGATTGTAACTTGGCCTGACATCATAATTTCACCCACATAGCAACTTCTAAAGAGTTTTGAGGGTTACGGCAAAAACTGGATGCACTTCGTGTACAAACTGGACAATCTCTTTCAAAGTATGAGGGTTATGGACAAACAACGAATCTATTACAATGGGATTTATTTTTAAATAACTTATTTTAACTCCATACTTTTTGTGTGTTCCATATGCACCAGTCAAAGGCTCATCATCAATTTTCAACCCTTTCTGACTTCATTTGTTATTTTTCATGCATTTAAAGATTTATTTTGAGCTAAATGACACTGAAATTGAATAGGAGTACAAATGAACTCTAAAAAGGTTGAAACTTGGCATGACATCATAATTTCACCCACATAGCAACTTCTAAAGATTCGAGAGGGTTACGGCAAAAACTGGATGCACTTCGTGTACAAACTGGAGAATCTCTTTCGAAGTATGTGGGTTTCGGTCAAAAACGCATCTATTACAAAGGGATTTCATTTTTAATAACTTATTTTAACTCCATACATTTTTTGTGTTCAATATGCACCATTCAAAGGCACATCATCAATTTTCAACCCTTTCTGACTTCATTTGATAATTTTCATGCATTTAATGATTTATTTTGAGCTAAATGACCCTGGAATTGAAAAGCACTACAAATAACTATGAAAAGGTTGAAACTTGGCATGACATCGTAATTTCACCCACAAAGCAACTTCTAAAGATTTGAGAGGGTTACGGCAAAAACTAGATGCACTTCGTGTACAAACTAGACAATCTCTTTCAAAGTATGAGGGTTTCGGACGAAAACGCATCTATTACAAAGGGATTTCATTTTTAATAACTTATTTTAAATCCATACTTTTTGTGTGTTCAATATGCACCATTGAAAGGCACATCATCAATTTCAACCCTTTCTGATTTCATTTGCTATTTTTCGTGCATTTAATGATTTATTTTGAGCTAAATGACACTGAAATTGAAAAGGAGTACAAACGAACTCTTAAAAGGTTGAAACATGGCATGACATCATAATTTCACCCACCTAGCAACTTCTAAAGATTTGAGATGGTTACGGCAAAAACTGGATGCACTTCGTGTACAAACTGGAGAATATCTTTCGAAGTATGTGGGTTTCGGACAAAAACGCATCTATTACAAAGGGATTTCATTTTTAATAACTTATTTTAACTCCATACATTTTTCGTGTTCAATATGCACCATTCAAAGGCACATCATCAATTTCAACCCTTTCTGATTTCATTTGCTATTTTTCGTGCATTTAATGATTTATTTTGAGCTAAATGACCCTGACATTGAAAAGCAGTACAAATGAACTCTGAAAAGATTGTAACTTGGCCTGACATCATAATTTCACCCACATAGCAACTTCTAAAGAGTTTTGAGGGTTACGGCAAAAACTGGATGCACTTCGTGTACAAACTGGACAATCTCTTTCAAAGTATGAGGGTTATGGACAAACAACGAATCTATTACAATGGGATTTATTTTTAAATAACTTATTTTAACTCCATACTTTTTGTGTGTTCCATATGCACCAGTCAAAGGCACATCATCAATTTTCAACCCTTTCTAACTTCATTTGATATTTTTCATTCATTTAATGATTTATTTTGAGCTAAATGACACTGAAATTGAATAGGAGTACAAATGAACTCTAAAAAGTTGAAACATGGCATGACATCATAATTTCACCCACATAGCAACTTCTAAAGATTCGAGATGGGTACGGCAAAAACTGGATGCACTTCATGTACAAACTGGAGAATATCTTTCGAAGTATGTGGGTTTCGGACAAAAACGCATCTATTACAAAGGGATTTCCTTTTTAATAACTTATTTTAACTCCATACATTTTTTGTGTTCAATATGCACCATTCAAAGGCACATCATCAATTTTCAATCCTTTCTGACTTCATTTGATATTTTTCATGCATTTAATGATTTATTTTGAGCTAAATGACCCTGGAATTGAAAAGCACTACAAATAACTGTGAAAAGGTTGAAACTTGGCATGACATCGTAATTTCACCCACAAAGCAACTACTAAAGATTTGAGAGGGTTACGGCAAAAACTAGATGCACTTCGTGTACAAACTAGACAATCTCTTTCAAAGTATGAGGGTTTCGGACGAAAACGCATCTATTACAAAGGGATTTCATTTTTAATAACTTATTTTAAATCCATACTTTTTGTGTGTTCAATATGCACCATTGAAAGGCACATCATCAATTTCAACCCTTTCTGATTTCATTTGTTATTTTTCGTGCATTTAATGATTTATTTTGAGCTAAATGACACTGAAATTGAAAAGGAGTACAAACGAACTCTTAAAAGGTTGAAACATGGCATGACATCATAATTTCACCCACCTAGCAACTTCTAAAGATTTGAGATGGTTACGGCAAAAACTGGATGCACTTCGTGTACAAACTGGAGAATATCTTTCGAAGTATGTGGGTTTCGGACAAAAACGCATCTATTACAAAGGGATTTCATTTTTAATAACTTATTTTAACTCCATACATTTTTCGTGTTCAATATGCACCATTCAAAGGCACATCATCAATTTCAACCCTTTCTGATTTCATTTGCTATTTTTCGTGCATTTAATGATTTATTTTGAGCTAAATGACCCTGAAATTGAAAAGCAGTACAAATTAACTCTGAAAAGATTGTAACTTGGCCTGACATCATAATTTCACCCACATAGCAACTTCTAAAGAGTTTTGAGGGTTACGGCAAAAACTGGATGCACTTCGTGTACAAACTGGACAATCTCTTTCGAAGTATGAGGGTTATGGACAAACAACGAATCTATTACAATGGGATTTATTTTTAAATAACTTATTTTAACTCCATACTTTTTGTGTGTTCCATATGCACCAGTCAAAGGCACATCATCAATTTTCAACCCTTTCTGACTTCATTTGATATTTTTCATTCATTTAATGATTTATTTTGAGCTAAATGACACTGAAATTGAAAAGGAGTACAAATGAACTCTAAAAAGGTTGAAACATGGCATGACATCATAATTTCACCCACATAGCAACTTCTAAAGAATTGAGAGGGTTACGGCAAAAACTGGATGCACTTCGTGTACAAACTGGACAATCTCTTTCGAAGATTGAGGGTTTCGGACGAAAACGCATCTATTACAAAGGGATTTCATTTTTAATATCATATTTTAACTCCATACTTATTGTGTGTTCAATATGCACCATTCAAAGGCACATCATCAATTTTCAACCCTTTCTGACTTCATTTGATATTTTTCATGCATTTAATGATTTATTTTGAGCTAAATGACCCTGAAATTGGAAAGCACTACAAATAACTGTGAAAAGGTTGAAACTTGGCATGACATCATAATTTCACCCACAAAGTAACTTCTAAAGAGTTGACAGCGTTACGGCAAAAATAGGATGCACTTCGTGTACAAACTGGACAATCTCTTTCGAAGTTTGAGGGTTTCGGACAAAAACACATCTATTACTAAGGGATTTCATTATTAATAAATTATTTTGACTCCATACTTTTTGTGTGTTCAATATGCACCATTCAAAGGCACATCGTCAATTTTCAACCCTTTCTGACTTCATTTGATATTTTTCATGCATTTAATGATTTATTTTGAGCTAAATGACCCTGAAACTGAAACGCACTACAAATAACTGTTAAAAGGTTGAAACTTGGCATGAAATCATAATTTCACCCACAAAGCAACTTCTAAAGAGTTGAGAGCGTTACGGCAAAAACTGGATGCACTTCGTGTACAAACTGGACAATCTCTTTCGAAGGTTGAGGGTTTCGGACGAAAACGCATCTATTACAAAGGGATTTCATTTTTAATAAATTATTTTAACTCCATACTTTTTGTGTGTTCAATATGCACCATTCAAAGGCACATCATCAATTTTCAACCCTTTCTGACTTCATTCTATATTTTTCATGCATTTAATGATTTATTTTGAGCTAAATGACCCTAAAATTGAAAAGCACTGCAAATAACTATTAAAAGGTTGAAACTTGGCATGACATCATAATTTCACCCACAAAGCAACTTCTAAAGAGTTGAGAGGGTTACGGCAAAAACTGGATGCACATCGTGTACAAATTGGACAATCTCTTTCGAAGTATGAGGGTTTCGGACAAGAACGCATCTATTACAAAGGGATTTCATTTTTAATAACTTATTTTAACTCCATACTTTTTGTGTGTTCAATATGCACAATTCAAATGCACCTCATGAATTTTCAACCCTTTTTTCTGACTACATTTGATATTTTTCATGCATTTAATGATTTATTTAGAGCTAAATGACCTTGAAATTGAAAGGCACAACAAATTAACTATGAAAAGGTTGAAACTTGGCATGACATAGTAATTTCAACCACATATAAACTTCTAAAGAGTTGAGAGGGTTACGACAAAAACTGGATGCATATCGTGTACAAATTGGACAATCTCTTTCGAAGTATGAGGGTTTCAGACGAAAACACATCTATTACAAAGGGATTTCATTTTTAATAACTTATTTTAACTCCATAGTTTTTGTGTGTTCAATATGCACAATTCAAAGGCACATAATCAATTTTCAACCCTTTCTGACTTCATTTGATATTTTTCATGCATTTAACGATTTTTTTTGAGCTAAATGACCATCAAATTGAAAAGCACTGCAAATAACTGTGAAAAGGTTGAAACTTGGCATGAGATCATAAATTCACCCACATAGAAACTTCTAAAGATTTGAGAGGATTACGGCAAAAACTTGATGCACTTCGTGTACAAACTAGACAATCTCTTTCGAAGCATGAGGGTTTCGGACAAGAACGCATGTATTACAAAGGGATTTCATTTTTAATACCTTATTTTAACTCCATACTTTTTGTGTGTTCAATATGCACCATTCAAAGGTACATCATCAATTTTCAACCCTTTCTGACTTCATTTGATATTTTTCATGCATTTAATGATTTATTTTGAGCTAAATGACCCTGAAATTGGAAAGCACTACAAATAACTGTGAAAAGGTTGAAACTTGGCATGACATCATAATTTCTCCCACAAAGTAACTTCTAAAGAGTTGAGAGCGTTACGGCAAAAACTGGACGCACTTCGTGTACAAACTGGACAATCTCTTTCGAAGTATGAGGGTTTCGGACAAGAATGAATCTATTACAAAGGGATTTGATTTTTAATAACTTATTTTAACTCCATACTTTTTATGTGTTCAATATGCACCATTCAAAGGCACATCATCAATTGTAACCCTTTCTGACTTCATTTGACATTTTTGGTGCATTTAATGATTTATTTTGAGCTAAATGACCCTGAAAATGAAAAGCAGTACAAATGAACTCTGAAAAGGTTGTAACTTGGCATGACATCATAATTTCACCCACATAGCAACTTCGAAAGAGTTTTGAGGGTTACGGCAAAAACTGGATGCACTTCGTGTACAAACTGGACAATCTCTTTCGAAGTATGAGGGTCTCGGACAAAAACGCATCTATGACAAAGGGATTAGATTTTTAATAACTTATTTTAACTCCATACTTTTTGTGTGTTCAATATGCACCATTCAAAGGCACATCATCAATTTCAACCCTTTCTGACTTCACTTGACATTTTTCGTGCATTTAATGATTTATTTTGAGCTAAATGACCCTGAAAATGAAAAGCAGTAAAAATGAACTCTGAAAAGGTTGTAACTTGGCATGACATCATAATTTCACCCACATAGCAACTTCGAAAGAGTTGACAAGGTTACGGCAAAAACTGGATGCACTTCGTGTACAAACTGGACAATCTCTTTCGAAGTATGAGGTTTCCGGACGAATACGCATCTATTAGAAAGAGATTTCATTTTTAAGAAATTATTTTAACTCCATACTTTTTGTGTGTTCAATATGCACATCATAAATTTTCAACCTTTTCTGACTTCCTTTGATATTTTTCGTGTATTTGATGATTTATTTTGAGCTAAATGACCCTGAAATTGAAAAGCAGTACAAATGAACTCTGAAAAGGTTTTAACTTGGCATGACATCATAATTTCACCCACATAGCAACTTCTAAAGAGTTGAGACGGTTACAGCAAAAACTGGATGCACTCCGTGTACAAACTGGACAATCTCTTTCAAAGTATGTGGGTTTCGGTCAAAAACGCATCTATTACAAAGGGATATCATTTTTAATAACTTATTTTAGCTCCATACTTTTTGTGTGTTCAATATGCACCATTCAAAGGCACATCATCAATTTTCAACCCTTTCTGACTTCATTTGATATTTTTCGTGCATTTAATGATTTATTTTGAGCTAAACGACCCTGAAATTGAAAAGCGGTACAAATGAACTCTAAAAAGGTTGTAACTGGGCATGACATCATAATTTCACCCACATAGAAAATTATAAAGAATTTAGACGGTTACGGCAAAAACTGGATGCACTTCGTGTACAAACTGGACAATCTCTTTCGAAGTATGATGGTCTCGGACGAAAACGCATCTATTACAAAGGGATTTCATTTTTAATAACTTATTTTAACTCCATACTTTTTGTGTGTTCAGTATGCACCATTCAAAGGCACATCATCAATTTTCAACCCTTTCTGACTTCATTTGATATTTTTCGTGCATTTAATGATTTATTTTCACCTTAATGACCCTGAAATTGAAAAGCGGTACAAATGAACTCTAAAAAGGTTGTAACTTGGCATGACATCATAATTTCACCCACAGAGCAACTTCTAAAGAATTGAGTCGGTTACGGCAAAAACTGGATGCACTTCGTGTACAATCTGGACAATCTCTTTCGAAGTATGAGGGTCTCGGACGAAAATGCATCTATTACAAAGGGATTTCATTTTTAATAACTTATTTTAACTCCATACTTTTTGTGTGTTCAATATGCACCATTCAAAGGCACATCATCAAATTCGAACCCTTTCTAACTTCATTTGATATTTTACATGCATTTAATGATTTATTTTGAGCTAAATGACCCTAAAATTGAAAAGCGGTACAAATGAACTCTATAAAGGTTGTAACTTGGCATGACATTATAATTTCACCCACATAGCAACTTCTAAAGAGTTGAGAAGGTTGCGGCAAAAACTGGATGGACTTCCTTTACAAACTGGATAATCTCTTTCGAAGTATCAGGGTTTCGGACAAAACTGCATCTATTACTAAGGGATTTCATTTTTAATAACTTATTTTAACTCCATACTTTTTGTGTGTTCAATATGCACCATTCAAAGGCACATCATCAATTTTCAACCCTTTCTGACTTCAATTGATATTTTTCATGCATTTAATGATTTATTTTGAGCTAAATGACTCTGAAATTGAAAAGCACTACAAATAAGTGTTAAAAGATTGCAACTTGGAATGACATCATAATTTCACCCACAAAGCAGCTTCTAAAGAGTTGAGAGCGTTACGGCAAAAATTGGATGCACTTCGTTTACAAATTGGACAATCTCTTTCAAAGTATGAGGGTTTCGGACAAAAACGCATCTATTACAAAGGGATTTCATTTTTAATAACTTATTTTAACTCCATACTTATTGTGTGTTCAATATGCACCATTCAAACGCACATCATCATTTTTCTACCCTTTCTGACTTCATTTGATATTTTTCATGCATTTAATGATTTATTTTGAGGTAAATGACCCTGAAATTAATAATCACTACAAATAACTGTTAAAAGGTTGAAACTTGGCATGACATCATAATTTCACCCACATAGAAACTTCTAAAGAGTTGAGAGGGTTACCACTAAAACTGGTTGCATTTCGTGTACAAACTAGAGAATCTCTTTCGAAGTATGACGGTTTCGGACGAGAACGCATCTATTACAATGCGATTTCATTTTTAATACCTTATTTTAACTTCATACTTTTTGTGTGTTCAATATGCACCATTCAAAGGCACATCATCAATTTTCAACCCTTTCTGACTTCATTTGATATTTTTCATGCATTTAATGATTTATTTTGAGCTAAATGACCCTGAAATTGAAAAGCACTACAAATAACAGTGAAAAGGTTGAAACTTGGCATGACATCATAATTTCACCCACAAAGTAACTTCTAAAGAGTTGAGAGCGTTACGGCAAAAACTGGATGCACTTCGTGTACAAACTGGACAATCTCTTTCGAAGTATGAGGGTTTTGGACAAAAACGCATCTATTACTAAGGGATTTCATTTTTAATAAATTATTTTAACTCCATACTTTTTGTGTGTTCAATATGCACGATTCAAAGGGCATCGTCAATTTTCGACCCTTTCTGACTTCATTTGATATTTTTCATGCATTTAATGATTTATTTTGAGCTAATGACCCTGAAATTGAAAAGCACTACAAATAACTGTTAAAAGGTTGAAACTTGGCATGACATTATAATTTCACCCACAAAGCAACTTCTAAAGAGTTGAGAGGGTTACGGCAAAAACTGGATGCACATCGTGTACAAATTGGACAATCTCTTTCGAAGAATGAGGGTTTCGGACAAGAACGCATCTATTACAAAGGGATTTCATTTTTAATAACTTATTTTAACTCCATACTTTTTGTGTGTTCAATATGCACAATTCAAATGCACCTCATGAATTTTCAACCCTTTTTTCTGACTACATTTGATATTTTTCATGCATTTAATGATTTATTTAGAGCTAAATGACCTTGAAATTGAAAGGCACAACAAATTAACTATGAAAAGGTTGAAACTTGGCATGACATAGTAATTTCAACCACATATAAACTTCTAAAGAGTTGAGAGGGTTACGACAAAAACTGGATGCATATCGTGTACAAATTGGACAATCTCTTTCGAAGTATGAGGGTTTCAGACGAAAACACATCTATTACAAAGGGATTTCATTTTTAATAACTTATTTTAACTCCATAGTTTTTGTGTGTTCAATATGCACAATTCAAAGGCACATAATCAATTTTCAACCCTTTCTGACTTCATTTGATATTTTTCATGCATTTAAAGATTTATTTTGAGCTAAATGACCATCAAATTGAAAAGCACTGCAAATAACTGTGAAAAGGTTGAAACTTGGCATGACATCATAAATTCACCCACATAGAAACTTCTAAAGATTTGAGAGGATTACGGCAAAAACTTGATGCACTTCGTGTACAAACTAGACAATCTCTTTCGAAGCATGAGGGTTTCGGACAAGAACGCATGTATTACAAAGGGATTTCATTTTTAATACCTTATTTTAACTCCATACTTTTTGTGTGTTCAATATGCACCATTCAAAGGCACATCATCAATTTTCAACCCTTTCTGACTTCATTTGATATTTTTCCTGCATTTAATGATTTATTTTGAGCTAAATGACCCTGAAATTGGAAAGCACTACAAATAACTGTGAAAAGGTTGAAACTTGGCATGACATCATAATTTCTCCCACAAAGTAACTTCTAAAGAGTTGAGAGCGTTACGGCAAAAACTGGACACACTTCGTGTACAAACTGGACAATCTCTTTCGAAGTATGAGGGTTTCGGACAAGAATGAATCTATTAGAAAGGGATTTGATTTTTAATAACTTATTTTAACTCCATACTTTTTATGTGTTCAATATGCACCATTCAAAGGCACATCATTAATTGTAACCCTTTCTGACTTCATTTGACATTTTTTGTGCATTTAATGATTTATTTTGAGCTAAATGACCCTGAAAATGAAAAGCAGTACAAATGAACTCTGAAAAGGTTGTAACTTGGCATGACATCATAATTTCACCCACATAGCAACTTCGAAAGAGTTTTGAGGGTTACGGTAAAAACTGGATGCACTTCGTGTACAAACTGGACAATCTCTTTCGAAGTATGAGGGTCTCGGACAAAAACGCATCTATTACAAAGGGATTAGATTTTTAATAACTTATTTTAACTCCATACTTTTTGTGTGTTCAATATGCACCATTCAAAGGCACATCATCAATTTCAACCCTTTCTGACTTCACTTGACATTTTTCGTGCATTTAATGATTTATTTTGAGCTAAATGACCCTGAAAATGAAAAGCAGTACAAATGAACTCTGAAAAGGTTGTAACTTGGCATGACATCATAATTTCACCCACATAGCAACTTCGAAAGAGTTGACAAGGTTACGGCAAAAACTGGATGCACTTCGTGTACAAACTGGACAATCTATTTCGAGGTATGAGGTTTCCGGACGAATACGCATCTATTAGAAAGAGATTTCATTTTTAAGAAATTATTTTAACTCCATACTTTTTGTGTGTTCAATATGCACATCATAAATTTTCAACCTTTTCTGACTTCCTTTGATATTTTTCGTGTATTTGATGATTTATTTTGAGATAAATGACCCTGAAATTGAAAAGCAGTACAAATGAACTCTGAAAAGGTTTTAACTTGGCATGACATCATAATTTCACCCACATAGCAACTTCTAAAGAGTTGAGACGGTTACAGCAAAAACTGGATGCACTCCGTGTTCAAACTAGACAATCTCTTTCGAAGTATGTGGGTTTCGGTCAAAAACGCATCTATTACAAAGGGATATCATTTTTAATAACTTATTTTAGCTCCATACTTTTTGTGTGTTCAATATGCACCATTCAAAGGCACATCATGAATTTTCAACCCTTTCTGACTTCATTTGATATTTTTCGTGCATTTAATAATTTATTTTGAGCTAAACGACCCTGAAATTGAAAAGCGGTACAAATGAACTCTAAAAAGGTTGTAACTGGGCATGACATCATAATTTCACCCACAAAGTAACTTCTAAAGAGTTGAGAGCGTTACGGCAAAAACTGGACGCACTTCGTGTACAAACTGGACAATCTCTTTCGAAGTATGGTGGTCTCGGATGAAAACGCATCTATTACAAAGGGATTTCATTTTTAATAACTTATTTTAACTCGATACTTTTTGTGTGTTCAATATGCACCATTCAAAGGCACATCATCAATTTTCAACCCTTTCTGACTTCATTTGATATTTTTCGTGCATTTAATGATTTATTTTCACCTTAATGACCCTGAAATTGAAAAGCGGTACAAATGAACTCTAAAAAGGTTGTAACTTGGCATGACATCATAATTTCACCCACAGAGCAACTTCTAAAGAATTGAGTCGGTTACGGCAAAAACTGGATGCACTTCGTGTACAATCTGGACAATCTCTTTCGAAGTATGAGGGTCTCGGACGAAAATGCATCTATTACAAAGGGATTTCATTTTTAATAACTTATTTTAACTCCATACTTTTTGTGTGTTCAATATGCACCATTCAAAGGCACATCATCAATTTTCAACCCTTTCTGACTTCATTTGATATTTTTCGTGCATTTAATGATTTATTTTCACCTTAATGACCCTGAAATTGAAAAGCGGTACAAATGAACTCTAAAAAGGTTGTAACTTGGCATGACATCATAATTTCACCCACAGAGCAACTTCTAAAGAATTGAGTCGGTTACGGCAAAAACTGGATGCACTTCGTGTACAATCTGGACAATCTCTTTCGAAGTATGAGGGTCTCGGACGAAAATGCATCTATTACAAAGGGATTTCATTTTTAATAACTTATTTTAACTCCATACTTTTTGTGTGTTCAATATGCACCATTCAAAGGCACATCATCAAATTCGAACCCTTTCTGACTTCATTTGATATTTTACATGCATTTAATGATTTATTTTGAGCTAAATGACCCTAAAATTGAAAAGCGGTACAAATGAACTCTATAAAGGTTGTAACTTGGCATGACATCATAATTTCACCCACATAGCAACTTCTAAAGAGTTGAGAAGGTTGCGGCAAAAACTGGATGGACTTCCTTTACAAACTGGATAATCTCTTTCGAAGTATCAGGGTTTCGGACAAAAATGCATCTATTACTAAGGGATTTCATTTTTAATAACTTATTTTAACTCCATACTTTTTGTGTGTTCAATATGCACCATTCAAAGGCACATCATCAATTTTCAACCCTTTCTGACTTCAATTGATATTTTTCATGCATTTAATGATTTATTTTGAGCTAAATGACTCTGAAATTGAAAAGCACTACAAATAAGTGTTAAAAGATTGCAACTTGGAATGACATCATAATTTCACCCACAAAGCAGCTTCTAAAGAGTTGAGAGCGTTACGGCAAAAACTGGATGCACTTCGTTTACAAATTGGACAATCTCTTTCGAAGTATGAGGGTTTCGGACAAAAACGCATCTATTACAAAGGGATTTCATTTTTAATAACTTATTTTAACTCCATACTTATTGTGTGTTCAATATGCACCATTCAAACGCACATCATCATTTTTCTACCCTTTCTGACTTCATTTGATATTTTTCATGCATTTAATGATTTATTTTGAGGTAAATGACCCTGAAATTAATAATCACTACAAATAACTGTTAAAAGGTTGAAACTTGGCATGAGATCATAATTTCACCCACATAGAAACTTCTAAAGAGTTGAGAGGATTACCACTAAAACTGGATGCATTTCGTGTACAAACTAGAGAATCTCTTTCGAAGTATGACGGTTTCGGACGAGAACGCATCTATTACAATGCGATTTCATTTTTAATACCTTATTTTAACTTCATACTTTTTGTGTGTTCAATACGCACCATTCAAAGGCACATCATCAATTTTCAACCCTTTCTGACTTCATTTGATATTTTTCATGCATTTAATGATTTATTTTGAGCTAAATGACCCTGAAATTGAAAAGCACTACAAATAACAGTGAAAAGGTTGAAACTTGGCATGACATCATAATTTCACCCACAAAGTAACTTCCAAAGAGTTGAGAGCGTTACGGCAAAAACTGGATGCACTTCGTGTACAAACTGGACAATCTCTTTCGAAGTATGAGGGTTTTGGACAAAAACGCATCTATTACTAAGGGATTTCATTTTTAATAAATTATTTTAACTCCATACTTTTTGTGTGTTCAATATGCACGATTCAAAGGGCATCGTCAATTTTCGACCCTTTCTGACTTCATTTGATATTTTTCATGCATTTAATGATTTATTTTGAGCTAAATGACCCTGAAATTGAAAAGCACTACAAATAACTGTTAAAAGGTTGAAACTTGGCATGACATTATAATTTCACCCACAAAGCAACTTCTAAAGAGTTGAGAGGGTTATGGCAAAAACTAGATGCACTTCGTGTACAAACTGGACAATCTCTTTCGAAGAATGAAGGTTTCGGACGAAAACGCATCTATTACAAAGGGATTTCACTTTTAATAACTTATTTTAACTCCATACTTTTTGTGTGTTCAATATGCCCATTCAAAGGCACATCATCAATTTTCAACCCTTTCTGACTTCAGTTGATATTTTACGTGCATTTAATGACTAATTTTGAGCAAAATGACCTTGAAATTGCAAAGGAGTACAAATGAACTCTGAAAAGGTTGTAGCTTGGCATGACATCATAATTTCACCCACATAGCAACTTTTCTAAAGAGTTGAGACGGTTACGGCAAAAACTGGATGCACTTCGTGTACAAACTGGACAATCTCTGTCGAAGTATGATGGTTTCGGACGAAAACGGATCTAATAACTTATTTTAACTTCATACTTATTGTGTGTTCAATATGCACCATTCAAAGGAACATCATCAATTTTCAATCCTTTCTGACTTCATTTGATATTTTCATGCATTTAATGTTTTATTTTGAGCTAAATGACCCTGAAATTGAAAAGCACTACAAATAACTGTGAAAAGGTTGAAACCTGGAATGACATCATAATTTCACCCAGATAGAAACTTCTAAAGAGTTGAGAGGGTTACCGCAAAAACTGGATGCACTTCGTGTACAAACTGGAGAATCTCTTTCGAAGTATGAGGCTTTCGGACAAGAATGCATCTATTACAAAGGGATTTCATTTTTAATAACTTATTTTAACTCCAAACTTTTTGTGTGTTCAATATGCACTATTCAAATGCACCTCATCAATTTTCAACCCTTTTTTCTGAGTACATTTGATATTTTTCATGCATTTAATGATTTATTTAGAGCTAAATGACCTTGAAATTGAAAGGCACAACAAAATAACTATGAAAAGGTTGAAACTTGGCATGACATAGTAATTTCAACCACATATAAAATTCTAAAGAGTTGAGAGGGTTACGACAAAAACTGGATGCACATCGTGTACAAATTGGACAATCTCTTTCGAAGTATGAGGGTTTCGGACGAAAACACATCTATTACAAAGGAATTTCATTTGTAATAACTTATTTTAACTCCATAGTTTTTGTGTGTTCAATATGCACAATTCAAAGGCACATAATCAATTTTCAACCCTTTCTGACGTCATTTGATATTTTTCATGCATTTAAAGATTTATTTTGAGCTAAATGACCCTGAAATTGAAAAGCACTACAAATAACTATCAAAAGGTTGAAACTTGGCATGACATCGTAATTTCACCCACAAAGCAACTTCTAAATATTTGAGAGGGTTACGGCAAAAACTAGATGCACTTCGTGTACAAACTAGACAATCTCTCTCAAAGTATGAGGGTTTCGGACGAAAACGCATCTATTACAAAGGGATTTCATTTTTAATAACTTATTTTAACTCCATACTTTTTGTGTGTTCAATATGCACTATTGAAAGGCACATCATCAATTTCAACCCTTTCTGACTTCATTTGATATTTTTCGTGCATTTAATGATTTATTTTGACCTAAATGACCCTGAAATTCAAAACCAGTACAAATGAACTCTGAAAAGATTGTAACTTGGCCTGACATCATAATTTCACCCACAAAGCAACTTCTAAAGAGTTTTGACGGTTACGGCAAAAACTGGATGCACTTCGTGGACAAACTGGACAATCTCTTTCGAAGTATGAGGGTTTCGGACAAAAAACGAATCTATTACAAAGGGATTTATTTTTTAATAACTTATTTTAACTCCATACTTTTTGTGTGTTCCATAGGCACCAGTCAAAGGCACATCATCAATTTTCAACCCTTTCTGACTTCATTTGATATTTTTCATGCATTTAATGATTTATTTTGAGCTAAATGACCCTGAAATTGAAAAGCACTACAAATAACTGTTAAAAGGTTGAAACTTGGCATGACATCATAATTTCACCCACATAGCAACTTCTAAAGAGTTAAGAGGGTTACGGCAAAAGCTGGATGCACTTCGTGTACAAACTGGACAATCTCTGTCGAAGTATGATGGTTTCGGACGAAAACGGATCTAATAACTTATTTTAACTTCATACTTATTGTGTGTTCAATATGCACCATTCAAAGGAACATCATCAATTTTCAATCCTTTCTGACTTCATTTGATATTTTCATGCATTTAATGTTTTATTTTGAGCTAAATGACCCTGAAATTGAAAAGCACTACAAATAACTGTGAAAAGGTTGAAACCTGGAATGACATCATAATTTCACCCAGATAGAAACTTCTAAAGAGTTGAGAGGGTTACCGCAAAAACTGGATGCACTTCGTGTACAAACTGGAGAATCTCTTTCGAAGTATGAGGCTTTCGGACAAGAATGCATCTATTACAAAGGGATTTCATTTTTAATAACTTATTTTAACTCCAAACTTTTTGTGTGTTCAATATGCACTATTCAAATGCACCTCATCAATTTTCAACCCTTTTTTCTGAGTACATTTGATATTTTTCATGCATTTAATGATTTATTTAGAGCTAAATGACCTTGAAATTGAAAGGCACAACAAAATAACTATGAAAAGGTTGAAACTTGGCATGACATAGTAATTTCAACCACATATAAAATTCTAAAGAGTTGAGAGGGTTACGACAAAAACTGGATGCACATCGTGTACAAATTGGACAATCTCTTTCGAAGTATGAGGGTTTCGGACGAAAACACATCTATTACAAAGGAATTTCATTTGTAATAACTTATTTTAACTCCATAGTTTTTGTGTGTTCAATATGCACAATTCAAAGGCACATAATCAATTTTCAACCCTTTCTGACGTCATTTGATATTTTTCATGCATTTAAAGATTTATTTTGAGCTAAATGACCCTGAAATTGAAAAGCACTACAAATAACTATCAAAAGGTTGAAACTTGGCATGACATCGTAATTTCACCCACAAAGCAACTTCTAAATATTTGAGAGGGTTACGGCAAAAACTAGATGCACTTCGTGTACAAACTAGACAATCTCTCTCAAAGTATGAGGGTTTCGGACGAAAACGCATCTATTACAAAGGGATTTCATTTTTAATAACTTATTTTAACTCCATACTTTTTGTGTGTTCAATATGCACTATTGAAAGGCACATCATCAATTTCAACCCTTTCTGACTTCATTTGATATTTTTCGTGCATTTAATGATTTATTTTGACCTAAATGACCCTGAAATTCAAAACCAGTACAAATGAACTCTGAAAAGATTGTAACTTGGCCTGACATCATAATTTCACCCACAAAGCAACTTCTAAAGAGTTTTGACGGTTACGGCAAAAACTGGATGCACTTCGTGGACAAACTGGACAATCTCTTTCGAAGTATGAGGGTTTCGGACAAAAAACGAATCTATTACAAAGGGATTTATTTTTTAATAACTTATTTTAACTCCATACTTTTTGTGTGTTCCATAGGCACCAGTCAAAGGCACATCATCAATTTTCAACCCTTTCTGACTTCATTTGATATTTTTCATGCATTTAATGATTTATTTTGAGCTAAATGACCCTGAAATTGAAAAGCACTACAAATAACTGTTAAAAGGTTGAAACTTGGCATGACATCATAATTTCACCCACATAGCAACTTCTAAAGAGTTAAGAGGGTTACGGCAAAAGCTGGATGCACTTCGTGTACAAACTGGACAATCTCTTTCGAAGAATGAGGGTTTCGGACGAAAACGCATCTATTACAAAGGGATTTCATTTTTAATAACTTATTTTAACTCCATACTTATTGTGTGTTCAATATGCACCATTCAAAGGCACATCATCAATTTTCAACCCTTTCTGACTTCATTTGATATTTTTCATGCATTTAATGATTTATTTTAGGCTAAATGACCCTAAAATTGAAAAGCACTACAAATAACTGTTAAAAGGTTGAAACTTGGCATGACATCATAATTTCACCCACAAAGCAACTTCTAAAGAGTTGAGAGGGTTACGGCAAAAACTGGATGCACTTCGTGTACAAACTGGAGAATCTCTTTCGATGTATGACGGGTTCGGACGAGAACGCATCTATTACAATGGGATTTCACTTTTAATACCTTATTTTAACTCCATACTTTTTGTGTGTTCAATATGCACCATTCAAAGGAACATCATCAATTTTCAATCCTTTCTGACTTCATTTGATATTTTTCATGCATTTAATGATTTATTTTGAGCTAAATGACCCTGAAATTGAAATGCACTACAAATAACTGTGAAAAGGTTGAAACCTGGAATGACATCATAATTTCACCCACATAGAAACTTCTAAAGAGTTGAGAGGGTTACCGCAAAACCTGGATGCACTTCGTGTACAAACTGGAGAATCTCTTTCGAAGTATGAGGGTTTCAGACAAGAACGCATCTATTACAAAGGGATTTCAATTTTAATAACTTATTTTAACTCCATACTTTTTGTGTGTTCAATATGCACAATTCAAATGCACCTCATCAATTTTCAACCCTTTTTTCTGACTACATTTGATATTTTTCATGCATTTAATGATTTATTTAGAGCTAAATGACCTTGAAATTGAAAGGCACAACAAAATAACTATGAAAAGGTTGAAACTTGGCATGACATAGTAATTTCAACCACATATAAAATTCTAAAGAGTTGAGAGGGTTACGACAAAAACTGGATGCACATCGTGTACAAATTGGACAATCTCTTTCGAAGTATGAGGGTTTCGGACGAAAACACATCTATTACAAAGGAATTTCATTTGTAATAACTTATTTTAACTCCATAGTTTTTGTGTGTTCAATATGCACAATTCAAAGGCACATAATCAATTTTCAACCCTTTCTGACGTCATTTGATATTTTTCATGCATTTAAAGATTTATTTTGAGCTAAATGACCCTGAAATTGAAAAGCACTACAAATAACTATCAAAAGGTTGAAACTTGGCATGACATCGTAATTTCACCCACAAAGCAACTTCTAAATATTTGAGAGGGTTACGGCAAAAACTAGATGCACTTCGTGTACAAACTAGACAATCTCTCTCAAAGTATGAGGGTTTCGGACGAAAACGCATCTATTACAAAGGGATTTCATTTTTAATAACTTATTTTAACTCCATACTTTTTGTGTGTTCAATATGCACTATTGAAAGGCACATCATCAATTTCAACCCTTTCTGACTTCATTTGATATTTTTCGTGCATTTAATGATTTATTTTGACCTAAATGACCCTGAAATTGAAAACCAGTACAAATGAACTCTGAAAAGATTGTAACTTGGCCTGACATCATAATTTCACCCACAAAGCAACTTCTAAAGAGTTTTGACGGTTACGGCAAAAACTGGATGCACTTCGTGGACAAACTGGACAATCTCTTTCGAAGTATGAGGGTTTCGGACAAAAAACGAATCTATTACAAAGGGATTTATTTTTTAATAACTTATTTTAACTCCATACTTTTTGTGTGTTCCATAGGCACCAGTCAAAGGCACATCATCAATTTTCAACCCTTTCTGACTTCATTTGATATTTTTCATGCATTTAATGATTTATTTTGAGCTAAATGACCCTGAAATTGAAAAGCACTACAAATAACTGTTAAGAGGTTGAAACTTGGCATGACATCATAATTTCACCCACATAGCAACTTCTAAAGAGTTAAGAGGGTTACGGCAAAAGCTGGATGCACTTCGTGTACAAACTGGACAATCTCTTTCGAAGAATGAGGGTTTCGGACGAAAACGCATCTATTACAAAGGGATTTCATTTTTAATAACTTATTTTAACTCCATACTTATTGTGTGTTCAATATGCACCATTCAAAGGCACATCATCAATTTTCAACCCTTTCTGACTTCATTTGATATTTTTCATGCATTTAATGATTTATTTTAGGCTAAATGACCCTATAATTGAAAAGCACTACAAATAACTGTTAAAAGGTTGAAACTTGGCATGACATCATAATTTCACCCACAAAGCAACTTCTAAAGAGTTGAGAGGGTTACGGCAAAAACTGGATGCACTTCGTGTACAAACTGGAGAATCTCTTTCGATGTATGACGGGTTCGGACGAGAACGCATCTATTACAATGGGATTTCACTTTTAATACCTTATTTTAACTCCATACTTTTTGTGTGTTCAATATGCACCATTCAAAGGAACATCATCAATTTTCAATCCTTTCTGACTTCATTTGATATTTTTCATGCATTTAATGATTTATTTTGAGCTAAATGACCCTGAAATTGAAATGCACTACAAATAACTGTGAAAAGGTTGAAACCTGGAATGACATCATAATTTCACCCACATAGAAACTTCTAAAGAGTTGAGAGGGTTACCGCAAAACCTGGATGCACTTCGTGTACAAACTGGAGAATCTCTTTCGAAGTATGAGGGTTTCAGACAAGAACGCATCTATTACAAAGGGATTTCAATTTTAATAACTTATTTTAACTCCATACTTTTTGTGTGTTCAATATGCACAATTCAAATGCACCTCATCAATTTTCAACCCTTTTTTCTGACTACATTTGATATTTTTCATGCATTTAATGATTTATTTAGAGCTAAATGACCTTGAAATTGAAAGGCACAACAAATTAACTATGAAAAGGTTGAAACTTGGCATGACATAGTAATTTCAACCACATATAAACTTCTAAAGAGTTGAGAGGGTTACGAAAAAAACTGGATGCACATCGTGTACACATTGGACAATCTCTTTCGAAGTATGAGGGTTTCGGACGAAAACGCATCTATTACAAAGGGATTTCATTTGTAATAACTTATTTTAACTCCATAGTTTTTCTGTGTTC
Source organism: Hordeum marinum (assembly GCA_022496015.1). Classification (NCBI taxonomy): domain Eukaryota; kingdom Viridiplantae; phylum Streptophyta; class Magnoliopsida; order Poales; family Poaceae; genus Hordeum; species Hordeum marinum. The sequence continues at coordinate 20,776,755 of CM039674.1, read as the reverse complement.
AATATGCACAATTCAAAGGCACATAATAAATTTTCAACCCTTTCTGACTTCATTTGATATTTTTCATTTAGTTAAAGATGTATTTTGAGCTAAATGACCCTGAAATTGAAAAGCACTACAAATAACAGTGAAAAGGTTGAAACTTGGCATTATTGGGGAACGTCGCATGGGAAACAAAAAAATTTGTACGCACACGCAAACCTATCCATGGTGATGAGAATCTACGAGAGGGAGAGTGGATCTACATACCCTTGTAGATCGCTAAGCGGGAAGCGTTAAGAAACGCGGTTGGTGTAGTCGAACATCTTCGCGATCCAAATCGCCGAGCGTCCCGCAATCTCATCACGATCCGTCCGCGATCCAATCACGATCCGTCCCGTGAACTCATCATGATCCATCCCGCGATCTCATCACGATCCGTCTCACGATCTTGATCATGATCTGTCCCGCGAACTCATCACGATCCGTTCCGCGATCTCATCACGAACCGTCTCGCGATCTCGATCACGGTCCTTCCGATCTAGCGCCGAACGGACGGCACCTCCGCGTTCAGCACACGTGCAGCTTGATGACGATCTCCACCATCTTGATCCAGCAAGAGGAGGTGGATAGGAGAGAGAGTTTACCGGCAGCGTGACGATGCTCCGGTGATGGTGGTGGAGCAATTCCGGCAGGGCTTCGCATAAGCACTGCGAAACTACGATCTAGAGGAGAAACTATGCACCGGTGGAACGGGTAGCACGTGGCCGGAACTTCTGTCCAAAAACCACCCAATCCACTAGTATATATAGGAGGAGAGGAGAGGAGAGGCAGCCAAGGCCATTGGGTCGGCCGAAATAGGAGGTGGGATGCAATCCTACTTCACCTCCAATCCTAGTTGGAGTAGGATTGCCTCCTATTGGCTGATTTTCCACTTTTTGCTTTAGGACTTTCTCTCCTATGCCATGGGCCTTTGTGGCTGTTTTCCCAGCCCACTAAGGGATGGTTATTATTCTTCCACAGCCCATAGACCTCTTGTGGTCGAAATACCCCTCCCGGAGGCCTCCCGGTACACTACCGGCACTCCCGGTACACTACCGGCACTCCCGGTACACTACCGATGAGCCCGAAACTTTTCCGGAAACCAAACTGGGACTTCCTATATATGAATCTTTACCTCCGGACCATTCCGGAGCTCCTCGTGACGTCCGGGATCTCATCCGGGACTCCAAACAAACTTCGGTCACCACCATACATAACTCTACACTACCGAAACGTCACCGAACCTTAAGTGTGCAGACCCTGCGGGTTCGAGAACTATGTAGACATGACCGAGACACCTCTACGGTCAATAACCAATGGCGGGACCTGGACGTCCACATTGGTTCCTACATATTCTACAAAGATCTTTATCGGTCAAACCTCTATGTCAAGGATTCAGTTAATCCCGTATAACGTTCCCATTGTTCTTCGGTATGTTACTTGCCCGAGATTCGATCGTCGGTATCTCCATACCTAGTTCAACCTCGTTACTGGCAATTCTCTTTACTCGTTCCGTAATACAAGATCCCGTGACTAACACTTAGCCACATTGCTTGCAAGGCTTGTTGTGATGTTGTATTACCGAGTGGGCCCTGAGATACCTCTCCGTCACACGGAGTAACAAATCCCAGTCTCGATCCATGCCAACTCAACAGACACCATCGGAGATACCTGTAGAGCACCTTTATAGTCACTCAGTTACGTTGCGACGTTTGATACACACAAGGCACTTCTCCGATATCCGTGAGTTGCATGATCTCATGGTCATAGGAACATATACTTGAAATGCAGAAAACAGTAGCAATAAACTGACATGATCATATGCTATGTTTGTAGTTTGGGTCTTATCCATCACATCATTCTCCTAATGATGTGATCCCATTATCAAATGACATCTCATGTCCATGGCTAGGAAACCTTAACCATCCTTTGATCAATGAGCTAGTCCATTAGAGGCATACTAGGGACATGGTTTTGTCTATGTATCCACACATGCATTTAAGTCTCCGATCAATACAATTATAGCATGGATAATAAACGATTATCATGAACAAGGAAATATGATAATAACTAATTTATTATTGCCTCTAGGGCATATTTCCAACAGTCTCCCACTTGCACTAGAGTCAATAATCTAGTTCACATCACCATGTGATTCGCATTGTTATGAATCTAACACCCAATGAGTTCTGGGGCTCGATCATGCTTTGCATGTGAGAGATGTCTTATAGTCAACGGGTCTGCGATATTCAGATCCGTGTGTACTTTGCAAATCTCTATGTCAAACCATAAACACTGCTAATACACTCCACTTGGTACTATTTCCAAATGGCTGCTCCACTATACGTATCCAGATTGCTACTACGAGTCATCCGGATTAGTGTTAAAGCTTGTATCGACGTAACTCCTTACGACGAACTCTTTATCACCTCCATAATCGAGAAACATCTCCTCAGTCTCTTAGTTACTGAGGATAATCTTGACCGTTGTCCAGTGATCCACTCCGGGTTCACTCTTGTACCCCCTGACGGACTCATGGCAAGGCACACACAGGTGCGGTACACAGCATGGCATAATATAGAGCCTACGGCTAAGGCATAGGGGACGACATTCGTCCTTTCTCTTTCTTCTGCCGTTGTCGAGCTTTGAGTCTCACTCAACTTTCACACCTTACAAATCAGGCGAGAACACTTCCTCTGACTGATCCATTTTGAACTCTTTCAAAATCTTGTCAAGGTATGCACTCATTGAAAGTCTCATCGAGCATCTTGATCTATCTCCATAGATTTTGATGCTCAACAATTAGGTAGCTTCATCCAGGTCTTCCTTTGAAAATCACTTTCCAAATAACCGTTTTATGCTTTCCAGAAACTCTACATTATTTCTGATCAACAATATGTCATCCACATATACTTATCAGAAATTCTATAGTGCTCCCACTCACTTTATTGCCAATACAAGTTTCTCGTAAACTTTGTATAAACAACAAAAACTTTGATCACCTCATCAAAGTGTATATTCCAACTCCGAGATGCTTGCTTCAGTCCATAGAAGGATCACTGAAGCTTGCTCATCTTTTAGCATCCTTAGGACTGACAAAACCTTCTGGTTGTATCACATACAACCTTTCCTTAAGTAAACCGTTAAGGAAATGATGTTTTGACATCCATCTGCCAGATTTCATAATTGAAAATGCAGCAACTGCAAACATAATTCCAACAGACTTTTAGCATCGCTACGAGTGAGAAAGCCTCATCGCAGTCAACTCCTTGAACTTGTCACAAACAACGTTGCAACAAGTCGAGCTTTACAAATGGTGACATTCACCATCAGTGTCTGTCTTCATTCTAAAGGTCCATTTGTACTCAACGACCTGCCGTCTAACGAGCAAGTCTACCAAAGTCTATACTTGGTTTTCATACATGGATCCTACCTCGGATTTCATGGCCTCCAACCATTTGTTGGAATCCGGGCCCATCATCGCTTCTCCACAGCTCGTAGGTTCATCGCTGTCCAACAACATGACCTCGAAGACAGGGTTGTCGTACCGCTTAGGAGCAGTACACATCCTTGTCGACCTACGGAGTTCGATAGTAACTTGATCCTGAAGCTTCATGATCATCATCATTAACTTCCTCTTCAACTAACGTAGGCTTCACAGAAACATCTTTCTGCGCTGCACTACTCTCTGGTTGAACAAAGGTTTAACAACCTCATCAAGTTCTATCTTCCTCCCACTCAATTCTTTTGAGAGAAACCTTTCCTCGAGAAAGGATCCGTTTTAGTAACAAACACTTTGCACTTGGATCTGAGATGGAAGGTTCACCCAACTGATCTTAGGGTATTCTATGAAGATGCATTTGTCCGCCTTGGGTTCGACCTCATTAGGTGAAAACATTTTTCACACAAGTGCCACAGCCCCAAGTATTAAGAAATGACAGCTTAGGTTTCTATCAAACCATAATTCATATGGTGTCATCTCAACGGATTTAGATGGTGCCCTATTTAAGGTGAATGTAGTTGTCTCTAATGCATAACCCCAAAATTATAGTAGTAAAACAACAAGAGACATCATAGCACGCACCATGTCCAATAGAGCATAACTATGATGTTCGGACACACCATCACACTATGGTGTTCCAGGTGGCGTTTAGTTGTGAAACAAATTTCACATTGTCTTAAGTTGTATGCCAAACTCGTGACTCAGATATTTACCTCCACGATCATATCGCAGTCATTTTTATCTTCTTGTCACGATGATCTTTAAACTTCACTCTGAATTTGCTTGAACCTTTCAAACGATTCAGACTTGTGTTTCATTAAGTAAATATACACTATATCTACTCAAATCATCAGTGAAGGTAAGAAAATAACGATATCCGCTGCACGCTACAAGACTCACTAGATTGCATACATCAACATGTATCATTTCCAATGAATCACTTGCCCGCTCCATCCAACGGGGTCCTTTAGTCATCTTGCCAAAGAGGCATGGTTCGCATGTCTCAACCGATTCGAAATCGAATGAGTCCAAATATCTATCACCATGGAGTTTCTTCATGCGCTTTATACCAATATGACATTTTGCGGCAATGCCACAAGTATGTGGTACTATCATTATTTAACTTTGTATCTTTTGACATCAATGTTATGAACATGTGTATTACTACGATCAAGATTTCAACTAACCATTCTCACTGGGTGCATGACCACTGAAGGTATTATTCATGTAAACAGAATAACTATTATTCTTTGACTTAAATGAATAACCGTATTGCAACAAACATGATCTAATCATGTTCATGCTCAACGCAAAACACCAAATAACATTTATTTAGGTTCGTCACTAATCCTGAAGGTAGAGAGAGCGTGCGATGTTGCTCACATCAACCTTGGAAACACTTTCAACACATATCGTCACCTCACCCTTAGCTAGTTCTCCGTTTATTCTGTAGCTTTTATTTCGAGTTACTAACATTTAGCAACCGAACCGGTATCCAATACCCAGGTGCTACAAAGGGTACTAGCAAGGTACACATTAATAACTCGTATATCAAATATACTTCTATTAATGTTGCCAGCCTTCTTATCTACCAAGTATCTAGGGTTGTTCTGCTTCAGCGACCGCTCACCTCATAACAGAAGCACTTAGTCTCGGGTTTGAGTTCAACTTTGGGTTGCTTCACTGGAGCAGCAACTGACTTGCTATCCATGAAGTTTCCCTCCTTGATCTTGCCCTTTTCGAAACTAGTGGTTTGATTAACCATCAACACTTGACGCTCCTTCTTGATTTCTACCTTCGCGGTGTCAAACATCGCGAACAGCTCAGGGATCAATACTTCTATCCCTGGTGTATTATAGTTCATCACTAAGTTCTAGTAGCTTTAGTGACAGTGACTTGGAGAACTATATCAATCATTATCTTATCTGGAAGATCAACTCCCACTTGATTCAAGCGATTGTAGTACCCAGACAATCTGAGTACATGCTCAATGGTTGAGCTATTCTCCTTCATCTTATAGGCAAAGAATCTCGTTGGAGATCCTATATCTCGCAACTCGGGCACGAGCCGGAGATCACAATCTCAGCTCTTAGAACATCTCATATGTTCCATGACGTTCAAAACGTTTCAGAGCCTCAATTCTAAGCCGTAATGCATGACGCACTAAACTATCAAGTAGTCATCGAAACTTGCCTGTCAGATGTTCACAACATCTATAGACGACGCTAGAGGGGGTGGCGCACCGAGCGGTGCATTAAGGACATAAGCCTTCTGTGCAGCAATGAGGACAATCCTCAGATCACGGACCCAGTCCGCAATATTGCTACCAACATCTTTCAACTCTATTTCTCTAGGAACATTTTCAAATTTAAGGGAGCTACAGCGCGAGCTAGTAATCTACAACATAATTTGCAAAGACACTTTGACTATGTTCATGATAATGAGTTCAATTAATCATATTACTTAAGAACTCCGACTCAAATTGACATCCCTCCGATCTTTCGAGTGATACATGATCCAAATTCACCAACTCAAGTCCGATCATCACGTGAGTTGAGGTGGCTGCAATGGTGAACATCATTCTGTTGATCATATATACTATATGACTCATGTTTGACCTTTCGGTCTCTCGTGTTCCGAGGCCATCTCTGTACATGCTAGGCTCGTCAAGTTTAACCTGAGTGTTCTGCGCGTGCAAATCTGGCTTGCACCCGTTGTATGTGAACTCAGAGTCTATCACACCCGATCATCACGTGGTGTCTCAACACGACGAACTTTCGCAACGGTGCACACTCGGGGAGAACACAGTTCATCTTGAAATTCAAGTGAGGGATCACCTTATAATGCTACCGCTGTACTAAGCAAAACAAGGTGCATAAAAGGATTAACATCTCATGCAATTCATAAGTGACATGATATGGCCATGAACTTGTGTTTAAGATCTCCATCTTGGAAACACCGGCATGATCTCCATCGTCACCGGCACAACACCATGATCTCCATCATCTTGATCTCCATCAATGTGTTGCCATGGGGGTTGTGGCGCCAGCCCTGCTTCTACTTCTATTGCTACCGCTTAGCGATAAAGGAAAGCATTACATAGCGCTTAATGATTGACACGCAGGTCATACAATAATTAAAGACAACCCTATGGCTCCTGCCGGTTGCCATACTCAACGACATGCAAGTCGTGAAATTCTATACATCACATGATCATCTCATACATCACATATATCTCATTGTGTAATTGGCCATATCACATCACAACATACCCTGCAAAAACAAGTTAGACGTCCTCTAATTGTTGTTGCATGTTTTACGTGTCTGCTACGGGTATCTAGCAAGAACGATTCTCACCTACGCATAAACCACAACGGTGATACATAGATTGCTTTTCAACCTTCTCAAGGACCGCCTTTGTCGGATCCGATCCAACTAAAGTGAGAGAAACTGTCACCCGCAAGCCATCTAAGCAACAAGTTGCATCGAGGGAACCGGTCTCTCGTAAGCGTACGAGTAATGTTGGTCCGGGCCGCTTCATCTCACAATCCCACTGAACCAAAATCCGACCAAGGGAGGAAGCAATCTAAGCATAAACGCCCACAAACCTTTTGTGTTCTACTCGAGATCTCATTGAACCATCAACCTAGCTCATGATACCACTGTTGGGGAATGTCGCATGGGAAACAAAAAATTTCCTACGCACACGCAAACCTATCCATGGTGATGACCATCTACGAGAGGGAGAGTGGATCTACATACCCTTGTAGATCGCTAAGCGGGAAGCGTTAAGAAACGTGGTTGGTGTAGTCGAACATCTTCGCGATCCAAATCGCCGAGCGTCCCGCGATCTCATCACGATCCGTCCCGCGATCCAATCACGATCCGTCCCGTGAACTCATCATGATCCGTCCCGCGATCTCATCACGATCCGTCTCACGATCTTGATCACGATCTGTCCCGCGAACTCATCACGATCCATTACACGATCTCATCACGAACCGTCTCGCGATCTCGATCACGGTCCTTCCGATCTAGCGCCGAACGGACGGCACCTCCGCGTTCAGCACACGTGCAGCTTGATGATGATCTCCACCATCTTGATCCAGCAAGAGGAGGTGTAGAGGAGAGAGAGTTCACCGGCAGCATGACGACGCTCCGGTGATGGTGGTGGAGCAATTCCGGCAGGGCTTCGCCTAAGCACTGCGGAACTACGATCTAGAGGAGAAACTATGCACCGGTGGAACGGGTAGCACGTGGCCGGAAATTCTGTCCAAAAACCACCCAATCCACTAGTATATATAGGGGGAGAGGAGAGGAGAGGCAGCCAAGGCCTTTGGGTCGGCCGAAATAGGATGTGGGATGCAATCCTACTTCACCTCCAATCCTAGTTGGAGTAGGATTGCCTCCTATTGGCTGATTTTCCACTTTTTGCTTTAGGACTTTCTCTCCTGTGCCATGGGCCTTTGTGGCTGTTTTCCCAGCCCACTAAGGGCTGGTTATTATTCTTCCACAGCCCATGGACATCTTGGGGTCTAAATACCCCTCCCGGAGGCCTCCCGGTACACTACCGGCACTCCCGGTACACTACCGGCACTCCCGGTACACTACCGATGAGCCCGAAACTTTTCCGGAAACCAAACTGGGACTTCCTATATATGAATCTTTACCTCCGGACCATTCCGGAGCTCCTCGTGACGTCCGGTATCTCATACGGGACTCCGAACAAACTTCGGTCACCACCATACATAACTCTACACTACCGAAACGTCACCGAACCTTAAGTGTGCAGACCCTACGGGTTCGAGAACTATGTAGAAATGACCGAGACACCTCTACGGTCAATAACCAATGGCAGGACCTGGACGTCCACATTGGTTCCTACATATTCTACGAAGATCTTTATCGGTCGAACCTCTATGTCAAGGATTCAGTTAATCCCATATAACGTTCCCTTTGTTCTTCGATATGTTACTTGCCCGAGATTCGATCGTCGGTATCTCCATACCTAGTTCAACCTCATTACTGGCAAGTCTCTTTACTCGTTCCGTAATACAAGATCCCGTGACTAACACTTAGCCACATTGCTTGCAAGGCTTGTTGTGATGTTGTATTACCGAGTGGGCCCTGAGATACCTCTCCGTCACACGGAGTAACAAATCCCAGTCTCGATCCATGCCAACTCAACAGACACCATCGGAGATACCTGTAGAGCACCTTTATAGTCACTCAGTTACGTTGCGACGTTTTATACACACAAGGCACTCCTCCGATATCCGTGAGTTGCATGATCTCATGGTCATAGGAACATATACTTGACATGTAGAAAACAGTAGCAATAAACTGACACGATCATATGCTATGTTTGTAGTTTGGGTCTTAGCCATCACATCATTCTCCTAATGATGTGATCCCATTATCAAATGACATCTCATGTCCATGGCTAGGAAACCTTAACCATCCTTTGATCAATGAGCTAGTCCATTAGAGGCATACTAGGGACATGGTTTTGTCTATGTATCCACACATGCATTTAAGTCTCCGATCAATACAATTATAGCATGGATAATAAACGATTATCATGAACAAGGAAATATGATAATAACTAATTTATTATTGCCTCTAGGGCATATTTCCAGCAGGCATGACATCATAAATTCACCCACATAGAAACTTCTAAAGATTTGAGAGGGTTACGGCAAAAACTGGATGCACTTCGTGTACAAACTGGAGAATCTATTTCGAAGTATGTGCGTTTCGGACAAAAACGCATCTATTACAAAGGGATTTCATTTTTAATAACTTATTTTAACTCCATACATTTTTTGTGTCCAATATGCACCATTCAAAGGCACATCATCAATTTTCAACCCTTTCTGACTTCATTTGATATTTTTCATGCATTTAATGATTTATTTTGAGCTAAGTGACCCTGGAATTGAAAAGCACTACAAATAAGAGTGAAAAGGTTGAAACTTGGCATGACATCGTAATTTCACCCACAAAGCAACGTCTAAAGATTTGAGAGGGTTACGGCAAAAACTAGATGCACTTCGTGTACAAACTAGACAATCTCTTTCAAAGTATGAGGGTTTCGGACGAAAACGCATCTATTACAAAGGGATTTCATTTTTAATAACTTATTTTAACTCCATACATTTTGTGTGTTCAATACGCACCATTCAAAGGCACATCATCAATTTCAACCCTTTCTGACTTCACTTGATATTTTTCGTGCATTTAATGATTTATTTTGAGCTAAATGACCCTGAAATTGAAAAGCAGTACAAATGAACTCTGAAAAGATTGTAACTTGGCCTGACATCATAATTTCAGCCACATAGCAACTTCTAAAGAGTTTTGAGGGTTACGGCAAAAACTGGATGCACTTCGTGTACAAACTGGACAATGACTTTCGAAGTATGAGGGTTTCGGACAAAAACGCATCTATTACAAAGGGATTTGATTTTTAATAACTTATTTTAACTCCATACTTTTTGTGTGTTCAATATGCACCATTCAAAGGCACATCATCAATTTCAACCCTTTCTGACTTCATTTGACATTTTTCGTGCATTTAATGATTTATTTTGAGCTAAATGACCCTGAAAACGAAAAGCAGTACAAATGAACTCTGAAAAGGTTGTAACTTGGCATGACATCATAATTTCACCCACATGGCAACTTCGAAAGAGTTGACAAGGTTACGGTAAAAACTGGATGCACTTCGTGTACAAACTAGACAATCTCTTTCGAAGTATGAGGGTTTTGGACGAATACGCATCTATTACAAAGAGATTTCATTTTTAATAAATTATTTTAACTCCATACTTTTTGTGTGTTCAATGTGCACCATTCAAAGGCACATCATCAATTTTCAACCTTTTCTCACTTCCTTTGATATTTTTCGTGTATTTAATGATTTATTTTGAGCTAAATGACCCTGAAATTGAAAAGCAGTACAAATGAACTCTGAAAAGGTTTTACCTTGGCATGACATCATAATTTCACCCACATAGCAACTTCTAAAGAGTTGCGACAGTTACAGCAAAAACCGGATGCACTTCGTGTACAAACTGGACAATCTCTTTCGATGTATATGGGTTTCGGGCAAAAACGCATCTATTACAAAGGGATTTCATTTTTAATAACTTATTTTAGCTCCATACTTTTTGTGTGTTCAATATGCACCATTCAAAGGCACATCATCAATTTTCAACCCTTTCTGACTTCATTTGATATTTTTCGCACATTTAATGATTTATTTTGAGCTAAATGACCCTGAAATTGAAAAGCGGTACAAATGAACTCTAAAAAGGTTGTAACTTTGCATGACATCATAATTTCACCCACATAGCAAATTTTAAAGAATTGAGACGGTTACGGCAAAAACTGGATGCACTTCGTGTACAAACTGGACAATCTCTTTCGAAGTATGACGGTCTCGGACGAAAACGCATCTATTACAAAGGGATTTCACTTTTAATAACTTATTTTAACTCCATAGTTTTTGTGTGTTCAATATGCACCATTCAAAGACACATCATCAATTTTCAACCCTTTCTGACTTCATTTGATATTTTTTGTGCATTTAATGATTTATTTTGACCTTAATGACCCTGAAATTGAAAGGCGGTACAAATGAACTCGAAAAACGTTGTAACTTGGCATGACATGATAATTTCACCCACAGAGCAACTTCTAAAGAATTGAGTCGGTTCCGGCAAAAACTGGATGCACTTCGTGTACAATCTGGACAATCTCTTTCGAAGTATGAGGGTCTCGGACGAAAACGCATCTATTACAAAGGGATTTCATTTTTAATAACTTATTTTAACTCCATAATTTTTGTGTGTTCAATATGCACCATTCAAAGGCACATCATCAATTTTCAACCCTTTCTGACTTCATTTGATATTTTTCGTGCATTTAATGATTTACTTTGAGCTAGATGACCTTGAAATTGAAAAGCGGTACAAATGAACTCTAAAAAGGTTGTAACTTGGCATGACATCATAATTTCACCCACATAGCAAATTCTAAAGAATTGAGACGGTTACGGCAAAAACTGAATACACTTCGTGTACAAACTGGACAATCTCTTTCGAAGTATGAGGGTTTCGGACAAAAATGCTTCTATTACAAAGGGATTTCATTTTTAATAACTTATTTTAACTCCATACTTTCTGTGTGTTCAATATGCACCATTCAAAGGCACATCATCAATTTTCAACCCTTTCTGACTTCATTTGATATTTTTCGTGCATTTAATGATTTATTTTTGAGCTAAATGACCCTGAAATTGAAAAGCGGTACAAATGAACTCTAAAAAGGTTGTAACTTGGCATGACATCATAATTTCACCCACATAGCATCTTCTAAATAGTTGAGACGGTTACGGCAAAAACTGGATGCACTTCGTGTACAAACTGGACAATCTCTTTGGAAGTATGAGGGTTTCGGACAAAAACACATCTATTACAAAGGGATTTCATTTTTAATAACTTATTTCAACTCCATACTTTTTGTGTGTTCAATATGCACCATTCAAAGGCACATCATCAATTTTCAACCCTTTCTGACTTCATTTGATATTTTTCGTGCATTTAATGATTTATTTTGAGCTAAATGACGCTGAAATTGAAAATGAGTACAAATGAACTCTGAAAAGGTTGAAACTTGGCATGACATCATAATTTCACCGACATAGCAACTTCTAAAGAGTTGAGAGTGTTACGGCAAAAACTGGATGCACTTCGTGTACAAACTATACAATCTCTCTCAAAGTATGAGGGTTTCACACGAAAACTCATCTATTTTCAACCTTTTCTAACTTCCTTTGATATTTTTTTTGTATTTAATGATTTATTTTGAGCTAAATGACCCTGAAATTGAAAAGCAGTACAAATGAACTCTGAAAAGGTTTTAACTTGGCATGACATCATAATTTCACCCACATAGCAACTTCTAAAGAGTTGAGACGGTTATAGCAAAAACTGGATGCACTTCGTGTACAAAATGGACAATCTCTTTCGAAGTATGTGGGTTTCGGGCAAAAACGCATCTATTACATAGGAATTTGATTTTTAACAACTTATTTTAACTCCATACTTTTTGTGTGCTTAATATGCACCATTCAAAGGCACATCATCAATTTTCAACCCTTTCTGACTACATTTGATATTTTTCGTGCATTTAATGATTTATTTTGACCTTAATGATCCTGAAATTGAAAAGCGGTACAAATGAACTCTAAAATGGTTGTAACTTGGCATGACATCATAATTTCACCCACATAGCAAATTCTAAAGAATTGAGACGGTTACGGCAAAAACTGGATTCACTTCGTGTACAAACTGGACAATCTCTTTCGAAGTATGACGGTCTCGGACGAAAACGCATCTATTACAAAGGGATTTTATTTTTAATAACTTATTTTAACTCCATAGTTTTTGTGTGTTCAATATGCACCATTCAAAGGCACATCATCAATTTTCAACCGTTTCTGACTTCATTTGATATTTTTCGTGCATTTAATGATTTATTTTGACCTTAATGACCCTGAAATTGAAAAGCGGTACAAATGAACTCTAAAAAGGTTGTAACTTGGCATGACATCATAATTTCACCCACAGAGCAACTTCTAAAGAATTGAGACGGTTACGGCAAAAACTGGATGCACTTCGTGTACAATCTGGACAATATCTTTCGAAGTATGAGGGTCTCGGACGAAAACGCATCTATTACAAAGGGATTTCATTTTTAATAACTTATTTTAACTCCATACTTTTTGTGTGTTCAATATGCACCATTCAAAGGCACATCATCAATTTTCAACCCTTTCTCACTACATTTGATATTTTTCGTGCATTCAATGATTTATTTTGAGCTAAATGACCCTGAAATTGAAAAGCGGTACAAATGAACTCTAAAAAGGTTGTAAGTTGGCACGACATCATAATTTCACCCACATAGCATCTTCTAAATAGTTGAGACGGTTACGGCGAAAACTGGATGCACTTCGTGCACAAACTGGACAATCTCTTTCGAAGTATGTGGGTTTCGGACAAAAACACATCTATTACAAAGGGATTTCATTTTTAATAACTTATTTTAACTCCATACTTTTTGTGTGTTCAATATGCACCATTCAAAGACACATCATCTATTTCAACCCTTTCTGACTTCATTTGATATTTTTCGTGCATTTAATGATTTATTTTCAGCTAAATGACCCTGAAATTGAAAAGCAGTACAAATGAACTCTGAAAAGGTTGTAACTTCGCATGACATCATAATTTCACCACCATAGCAACTTCGAAAGAGTTGAGAGGGTTACGGCCAAACCTGGATGCACTTCGTGTACAAACTGGACAATCTCTTTCGAAGTACGAGGGTTTCAAACGAAAACGCATCTGTTACAAAGGGATTTCATTTTTAATAATTATTTTAACCCCATAATTTTTGTGTGTTCAATATGCACCATTCAAAGACACATCATCTATTTCAACCCTTTCTGACTTCATTTGATATTTCTCATGCATTTAACGATTTATTTTGAGCTAAATGACCCTGAAATTGAAAAGCAGTACAAATGAACTCTGAAAAGGTTGTAACTTCGCATGACATCATAATTTCACCACCATAGCAACTTCGAAAGAGTTGAGAGGGTTACGGCCAAACCTGGATGCACTTCGTGTACAAACTGGACAATCTCTTTCGAAGTACGAGGGTTTCAAACGAAAACGCATCTGTTACAAAGGGATTTCATTTTTAATAATTATTTTAACCCCATAATTTTTGTGTGTTCAATATGCACCATTCAAAGGCACATCATCAATTTTCATCCCTTTCTGACTTCATTTGATATTTCTCATGCATTTAACGACTTATTTTGAGCTAAATGACCCTGAAATTGAAAAGCACTACAAATAACTATGAAAAGCTTGAAACTTGGCATGACATCATAATTTCACCCACATAGAAACTTCCAAAGAGTTGAGAGGGTTACGGCAAAAAACTGGATGCAATTCGTGTACAAACTGGACAATCTATTTCGAAGTATGAGGGTTTCGGATGAGAACGCATGTATTACAAAGGGATTTCATTTTTAATAACTTATTTCAACTCCATAGTTTTTGTGTGTTCAATATGCACCATTCAAAGGCACATCATCAATTTTCAACCCATTCTGACTTCATTTGATATTTTTCATGTATTTAATGATTTATTTTGAGCTAAATGTCGCTTAAATTGAAAAGCAGTACAAATGAACTCTGAAAAGGTTTAAACTTGGCATGACATCATAAGTTCACCCACATATCAACTTCTAAAGATTTCAGAGGGTTACGAAAAAAAGTGGATGCTCTTCGTGTACAAACTGGACAATCTCTTTCGAAGTATGAGGGTCTCGCACGAAAACGCATCTATTACAAAGGGATTTCATTTTTCATAACTTATTTTAACTCCATACCTTTTGTGTGTTCAATATGCACCACTCAAAGGCACATCATCAATTTCAACCCTTTCGGACTTCATTTGACATTTTTCGTGCATTTAATGATTTATTTTGAGCTAAATGACCCTGAAAATGAAAAGCAGTACAAATGAACTCTGAAAAGGTTGTAACTTGGCATGACATCATAATTTCACCCACATAGCAACTTCGAAAGAGTTGACAAGGTTACACCAAAAACTGGATGCACTTCGTGTACAAACTGGACAATCTCTTTCGAAGTATGAGGGTTTCGGACGAATACGCATCTATTACAAAGAGATTTCATTCTTAATAAATTATTTTAACTCCATACTTTTTGTGTGTTCAATATGCAACATTCAAAGGCACATCATCAATTTCAACCCTTTCTGACTTCATTTGATTTTTTTCGTGCATTTAATGATTTATTTTGAGCTAGATGACCTTGAAATTGAAGAGCGGTACAAATGAACTCTAAAAAGGTTGTAACTTGGCATGACATCATAATTTCACCCACATAGCAAATTCTAAAGAATTGAGACGGTTACGGCAAAAACTGAATACACTTCGTGTACAAACTGGACAATCTCTTTCGAAGTATGAGGGTTCCGGACAAAAACGCATCTATTACAAAGGGATTTCATTTTTAATAACTTATTTTAACTCCATACTTTTTGTGTGTTCAATATGCACCATTCAAAGGCACATCATCAATTTTCAACCCTTTCCGACTTCATTTGATATTTTTCGTGCATTTAATGATTTATTTTTGAGCTAAATGACCCTGAAATTGAAAAGTGGTACGAATGAACTCTAAAAAGGTTGTAACTTGGCATGACATCATAATTTCACCCACATAGCAGCTTCTAAATAGTTGAGATGGTTACGGCAAAAACTGGATGCACTTCGTGTACAAACTGGACAATCTCTTTGGAAGTATGAGGGTTTCGGACAAAAAGACATCTATTACAAAGGGATTTCATTTTTAATAACTTATTTCAACTCCATACTTTTTGTGTGTTCAATATGCACCATTCAAAGGCACATCATCAATTTTCAACCCTTTCTGACTTCATTTGATATTTTTTGTGCATTTAATGATTTATTTTGAGCTAAATGACACTGAAATTGAAAAGGAGTACAAATGAACTCTGAAAAGGTTGAAACTTGGCATGACATCATAATTTCACCGACATAACAACTTCTAAAGAGTTGAGAGTGTTACGGCAAAAACTGGATGCACTTCGTGTACAAACTATACAATCTCTCTCAAAGTATGAGGGTTTCACACGAAAACTCATCTATTTTCAACCTTTTCTAACTTCCTTTGATATTTTTTTTGTATTTAATGATTTATTTTGAGCTAAATGACCCTGAAATTGAAAAGCAGTACAAATGAACTCTGAAAAGGTTTTAACTTGGCATGACATCATAATTTCACCCACATAGCAACTTCTAAAGAGTTGAGACGGTTATAGCAAAAACTGGATGCACTTCGTGTACAAAATGGACAATCTCTTTCGAAGTATGTGGGTTTCGGGCAAAAACGCATCTATTACATAGGGATTTGATTTTTAACAACTTATTTTAACTCCATACTTTTTGTGTGCTTAATATGCACCATTCAAAGGCACATCATCAATTTTCAACCCTTTCTGACTACATTTGATATTTTTCGTGCATTTAATGATTTATTTTGACCTTAATGACCCTGAAATTGAAAAGCGGTACAAATGAACTCTAAAATGGTTGTAACTTGGCATGACATCATAATTTCACCCACATTGCAAATTCTAAAGAATTGAGGCGGTTACGGCAAAAACTGGATGCACTTCGTGTACAAACTGGACAATCTCTTTCGAAGTATGACGGTCTCGGACGAAAACGCATCTATTACAAAGGGATTTTATTTTTAATAACTTATTTTAACTCCATAGTTTTTGTGTGTTCAATATGCACCATTCAAAGGCACATCATCAATTTTCAACCGTTTCTGACTTCATTTGATATTTTTCGTGCATTTAATGATTTATTTTGACCTTAATGACCCTGAAATTGAAAAGCGGTACAAATGAACTCTAAAAAGGTTGTAACTTGGCATGATATCATAATTTCACCCACATAGCAAATTCTAAAGAATTGAGACGGTTACGGCAAAAACTGGATTCACTTCGTCTACAAACTGGACAATCTCTTTCGAAGTATGACGGTCTCGGACGAAAACGCATCTATTACAAAGGGATTTTATTTTTAATAACTTATTTTAACTCCATAGTTTTTGTGTGTTCAATATGCACCATTCAAAGGCACATCATCAATTTTCAACCGTTTCTGACTTCATTTGATATTTTTCGTGCATTTAATGATTTATTTTGACCTTAATGACCCTGAAATTGAAAAGCGGTACAAATGAACTCTAAAAAGGTTGTAAGTTGGCACGACATCATAATTTCACCCACATAGCATCTTCTAAATAGTTGAGACGGTTAAGGCGAAAACTGGATGCACTTCGTGTACAAACTGGACAATCTCTTTCGAAGTATGTGGGTTTCGGACAAAAACACATCTACTACAAAGGGATTTCATTTTTAATAACTTATTTTAACTCCATACTTTTTGTGTCTTCAATATGCACCATTCAAAGACACATCATCTATTTCAACCCTTTCTGACATCATTTGATATTTTTCGTGCATTTAATGATTTATTTTCAGCTAAATGACCCTGAAATTGAAAAGCAGTACAAATGAACTCTGAAAAGGTTGTAACTTCGCATGACATCATAATTTCACCACCATAGCAACTTCGAAAGAGTTGAGAGGGTTACGGCCAAACCTGGACGCACTTCGTGTACAAACTGGACAATCTCTTTCGAAGTACGAGGGTTTCAAACGAAAACGCATCTGTTACAAAGGGATTTCATTTTTAATAATTATTTTAACCCCATAATTTTTGTGTGTTCAATATGCACCATTCAAAGGCACATCATCAATTTTCATCCCTTTCTGACTTCATTTGATATTTCTCATCCATTTAACGACTTATTTTGAGCTAAATGACCCTGAAATTGAAAAGCACTACAAATAACTATGTAAAGCTTGAAACCTGGCATGACATCATAATTTCACCCACATAGAAACTTCCAAAGAGTTGAGAGGGTTACGGCAAAAAACTGGATGCAATTCGTGTACAAACTGGACAATCTATTTCGAAGTATGAGGGTTTCGGACGAGAACGCATGTATTACAAAGGGATTTCATTTTTAATAACTTATTTCAACTCCATAGTTTTTGTGTGTTCAATATGCACCATTCAAAGGCACATCATCAATTTTCAACCCATTCTGACTTCATTTGATATTTTTCATGTATTTAATGATTTATTTTGAGCTAAATGTCGCTGAAATTGAAAAGCAGTACAAATGAACTCTGAAAAGGTTTAAACTTGGCATGACATCATAAGTTCACCCACATATCAACTTCTAAAGATTTCAGAGGGTTACGAAAAAAAGTGGATGCTCTTCGTGTACAAACTGGACAATCTCTTTCGAAGTATGAGGGTCTCGCACGAAAAGGCATCTATTACAAAGGGATTTCATTTTTCATAACTTATTTTAACTCCATACCTTTTGTGTGTTCAATATGCACCACTCAAAGGCACATCATCAATTTCAACCCTTTCGGACTTCATTTGACATTTTTCGTGCATTTAATGATTTATTTTGAGCTAAATGACCCTGAAAATGAAAAGCAGTACAAATGAACTCTGAAAAGGTTGTAACTTGGCATGACATCATAATTTCACCCACATAGCAACTTCGAAAGAGTTGACAAGGTTACACCAAAAACTGGATGCACTTCGTGTACAAACTGGACAATCTCTTTCGAAGTATGAGGGTTTCGGACGAATACGCATCTATTACAAAGAGATTTCATTTTTAATAAATTATTTTAACTCCATACTTTTTGTGTGTTCAATATGCACCATTCAAAGGCACATCGTCAATTTCAACCCTTTCTGACTTCATTTGATTTTTTTCGTGCATTTAATGATTTATTTTGAGCTAGATGACCTTGAAATTGAAAAGCGGTACAAATGAACTCTAAAAAGGTTGTAACTTGGCATGACATCATAATTTCACCCACATAGCAAATTCTAAAGAATTGAGACGGTTACGACAAAAACTGAATACACTTCGTGTACAAACTGGACAATCTCTTTCGAAGTATGAGCGTTCCGGACAAAAACGCATCTATTACAAAGGGATTTCATTTTTAATAACTTATTTTAACTCCATACTTTTTGTGTGTTCAATATGCACCATTCAAAGGCACGTCATCAATTTTCAACCCTTTCTGACTTCATTTGATATTTTTCGTGCATTTAATGATTTATTTTTGAGCTAAATGACCCTGAAATTGAAAAGCAGTACGAATGAACTCTAAAAAGGTTGTAACTTGGCATGACATCATAATTTCACCCACATAGCAGCTTCTAAATAGTTGAGACGGTTACGGCAAAAACTGGATGCACTTCGTGTACAAACTAGACAATCTCTTTGGAAGTATGAGGGTTTCGGACAAAAACACATCTATTACAAAGGGATTTCATTTTTAATAACTTATTTCAACTCCATACTTTTTGTGTGTTCAATATGCACCATTCAAAGGCACATCATCAATTTTCAACCCTTTCTGACTTCATTTGATATTTTTCGTGCATTTAATGATTTATTTTGAGCTAAATGACGCTGAAATTGAAAATGAGTACAAATGAACTCTGAAAAGGTTGAAACTTGGCATGACATCATAATTTCACCGACATAGCAACTTCTAAAGAGTTGAGAGTGTTACGGCAAAAACTGGATGCACTTCGTGTACAAACTATACAATCTCTCTCAAAGTATGAGGGTTTCACACGAAAACTCATCTATTTTCAACCTTTTCTAACTTCCTTTGATATTTTTTTTGTATTTAATGATTTATTTTGAGCTAAATGACCCTGAAATTGAAAAGCAGTACAAATGAACTCTGAAAAGGTTTTAACTTGGCATGACATCATAATTTCACCCACATAGCAACTTCTAAAGAGTTGAGACGGTTATAGCAAAAACTAGATGCACTTCGTGTACAAAATGGACAATCTCTTTCGAAGTATGTGGGTTTCGGGCAAAAACGCATCTATTACATAGGGATTTGATTTTTAACAACTTATTTTAACTCCATACTTTTTGTGTGCTTAATATGCACCATTCAAAGGCACATCATCAATTTTCAACCCTTTCTGACTACATTTGATATTTTTCGTGCATTTAATGATTTATTTTGACCTTAATGACCCTGAAATTGAAAAGCGGTACAAATGAACTCTAAAATGGTTGTAACTTGGCATGACATCATAATTTCACCCACATTGCAAATTCTAAAGAATTGAGGCGGTTACGGCAAAAACTGGATGCACTTCGTGTACAAACTGGACAATCTCTTTCGAAGTATGACGGTCTCGGACGAAAACGCATCTATTACAAAGGGATTTTATTTTTAATAACTTATTTTAACTCCATAGTTTTTGTGTGTTCAATATGCACCATTCAAAGGCACATCATCAATTTTCAACCGTTTCTGACTTCATTTGATATTTTTCGTGCATTTAATGATTTATTTTGACCTTAATGACCCTGAAATTGAAAAGCGGTACAAATGAACTCTAAAAAGGTTGTAACTTGGCATGATATCATAATTTCACCCACATAGCAAATTCTAAAGAATTGAGACGGTTACGGCAAAAACTGGATTCACTTCGTGTACAAACTGGACAATCTCTTTCGAAGTATGACGGTCTCGGACGAAAACGCATCTATTACAAAGGGATTTTATTTTTAATAACTTATTTTAACTCCATAGTTTTTGTGTGTTCAATATGCACCATTCAAAGGCACATCATCAATTTTCAACCGTTTCTGACTTCATTTGATATTTTTCGTGCATTTAATGATTTATTTTGACCTTAATGACCCTGAAATTGAAAAGCGGTACAAATGAACTCTAAAAAGGTTGTAAGTTGGCACGACATCATAATTTCACCCACATAGCATCTTCTAAATAGTTGAGACGGTTAAGGCGAAAACTGGATGCACTTCGTGTACAAACTGGACAATCTCTTTCGAAGTATGTGGGTTTCGGACAAAAACACATCTATTACAAAGGGATTTCATTTTTAATAACTTATTTTAACTCCATACTTTTTGTGTCTTCAATATGCACCATTCAAAGACACATCATCTATTTCAACCCTTTCTGACTTCATTTGATATTTTTCGTGCATTTAATGATTTATTTTCAGCTAAATGACCCTGAAATTGAAAAGCAGTACAAATGAACTCTGAAAAGGTTGTAACTTCGCATGACATCATAATTTCACCACCATAGCAACTTCGAAAGAGTTGAGAGGGTTACGGCCAAACCTGGACGCACTTCGTGTACAAACTGGACAATCTCTTTCGAAGTACGAGGGTTTCAAACGAAAACGCATCTGTTACAAAGGGATTTCATTTTTAATAATTATTTTAACCCCATAATTTTTGTGTGTTCAATATGCACCATTCAAAGGCACATCATCAATTTTCATCCCTTTCTGACTTCATTTGATATTTCTCATGCATTTAACGACTTATTTTGAGCTAAATGACCCTGAAATTGAAAAGCACTACAAATAACTATGTAAAGCTTGAAACCTGGCATGACATCATAATTTCACCCACATAGAAACTTCCAAAGAGTTGAGAGGGTTACGGCAAAAAACTGGATGCAATTCGTGTACAAACTGGACAATCTATTTCGAAGTATGAGGGTTTCGGACGAGAACGCATGTATTACAAAGGGATTTCATTATTAATAACTTATTTCAACTCCATAGTTTTTGTGTGTTCAATATGCACCATTCAAAGGCACATCATCAATTTTCAACCCATTCTGACTTCATTTGATATTTTTCATGTATTTAATGATTTATTTTGAGCTAAATGACCCTGAAATTGAAAAGCAGTACAAATGAACTTGGAAAAGGTTGTAACTTGGCATGACATCATAATTTCACCCACATAACAACTTCGAAAGAGTTGAGAGGGTTACGGCAAAAACTAGATGCACTTCGTGTACAAACTGGACAATCTCTTTCGAAGTATGAGGGTTTCGGACGAATACGCATCTATTACAAAGAGATTTCATTTTTAATAAATTATTTTAACTCCATACTTTTTGTGTGTTCAATATGCACCATTCAAAGGCACATCGTCAATTTCAACCCTTTCTGACTTCATTTGATTTTTTTCGTGCATTTAATGATTTATTTTGAGCTAGATGACCTTGAAATTGAAAAGCGGTACAAATGAACTCTAAAAAGGTTGTAACTTGGCATGACATCATAATTTCACCCACATAGCAAATTCTAAAGAATTGAGACGGTTACGACAAAAACTGAATACACTTCGTGTACAAACTGGACAATCTCTTTCGAAGTATGAGGGTTCCGGACAAAAACGCATCTATTACAAAGGGATTTCATTTTTAATAACTTATTTTAACTCCATACTTTTTGTGTGTTCAATATGCACCATTCAAAGGCACGTCATCAATTTTCAACCCTTTCTGACTTCATTTGATATTTTTCGTGCATTTAATGATTTATTTTTGAGCTAAATGACCCTGAAATTGAAAAGCAGTACGAATGAACTCTAAAAAGGTTGTAACTTGGCGTGACATCATAATTTCACCCACATAGCAGCTTCTAAATAGTTGAGACGGTTACGACAAAAACTGGATGCACTTCGTGTACAAACTGGACAATCTCTTTGGAAGTATGAGGGTTTCGGACAAAAACACATCTATTACAAAGGGATTTCATTTTTAATAACTTATTTCAACTCCATACTTTTTGTGTGTTCAATATGCACCATTCAAAGGCACATCATCAATTTTCAACCCTTTCTGACTTCATTTGATATTTTTCGTGCATTTAATGATTTATTTTGAGCTAAATGACGCTGAAATTGAAAAGGAGTACAAATGAACTCTGAAAAGGTTGAAACTTGGCATGACATCATAATTTCACCGACATAGCAACTTCTAAAGAGTTGAGAGTGTTACGGCAAAAACTGGATGCACTTCGTGTACAAACTGGACAATCTCTTTCGAAGTATGACGGTCTCGGACGAAAACGCATCTATTACAAAGGGATTTTATTTTTAATAACTTATTTTAACTCCATAATTTTTGTGTGTTCAATATGCACCATTCAAAGGAACATCATCAATTTTCAACCCTTTCTGACTTCATTTGATATTTTTCGTGCATTTAATGATTTATTTTGACCTTAATGACCCTGAAATTGAAAAGCGGTACAAATGAACTCTAAAAAGGTTGTAACTTGGCATGACATCATAATTTCACCAACAGAGCAACTTCTAAAGAATTGAGACGGTTACGGCAAAAACTGGATGCACTTCGTGTACAATCTGGACAATATCTTTCGAAGTATGAGGGTCTCGGACGAAAACGCATCTATTACAAAGGGTTTTCATTTTTAATAACTTATTTTAACTCCATACTTTTTGTGTGTTCAATATGCACCATTCAAAGGCACATCATCAATTTTCAACCCTTTCTCACTTCATTTGATATTTTTCGTGCATTTAATGATTTATTTTGAGCTAAATGACCCTGAAATTGAAAAGCGGTACAAATGAACACTAAAAAGGTTGTAAGTTGGCACGACATCATAATTTCAACCACATAGCATCTTCTAAATAGTTGAGACGGTTACGGCAAAAACTAGATGCACTTCGTGTACAAACTGGACAATCTCTTTCGAAGTATGTGGATTTCGGACAAAAACACATCTATTACAAAGGGATTTCATTTTTAATAACTTATTTTAACTCCATACTTTTTGTGTGTTCAATATGCACCATTCAAAGACACATCATCTATTTCAACCCTTTCTGACTTCATTTGATATTTTTCGTGCGTTTAATGATTTATTTTCAGCTAAATGACCCTGAAATTGAAAAGCAGTACAAATGAACTCTGAAAATGTTGTAACTTCGCATGACATCATAATTTCACCACCATAGCAACTTCGAAAGAGTTGAGAGGGTTACGGCCAAAACTGGATGCACTTCGTGTACAAACTGGACAATCTCTTTCGAAGTATGAGGGTTTCGGACGAGAACGCATGTATTACAAAGGGATTTCATTTTTAATAACTTATTTCAACTCCATAGTTTTTGTGTGTTCAATATGCACCATTCAAAGGCACATCATCAATTTTCAACCCATTCTGACTTCATTTGATATTTTTCCTATATTTAATGATTTATTTTGAGCTAAATGTCACTGAAATTGAAAAGCAGTACAAATGAACTCTGAAAAGGTTTAAACTTGGCATGACATCATAAGTTCACCCACATATCAACTTCTAAAGATTTCAGAGGGTTACGAAAAAAAAGTGGACGCTCTTCGTGTACAAACTGGACAATCTCTTTCGAAGTATGAGGGTCTCGCACGAAAACGCATCTATTACAAAGGGATTTCATTTTTCATAACTTATTTTAACTCCATACCTTTTGTGTGTTCAATATGCACCACTCAAAGGCACATCATCAATTTCAACCCTTTCGGACTTCATTTGACATTTTTCGTGCATTTAATGATTTATTTTGAGCTAAATGACCCTGAAAATGAAAAGCAGTACAAATGAACTCTGAAAAGGTTGTAACTTGGCATGACATCATAATTTTACCCACATAGCAACTTTGAAAGAGTTGACAAGGTTACACCAAAAACTGGATGCACTTCGTGTACAAACTAGACAATCTCTTTCCAAGTATGAGGGTTCCGGACGAATACGCATCTATTACAAAGAGATTTCATTTTTAATAAATTATTTTAACTCCATACTTTTTGTGTGTTCAATATGCACCATTCAAAGGCACATCATCAATTTCAACCCTTTCTCACTTCATTTGATATTTTTCGTGCATTTAATAATTTATTTTGAGCTAAATGACCCTGAAATTGAAAAGCGGTACAAATGAACTCTAAAGAGGTTGTAAGTTGGCACGACATCATAATTTCACCCACATAGCATCTTCTAAATAGTTGAGACGGTTACGGCAAAAACTGGATGCACTTCGTGTACAAACTGGACAATCTCTTTCGAAGTATGTGGGTTTCGGAGAAAAACACATCTATTACAAAGGGATTTCATTTTTAATAACTTATTTTAACTCCATACTTTTTGTGTGTTCAATATGCACCATTCAAAGACACATGATCTATTTCAACCCTTTCTGACTTCATTTGATATTTTTCGTGCATTTAATGATTTATTTTCAGCTAAATGACCCTGAAATTGAAAAGCAGTACAAATGAACGCTGAAAAGGTTGTAACTTCGCATGACATCATAATTTCACCACCATAGCAACTTCAAAAGAGTTGAAAGGGTTACGGCCAAAACTGGATGCACTTCGTGTACAAACTGGACAATCTCTTTCGAAGTACGAGGGTTTCAAACGAAAACGCATCTATTACAAAGGGATTTCATTTTTAATAATTATTTTAACCCCATAATTTTTGTGTGTTCAATATGCACCATTCAAAGGCACATCATCAATTTTCATCCCTTTCTGACTTCATTTGATATTTCTCATGCATTTAACGACCTATTTTGAGCTAAATGACCTTGAAATTGAAAAGCACTACAAATAACTATGAAAAGCTTGAAACTTGGCATGACATCATAATTTAACCCACATAGAAACTTCCAAAGAGTTGAGAGGGTTACGGCAAAAAGCTGGATGCAATTCGTGTACAAACTGGACAATCTATTTCGAAGTATGAGGGTTTCGGACGAGAACGCATGTATTACAAAGGGATTTCATTTTTAATAACTTATTTCAACTCCATAGTTTTTGTGTGTTCAATATGCACCATTCAAAGGCACATCATCAATTTTCAACCCATTCTGACTTCATTTGATATTTTTCCTGTATTTAATGATTTATTTTGAGCTAAATGTCGCTGAAATTGAAAAGCAGTACAAATGAACTCTGAAAAGATTTAAACTTGGCATGACATCATAAGTTCACCCACATATCAACTTCTAAAGATTTCAGAGGGTTACGAAAAAAAAGTGGATGCTCTTCGTGTACAAACTGGACAATCTCTTTCGAAGTATGAGGGTCTCGCACGAAAACGCATCTATTACAAAGGGATTTCATTTTTCATAACTTATTTTAACTCCATACCTTTTGTGTGTTCAATATGCAACACTCAAAGGCACATCATCAATTTCAACCCTTGCGGACTTCATTTGACATTTTTTGTGCATTTAATGATTTATTTTGAGCTAAATGACCTTGAAAATGAAAAGCAGTACAAATGAACTCTGAAAAGGTCGTAACTTGGCATGACATCATAATTTCACCCACATAGCAACTTCGAAAGAGTTGACAAGGTTACACCAAAAACTGGATGCACTTCGTGTACAAACTGGACAATCTCTTTCGAAGTATGAGGGTTCCGGACGAATACGCATCTATTACAAAGAGATTTCATTTTTAATAAATTATTTTAACTCCATACTTTTTGTGTGTTCAATATGCACCATTCAAAGGCACATCATCAATTTCAACCCTTTCTGACTTCATTTGATTTTTTCGTGCATTTAATGATTTATTTTGAGCTAGATGACCTTGAAATTGAAAAGCGGTACAAATGAACTCTAAAAAGGTTGTAACTTGGCATGACATCATAATTTCACCCACATAGCAAATTCTAAAGAATTGAGACAGTTACGGCAAAAACTGAATACACTTCGTGTACAAACTGGACAATCTCTTTCGAAGTATGAGGGTTTCGGACAAAACCGCATCTATTACAAAGGGATTTCATTTTTAATAACTTATTTTAACTCCATACTTTTTGTGTATTCAATATGCACCATTCAAAGGCACATCATCAATTTTCAACCCTTTCTGGCTTCATTTGATATTTTTCGTGCATTTAATGATTTATTTTTGAGCTAAATGACCCTGAAATTGAAAAGTGGTACAAATGAACTCTAAAAAGGTTGTAACTTGGCATGACATCATAATTTCACCCACATAGCAGCTTCTAAATAGTTGAGACGGTTACGGCAAAAACTGGATGCACTTCGTGTACAAACTGGACAATCTCTTTGGAAGTATGAGGGTTTCGGACAAAAACACATCTATTACAAAGGGATTTCATTTTTAATAACTTATTTCAACTCCATACTTTTTGTGTGTTCAATATGCACCATTCAAAGGCACATCATCAATTTTCAACCCTTTCTGACTTCATTTGATATTTTTCGTGCATTTAATGATTTATTTTGAGCTAAATGACGCTGAAATTGAAAAGGAGTACAAATGAACTCTGAAAAGGTTGAAACTTGGCATGACATCATAATTTCACCGACATAGCAACTTCTAAAGAGTTGAGAGTGTTACGGCAAAAACTGGATGCACTTCGTGTACAAACTATACAATCTCTCTCGAAGTATGAGGGTTTCACACGAAAACTCATTTATTTTCAACCTTTTCTGACTTCCTTTGATATTTTTCGTGTATTTAATGATTTATTTTGAGCTAAATGACCCTGAAATTGAAAAGCAGTACAAATGAACTCTGAAAAGGTTTTAACTTGGCATGACATCATAATTTCACCCACATAGCAACTTCTAAAGAGTTGAGACGGTTATAGCAAAAACTGGATGCACTTCGTGTACAAAATGGACAATCTCTTTTGAAGTATGTGGGTTTCGGGCAAAAACGCATCTATTACATAGGGATTTCATTTTTAATAACTTAGTTTAACTCCATACTTTTTGTGTGCTTAATATGCACCATTCAAAGACACATCATCGATTTTCAACCCTTTCTAACTACATTTGATATTTTTCGTGCATTTAATGATTTATTTTGACCTTAATGACCCTGGAATTGAAAAGCGGTACAAATGAACTCTAAAATGGTTGTAACTTGGCATGACATCATAATTTCACCCACATAGCAAATTCTAAAGAATTGAGACGGTTACGGCAAAAACTGGATGCACTTCGTGTACAAACTGGACAATCTCTTTCGAAGTATGACGGTCTCGGACGAAAACGCATCTATTACAAAGGGATTTTATTTTTAATAACTTATTTTAACTCCATAGTTTTTGTGTGTTCAATATGCACCATTCAAAGGCACATCATCAATTTTCAACCCTTTCTGACTTCATTTGATATTTTTCGTGCGTTTAATGATTTATTTTGACCTTAATGACGCTGAAATTGAAAAGCGGTACAAATGAACTCTAAAAAGGTTGTAACTTGGCATGACATCATAATTTCACCAACAGAGCAACTTCTAAAGAATTGAGACGGTTACGGCAAAAACTGGATGCACTTCGTGTACAATCTGGACAATATCTTTCGAAGTATGAGGGTCTCGGACGAAAACGCATCTATTACAAAGGGATTTCATTTTTAATAACTTATTTTAACTCCATACTTTTTGTGTGTTCAATATGCACCATTCAAAGGCACATCATCAATTTTCAACCCTTTCTCACTTCATTTGATATTTTTCGTGCATTTAATGATTTATTTTGAGCTAAATGACCCTGAAATTGAAAAGCGGTACAAATGAACTCTAAAAAGGTTGTAAGTTGGCACGACATCATAATTTCACCCACATAGCATCTTCTAAATAGTTGAGACGGTTACGGCAAAAACTGGATGCACTTCGTGTACAAACTGGACAATCTCTTTCGAAGTATGTGGGTTTCGGACAAAAACACATCTATTACAAAGGGATTTCATTTTTAATAACTTATTTTAACTCCATACTTTTTGTCTGTTCAATATGCACCATTCAAAGGCACATCATCTATTTCAACCCTTTCTGAATTCATTTGATATTTTTCGTGCATTTAATGATTTATTTTCAGCTAAATGACCCTGAAATTGAAAAGCAGTACAAATGAACTCTGAAAAGGTTGTAACTTCGCATGACATCATAATTTCACCACCATAGCAACTTCGAAAGAGTTGAGAGTGTTACAGCCAAAACTGGATGCACTTCGTGTACAAACTGGACAATCTCTTTCGAAGTACGAGGGTTTCAAACGAAAACGCATCTATTACAAAGGGATTTCATTTTTAATAATTGTTTTAACCCCATAATTTTTGTGTGTTCAATATGCACCATTCAAAGGCACATCATCAATTTTCATCCCTTTCTGACTTCATTTGATATTTCTCATGCATTTAACGACTTATTTTGAGCTAAATGACCTTGAAATTGAAAAGCACTAAAAATAACTATGAAAAGCTTGAAACTTGGCATGACATCATAATTTCACCCATATAGAAACTTCCAAAGAGTTGAGAGGGTTACGGTAAAAAACTGGATGCAATTCGTGTACAAACTGGACAATCTATTTCGAAGTATGAGGGTTTCGGACGAGAACGCATGTATTACAAAGGGATTTCATTTTTAATAACTTATTTCAACTCCATAGTTTTTGTGTGTTCAATATGCACCATTCAAAGGCACATCATCAATTTTCAACCCATTCTGACTTCATTTGATATTTTTCATGTATTTAATGATTTATTTTGAGCTAAATGTCGCTGAAATTGAAAAGCAGTACAAATGAACTCTGAAAAGGTTTAAACTTGGCATGACATCATAAGTTCACCCACATATCAACTTCTAAAGATTTCAGAGGGTTACGAAAAAAAGTGGATGCTCTTCGTGTACAAACTGGACAATCTCTTTCGAAGTATGAGGGTCTCGCACGAAAACGCATCTATTACAAAGGGATTTCATTTTTCATAACTTATTTTAACTCCATACCTTTTGTGTGTTCAATATGCACCACTCAAAGGCACATCATCAATTTCAACCCTTTCGGACTTCATTTGACATTTTTCGTGCATTTAATGATTTATTTTGAGCTAAATGACCCTGAAATTGAAAAGCAGTACAGATGAACTCTGAAAAGGTTTTAACTTGGCATGACATCATAAATTCACCCACATAGCAACTTCTAAAGAGTTGAGACGGTTACGGCAAAAACTGGATGCACTTCATGTACAAACTGGACAATCTCTTTCCAAGTATGAGGGTTTCGGGCAAAACCGCATCTATTACAAAGGGATTGCATTTTTAATAACTTATTTTAACAACATACTTTTTGTGTGTTCAATATGCACCATTCAAGGGCACATCATCAATTTTCAACCCTTTCTGACTTCATTTGATATTTTTCGTGCATTTAATGATTTATTTTGAGCTAAATGACCCTGAAATTGAAAAGCGGTACAAATGAACTGTAAAAAGGTTGTAACTTGGCATGACATCATAATTTCACCCACATAGCAACTTCTAAAGAATTGAGACGGTTACGGCAAAAACTGGATGTACTTCGTGTACAATCTGGACAATCTCTTTCGAAGTATGATGGTCTCGCACAAAAAGGCATCTATTACAAAGGGATTTCATTTTTAATAACTTATTTTCACTCCATAATTTTTGTGTGTTCAATATGCACCATTCAAAGGCACATCATCAATTTTCAGCCTTTTCTGACTTCATTTGATATTTTTCGTGCATTTAATGATTTATTTTGAGCTAAATGACCCTGAAATTTAAAAGCGGTATAAATGAACTCTAAAAATGTTGTAACTTGGCATGACATCATAATTTCACCCACATAACATCTTCTAAATAGTCGAGACGGTTACGGCAAAAACTGGATGCACTTCGTGTACAAACTGGACAATCTCTTTCGAAGTATGAGGGTTTCGGACAAAAACACATCGATTACAAAGGGATTTCATTTTTAATAACTTATTTTAACTCCATACTTTTTGTGTGTTCAATATGCACCATTCAAAGGCACATCATCTATTTTCAACCCTTTCTGACTTCATTTGATATTTTTCGTGCATTTAATGATTTATTTTGAGCTAAATGACACTGAAATTGAAAAGGAGTACAAATGAACTCTGAAAAGCTTGAATCTTGGCATGACATCATAATTTCACCCACATAGACTGTTCCAAAGAGTTGAGAGGGTTACGGCAAAAAACTGGATGCAATTCTTGTACAAACTGGACAATCTATTTCGAAGTATGAGGGTTTCAGATGAGAACGCATCTATTACAAAGGGATTTCATTTTTAATAACTTATTTTAACTCCATAGTTTTTGTGTGTTCAATATGCACCATTCAAAGGCACATCATCAATTTTCAACCCTTTGTGAGTTCATTTGATATTTTTCGTGTATTTAATTATTTATTTTGAGCTAAATGTCGTTCAAATTGAAAAGCAGTACAAATGAACTCTGAAAAGGTTTAAACTTGGCATGCCATCATAAGTTCACCCACATAGCAACTTCTAAAGATTTGAGAGGGTTACGAAAAAAAGTGGATGCTCTTCGTGTACAAACTGGACAATCTCTTTCGAAGTATGAGGGTCTCGGACGAAAACGCATCTATTACAAAGGGATTTCATTTTTAATAACTTATTTTAGCTCCATACTTTTTGTGTGCTCAATATGCACAATTCAAAGGCACATCATCAATTTCAACTCTTTCTGACTTCATTTGATATTTTTCGTGCATTTAATGATTTATTTTGAGCTAAATGACCCTGAAATTGAAAAGCAGTACAAATGAACTCTGAAAAGGTTGAAACTTGCCATGACATCATAATTTCACCCACATAGAAACTTCTAAAGAGTTGAGACGGTTAAGGCAAAAACTGGATGCACTTCGTGTACAAACTGGACAATCTCTTTCGAAGTATGAGGGTTTTGGACAAAAACGCATCTATTACAAAGAGATATCATTTTTAATAACTTATTTTAACTCCATACTTTTTGTGTGTTCAATATGCACCATTCAAAGGCACATCATCAATTTTCAACCCTTTCTAACTTCATTTGATATTTTTCGTGCATTTAATGATTTATTTTGAGCTAAATGACCCTGAAATTGAAAAGGAGTACAAATGAACTCTGAAAAGGTTGAAACTTGGCATCAAATCATAATTTCACCCACATAGCAACTTCTAAAGAGTTGAGAGTGTTACAACAAAAACTGGACGCACTTCGTGTACAAACTGGACAATCTCTCTCGAAGTATGAGGGTTTCGGACAAAAACGCATCTATTACAAAGGGATTACATTTTTAATAACTTATTTTAACTCCATACTTTTTGTGTGTTCAATATGCACCATTCAAAGGCACATAATCAATTTCAACCCTTTCTGACTTCATTTGATATTTTTCGTGCATTTAATGATTTATTTTTAGCTAAATGACCCTGAAATTGAAAAGAAGTACAAATGAACTCTGAAAAGGTTGTAACTTGCTATGACATCATAATTTTACCCACATAGCAACTTCGAAAGAGTTGAGAGGGTTACGGCAAAAACTAGATGCACTTCGTGTACAAGCTGGACAATCTCTTGCGAAGTATGCGGGTTTCGCACGAAAACGCATCTATTACAAAGGGATTTCATTTTTAATAACTTATTTTAACTCCATAATTTTTGTGTGTTCAATATGCACCATTCAAAGGCACATCATCAATTTTCAACCCTTTGTGACTTCATTTGAAATTTTCATGCTTTTAACGATTTATTTTGAGCTAAATGACCCTGAAATTGAAAAGGAATACAAATGAACTCTGAAAGGGTTTTAACTTGGCATGACACCATAACTTCACCCACATAGCAACTTATAAAGAGTTTAGAGGGTTACGGCAAAAAACTGGATGCAATTCGTGTACAAACTGGACAATCTATTTCGAAGTATGAGGGTCTCGGACGAAAACGCATCTATTACAAAGGGATTTCATTTTTAATAACCTATTTTAACTCCATACTTTTTGTGTGTTCAATATGCACCATTCAAAGGCACATCATCAATTTTCAACCCTTTCTGACTTCATTTGATATTTTACGTGCATTTAATGATTAATTTTGAGCTAAATGACCCTGAAATTGCAAAGGAGTACAAATGAACTCTGAAAAGGTTGGAGCTTGGCATGACATCATAATTTCAGCCACATAGCAACTTTTCTAAAGAGTTGAGACGGTTACGGCAAAAACTGGATGCACTTCGTGTACAAACTGGACAATCTCTTTCGAAGTCTGAGGGTTTCGGACAAAAACGCATCTATTACAAAGGGATTTCATTTTTAATAACTTATTTTAACTCCATACTTTTTGTGTGTTCAGCATGCACCATTCAAAGGCACATCATAAATTTTCAACCCTTTCTGACTTCATTTGATATTTTTCGTGCATTTAATGATTTACTTTGAGCTAAATGACCCTGAAATTGAAAAGGAGTACAAATGAACTCTGAAAAGGATTAGCTTCGCATGACATCATAATTTCACCCACAAAGCAACTTTTCTAAACAGTTGAGATGGTTATGGCAAAAACTGCATGCACTTCTTGAACAAACTGGACAATCTCTGTCGAAGTATGAGGGTTTCGGACAAAAACGCATCTATTACAAAGGGATTTCATTTTTAATAACTTATTTTAACTCCATACTTTTTGTGTGTTCAATATGCACCATTCAAAGGCACATCATCAATTTTCAACCCTTTCTGACTTCATTTGATATTTTTTGTGCATTTAATGATTTATTTTGAACTAAATGACCCTGAAATTGAAAAGGAGTACAAATGAACTCTGAAAAGGTTGAAACTTGGCATGACATGATAATTTCACCCACATAGCAACTTCTAAAGAGTTGAGAGTGTTACGGCAAAAACTGGATGCACTTTGTGTACAAACTGGATAATCTCTTTCGAAGTATGAGGGTTTCGGACAAAAACGCATCTATTACAAAGGGATTTCATTTTTAATAACTTATTTTAACTCCATAATTTTTGTGTGTTCAATATGCACCATTCGAAGGCACATCATCAATTTCAACCCTTTCTGACTTCATTTGATATTTTTCGTGCATTTAATGATTTTTTTTGAGCTAAATGACCCTGAAATTGAAAAGGAATACAAATGAACTCTGAAAAGGTTTTAACTTGGCCTGACACCATAACTTCACCCACATAGCAACTTATAAAGAGTTTAGAGGGTTACGAAAAAAAGTGGATGCTCTTCGTGTACAAACTGGACAATCTCTTTCGAAGTATGAGGGTCTCGGACGAAAACGCATCTATTACAAAGGGATTTCATTTTTAATAACTTATTTTAACTCCATACTTTTTGTGTGTTCAATATGCACCATTCAAAGGCACATCATCAATTTTCAACCCTTTCTGACTTCATTTGATATTTTACGTGCATTTAACGATTTATTTTGAGCTAAATGACCCTGAAATTGAAAAGGAATACAAATGAACTCTGAAAAGGTTTTAACTTGGCATGACACCATAACTTCACCCACATAGCAACTTATAAAGAGTTTAGAGGGTTACGGCAAAAAACTGGATGCAATTCGTGTACGAACTGGACAATCTATTTCGAAGTATGAGGGTTCCGGACGAGAACATATCTATTACAAAGGGATTTCATTTTTAATAACCTATTTTAACTCCATACTTTTTGTGTGTTCAGCATGCACCATTCAAAGGCACATCATCAATTTTCAACCCTTTCTGACTTCATTTGATATTTTACGTGCATTTAATGATTAATTTTGAGCTAAATGACCCTGAAATTGCAAAGGAGTACAAATGAACTCTGAAAAGGTTGGAGCTTGGCATGACATCATAATTTCACCCACATAGCAACTTTTCTAAAGAGTTGAGACGGTTACGGCAAAAACTGGATGCACTTCGTGTACAAACTGGACAATCTCTTTCGAAGTCTGAGGGTTTCGGACAAAAACGCATCTATTACAAAGGGATTTCATTTTTAATAACTTATTTTAACTCCATACTTTTTGTGTGTTCAATATGCACCATTCAAAGGCACATCATCAATTTTCAACCCTTTCTGACTTCATTTGATATTTTTTGTGCATTTAATGATTTATTTTGAACTAAATGACCCTGAAATTGAAAAGGAGTACAAATGAACTCTGAAAAGGTTGAAACTTGGCATGACATGATAATTTCACCCACATAGCAACTTCTAAAGAGTTGAGAGTGTTACGGCAAAAACTGGATGCACTTTGTGTACAAACTGGATAATCTCTTTCGAAGTATGAGGGTTTCGGACAAAAACGCATCTATTACAAAGGGATTTCATTTTTAATAACTTATTTTAACTCCATAATTTTTGTGTGTTCAATATGCACCATTCGAAGGCACATCATCAATTTCAACCCTTTCTGACTTCATTTGATATTTTTCGTGCATTTAATGATTTTTTTGAGCTAAATGACCCTGAAATTGAAAAGGAATACAAATGAACTCTGAAAAGGTTTTAACTTGGCCTGACACCATAACTTCACCCACATAGCAACTTATAAAGAGTTTAGAGGGTTACGAAAAAAAGTGGATGCTCTTCGTGTACAAACTGGACAATCTCTTTCGAAGTATGAGGGTCTCGGACGAAAACGCATCTATTACAAAGGGATTTCATTTTTAATAACTTATTTTAACTCCATACTTTTTGTGTGTTCAATATGCACCATTCAAAGGCACATCATCAATTTTCAACCCTTTCTGACTTCATTTGATATTTTACGTGCATTTAACGATTTATTTTGAGCTAAATGACCCTGAAATTGAAAAGGAATACAAATGAACTCTGAAAAGGTTTTAACTTGGCATGACACCATAACTTCACCCACATAGCAACTTATAAAGAGTTTAGAGGGTTACGGCAAAAAACTGGATGCAATTCGTGTACAAACTGGACAATCTATTTCGAAGTATGAGGGTTCCGGACGAGAACATATCTATTACAAAGGGATTTCATTTTTAATAACCTATTTTAACTCCATACTTTTTGTGTGTTCAATATGCACCATTCAAAGGCACATCATCAATTTTCAACCCTTTCTGACTTTATTCCTTATTTTTCATGCATTTAACGATATATTTTGAGCTAAATGACCCTGAAATTGAAAACCAGTACAAATGAACTCTGAAAAGGTTGAAACTTGGCATGACATCATAATTTCACCCACATAGAAACTTCCAAAGAGTTGAGAGGGTTACGGCAAAAAACTGGATGCAATTCGTGTACAAACTGGACAATCTCTTTCGAAGTATGAGGGTTCCGGACAAGAACGCATCTATTACAAAGGGATTTCATTTTTAATAACTTATTTTAACTCCATAGTTTTTGTGTGTTCAATATGCACCATTCAAAGGCACATCATCAATTTTCAACCCTTTCTGACTTCATTTGATATTTTACGTGCATTTAATGATTAATTTTGAGCTAAATGACCCTGAAATTGCAAAGGAGTACAAATGAACTCTGAAAAGGTTGGAGCTTGGCATGACATCATAATTTCACCCACATAGCAACTTTTCTAAAGAGTTGAGACGGTTACGGCAAAAACTGGATGCACTTCGTGTACAAACTGGACAATCTCTTTCGAAGTCTGAGGGTTTCGGACAAAAACGCATCTATTACAAAGGGATTTAATTTTTAATAACTTATTTTAACTCCATACTTTTTGTGTGTTCAGCATGCACCATTCAAAGGCACATCATAAATTTTCAACCCTTTCTGACTTCATTTGATATTTTTCGTGCATTTAATGATTTACTTTGAGCTAAATGACCCTGAAATTGAAAAGGAGTACAAATGAACTCTGAAAAGGTTTAGCTTCGCATGACATCATAATTTCACCCACAAAGCAACTTTTCTAAACAGTTGAGATGGTTATGGCAAAAACTGCATGCACTTCTTGAACAAACTGGACAATCTCTGTCGAAGTATGAGGGTTTCGGACAAAAACGCATCTATTACAAAGGGATTTCATTTTTAATAACTTATTTTAACTCCATACTTTTTGTGTGTTCAATATGCACCATTCAAAGGCACATCATCAATTTTCAACCCTTT
Source organism: Hordeum marinum (assembly GCA_022496015.1). NCBI lineage: Eukaryota > Viridiplantae > Streptophyta > Magnoliopsida > Poales > Poaceae > Hordeum > Hordeum marinum. The sequence continues at coordinate 20,739,663 of CM039674.1, read as the reverse complement.
CTGACTTCATTTGATATTTTTTGTGCATTTAATGATTTATTTTGAACTAAATGACCCTGAAATTGAAAAGGAGTACAAATGAACTCTGAAAAGGTTGAAACTTGGCATGACATGATAATTTCACCCACATAGCAACTTCTAAAGAGTTGAGAGTGTTACGGCAAAAACTGGATGCACTTTGTGTACAAACTGGATAATCTCTTTCGAAGTATGAGGGTTTCGGACAAAAACGCATCTATTACAAAGGGATTTCATTTTTAATAACTTATTTTAACTCCATAATTTTTGTGTGTTCAATATGCACCATTCGAAGGCACATCATCAATTTCAACCCTTTCTGACTTCATTTGATATTTTTCGTGCATTTAATGATTTTTTTTGAGCTAAATGACCCTGAAATTGAAAAGGAATACAAATGAACTCTGAAAAGGTTTTAACTTGGCCTGACACCATAACTTCACCCACATAGCAACTTATAAAGAGTTTAGAGGGTTACGAAAAAAAGTGGATGCTCTTCGTGTACAAACTGGACAATCTCTTTCGAAGTATGAGGGTCTCGGACGAAAACGCATCTATTACAAAGGGATTTCATTTTTAATAACTTATTTTAACTCCATACTTTTTGTGTGTTCAATATGCACCATTCAAAGGCACATCATCAATTTTCAACCCTTTCTGACTTCATTTGATATTTTACGTGCATTTAATGATTAATTTTGAGCAAAATGACCTTGAAATTGCAAAGGAGTACAAATGAACTCTGAAAAGGTTGTAGCTTGGCATGACATCATAATTTCACCCACATAGCAACTTTTCTAAAGAGTTGAGACGGTTACGGCAAAAACTGGATGCTCTTCGTGTACAAACTGGACAATCTCTTTCGAAGTATGAGAGTCTCGGACGAAAACGCATCTATTACAAAGGGATTTAATTTTTAATAACTTATTGTAACTCCATACTTTTTGTGTGTTCAATATGCACCATTCAAAGGCACATCATCAATTTTCAACCCTTTCTGACTTCATTTGCAATTTTTAGTGCATTTAATGATTTATTTTGAGCTAAATGACCCTATAATTGAAAAGGAGTACAAATGAACTCTGAAAAGGTTGAAACTTGGCATGACATCATAATTTCAGCCACATAGAAACTTCCAAATAGTTGAGAGGGTTACGGCAAAAAACTGGATGCACTTCGTGTACAAACTGGACAATCTCTTTCGAAGTATGATGGTTTCGGACGAGAACACATCTATTACAAAGGGATTTCATTTTGAATAACTTATTTTAACTCCATAGTTTTTGTGTGTTCAATATGCACCATTCAAAGGCACATCATCAATTTTCAACCCTTTCGGACTTCATTTGATATTTTTCGTGCATTTATTGATTTATTTTCAGCTAAATGACCCTGAAATTGAAAAGCAGTACAAATGAACTCTGAAAATGTTGTAACTTGGCATGACATCATAATTTCACCCACATAGCAACTTCGAAAGAGTTGAGAGGGTTACGGCAAAAACTGGATGCACTTCGCGTACAAACGGGACAATCTCTTTCGAAGTATGAGGGTTTCGGACGAAAACGCATCTATTACAAAGGGATTTCCTTTTTAATAACTTATTTTAACTCCATACTTTTTGTGTGTTCACTATGCACAATTCAAAGGCACATCATCAATTTTCAACCCTTTCTGACTTCATTTGATATTTTTCGTGCATTTAATGATTTATTTTCAGGTAAATGACCCTGAAATTGAAAAGCAGTACAAATGAACTCTGAAAAGGTTGTAACTTGGCATGACATCATAATTTCACCCACATAGCAACTTCTAAAGAGTTGATACGGTTACGGCAAAAACTGGATGCACTTCGTGTACAAACTGGACAATCTCTTTCGAAGTATGAGGGTTTCGGACAAAAACGCATCTATTACAAAGGGATTTCATTTTTAATAACTTATTTTCACTCCATACTTTTTGTGTGTTCAATATGCACCATTCAAAGGCACATCATCAATTTTCAACCCTTTCTGACTTCATTTGATATTTTACGTGCATTTAATGATTTATTTTGAGCTAAATGACCCTGAAATTGCAAAGGAGTACAAATGAACTCTGAAAAGGTTGTAGCTTCTCATGACATCATCATTTCACCCACATAGCAACTTTTCTAACGAGTTGAGACGGTTACGGCAAAAACTGGATGCACTTCGTGTACAAACTGGACAATCTCTTTCGAAGTCTGAGGGTTTCGGACAAAAACGCATCTATTACAAAGGGATTTCATTTTTAATAACTTATTTTAACTCCATACTTTTTGTGTGTTCAACATGCACCATTCAAAGGCACATCATAAATGTTCAACCCTTTCTGACCTCATTTGATATTTTTCGTGCATTTAATGATTTACTTTGAGCTAAATGACCCTGAAATTGAAAAGGAGTACAAATGAACTCTGAAAAGGTTGTAGCTTCGCATGACATCATAATGTCACCCACAAAGCAACTTTTCTAAACAGTTGAGATGGTTACGGCAAAAACTGCATGCACTTCTTGTACAAACTGGACAATCTCTGTCGAAGTATGAGGGTTTCGGACAAAAACGCATCTATTACAAAGGGATTTCATTTTTAATAACTTATTTTAACTCCATACTTTTTGTGTGTTCAATATGCACCATTCAAAGGCACATCATCAATTTTCAACCCTTTCTGACTTCATTTGATATTTTTCGTGCATTTAATGATTTATTTTGAACTAAATGACCCTGAAATTGAAAACGAGTACAAATGAACTCTGGAAAGGTTGACACTTGGCATGACATGATAATTTCACCCACATAGCAACTTCTAAAGAGTTGAGAGTGTTACGGCAAAAACTGGATGCACTTTGTGTACAAACTGGATAATCTCTTTCGAAGTATGAGGGTTTCGGACAAAAACGCATCTATCACAAAGGGATTTCATTTTTAATAACTTATTTTAACTCCATAATTTTTGTGTGTTCAATATGCACCATTCGAAGGCACATCATCAATTTCAACCCTTTCTGACTTCATTTGATATTTTTCGTGCATTTAATGATTTATTTTGAGCTAAATGACCATGAAATTGAAAAGGAATACAAATGAACTCTGAAAAGGTTTTAACTTGGCATGACACCATAACTTCACCCACATAGCAACTTATAAAGAGTTTAGAGGGTTACGAAAAAATGTGGATGCTCTTCGTGTACAAACTCGACAATCTCTTTCGAAGTATGAGGGTCTCGGACGAAAATGCATCTATTACAAAGGGATTTCATTTTTAATAACTTATTTTAACTCCATACTTTTTGTGTGTTCAATATGCACCATTCAAAGGCACATCATCAATTTTCAACCCTTTCTGACTTCATTTGATATTTTACGTGCATTTAATGATTAATTTTGGGCAAAATGACCTTGAAATTGCAAAGGAGTACAAATGAACTCTGAAAAGGTTGTAGCTTGGCATGACATCATAATTTCACCCACATAGCAACTTTTCTAAAGAGTTGAGACGGTTATGGCAAAAACTGGATGCACTTCGTGTACAAACTGGACAATCTCTGTCGAAGTATGATCGTTTCGGACAAAAACGCATCTATTACAAAGGGATTTCATTTTTAATAACTTATTTTAACTCCATACTTTTAGTGTGTTCAATATGCACCATTCAAAGGAACATCATCAATTTTCAACCCTTTCTGACTTCATTTGATATTTTTCGTGCATTTAATGATTTATTTTCAGCTAAATGACCCTGAAATTGAAAAGAAGTACAAATGAACTCTGAAAAGTTTGTAACTTGGCATGACATCATAATTTCACCCACATAGCAACTTCGAAAGAGTTGAGTGGGTTACGGCAAAAACTGGATGCACTTCGCGTACAAACTGGACAATCTCTTTCGAAGTATGAGGGTTTCGGACGAAAACGCATCTATTACAAAGGGATTTCCTTTTGAATAACTTATTTTAACTCCCTACTTTTTGTGTGTTCAATATGTACCATTCAAAGGCACATCATAAATTTTCAACCCTTTCTGACTTCATTTGATATTTTTCATGCGTTTAACGATTTATTTTGAGCTAAATGACCCTGAAATTGAAAAGCACTACAAATAACTATGAAAAGGTTGAAACTTGGCATGATATCATAATTTCACCCACATAGAAACTTCCAAAGAGTTTAGAGGGTTACGGCAAAAAACTGGATGCAATTCGTGTACAAACTGGACAATCTATTTCGAAGTATGAGGGTTCCGGACGAGAACATATCTATTACAAAGGGATTTCATTTTTAATAACCTATTTTAACTCCATACTTTTTGTGTGTTCAATATGCACCATTCAAAGGCACATCATCAATTTTCAACCCTTTCTGACTTCATTCCTTATTTTTCATGCATTTAACGATATATTTTGAGCTAAATGACCCTGAAATTGAAAACCAGTACAAATGAACTCTGAAAAGGTTGAAACTTGGCATGACATCATAATTTCACCCACATAGAAACTTCCAAAGAGTTGAGAGGGTTACGGCAAAAAACTGGATGCAATTCGTGTACAAACTGGACAATCTCTTTCGAAGTATGAGGGTTCCGGACAAGAACGCATCTATTACAAAGGGATTTCATTTTTAATAACTTATTTTAACTCCATAGTTTTTGTGTGTTCAATATGCACCATTCAAAGGCACATCATCAATTTTCAACCCTTTCTGACTTCATTTGATATTTTACGTGCATTTAATGATTAATTTTGAGCTAAATGACCCTGAAATTGCAAAGGAGTACAAATGAACTCTGAAAAGGTTGGAGCTTGGCATGACATCATAATTTCACCCACATAGCAACTTTTCTAAAGAGTTGAGACGGTTACGGCAAAAATTGGATGCACTTCGTGTACAAACTGGACAATCTCTTTCGAAGTCTGAGGGTTTCGGACAAAAACGCATCTATTACAAAGGGATTTCATTTTTAATAACTTATTTTAACTCCATACTTTTTGTGTGTTCAGCATGCACCATTCAATGGCACATCATAAATTTTCAACCCTTTCTGACTTCATTTGATATTTTTTGTGCATTTAATGATTTATTTTGAACTAAATGACCCTGAAATTGAAAAGGAGTACAAATGAACTCTGAAAAGGTTGAAACTTGGCATGACATGATAATTTCACCCACATAGCAACTTCTAAAGAGTTGAGAGTGTTACGGCAAAAACTGGATGCACTTTGTGTACAAACTGGATAATCTCTTTCGAAGTATGAGGGTTTCGGACAAAAACGCATCTATTACAAAGGGATTTCATTTTTAATAACTTATTTGAACTCCATAATTTTTGTGTGTTCAATATGCACCAATCGAAGGCACATTATCAATTTCAACCCTTTCTGACTTCATTTGATATTTTTCGTGCATTTAATGATTTTTTTGAGCTAAATGACCCTGAAATTGAAAAGGAATACGAATGAACTCTGAAAAGGTTTTAACTTCGCATGACACCATAACTTCACCCACATAGCAACTTATAAAGAGTTTAGAGGGTTACGAAAAAAAGTGGATGCTCTTCGTGTACAAACTGGACAATCTCTTTCGAAGTATGAGAGTCTCGGACGAAAACGCATCTATTACAAAGGGATTTCATTTTTAATAACTTATTTTAACTCCATACTTTTTGTGTGTTCAGCATGCACCATTCAATGGCACATCATAAATTTTCAACCCTTTCTGACTTCATTTGATATTTTTTGTGCATTTAATGATTTATTTTGAACTAAATGACCCTGAAATTGAAAAGGAGTACAAATGAACTCTGAAAAGGTTGAAACTTGGCATGACATGATAATTTCACCCACATAGCAACTTCTAAAGAGTTGAGAGTGTTACGGCAAAAACTGGATGCACTTTGTGTACAAACTGGATAATCTCTTTCGAAGTATGATGGTTTCGGACGAGAACACATCTATTACAAAGGGATTTCATTTTTAATAACTTATTTGAACTCCATAATTTTTGTGTGTTCAATATGCACCATTCGAAGGCACATTATCAATTTCAACCCTTTCTGACTTCATTTGATATTTTTCGTGCATTTAATGATTTTTTTGAGCTAAATGACCCTGAAATTGAAAAGGAATACAAATGAACTCTGAAAAGGTTTTAACTTCGCATGACACCATAACTTCACCCACATAGCAACTTATAAAGAGTTTAGAGGGTTACGAAAAAAAGTGGATGCTCTTCGTGTACAAACTGGACAATCTCTTTCGAAGTATGAGGGTCTCGGACGAAAACGCATCTATTACAAAGGGATTTCATTTTTAATAACTTATTTTAACTCCATACTTTTTGTGTGTTCAATATGCACCATTCAAAGGCACATCATCAATTTTCAACCCTTTCTGACTTCATTTGATATTTTACGTGCATTTAATGATTAATTTTGAGCAAAATGACCTTGAAATTGCAAAGGAGTACAAATGAACTCTGAAAAGGTTTTAACTTGGCATGACACCATAACTTCACCCACATAGCAACTTATAAAGAGTTTAGAGGGTTACGGCAAAAACTGGATGCTCTTCGTGTACAAACTGGACAATCTCTTTCGAAGTATGAGAGTCTCGGACGAAAACGCATCTATTACAAAGGGATTTAATTTTTAATAACTTATTGTAACTCCATACTTTTTGTGTGTTCAATATGCACCATTCAAAGGCACATCATCAATTTTCAACCCTTTCTGACTTCATTTGCAATTTTTCGTGCATTTAATGATTTATTTTGAGCTAAATGACCCTATAATTGAAAAGGAGTACAAATGAACTCTGAAAAGGTTGAAACTTGGCATGACATCATAATTTCACCCACATAGAAACTTCCAAATAGTTGAGAGGGTTACGGCAAAAAACTGGATGCACTTCGTGTACAAACTGGACAATCTCTTTCGAAGTATGATGGTTTCGGACGAGAACACATCTATTACAAAGGGATTTCATTTTGAATAACTTATTTTAACTCCATAGTTTTTGTGTGTTCAATATGCACCATTCAAAGGCACATCATCAATTTTCAACCCTTTCTAACTTCATTTGATATTTTTCGTGTATTTAATGATTTATTTTGAACTAAATGACCTTGAAATTGAAAAGCAGTACAAATGAACTCTGAAAAGGTTTTAACTTGGCATGACATCATAACTTCACCCACATAGCAACTTCTAAAGAGTTGAGAGGGTTACGGAAAAAAGTGGATGATCTTCATGTACAAACTGGACAATCTCTTTCAAAGTATGAGGATCTCGGACGAAAACGCATCTATTACAAAGGGATTTCATTTTTCATAACTTACTTTAACTCAATACTTTTTGTGTGTTCAATATGCACCATTCAAAGGCACATCATCAATTTTCAACCCTTTCTGACTTCATTTGCTATTTTTCGTGCATTTAATGATTTATTTTGAGCTAAATGACCCTGTAATTGAAAAGTAGTACAAATGAACTCTGAAAAGGTTGAAACTTGGCATGACATCATAATTTAACCCGCTTGGAAACTTTTAAAGAGTTGAGAGGGATACAACAAAAACTAGATGCACTTTGTGTACAAACTGGACAATCTCTTTCGTAGTGTGTGGGTTTGGACAAAAACGCATCTATTACAAAGGGATTTTATTTTTGATAACTTATTCTAACACCATACTTTTTGTGTGTTCAATATGCACCATTCAAAGGCACATCATAAATTTTCAACCCTTTCTGACTTCATTTGATATTTTTCGTGCATTTAATGATTTACTTTGAGCTAAATGACCCTGAAATTGAAAAGGAGTACAAATGAACTCTGAAAAGGTTGTAGCTTGGCATTACATCATAATTTCACCCACATAAAACTTTTCTAAAGAGTTGAGACGGTTAAGGCAAAAACTGGATGCACTTCGTGTACAAACTGGACAATCTCTTTCGAAGTACGAGGGTTTCGGACAAAAACGCATCTATTACAAAGGGATTTCATTTTTAATGACTTATTTTAACTCCATAATTTTTGTGTGTTCAATATGCACCATTCAAAGGCACATCATAAATTTTCAACCCTTTTTGACTTCATTTGATATTTTTCGTGCATTTAATGATTTATTTTCAGCTAAATGACCCTGAAATTGAAAAGCAGTACAAATGAACTCTGAAAAGGTTGTAACTTGGTATGACATCATAATTTCACCCACATAGCAACTTCGAAAGAGTTGAGAGGGTTACGGCAAAAACTGGATGCACTTCGCGTACAAACTGGACAATCTCTTTCGAAGTATGAGGCTTTCGGACGAAAACGCATCTATTACAAAGGGATTTCCTTTTTAATAACTTAATTTAACTCCATACTTTTTGTGTGTTCAATATGCACCATTCAAAGGCACATCATAAATTTTCAACCCTTTCTGACTTCATTTGATATTTTTCATGCATTTAACGATTTATTTTGAGCTAAATGACCCTTAAATTGAAAACACTACAAATAAGTATGAAAAGGTTGAAACTTGGCATGACATCATAATTTCACCCACATAGAAACTTCCAAAGAGTTGAGAGGGTTACGACAAAAAACTAGATGCAATTCGTGTACAAATTGGACAATCTCTTTCGAAGTATGAGGGTTTCAGACGAGAACATATCTATTACAAAGGGATTTCATTTTTAATAACCTATTTTAACTCCACACTTTTTGTGTGTTCAATATGCACCATTCAAAGGCACATCATCAATTTTCAACCCTTTCTGACTTCATTCCGTATTTTTCATGCATTTAATGATTTATTTTGAGCTAAATGACCCTGAAATTGAAAACCAGTACAAATGAACTCTGAAAAGGTTGAAACTTGGCATGACATCACAATTTCACCCACATAGAAGCTTCCAAAGAGTTGAGAGGGTTACGGCAAAAAATTGGATGCAATTCGTGTACAAACTGGACAATCTCTTTCGAAGTATGAGGGTTTCGGACAAGAACGCATCTATTACAAAGGAATTTCATTTTTAATAACTTATTTTAAATCCATAGTTTTTGTGTGTTCAATATGCACCATCCAAAGGCACATCATCAATTTTCAACCCTTTCTGACTTCATTTGCTATTTTTTGTGCATTTAATGATTTACTTTGAGCTAAATGACCCTGAAATTGAAAAGGAGTACAAATGAACTCTGAAAAGGTTGTAGCTTGGCATGACATCATAATTTCACCCACATAGCAACTTTTCTAAAGAGTTGAGACGGTTACGGCAAAAACTGGAAGCAATTCGTGTACAAACTGGACAATCTCTTTCGAAGTATGATGGTTTCGGACGAGAACGCATCTATTACAAAGGGATTTCATTTTTAATAAATTATTTTAACTCCATAGTTTTTGTGTGTTCAATATGCATCATTCAAAGGCACATCATCAATTTTCAACCCTTTCTGACTTCATTCGCTATTTTTCGTGCATTTAATGATTTATTTTGAGCTAAATGACCCTGTAATTGAAAAGCAGTACAAATGAACTCTGAAAAGGTTGAAACTTGGCATGACATCATAATTTCACCCGCATGGAAACTTTTAAAGAGTTGAGAGGTATACGACAAAAACTAGATGCACTTTGTGTACAAACTGGACAATCTGTTTCGAAGTGTGTGGGTTTCGGACAAAAACACATCTATTACAAAAGGATTCAATTTTTAATAACTTATTTTAACTCCATACTTTTTGTGTGTTCAATATGCACCATTGAAAGGCACATCATCCGTTTTCAACCCTTTCTGATTTCATTTGATATTTTTCGTGTATTTAATGATTTATTTTGAGCTAAATGACCCTGAAATTGAAAAGTAATATAAATGAACTCTGAAAAGATTTTAACTTGGCATGACATCATAACTTCACCCACATAGAAACTTGTAAAGAGTTTAGAGGGTTACGAAAAAAAGTGGATGCGCTTCGTGTACAAACTGGACAATCTCTTTCGAAGTATGGGGTCTCGGACGAAAACGCATCTATTACAAAGGGATTTCATTTTTAATAACTTATTATAACTCCATACTTTTTGTGTGTTCAATATGCACCATTCAAAGGCACATCATCAATTTTCAACCCTTTCTGACTTCATTTTATATTTTTAATGCATTTAACGATTTATTTTGAGCTAAATGACCCTGAAATTGAAAAGCACTACAAATAACTATGAAAAGGTTGAAACTTGTCATGACATCATAATTTCACCCACATAGAAACTTCCAAGGAGTTGAGAGGGTTACGGCAAAAAACTGGATGCAATTCGTGTACAAACTGGACAATCTCTTTCGAAGTATGATGGTTTCGGACGAGAACGCATCTATTACAAAGGGATTTCCTTTTTAATAACTTATTTTAACCCCATACTTTTTGTGTGTTCAATATGCACCATTCAAAGGCACATCATAAATTTTCAACCCTTTCTGACTTCATTTGATATTTTTCATGCATTTAACGATTTATTTTGAGCTAAATGACCCTGAAATTGAAAAGCACTACAAATAAGTATGAAAAGGTTGAAACTTGGCATGACATCATAATTTCACCCACATAGAAACTTCCAAAGAGTTGAGAGGGTTACGGCAAAAAACTGGATGCAATTCGTATACAAACTGGACAATCTCTTTCGAAGTATGAGGGTTCCGGACGTGAACATATCTATTACAAAGGGATTTCATTTTTAATAACCTATTTTAACTCCATACTTTTTGTGTGTTCAATATGCACCATTCAAAGGCACATCATCAATTTTCAACCCTTTCTGACTTCATTTGCTATTTTTCGTGCATTTAATGATTTATTTGGAGCTAAAATACCCTGTAATTGAAAACCAGTACAAATGAACTCTGAAAAGGTTGAAACTTGGCATGACATCATAACTTCACCCACATAGCAACTTCTAAAGAGTTGAGAGGGTTACGGAAAAAAGTGGATGATCTTCATGTACAAACTGGACAATCTCTTTCAAAGTATGAGGATCTCGGACAAAAACGCATCTATTACAAAGGGATTTCATTTTTAATAACTTACTTTAACTCCATACTTTTTGTGTGTTCAAGATGCACCATTCAAAGGCACATCATCAATTTTCAATCCTTTCTGACTTCATTTGCTATTTTTCGTGCATTTAATGATTTATTTTGAGCTAAATGACCCTGTAATTGAAAAGCAGTACAAATGAACTCTGAAAAGGTTGAAACTTGGCATGACATCATAATTTCACCCGCATGGTAACTTTTAAAGAGGTGAGAGGGATACGACAAAAACTAGATGCACTTTGTGTACAAACTCGACAATCTCTTTCGAAGTGTGTGGGATTCGGACAAAAACGCATCTATTACAAAGGGATTCCATTTTTAATAACTTATTTTAACTCCATACTTTTTGTGTGTTGAATATGCACCATTGAAAGGCACATCATCCATTTTCAACCCTTTCTGATTTCATTTGATATTTTTCGTGTATTCAATGATTTATTTTGAGCTAAATGATCCTGAAATTGAAAAGTAATACAAATGAACTCTGAAAAGGTTTTAACTTGGCATGACATCATAACTTCACCCACATAGCAACTTCCAAAGAGTTGAGAGGGTTACGGAAAAAAGTGGATGATCTTCGTGTACAAACTGGACAATCTCTTTCAAAGTATGAGGGTCTCGGACGAAAACGCATCTATTTCAAAGGGATTTCATTTTTAATAACTTATTTTAACTCCATACTTTTTGTGTGTTCAATATGCACCATTCAAAGGCACATCATCAATTTTCAACCCTTTGTGACTTCATTTGCTATTTTTCGTGCATTTAATGATTTATTTGGAGCTAAAATACCCTGTAATTGAAAACCAGTACAAATGAACTCTGAAAAGGTTGAAACTTGGCATGACATCATAATTTCACCCGCATGGAAACTTTTAAAGAGTTGAGAGGGATACGACAAAAACTAGATGCACTTTGTGTACAAACTGGACAATCTCTTTCGAAGTGTGTGGGTTTCGGACAAAAACGCATCTATTACAAAGGGATTCCATTTTTAACAACTTATTTTAACTCCACACTTTTTGTGTGTTCAATATGCGCCATTGAAAGGCACATCATCCATTTTCAACCCTTTCTGATTTCATTTAATATTTTTCGTGTATTTAATGATTTATTTTGAGCTAAATGATCCTGAAATTGAAAAGTAATACAAATGAACTCTGAAAAGGTTTATACTTGGCATGACATCATAACTTCACCCACATAGCAACTTATAAAGAGTTTATAGGGTTAAGAAAAAAAGTGGATGCTCTTCGTGTACAAACTGGACAATCTCTTTCGAAGTATGAGGGTCTCGGACGAAAACGCATCTATTACAAAGGGATTTCATTTTTAATAACTTATTGTAACTCCATACTTTTTGTGTGTTCAATATGCACCATTCAAAGGCACATCATCAATTTTCAACCCTTTCTGACTTCATTTGATATTTTTCATGCATTTAACGATTTATTTTGAGCTAAATGACCCTGAAATTGAAAAGCACTACAAATAACTATGAAAAGGTTGAAACTTGGCATGACATAATAATTTCACCCACATAGAAACTTCCAAAGAGGTTAGAGGGTTACGGCAAAAAACTCGATGCAATTCGTGTACAAACTGGACAATCTCTTTCGAAGTATGATGGTTTCGGACGAGAACGCATCTATTACAAAGGGATTTCATTTTTAATAACTTATTTTAACTCCATAGTTTTTGTGTGTTCAATATGCACCATTCAAAGGCACATCATCAATTTTCAACCCTTTCTAACTTCATTTGATATTTTTTGTGTATTTAATGATTTATTTTGAACTAAATGACGTTGAAATTGAAAAGCAGTACAAATGAACTCTGAAAAGGTTTTAACTTGGCATGACATCATAACTTCACCCACATAGCAACTTCTAAAGAGTTGAGAGGGTTACGGAAAAAAGTGCATGATCTTCATGTACAAACTGGACAATCTCTTTCAAAGTATGAGGATCTCGAAAGAAAATGCATCTATTACAAAGGTATTTAATTTTTAATAACTTACTTTAACTCCATACTTTTTGTGTGTTCAATATGCACCATTCAAAGGCACATCATCAATTTTCAACCCTTTCTGACTTCATTTGCTATTTTTCGTGCATTTAATGATTTATTTTGAGCTAAATGACCCTATAATTGAAAAGGAGTACAAATGAACTCTGAAAAGGTTGAAACTTGGCATGACATCATAATTTCACCCGCATGGTAACTTTTAAAGAGGTGAGAGGGATACGACAAAAACTAGATGCACTTTGTGTACAAACTGGATAATCTCTTTCGAAGTGTGTGGGTTTCGGACAAAAACGCATCTATTACAAAGGGATTCAATTTTTAATAACTTATTTTAACTCCATACTTTTTGTGTGTTGAATATGCACCATTGAAAGGCACATCATCCATTTTCAACCCATTCTGATTTCATTTGATATTTTTCGTGTATTTAATGATTTATTTTGAGCTAAATGACCCTGAAACTGAAAAGTAATACAAATGAACTCTGAAAGGTTTTAACTTGGCATGACATCATAACTTCACCCACATAGCAACTTATAAAGAGTTTAGAGGGTTACGAAAAAAAGTGGATGCGCTTCGTGTACAAACTGGACAATCTCTTTCGAAGTATGAGGGTCTCGGACGAAAACGATTACAAAGGGATTTAATTTTAAATAACTTCTTTTAACTCCATACTTTTTGTGTGTTCAATATGCACCATTCAAAGGCAGATCATCAATTTTCAACCCTTTCTGACTTCATTTGATATTTTTCATGCATTTAACGATTTATTTTGAGCTAAATGACCCTGAAATTGAAAAGCACTACAAATAACTATGAAAAGGTTGAAACTTGGCATGACATCATAATTTCACCCACATAGAAACTTCCAAAGAGTTGAGACGGTTACGGCAAAAAACTGGATGCAATTCGTGTACAAACTGGACAATCTCTTTCGAAGTATGATGGTTTCGGACGAGAACGCATCTATTACAAAGGGATTTCATTTTTAATAATTTATTTTAACTCCATAGTTTTTGTGTGTTCAATATGCACCATTCAAAGGCACATCATCAATTTTCAACCCTTTCTAACTTTATTTGATATTTTTCGTGTATTTAATGATTTATTTTGAACTAAATGACCTTGAAATTGAAAAGCAGTGCAAATGAACTCCGAAAAGGTTTTAACTTGGCATGACATCATAACTTCACCCACATAGCAACTTCTAAAGAGTTGAGAGGGTTACGGCAAAAACTGGATGCACTTCGCGTACAAACTGGACAATCTCTTTCGAAGTATGAGGGTTTCGGACAAGAACGCTTCTATTACAAAGGAATTTCATTTTTAATAACTTATTTTAAATCCATAGTTTTTGTGTGTTCAATATGCACCATCCAAAGGCACATCATCAATTTTCAACCCTTTCTGACTTCATTTGCTATTTTTCTTGCATTTAATGATTTACTTTGAGCTAAATGACCCTGAAATTGCAAAGGAGTACAAATGAACTCTGAAAAGGTTGTAGCCTGGCATGACATCATAATTTCACCCACATAGCAACTTTTCTAAAGAGTTGAGACGGTTACGGAAAAAACTGGATGCACTTCGTGTACAAACTAGACAATCTCTTTCGAAGTATAAGGGTTTCGGACAAAAACGCATCTATTACAAAGGGATTCCATTTTAATAACTTATTTTAAATCCATAGTTTTTGTGTGTTCAATATGCACCTTCCAAAGGCACATCATCAATTTTCAACCCTTTCTGACTTCATTTGCTATTTTTCTTGCATTTAATGATTTACTTTGAGCTAAATGACCCTGAAATTGAAAAGCAGTACAAATGAACTCTGAAAAGGTTGTAGCTTGGCATGACATCATAATTTCACCCACATAGCAACTTTTCTAAAGAGTTGAGACGGTTACGGCAAAAACTGGATGCACTTCGTGTACAAACTGGACAATCTCTTTCGAAGTATGAGGGTCTCGCACGAAAACGCATCTATTACAAAGGGTTTTCATTTTTAATAACTTATTTTAACTCCATAATTTTTGTGTGTTCAATATGCACCATTCAAAGGCACATCATGAATTTTCAACCATTTCTGACTTCATTTGCTATTTTTCGTGCATTTAATGATTTATTTTCAGCTAAATGACCCTGAAATTGAAAAGCAGTACAAATGAATTTGGAAAAGGTTGAAACTTGGCATGACATCATAATTTCACCCACGTAGAAACTTCTAAAGAGTTGAGAGGGATACGGCAAAAACTAGATGCACTTCATGTACAAACTGGACAACTCTTTCAAAGTGTGTGGGTTTCGGACAATAACGCGTCTATTACAAAGGGATTCCATTTTTAATAACTTATTTTAACTCCATACTTTTTGTGTGTTCAATATGCACCATTGAAAGGCACATCATCAATTTTGAACCCGTTCTGATTTCATTTGATATGTTTCGTGTATTTAATGATTTATTTTGAGCTAAATGACCCTCAAATTGAAAAGTAGTACAAATGAACTCTGAAAAGGTCTTAACTTGGCATGACATCATAACTTCACCCACATAGCAACTTATAAAGAGTTGAGAGGGTTACGAAAAAAAGTGGATGCTCTTCGTGTACAAACTGGACAATCTCTTTCGAAGTAAGAGGGTCTCGGACAAAAACGCATCTATTACAAAGGGATTTCATTTTTAATAACTTATTTTAACTCCATAATTTTGTGTGTTCAATATGCACCATTCGAAGGCACATCATCAATTTTCAACCCTTTCTGACTTCATTTGATATTTTTCGTGCATTTAATGATTTATTTTGAGCTAAATGACCCTGAAATTGAAAAGGAGTACAAATGAACTCTGAAAAGGTTGAAACTTGGCATGACATCAGAATTTCACCCACATAGCAATTTTAAAGAGTTGATATGGTTACGGCAAAAACTGGATGCACTTCATGTACAAACTGGACAATCTCTTTCGAAGTATGAGGGTTTCGGACAAAAACGCATCTATTACATAGCGATTTCAATTTTAATAACTTATTTTAACTCCATACTTTTTGTGTGTTCAAAATGGACCATTCAAAGGCACATTATCAATTTTCAACCTTTTCGGACTTCATTTGATATTTTTCATGCATTTAATGATTTATTTTGAGCTAAATGACCCTGAAATTGAAAAGGAGTACAAATGAACTCTGAAAAGGTTGAAACTTGGCATGACATCATAATTTCATCCACATAGCAACTTCTAAAGAGTTTAAAGTGTTACGGAAAAAACTAGATGCACTTCGTGTACAAACTGGACAATCTCTCTCGAAGTATGAGGGTTTCGCACAAAAACGCATCTATTACAAAGGGATTTCATTTTTAGTAACTTATGTTAACTCCATACTTTTTGTGTGTTCAATATGCACCATTCAAAGGCACATCATCAATTTTCAACCCTTTCTGACTTCATTTGATATTTTTCGTGCATTTAATGACTTATTTTGAGCTAAATGACCCTGAAATTGAAAAGTAGTACAAATGAACTCTGAAAAGGTTGAAACTTGGCATGACATCATAATTTGACCCACATAGCAATTTCTAAAGAGTTGAGACGGTTACGGGAAAAACTGGATGCACTTCGTGTACAAACTGGACAATCTCTTTCGAAGTATGAGGGTTACGCACAAAAACGCATCTATTACAAACGGATTTCATTTTTAATAACTTATTTTAAGTCCATACTTTTTGTGTGTTCAATATGCACCATTCAAAGGAACATCATCAATTTTTAACCCTTTCTGACTTCATTTGCTATTTTTCGTGCATTTAATGATTTATTTTGAGCTAAATGACCCTGTAATTGAAAAGCAGTACAAATGAACTCCGAAACGGTTGGAACTTGGCATGACATCATAATTTCACCCACATAGAAACTTCTAAAGAGTTGAGAGGGATACGGAAAAATCTAGATGCACTTCGTGTACAAACTGGACAATTTCTCTCGAAGTATGAGGGTTTCGGGCAAAAACGCATCTATTACAAAGGGATTTCATTTTTAGTAATTTATTTTAACTCCATACTTTTTGTGTGTTCAATATGCACCATTCAAAGGCACATCATCAATTTTTAACCCTTTCTGACTTCATTTGCTATTTTTCGTGCATTTAATGATTTATTTTGAGCTAAATGACCCTGTAATTGAAAAGTAGTACAAATGAACTCCGACAAGGTTGGAACTTGGCATGACATCATAATTTCACCCACATAGAAACTTCTAAAGAGTTGAGAGGGATACGACAAAATCTAGATGCACTTCGTATACAAACTGGACAATCTCTTTCGAAGTATGTGGGTTTCGGAAAAAACGCATCTATTACAAAGGGATTCCATTTTTAATAACTTATTTTAACTCCATAATTTTGTGTGTTCAATATGCACCATTCAAAGGCTAATCATTAATTTTCAACCCTTTCTGACTACATTTGATATTTTTTGTGCATTTAATGATTTATTTTGAGCTAAATGACCCAGAAATTGAAAAGGAGTACAAATGAACTCTGAAAATGTTGTAACTTTGCATGACATCATAATTTCACCCACATAGCAATTTCTAAAGAGTTGACACGGTTACGGCAAAAACTGGATGCACTTCGTGCACAAACTGGACAATCTCTCTCGAAGTATGAGGGTTTCGGACAAAAACGCATCTATTACAAAGCGATTTCATTTTTAGTAACTTATGTTAACTGCACACATTTTGTGTGTTCAATATGCACCATTCAAAGGCACATCATCAATTTTCAACCCTTGCTGACTTCATTTGATATTTTTCGTGCATTTAATGATTTATTTTGAGCTAAATGACCCTGAAATTGAAAATGATTACACATGAACTCTGAAAAGGTTGAAACTTGGCATGACATCATAATTTCACCCACATAGCAATTTCTAAAGAGTTGAGACGGTTACGGCAAAAACTGGATGCACTTCGGATACAAACTGGACAATGTCTTTCGAAGTATGAGGGTTTCGGACAAAAACGCATCTATTACAAAGGGATTTCATTTTTAATAACTTATTTTAACTCCATACTTTTTGTGTGTTCAATATGCACCATTCAAAGGCACATCATCAATTTTCGACCCTTTCTGACTTCATTTGATATTTTTCATGCATTTAACGATTTATTTTGAACTAAATGACCCTGAAATTGAAAAGCACTACCAGTAACTATGAAAAGGTTGAAACTTGGCATGACATCATAATTTCACCCACATAGAAACTTCCAAAGAGTTGAGAGGGTTACGGCAAAAAACTGGATGCAATTCGTGTACAAACTGGACAATCTCTTTCGAAGTGTGAGGGTTTCGGACGAGAACGCATCTATTACAAAGTGATTTCATTTTTAATAACTTATTTTAACTCCATATTTTTTGTGTGTTCAATATGCACAATTCAAAGGCACATCATCAATTTTCAACCCTTTATGATTTCATTTGATATTTTCGTGTATTTAATGATATATTTTTAGCTAAATGACCCTGAAGTTGAAAAGTAGTACAAATGAACTCTGAAAAGGTTTTAACTTGGCATGGCATCATAACTTCACCCCCATAGCAACTTATAAAGAGTTGAGAGGGTTACGAAAAGAAGTGGATGATCGTCGTGTACAAACTGGACAATCTCTTTCGAAGTATGAGGGTCTCGGACGAAAACGCATCTATTACAAAGGGATTTCATTGTTAATAACTTATTTTAACTCCATACTTTTTGTGTGTTCGATATGCACCATTCAAAGGCACATCATCAATTTCAACCCTTTCTAACTTCATTTGATATTTTTCGTGTATTTAATGTATTATTTTTAGCTAAATGACCCTGAAATTGAAAAGCAGTACAAATGAACTTGGAAAAGGTTGTAACTTGGCATGACATCATAATTTCACCCACATAACAACTTCGAAAGAGTTGAGAGGGTTACGGCAAAAACTAGATGCACTTCGTGTACAAACTGGACTATCTCTTTCGAAGTATGAGGGTTTCGGACGAAAATGCATCTATTACAAAGGGATTTCATTTCTAATAACTTATTTTAACTCCATAATTTTTGTGTGTTCAATATCCACCATTGAAAGGCACATCATCAATTTTCAACCCTTTCTGACTTCATTTGATATTTTTCATGCATTTAACGATTTATTTTAAACTACATGACCCTGAATATGAAAAGCACTACAAATAACTATGAAAAGGTTGAAACTTGGCATGACATCAAAATTTCACCCACATCGAAACTTCCAAAGAGTTGAGAGGGTTACGGCAAAAAACTGGATGCAATTCGTGTACAGACTGGACAATCTCTTTCGAAGTATGTGGGTTTCGGACGAGAACGCATCTATTACAAAGGGATTTCATTTTTAATAACTTATTTTAAATCCATACTTTTTGTGTGTTCAATATGCACCATTCAAAGGCAGATCATCAATTTTCAACCCTTTCTAACTTCATTTGATATTTTTCGTGTATTTAATGATTTATTTTGAGCTAAATGACCCTGAAATTGAAAAGCAGTACAAATGAACTCTGAAAAGGTTTTAACTTGGCATGACATCATAACTTCACCCACATAGCAACTTCTAAAGAGTTGAGAGGGTTACGAAAAAAAGTGGATGATCTTCGTGTACAGACTGGACAATCTCTTTCGAAGTATGATGGTCTCGAACGAAGACGCATCTATTACAAAGGGATTTCATTTTTAATAACTTATTTTAAGTCCGTACTTTCTGTGTGTTCAATATGCACCATTCAAAGGCACATCATCAATTTTTAACCCTTTCTGACTTCATTTGCTATTTTTCGTGCATTTAATGATTTATTTTGAGCTAAATGACCCTGTAATTGAAAAGCAGTACAAATGAACTCCGAAAAGGTTGGAACTTTGCATGACATCATAATTTCACCCACATAGAAACTTCTAAAGAGTTGAGAGGGATACGGCAAAATCTAGATGCACTTCGTGTACAAAGTAGACAATCTCTTTTGAAGTATGTGGGTTTCGGAAAAAAACGCATCTATTACAAAGGGATTCCATTTTTAGTAACTTATTTTAACTCCATACTTTTTGTGTGTTCAATATGCACCATTCAAAGGCACATCATCAATTTCCACCCTTTCTGACTTCATTTGATATTTTTCGTGCATTTAATGATTTATTTTCAGCTAAATGACCCTGAAATTGAAAAGCAGTACAAGTGAACTCTGAAAAAGTTGTAACTTGGCAATGCATCATAATTTCACCCACATAACAATTTCGAAAGACTTGACAGTGTTACGGCAAAAACTAGATGCACTTCGTGTACAAACCGGACGAAAACGCATCTATTACAAAGGGATTTCATTTTTAATAACTTATTTTAGCTCCATACTTTTTGTGTGTTCAATATGCACCATTCAAAGGCGCATCATCAATTTTCAACCCTTTCTGACTTCATTTGATATTTTTCTTGTATTTAATGATTTATTTTGAGCTAAATGACCCTGAAATTGAAAAGCAGTACAAATGAACTCTGAAAAAGTTTTAACTTGGCATGACATCACAACTTCACCCACATAGCAACTTATAAAGAGTTGAGAGGGTTACGAAAAAAAGTGGATGCTCTCCGTGTACAAACTGGACAATCTCTTTTGAAGTATGAGGGTCTCGGACGAAAACGCATCTATTACAAAGGGATTTCATTTTTAAAAACTTATTTTAACTCCATACTTTTTGTGTCTTCAATATGCACCATTCAAAGGCACATCATCAATTTTCAACCCTTTTTGACTTCACTTGATATTTTTCGTGCATTTAATGATTTATTTTGAGCTAAATGACCCTGAAATTGAAAAGCAGTACAAATGAACTCTGAAAAGGTTGAAACTGGGCATGCCATCATAATTTCACCCAAATAGAAAGTTCTAAAGAATTGAGAGGGTTACGGCAAAAACTGGATGCACTTCATGTACAAACAGGACAATCTCTTTCGAAGTATGTGGGTTCTGGACAAAAACGCATCTATTACATAGGGATTTCATTTTTAATAACTTATTTTAACTCCATACATTTTTTGTGTTCAATATGCACCATTCAAAAGCACATCATAAATTTTCAACCCTTTCTGACTTCATTTGATATTTTTCATGCATTTAATGATTTATTTTGAGCTAAATGACCCTGAAATTGAAAAGCACTACAAATAATTGGGAAGAGGTTGAAACTTGGCATGACATCATAATTTCACCCACATAGAAACTTCTAAAGAGTTGAGAGGGTTACGGGAAACACTGGATGCACTTTGTGTACAAACTGGAGAATCTCTTTCGAAGTATGAGGTTTTCGGACGAGAACACATCTATTACAAAGGGATTTCATTTTTAATAACTTATTTTAACTACATACTTTTTGTATGTTCAATATCTACCATTCAAAGGCACATCATCAATTTTCAACCCTTTCTGACTTCATTTGATATTTTTCATGCACTTAACGATTTATTTTGAGCTAAATGACCCTGAAATTGAAAATCACTACAAATAACTGTGAAAAGGTTGAAACTTGGATGCAAACATAATTTCACCCACATAGAAACTTCTAAAGAGTTGAGAGTGTTACGGCAAAAATTGGATGCA
The DNA here is from genome assembly GCA_022496015.1 of Hordeum marinum. Lineage (NCBI taxonomy): Eukaryota > Viridiplantae > Streptophyta > Magnoliopsida > Poales > Poaceae > Hordeum > Hordeum marinum. Next base: position 20,717,891 of record CM039674.1, on the reverse strand, counting down.
CTTCGTGTACAAATGGGACAATCTCTTTCGAAGTATGAGAGTTTCCGACGAAAAAGCATCTATTACAAAGGGATATCATTTTTCATAACTTATTTTAACTCCATTATTTTTGTGTGTTCAATATGCACCATTCAAATGCACATCATCAGTTTTCAACACTTTCTGACTTCATTTGACATTTTTCATGCATTTTATGATTTATTTTGAGCTAAATGACCCTGAAATTGAAAAACACTACAAATGAACTATGAATAGGTTGAAACTTGGCATGAAATCATAATTTCACCCACATAGCAACTTCTAAAGAGTTGAGAAGGTTACGACAAAAACTAGAAGCACTTCGTGTACAAACTGGAGAATCTCTTTCGAAGTATGAGGGTTTCGGACGAGAACACATCTATTACAAAGGGATTTCATTTTTAATAACTTATTTTAACTCCATACTTTTTGTGTGTTCAATATGCACCATTCAAAGGCACATCATCAATTTTCAACCTTTTCTGACTTCATTTGATATTTTTCATGCATATAACGATTTATTTTGAGCTAAATGACCCTGAAATTGAAAATCTCTACAAATAACTTTGAAAAGGTTGAAACTTGGCATGACATAATAATTTCACCAACGTAGAAACTTTTCAAGAGTTGAGAGGGTTACGCCAAAAACTGGATGCACTTCATGTATAAACTGGAGAATCTCTTTCGAAGTATGACAGTTTCGGACGAGAACGTATCTATTACAAAGGGATTTCATTTTTAATAACTTATTTTAACTCCATAGCTTTTGTGTGTTCAATATGCACCATTCAAAGGCACATTATCAATTTTCAACCCTTTTTGACTTCATTTGATATTTTTCATGCATTTAATGATTTATTTTCAGCTAAATGACCCTGAACTTGAAAAGCAGTACAAATGAACTCTGAAAAGGTTGCAACTTGGCATGACATCATAATTTCACCCACATAGCAACTTCTAACGAGTTGAGACGGTTACGGCAAAAACTTGATGCACTTCGTGTACAAACTGGACAATCTCTTACGAAGTATTAGGGTTTCGGACAAAAACGCATCTATTACAAAGGGATTTCATTTTTAATAACTTATTTTAACTCCATACTTTTTGTGTGTTCAATATGCACCATTCAAAGGCACATCATCAATTTTCAACCTTTTCTGACTTCATTTGATATTTTTCATGCATATAACGATTTATTTTTAGCTAAATGACCCTGAAATTGAAAATCTCTACAAATAACTTTGAAAAGGTTGAAACTTGGCATGACATAATAATTTCACCAACATAGAAACTTTTAAAGAGTTGAGAGGGTTACGCCAAAAACTGGATGCACTTCATGTACAAACTGGAGAATCTCTTTCGAAGTATGACGGTTTCGGACGAGAACGCATCTATTACAAAGGGATTTCATTTTTAATAACTTATTTTAACTCCATAGTTTTTGTGTGTTCAATATGCACCATTCAAAGGCACATCATTAATTTTCAACGTTTTCTGACTTCATTTGATATTTTTCGTGTATTTAATGATTTATTTTGAGCTAAATGACCCTGAAATTCAAAAGCAGTACAAATGAACTCTGAAAAGGTTTTAACTTGGCATGACATCATAACTTCACCCACATAGCAACTTATAAAGAGTTGAGAGGGTTACGAAAAAAAGTGGATGCTCTTTGTGTACAAACCGGACAATCTCTTTCGAAGTATGAGGGTCTCGGACGAAAACGCATCTATTATAAAGGGATTTCATTTTTAATAACTCATTTTAACTCCATACTTTTTGTGTGTTCAATATGCACCATTCAAAGGCACATCATCAATGTTCAACCCTTTCTGACTTCATTTGATATTTTTTGTGCATTTAATGATTTATTTTGAGCTAAATGACCTTGAAATTGAAAAGCAGTACAAATGAATTCTGAAAAGGTTGAAACTTGGCATGGCATCATAATTTCACCCACATAGAAACTTCTAAAGAGTTGAGAGGGTTACGGCAAAAACTAGATGCACTTCGTGTACAAACTGGACAATCTCTTTCGAAGTATGTGGGTTTTGGACCAAAACGCATCTATTACAAAGGGATTTCATTTTTAATAACTTATTTTAACTCCATTCATTTTTTGTGTTCAATATGCACCATTCAAAAGCACATCATCAATTTTCAACCCTTTCTGACTTCATTTGATATTTTTCATGCATTTAATGATTTTTTTGAGCTAAATGACCTTGAAATTGAAAAGCACTAAAAATAACTGTGACAAGGTTGAAACTTGGCATGACATCATAATTTCACCCACAAGGCAACTTATAAAGAGTTTAGAGGGTTACGGCAAAAACTGGATGCACTTCGTGTACAAACTGAACAATCTCTTTCAAAGTATGAAGGTTTCGGACGAAAACGCATCTATTACAAAGGGATTTCATTTTTAATAACTTATTCTAACTCCATACTTTTTGTGTGTTCAATATGCACCATTCAAAGGCACATCATCAATTTTAACCCTTTCTGACTTCATTTGATATTTTTCGTGCATTTAATGATTATTTTGAGCTAAATGACCCTGAAATTGAAAAGCAGTACAAATGAACTCTAAAAAGGTTGTAACTTGGCATGACATCATAATTTCACCCACATAGCAACTTCTAAGGAGTTGAGAGGGTTACGGCAAAAACTAGATGCACTTCGTGTACAAACTGGATAATCACTTTCGAAGTATGAGGGTTTCGGACAAAAACGCATCTATTACAAAGGGATTTCATTTTTAATAACTTATTTTAACTCCATACTTTTTGTGTGTTCAATATGCACCATTCAAAGGCACATCATCATATTTCTACCCTTTCTGACTTCATTTGATATTTTTTGTGCATTTAATTATTTATTTTGAGCTAAATGACCCTGACATTGAAAAGGAGTTCAAATGAACTCTGAAAAGGTTGAAACTTGGCATGACATCATACTTTCAACCATATAGCAACTTCTAAATAGTTGAGTGTTACGGAAAAAACTGGATGCACTTCGTGTACAAAGCGGACAGTCTCTTTGGAAGTATGAGGGTTTCGGACAAAAACGCATCTATTACAAAGGGATTTCAATTTTAATAACTTATTTTAATTCCATACTTTTTGTGTATTCAATATGCACCATTCAAAGGCACATCATCAATTTCAACCCTTTCTGATTTCATTTGATATTTTTCGTGCATTTAATGATTTATTTTGAGCTAAATGACCCTGAAAATGAAAACCAGTACAACTGAACTCTGAAAAGGTTGAAACTTGGCATGACGTCATAATTTCACCCACATAGCAACTTCTAAAGAGTCGAGAGTGTTACGGCAAAAAGTGGATGCACTTCGTGTACAAATTGGACAATCTCTTTCGAAGTATGAGGGTTTCGGACCACAACGCATCTATTACAAAGAGATTTCATTTTTCATAACTTATTTTAACTCCATTATTTTTGTGTGTTCAATATGCACCATTCAAATGCACATCATGAGTTTTCAACACTTTCTGACTTCATTTGACATTTTTCATGCATTTTATGATTTATTTTGAGCTAAATGACCCTGAAGTTGAAAAACACTACAAATGAACTATGAATAGGTTGAAACTTGGCATGACATCATAATTTCGACCACATAGAAACTTCTAAAGAGTTGAGAGGATTACGGCAAAAACTAGATGCAATTCGTGTACAAACTGGACAATCTCTTTCGAAGTATGAGGGTTTCGGACAAAAACGCATCTATTACAAAGGGATTTCATTTTCAATATCTTATTTTAACTCCGTACTTTTTGTGTGTTCAATGTGCACCATTCAAAGGCACATCATCAATTTTCAACCGTTTCTGACTTCATTTGATTTTTTTCGTGCATTTAATGATTTATTTTGAGCTAAATGACCCTGAAATTGAAAAGCATTACAAATGAACTCTGAAGAGGTTGTAACTTGGCATGACATCATAATTTCACCCAAATAGCAACTTCTAAAGAGTTGAGAGTGTTACGGCAAAATAAGGATGCACTTCGTGTACAAACTGGACAATCTCTTTCGAAGTATGAGGGTTTCGGACAAAAACGCATCTATTACAAAGGGATTTCATTTTTAATAACTTATTTTAACTCCATACTTTTTGTGTGTTCAATCTGCACCATTCAAAGGCACATCATCAATTTTCAACCCTTTCTGACTTCATTTGCTATTTTTCGTGCATTTAATGATTTATTTTGAGCTAAATGACCCTGTAATTGAAAACCAGTACAAATGAACTCTGAAAAGGTTGAAACTTGGCATGACATCATAATTTCACCCGCATGGAAACTTTTAAAGAGTTGAGAGGGATACGACAAAAACTAGATGCACCATTGAAAGGCACATCATCTATTTTCAACCCTTTCTGATTTCATTTGATATTTTTCGTGTCTTTAATGATTTATTTTGAGCTAAATGACCCTGAAATTGAAAAGTAATACAAATGAACTCTGAAAAGGTTTTAACTTGGCATGACATCATAACTTCACCCACATAGCAACTTATAAAGAGTTTAGAGGGTTACGAAAAAAAGTGAATGCTCTTCGTGTACAAACTGGACAATCTCTTTCGAAGTATGAGGGTCTCGGACGAAAACGCATCTATTACAAAGGGATTTCATTTTTAATAACTTATTTTAACTCCATACTTTTTGTGTGTTCAATATGCACCATTCAAAGGCACATCATCAATTTTCAACCCTTTCTAACTTCATTTGATATTTTTCATGCATTTAACGATTTATTTTGAGCTAAATGACCCTGAAACTGAAAAGCACTGCAAATAACTATGAGAAGGTTGAAACTTGGCATGACATCATAATTTCACCCACATAGAAACTTCCAAAGAGTTGAGAGGGTTACGGAAAGAAACTGGATGCAATTCGTGTACAAACTGGACAATCTCTTTCGAAGTATGATGGTTTCGGACGAGAACGCATCTATTACAAAGGGATTTCATTTTTAATAACTTATTTTAACTCCATAGTTTTTGTGTATTCAATATGCACCATTCAAAGGCACATCATCAATTTTCAACCCTTTCTAACTTCATTTGATATTTTTCGTGTATTTAATGATTTATTTTGAACTAAATGACCTTGAAATTGAAAAGCAGTACAAATGAACTCTGAAAAGGTTTTAACTTGGCATGACATCATAAGTTCACCAACATAGCAACTTCTAAAGAGTTGAGAGGGTTACGGAAAAAAGTGGATGATCTTCGTGTACAAACTGGACAATCTCTTTCAAAGTATGAGGATCTCAGACGAAAACGCATCAATTACGAAGGGATTTAATTTTTAATAACTTATTTTAACTCCATACTTTTTGTGTGTTCAATATGCACCATTCAAAGGCACATCATCAATTTTCAACCCTTTCTGACTTCATTTGCTATTTTTCGTGCATTTAATGATTTATTTTGAGCTAAATGACCCTGTAATAGAAAAGCAGTGCAAATGAACTCTGAAAAGGTTGAAACTTGGCATGACGTCATAATTTCACCTGCATGGAAACGTTTAAAGAGTTGAGAGGGATACGACAAAAACTAGATGCACTTTGTGTACAAACTAGACAATCTCTTTCGAAGTGTGTGGGTTTGGACAAAAACGCATCTATTACAAAGGGATTCCATTTTTAATAACTTATTTTAACTCCATACTTTTTGTGTGTTCAATATGCACCATTGAAAGGCACATCATCAATTTTCAACCCTTTCTGATTTCATTTGATATTTTTCGTGTATTTAATGATTTATTTTGAGCTAAATGACCCTTAAAAGGTTTTAACTTGGCATTACATCATAACTTCACCCACATAGCAACTTATAATGACTTGAGAGGGTTACGAAAAAAGTGGATGCTCTTCGTGTACAAACTGGACAATCTCTTTCAAAGTTTGAGGGTCTCGGACGAAAACGCATCTATTACAAAGGGATTTCATTTTTAATAACTTATTTTAACTCCATACTTTTTGTGTGTTCAATATGCACCATTCAAAGGCACATCATCAATTTTCAACCCTTTCTGACTTCATTTGATATTTTTCATGCATTGAACGATTTATTTTGAGCTAAATGACCCTGAAATTGAAAAGCACTACAAATAACTATGAAAAGGTTGAAACTTGGCATGACATCATAATTTCACCCACATAGAAACTTCCAACGAGTTGAGAGGGTTACGGCAAAAAACTGGATGCAATTCGTGTACAAACTGGACAATCTCTTTCGAAGTATGATGGTTTCGGACGAGAACGCATCTATTACAAAGGGATTTCATTTTTAATAATTAATTTTAACTCCATAGTTTTTGTGTGTTCAATATGCACCATTCAAAGGCACATCATCAATTTTCAACCCTTTCTAACTTTATTTGATATTTTTCGTGTATTTAATGATTTATTTTGAACTAAATGACCTTGAAATTGAAAAGCAGTACAAATGAACTCCGAAAAGGTTTTAACTTGGCATGACATCATAACTTCACCCACATAGAAACTTCTAAAGAGTTGAGAGGGTTACGGAAAAAAGTGGATGATCTTCATGTACAAACTGGACAATCTCTTTCAAAGTATGAGGATCTCGGACGAAAACGCATCTATTACAAAGGGATTTCATTTTTAATAACTTACTTTAACTCCATACTTTTTGTGTGTTCAATATGCACCATTCAAAGGCACATTATCAATTTTCAACCCTTTTTAACTTCATTTGATATTTTTTGTGCATTTAATGATTTATTTTCAGCTAAATGACCCTGAACTTGAAAAGCAGTACAAATGAACTCTGAAAAGGTTGCAACTTGGCATGACATCATAATTTCACCCACATAGCAACTTCTACAGAGTTGAGACGGCTACGGCAAAAAGTAGATGCACTTCGTGTACAAACTGAACAATCTCTTACGAAGTATGAGGGTTTCGGACAAAAACGCATCTATTACAAAGGGATTTCATTTTTAATAACTTATTTTAACTCCATACTTTTTGTGTGTTCAATATGCACTATTCAAAGGCACATCATCAATTTTCAACCCTTTCTAACTTCATTTGATATTTTTCGTGTATTTAATGATTTATTTTGAACTAAATGACCTTGAAATTGAAAAGCAGTACAAATGAACTTTGAAAACGTTTTAACTTGGCATGACATCATAACTTCACCCACATAGCAACTTCTAAAGAGTTGAGAGGGTTATGGAAAGAAGTGGATGATCTTCGTGTACAAACTGGAGAATCTCTTTCAAAGTATGAGGGTCTCGGACGAAAACGCATCTATTACAAAGGGATTTCATTTTTAATAACTAATTTCAACTCCATACTTTTTGTGTGTTCAATATGCACCTTTCAAAGGCACATCATCAATTTTCAACCCTTTCTGACTTCATTTGCTATTTTTCGTGCATTTAATTATTTATTTTGAGCTAAATGACCCTGTAATTGAAAAGCAGTACAAACGAACTCTGAAAAGGTTGAAACTTCGCATGACATCATAATTTCACCCACATAGAAACTTCTAAAGAGTTGAGAGGGATACGGCAAAAACTAGATGCACTTTGTGTAGAAACCGGACAATCTCTTTCAAAGTGTGTGGCTTCGCAGAAAAACGCATCTATTACAAAGGGATTCCATTTTTAATAACTTATTTTAACTCCATACTTTTTGTGTGTTCAATATGCACCATTGAAAGGCACATCATCAATTTTCAACCCTTTCTACCTTTATTTGATATTTTTCGTGTATTTAATGATTTATTTTTAGCTAAATGACCCTGAAGTTGAAAAGTAGTACAAATGAACTATGAAAAGGTTTTAACTTGGCATGACATCATAACTTCACCCACATAGCAACTTATAAAGAGTTGAGAGAGTTACGAAAAAAGTGAATGCTCTTCATGTACAAACTGGACAATCTCTTTCGAAGTACGAGGGTCTCGAACGAAAACGCATCTATTACAAAGGGATTTCATTTTTAATCACTTAGTTTTACTCCATACTTTTTGTGTGTTCAATCTGCACTATTCAAAGGCACATCATCAATTTCAACCCTTTCTGACTTCATTTCATATTTTTCGTGCATTTAATGATTTATTTTGAGCTAAATGACCCTGAAATTGAAAAGCAGTTCAAATGAACTCTGAAAAGGTTTTAACTTGGCATGACATCATAATTTCACCCACATAGCAACTTCTAAAGAGTTGAGACGGTTACGGCAAAAACTTGATGCACTTCGTGTACAAACTTGACAATCTCTTTCGAAGTATGAGGGTTTCGGACAAAAACGCATCTATTACAAAGGGATTTCATTTTTAATAACTTATTTTAACTCCATACTTTTTGTGTGTTCAATATGCACCATTCAAAGGCACATTATCAATTTTCAACCCTTTTTAACTTCATTTGATATTTTTCGTGTATTTAATGATTTATTTTCAGCTAAATTACCCTGAACTTGAAAAGCAGTACAAATGAACTCTGAAAAGGTTGCAACTTGGCATGACATCATAATTTCACCCACATAGCAACTTCTAAAGAGTTGAGACGGCTACGGCAAAAACAAGATGCACTTCGTGTACAAACTGAACAATCTCTTACAAAGTACGAGGGTTTCGGACAAAAACGCATCTATTACAAAGGGATTTCATTTTTAATAACTTATTTTAACTCCATACTTTTTTTGTGTTCAATATGCACTATTCAAAGGCACATCATCAATTTTCAACCCTTTCTAACTTCTTTTGATATTTTTCGTGTATTCAATGATTTATTTTGAACTAAATGACCTTGAAATTGAAAAGCAGTACAAATGAACTTTGAAAAGGTTTTAACTTGGCATGACATCATAACTTCACCCACATAGCAACTTCTAAAGAGTTGAGAGGGTTACGGAAAGAAGTGGATGATCTTCGTGTACAAACTGGAGAATCTCTTTCAATGTATGAGTGTCTCGGACGAAAACACATCTATTACAAAGGATTTCATTTTTAATAACTTATTTTAACTCCATAATTTTTGTGTGTTCAATATGCACCATTGAAAGGCCCATCATCAATTTTCGACTCTTTCTTATTTCTTTTGATATTTTTCGTGTATTTATTGATTTATTTTTAGCTACATGACCCTGAAATTGAAAAGTAGTACAAATGAACTATGAAAAGGTTTTAACTTGGCATGACATCATAACTTCACCGACATAGCAACTTATAAAGAGTTGAGAGAGTTACGAAAAAAGTGAATGCTCCTCGTGTACAAACTGGACAATCTCTTTCGAAGTACGAGGGTCTCGGACGAAAACGCATCTATTACAAAGGGATTTCATTTTTAATCACTTAGTTTTACTCCATACTTTTTGTGTGTTCAATATGCACCATTCAAAGGCACATCATCAATTTCAACCCTTTCTGACTTCATTTGATATTTTTCGTGCATTTAATGATTTATTTTGAGCTAAATGACCCTGAAATTGAAAAGCAGTACAAATGAACTCTGAAAAGGTTTTAACTTGGCATGACATCATAATTTCACCCACATAGCAACTTCTAAAGAGTTGAGACGGTTATGGCAAAAACTTGATGCCCTTCGTGTACAAACTGGACAATCTCAAGTATGAGGGTTTCGGACAAAAACGCATCTATTACAAAGGGATTTCATTTTTAATAACTTATTTTAACTCCATACTTCTTGTGTGTTCAATATGCACTATTCAAAGGCACATCATCAATTTTCAACCCTTTCTGACTTTATTTGATACTTTTCGTGCATTTAATGATTTATTTTGAGCTAAATGACCCTGAAATTTAAAAGGAGTACAAATGAACTCTGAAAAGGTTGTGACTTGGCATGACATTATAATTTCACCCACATAGCAACTTCTAAAGAGTTGAGACGGTTACGGCAAAAACTGGATGCACTTCGTGTACAAACTGGACAATCTCTGTCGAAGTACGAGGGTTTCGGACGAAAACGCATCTATTACAAAGGGATTTCATTTTTAATAACTTATTTTAACTCCATACTTTTTGTGTGTTCAATATGCACCATTCAAAGGCACATCATCAATTTTCAACCCTTTCTGACTTCATTTGATATCTTTCATGCATTTAACGATTTATTTTGAGCTAAATGACCCTGAAATTGAAAAGCACTACAAATAACTATGAAAAGGTTGAAACTTGGCATGACATAATAGTTTCACCCACATAGAAACTTCCAAAGAGTTGAGACGGTTACGACAAAAACATGATGCACTTCGTGTACACACTGGACAATCTCTTTCGAAGTATGAGGGTTTCGGACAAAAACGCATCTATTACAAAGGAATTTCATTTTTAATAACTTATTTTAACTCCATAATTTTTGTGTGTTCAATATGCACCATTCAAAGGCACATCATCAATTTTCAACCCTTTCTGACTTCATTTGATATTTTTCGTGCATTTAATGATTTATTTTGAGCTAAATGACCCTGAAATTGAAAAGGAGTACAAATGATCTCTGAAAATGTTGTAACTTGGCATGACATCATATTTTAACCCACATAGCAACTTCTAAAGAGTTGAGACGGTTACGGCAAAAACTGGATGCACTTCGTGTACAAACTAGACAATCTCTTTCGAAGTATGAGGGTTTCGGACAAAAACGCATCTATTACAAAGGGATTTCATTTTTAATAACTTATTTTAACTCCATACTTTTTGTGTGTTCAATATGCACCATTCAAAGGCACATTATCAATTTGCAACCCTTTTTGACTTCATTTGATATTGTTCATGCATTTAATGATTTATTTTCAGCTAAATGACCCTGAACTTGAAAAGCAGTACAAATGAACTGTGAAAAGGTTGCAACTTGGCATGACATCATAATTTCACCCACATAGCAACTTCTCAGAGTTGAGACGGTTACGGCAAAAACTTGATGCACTTCGTGTACAAACTGGACAATCTCTTACGAAGTATGAGGGTTTCGGACAAAAACGCATCTATTACAAAGGGATTTCATTTTTAATAACTTATTTTAACTCCTACTTTTTGTGTGTTCAATATGCACCATTCAAAGGCACATCATCAATTTTCAACCCTTTCTGACTTCATTTGATATTTTTCGTGCATTTAATGATTTATTTTGAGCTAAATGACCCTGAAATTGAAAAGGAGTACAAATGAACTCTGAAAAGGTTGTAACTTGGCATGACATCATAATTTCACCCACATAGCAACTTCTAAAGAGTTGAGACAGCTACGGCAAAAACTGGATGCACTTCGTGTACAAACTGGACAATCTCTTACGAAGTATGAGGGTTTCGGACAAAAACGCATCTATTACAAAGGGATTTCATTTTTAATAACTTATTTCAACTCTATACTTTTTGTGTGTTCAATATGCACCATTCAAAGGCACATTATCAATTTTCAACCCTTATTGACTTCATTTGATATTTTTCGTGCATTTAATGATTTATTTTCAGCTAAATGACCCTGAACTTGAAAAGCAGTACAAATGAACTCTGAAAAGGTTGCAACTTGGCATGACATCATAATTTCACCCACATAGCAACTTCTAAAGAGTTGAGACGGTTACGGCAAAAACTTGATGCACTTCGTGTACAAACTGGACAATCTCTTACGAAGTATGAGGGTTTCGGACAAAAAAGCATCTATTACAAAGGGATTTCATTTTTAATAACTTATTTTAACTCTATACTTTTTGTGTGTTCAATATGCACCATTCAAAGGCACATTATCAATTTTCAACCCTTATTGACTTCATTTGATATTTTTCGTGCATTTAATGATTTATTTTCAGCTAAATGACCCTGAACTTGAAAAGCAGTACAAATGAACTCTGAAAAGGTTGCAACTTGGCATGACATCATAATTTCACCCACATAGCAACTTCTAAAGAGTTGAGACGGTTACGGCAAAAACTTGATGCACTTCGTGTACAAACTGGACAATCTCTTACGAAGTATGAGGGTTTCGGACAAAAACGCATCTATTACAAAGGGATTTCATTTTTAATAACTTATTTTAACTCCACACTTCTTGTGTGTTCAATATGCACTATTCAAAGGCACATCATCAATTTTCAACCCTTTCTGACTTTATTTGATACTTTTCGTGCATTTAATGATTTATTTTGAGCTAAATGACCCTGAAATTAAAAAGGAGTACAAATGAACTCTGAAAGGGTTGTGACTTGGCATGACATTATAATTTCACCCACATAGCAACTTCTAAAGAGTTGAGACGGTTACGGCAAAAACTGGATGCACTTCGTGTACAAACTGGACAATCTCTGTCGAAGTACGAGGGTTTCAGACGAAAACGCATCTATTACAAAGGGATTTCATTTTTAATTACTTATTTTAACTCCATACTTTTTGTGTGTTCAATATGCACCATTCAAAGGCACATCATCAATTTTCAACCCTTTCTGACTTCATTTGATATCTTTCATGCATTTAACGATTTATTTTGAGCTAAATGACCGTGAAATTGAAAAGCACTACAAATAACTATGAAAAGGTTGAAACTTGGCATGACATCATAGTTTCACCCACATAGAAACTTCCAAAGAGTTGAGACGGTTACGACAAAAACATGATGCACTTCGTGTACACACTGGACAATCTCTTTCGAAGTATGAGGGTTTCGGACAAAAACGCATCTATTACAAAGGAATTTCATTTTTAATAACTTATTTTAATTCCCTAATTTTTGTGTGTTCAATATGCACCATTCAAAGGCACATTATCAATTTTCAACCCTTTCTGACTTCATTTGATATTTTTCGTGCATTTAATGATTTATTTTGAGCTAAATGACCTTGAAATTGAAAAGGAGTACAAATGAACTCTGAAAAGGTTGTAACTTGGCATGACATCATATTTTAACCCACATAGCAACTTCTAAAGAGTTGAGACGGTTACGGCAAAAACTGGATGCACTTCGTGTACAAACTAGACAATCTCTTTCGAAGTATGAGGGTTTCGGACAAAAACGCATCTATTACAAAGGGATTTCATTTTTAATAACTTATTTTAACTCCATACTTTTTGTGTGTTCAATATGCACCATTCAAAGGCACATTATCAATTTTCAACCCTTTTTGACTTCATTTGATATTGTTCATGCATTTAATGATTTATTTTCAGCTAAATGACCCTGAACTTGAAAAGCAGTACAAATGAACTGTGAAAAGGTTGCAACTTGGCATGACATCATAATTTCACCCACATAGCAACTTCTAAGAGTTGAGACGGTTACGGCAAAAACTTGATGCACTTCGTGTACAAACTGGACAATCTCTTACGAAGTATGAGGGTTTCGGACAAAAACGCATCTATTACAAAGGGATTTCATTTTTAATAACTTATTTTAACTCCATACTTTTTGTGTGTTCAATATGCACCATTCAAAGGCACATCATAAATTTTCAACCCTTTCTGACTTCATTTGATATGTTTCGTGTATTTAATGATTTATTTTGAGCTAAATGACCCTCAAATTGAAAAGTAGTACAAATGAACTCTGAAAAGGTTTTAACTTGGCATGACATCATAACTTCACCCACATAGCAACTTATAAAGAGTTGAGAGGGTTACGAAAAAAAGTGGATGCTCTTCGTGTACAAACTGGACAATCTCTTTCGAAGTATGAGGGTCTCAGACGAAAACACATCTATTACAAAAGGAGTTCATTTTTAATAACTTATTTTAACTCCATACATTTTGTGTGTTCAATATTCACCATTCAAAGGCACATCATCAATTTCAACCCTGTCTCACTTAATTTGATATTTTTCATGCATTTAATGATTTATTTTGAGCTTAAAGACCCTAAAATGGAAAAGCGGTACAAATGACCTCTAAATAGGTTGTAACTTGGAATGACATCATAATTTCACCCACATAGCAACTTCTAAAGAGTTGAGACGGTTACGGCAAAAACTAGATGCACTTCGTGTACAAACTGGACAATCTCTTACGAAGTATGAGGGTTTCGGACAAAAACGCATCTATTACAAAGGGATTTCATTTTTAATAACTTATTTTAACTCCATACTTTTTGTGTGTTCAATATGCACTATTCAAAGGCTCATCATCAATTTTCAACCATTTCTGACTTCATTTGATACTTTTCGTGCATTTAATGATTTATTTTGAGCTAAATGACCCTGAAATTGAAAAGGAGTACAAATGAACTGTGAAAAGGTTGTAACTTGGCATGACATTATAATTTCACCCACATAGCAACTTCTAAAGAGTTGAGACGGTTACGGCAAAAATTGGATGCACTTTGTGTACAAACTGGACAATCTCTTTCGAAGTATGAGGGTTTCGGACGAAAACGCATCTATTACAAAGGGATTTCATTTTTAATACCTTATTTCAACTCCATACTTTTTGTGTGTTCAATATGCACCATTAAAAGTCAAATCATCAATTTTCAACCCTTTCTGACTTCATCTGATATTTTTCATGCATTTAATGATTTATTTTGAGCTAAATGACCCTGAAATTGAAAAGCAGTACAAATGAACTCTGAAAAGGTTTTAACTTGGCATGACATCATAATTTCACCCACATAGCAACTTCTAAAGAGTTGAGACGGTTATGGAAAAAACTTGATGCACTTCGTGTACAAACTGGACAATCTCTTTCGAAGTATGATGGTTTCGGACAAAAACGCATCTATTACAAAGGAATTTCATTTTTAATAACTTATTTTAACTCCATAATTTTTGTGTGTTCAATATGCACCATTCAAAGGCACATCATCAATTTTCAACCCTTTCTGACTTCATTTGATATTTTTCATGCATTTAATGATTTATTTTGAGCTAAATGACCCTGAAATTGAAAAGGAGTACAAATGAACTCTCAAAAGGTTGTAACTTGGCATGACATCATATTTTAACCCACATAGCAACTTCTAAAGAGTTGAGACGGTTACGGCAAAAACTGGATGCACTTCGTGTACAAACTGGACAATCTCTTTCGAAGTATGAGGGTTTCGGACAAAAACGCATCTATTACAAAGGGATTTCAATTTTAATAACTTATTTTAACTCTATACTTTTTGTGTGTTCAATATGCACCATTCAAAGGCACATTATCAATTTTCAACCCTTTTTGACTTCATTTGATATTTTTCATGCATTTAATGATTTATTTTCAGCTAAATGACCCTGAACTTGAAAAGCAGTACAAATGAACTCTGAAAAGGTTGCAACTTGGCATGACATCATAATTTCACCCACATAGCAACTTCTAAAGAGTTGAGACGGTTACGGCAAAAACTTGATGCACTTCGTGTACAAACTGGACAATCTCTTACGAAGTATGAGGGTTTCGGACAAAAACGCATCTATTACAAAGGGATTTCATTTTTAATAACTTATTTTAACTCCATACTTCTTGTGTGTTCAATATGCACTATTCAAAGGCACATCATCAATTTTCAAACCTTTCTGACTTCATTTGATACTTTTCGTGCATTTAATGATTTATTTTGAGCTAAATGACCCTGAAATTGAAAAGGAGTACAAATGAACTCTGAAAAGGTTGTGACTTGTCATGACATTATAATTTCACCCACATAGCAACTTCTAAAGAGTTGAGACGGTTACGGCAAAAACTGGATGCACTTCGTGTACAAACTGGACAATCTCTGTCGAAGTACGAGGGTTTCGGACGAAAACGCATCTATTACAAAGGGATTTCATTTTTAATAACTTATTTTAACTCCATACTTTTTGTGTGTTCAATATGCACCATCCAAAGGCACATCATCAATTTTCAACCCTTTCTGACTTCATTTGATATCTTTCATGCATTTAACGATTTATTTTGAGCTAAATGACCCTGAAATTGAAAAGCACTACAAATAACTATGAAAAGGTTGAAACTTGGCATGACATCATAGTTTCACCCACATAGAAACTTCCAAAGAGTTGAGACGGTTACGACAAAAACATGATGCACTTCGTGTACACACTGGACAATCTCTTTCGAAGTATGAGGGTTTCGGACAAAAACGCATCTATTACAAAGGAATTTCATTTTTAATAACTTATTTTAAGTCCATAATTTTTGTGTGTTCAATATGCACCATTCAAAGGCACATCATCAATTTTCAACCCTTTCTGACTTCATTTGATATTTTTCGTGCATTTAATGATTTATTTTGAGCTAAATGACCCTGAAATTGAAAAGGAGTACAAATGAACTCTGAAAAGGTTGTAACTTGGCATGACATCATATTTTAACCCACATAGCAACTTCTAAAGAGTTGAGACGGTTACGGCAAAAACGGGATGCACTTCGTGTACAAACTGGACAATCTCTTTCGAAGTATGAGGGTTTCGGACAAAAACGCATCTATTACAAAGGGATTTCATTTTTAATAACTTATTTTAACTCCATACTTTTTGTGTGTTCAATATGCACCATTCAAAGGCACATTATCAATTTTCAACCCTTTTTGACTTCATTTGATATTGTTCATGCATTTAATGATTTATTTTCAGCTAAATGACCCTGAACTTGAAAAGCAGTACAAATGAACTGTGAAAAGGTTGCAACTTGGCATGACATCATAATTTCACCCACATAGCAACTTCTAAGAGTTGAGACGGTTACGGCAAAAACTTGACGCACTTCGTGTACAAACTGGACAATCTCTTACGAAGTATGAGGGTTTCGGACAAAAACGCATCTATTACAAAGGGATTTCATTTTTAATAACTTATTTTAACTCCATACTTTTTGTGTGTTCAATATGCACCATTCAAAGGCACATCATCAATTTTCAACCCTTTCTGACTTCATTTGATATTTTTCGTGCATTTAATGATTTATTTTGAGCTAAATGACCCTGAAGTTGAAAAGGAGTACAAATGAACTCTGAAAAGGTTGTAACTTGGCATGACATCATAATTTCACCCACATAGCAACTTCTAAAGAGTTGAGACGGCTACGGCAAAAACTGGATGCACTTCGTGTACAAACTGGACAATCTCTTTCGAAGTATGAGGGTTCCGGACGAAAACGCATCTATTACAAAGGGATTTCTTTTTTAATATCTTATTTTAACTCCATACTTTTTTTGTGTTCAATATGCACCATTCAAAGGCACATCATAAATTTTCAACCCTTTCTGACTTCATTTGATATGTTTCGTGTATTTAATGATTTATTTTGAGCTAAATGACCCTCAAATTGAAAAGTAGTACAAATGAACTCTGAAAAGGTTTTAACTTGGCATGACATCATAACTTCACCCACATAGCAACTTATAAAGAGTTGAGAGGGTTACGAAAAAAAGTGGATGCTCTTCGTGTACAAACTGGACAATCTCTTTCGAAGTATGAGGGTCTCAGACGAAAACACATCTATTACAAAGGGAGTTCATTTTTAATAACTTATTTTAACTCCATACTTTTTGTGTGTTCAATATTCACCATTCAAAGGCACATCATCAATTTCAACCCTGTCTCACTTAATTTGATATTTTTCATGCATTTAATGATTTATTTTGAGCTTAAAGACCCTAAAATGGAAAAGCGGTACAAATGACCTCTAAATAGGTTGTAACTTGGAATGACATCATAATTTCACCCACATAGCAACTTCTAAAGAGTTGAGACGGTTACGGCAAAAACTAGATGCACTTCGTGTACAAACTGGACAATCTCTTACGAAGTATGAGGGTTTCGGACAAAAACGCATCTATTACAAAGGGATTTCATTTTTAATAACTTATTTTAACTCCATACTTTTTGTGTGTTCAATATGCACTATTCAAAGGCTCATCATCAATTTTCAACCCTTTCTGACTTCATTTGATACTTTTCGTGCATTTAATGATTTATTTTGAGCTAAATGACCCTGAAATTGAAAAGGAGTACAAATGAACTGTGAAAAGGTTGTAACTTGGCATGACATTATAATTTCACCCACATAGCAACTTCTAAAGAGTTGAGACGGTTACGGCAAAAATTGGATGCACTTTGTGTACAAACTGGACAATCTCTTTCGAAGTATGAGGGTTTCGGACGAAAACGCATCTATTACAAAGGGATTTCATTTTTAATACCTTATTTCAACTCCATACTTTTTTTGTGTTCAATATGCACCATTAAAAGTCAAATCATCAATTTTCAACCCTTTCTGACTTCATCTGATATTTTTCATGCATTTAATGATTTATTTTGAGCTAAATGACCCTGAAATTGAAAAGCAGTACAAATGAACTCTGAAAAGGTTTTAACTTGGCATGACATCATAATTTCACCCACATAGCAACTTCTAAAGAGTTGAGACGGTAATGGAAAAAACTTGATGCACTTCGTGTACAAACTGGACAATCTCTTTCGAAGTATGATGGTTTCGGACAAAAACGCATCTATTACAAAGGAATTTCATTTTTAATAACTTATTTTAACTCCATAATTTTTGTGTGTTCAATATGCACCATTCAAAGGCACATCATCAATTTTCAACCCTTTCTGACTTCATTTGATATTTTTCATGCATTTAATGATTTATTTTGAGCTAAATGACCCTGAAATTGAAAAGGAGTACAAATGAACTCTCAAAAGGTTGTAACTTGGCATGACATCATATTTTAACCCACATAGCAACTTCTAAAGAGTTGAGACGGTTACGGCAAAAACTGGATGCACTTCGTGTACAAACTGGACAATCTCTTTCGAAGTATGAGGGTTTCGGACAAAAACGCATCTATTACAAAGGGATTTCATTTTTAATAACTTATTTTAACTCTATACTTTTTGTGTGTTCAATATGCACCATTCAAAGGCACATTATCAATTTTCAACCCTTTTTGACTTCATTTGATATTTTTCATGCATTTAATGATTTATTTTCAGCTAAATGACCCTGAACTTGAAAAGCAGTACAAATGAACTCTGAAAAGGTTGCAACTTGGCATGACATCATAATTTCACCCACATAGCAACTTCTAAAGAGTTGAGACGGTTACGGCAAAAACTTGATGCACTTCGTGTACAAACTGGACAATCTCTTACGAAGTATGAGGGTTTCGGACAAAAACGCATCTATTACAAAGGGATTTCATTTTTAATAACTTATTTTAACTCCATACTTCTTGTGTGTTCAATATGCACTATTCAAAGGCACATCATCAATTTTCAAACCTTTCTGACTTCATTTGATACTTTTCGTGCATTTAATGATTTATTTTGAGCTAAATGACCCTAAAATTGAAAAGGAGTACAAATGAACTCTGAAAAGGTTGTGACTTGTCATGACATTATAATTTCACCCACATAGCACCTTCTAAAGAGTTGAGACGGTTACGGCAAAAACTGGATGCACTTCGTGTACAAACTGGACAATCTCTGTCGAAGTACGAGGGTTTCGGACGAAAACGCATCTATTACAAAGGGATTTCATTTTTAATAACTTATTTTAACTCCATACTTTTTGTGTGTTCAATATGCACCATTCAAAGGCACATCATCAATTTTCAACCCTTTCTGACTTCATTTGATATCTTTCATGCATTTAACGATTTATTTTGAGCTAAATGACCCTGAAATTGAAAAGCACTACAAATAACTATGAAAAGGTTGAAACTTGGCATGACATCATAGTTTCAACCACATAGAAACTTCCAAAGAGTTGAGACGGTTACGACAAAAACATGATGCACTTCGTGTACACACTGGACAATCTCTTTCGAAGTATGAGGGTTTCGGACAAAAACGCATCTATTACAAAGGAATTTCATTTTTAATAACTTATTTTAAGTCCATAATTTTTGTGTGTTCAATATGCACCATTCAAAGGCACATCATCAATTTTCAACCCTTTCTGACTTCATTTGATATTTTTCGTGCATTTAATGATTTATTTTGAGCTAAATGACCCTGAAATTGAAAAGGAGTACAAATGAACTCTGAAAAGGTTGTAACTTGGCATGACATCATATTTTAACCCACATAGCAACTTCTAAAGAGTTGAGACGGTTACGGCAAAAACGGGATGCACTTCGTGTACAAACTGGACAATCTCTTTCGAAGTATGAGGGTTTCGGACAAAAACGCATCTATTACAAAGGGATTTCATTTTTAATAACTTATTTTAACTCCATACTTTTTGTGTGTTCAATATGCACCATTCAAAGGCACATTATCAATTTTCAACCCTTTTTGACTTCATTTGATATTGTTCATGCATTTAATGATTTATTTTCAGCTAAATGACCCTGAACTTGAAAAGCAGTACAAATGAACTGTGAAAAGGTTGCAACTTGGCATGACATCATAATTTCACCCACATAGCAACTTCTAAGAGTTGAGACGGTTACGGCAAAAACTTGATGCACTTCGTGTACAAACTGGACAATCTCTTACGAAGTATGAGGGTTTCGGACAAAAACGCATCTATTACAAAGGGATTTCATTTTTAATAACTTATTTTAACTCCCTACTTTTTGTGTGTTCAATATGCACCATTCAAAGGCACATCATCAATTTTCAACCCTTTCTGACTTCATTTGATATTTTTCGTGCATTTAATGATTTATTTTGAGCTAAATGACCCTGAAATTGAAAAGGAGTACAAATGAACTCTGAAAAGGTTGTAACGTGGTATGACATCATATTTTAACCCACATAGCAACTTCTAAAGAGTTAAGAGTGTTACGGAAAAAACTGGATGCACTTCGTGTACAAACTGGACAATCTCTTTCGAAGTATGAGGGTTTCGGACGGAAACACATCTATTACAAAGGGATTTCATTTTTAATAACTTATTTTAACTCCATACTTTTTGTGTGTTCAATATGCACCATTCAAAGGCACATTATCAATTTTCAACCCTTTTTGACTTCATTTGATATTTTTCATGCATTTAATGATTTATTTTCAGCTAAATGACCCTGAACTTGAAAAGCAGGACAAATGAACTCTGAAAAGGTTGCAACTTGGATGACATCATAATTTCACCCACATAGCAACTTCTAAAGAGTTGAGACGGTTACGGCAAAAACTAGATGCACTTCATGTACAAACTGGACAATCTCTTACGAAGTATGAGGGCTTCGGACAAAAACGCATCTATTACAAAGGGATTTCATTTTTAATAACTTATTTTAACTCCATACTTTTTCTGTGTTCAATATGCACTATTCAAAGGCTCATCATCAATTTTGAACCCTTTCTGACTTCATTTGATACTTTTCGTGCATTTAATGATTTATTTTGGGCTAAATGACCCTGAAATTGAAAAGGACTACAAATGAACTGTGAAAAGGTTGTAACTTGGCATGACATTATAATTTCACCCACATAGCAACTTCTAAAGAGTTGAGACGGTTACGGCAAAAATTGGATGCACTTCGTGTACAAACTGGACAATCTCTTTCGAAGTATGAGGGTTTCGGACGAAAACGCATCTATTACAAAGGGATTTCATTTTTAATACCTTATTTCAACTCCATACTTTTTGTGTGTTCAATATGCACCATTAAAAGTCAAATCATCAATTTTCAATCCTTTCTGACTTCATCTGATATTTTTCATGCATTTAATGATTTATTTTGAGCTAAATGACCCTGAAATTGAAAAGCAGTACAAATGAACTCTGAAAAGGTTTTAACTTGGCATGACATCATAATTTCACCCACATAGCAACTTCTAAAGAGTTGAGACGGTTATTGCAAAAACTTGATGCACTTCGTGTACAAACTGGACAATGTCTTTCGAAGTATGATGGTTTCGGACAAAAACGCATCTATTACAAAGGAATTTCATTTTTAATAACTTATTTTAACTCCATAATTTTTGTGTGTTCAATATGCACCATTCAAAGGCACATCATAAATTTTCAACCCTTTCTGACTTCATTTGATATTTTTCATGCATTTAATGATTTATTTTGAGCTAGATGACCCTGAAATTGAAAAGTAGTACAAATGAACTGTCAAAAGGTTGTAACTTGGCATGACATCATATTTTAACCCACATAGCAACTTCTAAAGAGTTGAGACGGTTACGGCAAAAACTGGATGCACTTCGTGTACAAACTGGACAATCTCTTTCGAAGTATGAGGGTTTCGGACAAAAACGCATCTATTACAAAGGGATTTCATTTTTAATAACTTATTTTAACTCTATACTTTTTGTGTGTTCAATATGCACCATTCAAAGGCACATTATCAATTTTCAACCCTTTTTGACTTCATTTGATATTTTTCGTGCATTTAATGATTTATTTTCAGCTAAATGACCCTGAACTTGAAAAGCAGTACAAATGAACTCTGAAAAGGTTGCACCTTGGCATGACATCATAATTTCACCCACATAGCAACTTCTAAGAGTTGAGACGGTTACGGCAAAAACTTGATGCACTTCGTGTACAAACTGGACAATCTCTTACGAAGTATGAGGGTTTCGGACAAAAACGCATCTATTACAAAGGGATTTCATTTTTAATAACTTATTTTAACTCCATACTTTTTGTGTGTTCAATATGCACCATTCAAAGGCACATCATCAATTTTCAACCCTTTCTGACTTCATTTGATATTTTTCGTGCATTTAATGATTTATTTTGAGCTAAATGACCCTGAAGTTGAAAAGGAGTACAAATGAACTCTGAAAAGGTTGTAACTTGGCATGACATCATAATTTCACCCACATAGCAACTTCTAAAGAGTTGAGACGGCTACGGCAAAAACTGGATGCACTTCGTGTACAAACTGGACAATCTCTTTCGAAGTATGAGGGTTCCGGACGAAAACGCATCTATTACAAAGGGATTTCTTTTTTAATATCTTATTTTAACTCCATACTTTTTTTGTGTTCAATATGCACCATTCAAAGGCACATCATAAATTTTCAACCCTTTCTGACTTCATTTGATATGTTTCGTGTATTTAATGATTTATTTTGAGCTAAATGACCCTCAAATTGAAAAGTAGTACAAATGAACTCTGAAAAGGTTTTAACTTGGCATGACATCATAACTTCACCCACATAGCAACTTATAAAGAGTTGAGAGGGTTACGAAAAAAAGTGGATGCTCTTCGTGTACAAACTGGACAATCTCTTTCGAAGTATGAGGGTCTCAGACGAAAACACATCTATTACAAAGGGAGTTCATTTTTAATAACTTATTTTAACTCCATACTTTTTGTGTGTTCAATATTCACCATTCAAAGGCACATCATCAATTTCAACCCTGTCTCACTTAATTTGATATTTTTCATGCATTTAATGATTTATTTTGAGCTTAAAGACCCTAAAATGGAAAAGCGGTACAAATGACCTCTAAATAGGTTGTAACTTGGAATGACATCATAATTTCACCCACATAGCAACTTCTAAAGAGTTGAGACGGTTACGGCAAAAACTAGATGCACTTCGTGTACAAACTGGACAATCTCTTACGAAGTATGAGGGTTTCGGACAAAAACGCATCTATTACAAAGGGATTTCATTTTTAATAACTTATTTTAACTCCATACTTTTTGTGTGTTCAATATGCACTATTCAAAGGCTCATCATCAATTTTCAACCCTTTCTGACTTCATTTGATACTTTTCGTGCATTTAATGATTTATTTTGAGCTAAATGACCCTGAAATTGAAAAGGAGTACAAATGAACTGTGAAAAGGTTGTAACTTGGCATGACATTATAATTTCACCCACATAGCAACTTCTAAAGAGTTGAGACGGTTACGGCAAAAATTGGATGCACTTTGTGTACAAACTGGACAATCTCTTTCGAAGTATGAGGGTTTCGGACGAAAACGCATCTATTACAAAGGGATTTCATTTTTAATACCTTATTTCAACTCCATACTTTTTTTGTGTTCAATATGCACCATTAAAAGTCAAATCATCAATTTTCAACCCTTTCTGACTTCATCTGATATTTTTCATGCATTTAATGATTTATTTTGAGCTAAATGACCCTGAAATTGAAAAGCAGTACAAATGAACTCTGAAAAGGTTTTAACTTGGCATGACATCATAATTTCACCCACATAGCAACTTCTAAAGAGTTGAGACGGTTATGGAAAAAACTTGATGCACTTCGTGTACAAACTGGACAATCTCTTTCGAAGTATGATGGTTTCGGACAAAAACGCATCTATTACAAAGGAATTTCATTTTTAATAACTTATTTTAACTCCATAATTTTTGTGTGTTCAATATGCACCATTCAAAGGCACATCATCAATTTTCAACCCTTTCTGACTTCATTTGATATTTTTCATGCATTTAATGATTTATTTTGAGCTAAATGACCCTGAAATTGAAAAGGAGTACAAATGAACTCTCAAAAGGTTGTAACTTGGCATGACATCATATTTTAACCCACATAGCAACTTCTAAAGAGTTGAGACGGTTACGGCAAAAACTGGATGCACTTCGTGTACAAACTGGACAATCTCTTTCGAAGTATGAGGGTTTCGGACAAAAACGCATCTATTACAAAGGGATTTCATTTTTAATAACTTATTTTAACTCTATACTTTTTGTGTGTTCAATATGCACCATTCAAAGGCACATTATCAATTTTCAACCCTTTTTGACTTCATTTGATATTTTTCATGCATTTAATGATTTATTTTCAGCTAAATGACCCTGAACTTGAAAAGCAGTACAAATGAACTCTGAAAAGGTTGCAACTTGGCATGACATCATAATTTCACCCACATAGCAACTTCTAAAGAGTTGAGACGGTTACGGCAAAAACTTGATGCACTTCGTGTACAAACTGGACAATCTCTTACGAAGTATGAGGGTTTCGGACAAAAACGCATCTATTACAAAGGGATTTCATTTTTAATAACTTATTTTAACTCCATACTTCTTGTGTGTTCAATATGCACTATTCAAAGGCACATCATCAATTTTCAAACCTTTCTGACTTCATTTGATACTTTTCGTGCATTTAATGATTTATTTTGAGCTAAATGACCCTGAAATTGAAAAGGAGTACAAATGAACTCTGAAAAGGTTGTGACTTGTCATGACATTATAATTTCACCCACATAGCAACTTCTAAAGAGTTGAGACGGTTACGGCAAAAACTGGATGCACTTCGTGTACAAACTGGACAATCTCTGTCGAAGTACGAGGGTTTCGGACGAAAACGCATCTATTACAAAGGGATTTCATTTTTAATAACTTATTTTAACTCCATACTTTTTGTGTGTTCAATATGCACCATTCAAAGGCACATCATCAATTTTCAACCCTTTCTGACTTCATTTGATATCTTTCATGCATTTAACGATTTATTTTGAGCTAAATGACCCTGAAATTGAAAAGCACTACAAATAACTATGAAAAGGTTGAAACTTGGCATGACATCATAGTTTCAACCACATAGAAACTTCCAAAGAGTTGAGACGGTTACGACAAAAACATGATGCACTTCGTGTACACACTGGACAATCTCTTTCGAAGTATGAGGGTTTCGGACAAAAACGCATCTATTACAAAGGAATTTCATTTTTAATAACTTATTTTAAGTCCATAATTTTTGTGTGTTCAATATGCACCATTCAAAGGCACATCATCAATTTTCAACCCTTTCTGACTTCATTTGATATTTTTCGTGCATTTAATGATTTATTTTGAGCTAAATGACCCTGAAATTGAAAAGGAGTACAAATGAACTCTGAAAAGGTTGTAACTTGGCATGACATCATATTTTAACCCACATAGCAACTTCTAAAGAGTTGAGACGGTTATGGCAAAAACGGGATGCACTTCGTGTACAAACTGGACAATCTCTTTCGAAGTATGAGGGTTTCGGACAAAAACGCATCTATTACAAAGGGATTTCATTTTTAATAACTTATTTTAACTCCATACTTTTTGTGTGTTCAATATGCACCATTCAAAGGCACATTATCAATTTTCAACCCTTTTTGACTTCATTTGATATTGTTCATGCATTTAATGATTTATTTTCAGCTAAATGACCCTGAACTTGAAAAGCAGTACAAATGAACTGTGAAAAGGTTGCAACTTGGCATGACATCATAATTTCACCCACATAGCAACTTCTAAGAGTTGAGACGGTTACGGCAAAAACTTGATGCACTTCGTGTACAAACTGGACAATCTCTTACGAAGTATGAGGGTTTCGGACAAAAACGCATCTATTACAAAGGGATTTCATTTTTAATAACTTATTTTAACTCCATACTTTTTGTGTGTTCAATATGCACCATTCAAAGGCACATCATCAATTTTCAACCCTTTCTGACTTCATTTGATATTTTTCGTGCATTTAATGATTTATTTTGAGCTAAATGACCCTGAAATTGAAAAGGAGTACAAATGAACTCTGAAAAGGTTGTAACGTGGTATGACATCATATTTTAACCCACATAGCAACTTCTAAAGAGTTAAGAGTGTTACGGAAAAAACTGGATGCACTTCGTGTACAAACTGGACAATCTCTTTCGAAGTATGAGGGTTTCGGACGGAAACACATCTATTACAAAGGGATTTCATTTTTAATAACTTATTTTAACTCCATACTTTTTGTGTGTTCAATATGCACCATTCAAAGGCACATTATCAATTTTCAACCCTTTTTGACTTCATTTGATATTTTTCATGCATTTAATGATTTATTTTCAGCTAAATGACCCTGAACTTGAAAAGCAGGACAAATGAACTCTGAAAAGGTTGCAACTTGGATGACATCATAATTTCACCCACATAGCAATTCTAAAGAGTTGAGACGGTTACGGCAAAAACTAGATGCACTTCATGTACAAACTGGACAATCTCTTACGAAGTATGAGGGCTTCGGACAAAAACGCATCTATTACAAAGGGATTTCATTTTTAATAACTTATTTTAACTCCATACTTTTTCTGTGTTCAATATGCACTATTCAAAGGCTCATCATCAATTTTGAACCCTTTCTGACTTCATTTGATACTTTTCGTGCATTTAATGATTTATTTTGGGCTAAATGACCCTGAAATTGAAAAGGAGTACAAATGAACTGTGAAAAGGTTGTAACTTGGCATGACATTATAATTTCACCCACATAGCAACTTCTAAAGAGTTGAGACGGTTACGGCAAAAATTGGATGCACTTCGTGTACAAACTGGACAATCTCTTTCGAAGTATGAGGGTTTCGGACGAAAACGCATCTATTACAAAGGGATTTCATTTTTAATACCTTATTTCAACTCCATACTTTTTGTGTGTTCAATATGCACCATTAAAAGTCAAATCATCAATTTTCAATCCTTTCTGACTTCATCTGATATTTTTCATGCATTTAATGATTTATTTTGAGCTAAATGACCCTGAAATTGAAAAGCAGTACAAATGAACTCTGAAAAGGTTTTAACTTGGCATGACATCATAATTTCACCCACATAGCAACTTCTAAAGAGTTGAGACGGTTATTGCAAAAACTTGATGCACTTCGTGTACAAACTGGACAATCTCTTTCGAAGTATGATGGTTTCGGACAAAAACGCATCTATTACAAAGGAATTTCATTTTTAATAACTTATTTTAACTCCATAATTTTTGTGTGTTCAATATGCACCATTCAAAGGCACATCATAAATTTTCAACCCTTTCTGACTTCATTTGATATTTTTCATGCATTTAATGATTTATTTTGAGCTAAATGACCCTGAAATTGAAAAGGAGTAGAAATGAACTGTCAAAAGGTTGTAACTTGGCATGACATCATATTTTAACCCACATAGCAACTTCTAAAGAGTTGAGACGGTTACGGCAAAAACTGGATGCACTTCGTGTACAAACTGGACAATCTCTTTCGAAGTATGAGGGTTTCGGACAAAAACGCATCTATTACAAAGGGATTTCATTTTTAATAACTTATTTTAACTCTATACTTTTTGTGTGTTCAATATGCACCATTCAAAGGCACATTATCAATTTTCAACCTTTTTTGACTTCATTTGATATTTTTCGTGCATTTAATGATTTATTTTCAGCTAAATGACCCTGAACTTGAAAAGCAGTACAAATGAACTCTGAAAAGGTTGCAACTTGGCATGACATCATAATTTCACCCACATAGCAACTTCTAAAGAGTTGAGATGGTTACGGCAAAAACTTGATGCACTTCGTGTACAAACTGGACAATCTCTTTCGAAGTATGAGGGTTTCGGACAAAAACGCATCTATTACAAAGGGATTTCATTTTTAATAACTTATTTTAACTCCATACTTCTTGTGTGCTCAATATGCACTATTCAAAGGCACATCATCAATTTTCAACCCTTTCTGACTTCATTTGATACTTTTCGAGCATTTAATGATTTATTTTGAGCTAAATGACCCTGAAATTGAAAAGGAGTACAAATGAACTCTGAAAAGGTTGTGACTTGGCATGACATTATAATTTCACCCACATAGAAACTTCTAAAGAGTTGAGACGGTTACGGCAAAAACTGGATGCACTTCGTGTACAAACTGGACAATCTCTGTCGAAGTACGAGGGTTTCGGACGAAAACGCATCTATTACAAAGGGATTTCATTTTTAATAACTTATTTTAACTCCATACTTTTTGTGTGTTCAATATGCACCATTCAAAGGCACATCATCAATTTTCAACCCTTTCTGACTTCATTTGATATCTTTCATGCATTTAACGATTTATTTTGAGCTAAATGACCCTGAAATTGAAAAGCACTACAAATAACTATGAAAAGGTTGAAACTTGGCAGGACATCATAGTTTCACCCACATAGAAACTTCCAAAGAGTTGAGACGGTTACGACAAAAACATGATGCACTTCGTGTACACACTGGACAATCTCTTTCGAAGTATGAGGGTTTCGGACAAAAACGCATCTATTACAAAGGAATTTCATTTTTAATAACTTATTTTAACTCCATAATTTTTGTGTGTTCAATATGCACCATTCAAAGGCACATCATCAATTTTCAACCCTTTCTGACTTCATTTGATATTTTTCGTGCATTTAATGATTTATTTTGAGCTAAATGACCCTGAAATTGAAAAGGAGTACAAATGAACTCTGAAAAGGTTGTAACTTGGCATGACATCATATTTTAACCCACATAGCAACTTCTAAAGAGTTGAGACGGTTACGGCAAAAACTGGATGCACTTCGTGTACAAACTGGACAATCTCTTTCGAAGTATGAGGGTTTCGGACAAAAACGCATCTATTACAAAGGGATTTCATTTTTAATAACTTATTTTAACTCCATACTTTTTGTGTGTTCAATATGCACCATTCAAAGGCACATTATCAATTTTCAACCCTTTTTGACTTCATTTGATATTGTTCATGCATTTAATGATTTATTTTCACCTAAATGACCCTGAACTTGAAAAGCAGTATAAATGAACTGTGAAAAGGTTGCAACTTGGCATGACATCATAATTTCACCCACATAGCAACTTCTAAGAGTTGAGACGGTTACGGCAAAAACTTGATGCACTTCGTGTACAAACTGGACAATCTCTTACGAAGTATGAGGGTTTCGGACAAAAACGCATCTATTACAAAGGGATTTCATTTTTAATAACTTATTTTAACTCCATACTTTTTGTGTGTTCAATATGCACCATTCAAAGGCACATCATCAATTTTCAACCCTTTCTGACTTCATTTGATATTTTTCGTGCATTTAATGATTTATTTTGAGCTAAATGACCCTGAAATTGAAAAGGAGTACAAATGAACTCTGAAAAGGTTGTAACGTGGTATGACATCATATTTTAACCCACATAGGAACTTCTAAAGAGTTAAGAGTGTTACGGAAAAAACTGGATGCACTTCGTGTACAAACTGGACAATCTCTTTCGAAGTATGAGGGTTTCGGACGGAAACACATCTATTACAAAGGAATTTCATTTTTAATAACTTATTTTAACTCCATACTTTTTGTGTGTTCAATATGCACCATTCAAAGGCACATTATCAATTTTCAACCCTTTTTGACTTCATTTGATATTTTTCATGCATTTAATGATTTATTTTCAGCTAAATGACCCTGAACTTGAAAAGCAGTACAAATGAACTCTGAAAAGGTTGCAACTTGGCATGACATCATAATTTCACCCACATAGCAACTTCTAAAGAGTTGAGACGGTTACGGCAAAAACTTGATGCACTTCGTGTACAAACTGGACAATCTCTTACGAAGTATGAGCGTTTCGGACAAAAACGCATCTATTACAAAGGGATTTCATTTTTAATAACTTATTTTAACTCCATACTTTTTGTGCGTTCAATATGCACCATTCAAAGGCACATCATCAATTTTCAACCCTTTCTGACTTCATTTGATACTTTTCGTGCATTTAATGATTTATTTTGAGCTAAATGACCCTGAAATTGAAAAGGAGTACAAATGAACTCTGAAAAGGTTGTAACTTGGCATGACATCATAATTTCACCCACATAGCAACTTCTAAAGAGTTAACACGATTACGGCAAAAACTGGATGCACCTCGTGTACAAACTGGACAATCTCTTTCGAAGTATGAGGGTTTCGGACGAAAACACATCTATTACAAAGGTATTTCATTTTTGATAACTTATTTTAACTCCATACTTTTTGTGTGTTCAATATGCACCATTCAAAGGCACATCATCAATTTTCAACCCTTTCTGACTTCATTTGATATGTTTCGTGCATTTAATGATTTATTTTGAGCTAAATGACCCTCAAATTGAAAAGTAGTACAAATGAACTCTGAAAAGGTTTTAACTTGGCATGACATTATAATTTCTCCCACATAGCAACTTATAAAGAGTTGAGAAGGTTACGAAAAAAAGTGGATGCACTTCGTGTACAAACTGGACAATCTCTGTCGAAGGACGAGGGTTCCGGACGAAAACGCATCTATTACAAAGGGATTTCATTTTTAATAACTTATTTTAAATCCAAACTTTATGTGTGTTCAATATGCACCATTCAAAGGCACATTATAGATTTTCAACCCTTTTTGACTTCATTTGATATTTTTCATGCATTTAATGATTTATTTTCAGCTAAATGACCCTGAACTTGAAAAGCAGTACAAATGAACTCTCAAAAGGTTGCAACTTGGCATGACATCGTAATTTCACCCACATAGCAACTTCTAAAGAGTTGAGATGGTTATGGCAAAAGCTTGATGCACTTCGTGTACAAACTGGACAATCTCTTACGAAGTATCAGGGTTTCGGACAAAAACGCATCTATTACAAAGGGATTTCATTTTTAATAACTTATTTTAACCTCATACTTTTTGTGTGTTCAATATGCACTATCCAAAGGCACATCATCAATTTTCAACCCTTTCTGACGTCATTTGATACTTTTCGTGCATTTAATGATTTATTTTGAGCTAAATGACCCTTAAATTTAAAAGGAGTACAAGTGAACTCTGAAAAGGTTGTAACTTGGCATGACATTATAATTTCTCCCACATAGCAACTTCTAAAGAGTTGAGATGGTTACGGCAAAAACTTGATGCACTTCGTGTACAAACTGGACAATCTCTTTCGAAGTATGAGGGTTTCAGACAAAAACGCATCTATTACAAAGGAATTTCATTTTTAATAACTTATTTTAACTCCATAATTTTTGTGTGTTCAATATGCACCATTCAAAGGCACATCATCAATTTTCAACCCTTTCTGACTTCATTTGATATTTTTCGTGCATTTAATGATTTATTTTGAGGTAAATGACCCTAAAATTGAAAAGGAGTACAAATGAACTCTGAAAAGGTTGTAACTTGGCATGACATCATATTTTAACCCACATAGCAACTTCTAATGAGTTGAGATGGTTACGGCAAAAACTGGATGCACTTCGTGTACAAACTGGACAATCTCTTTCGAAGTATGAGGGTTTCGGACAAAAACGCATCTATTACAAAGGGATTTCATTTTTAATAACTTGTTTTAATTCCAAACTTTTTGTGTGTTCAATATGCACCATTCAAAGGCACATTATCAATTTTCAACCCTTTTTGACTTCATTTGATATTTTTCATGCATTTAATGATTTATTTTCACCTAAATGACCCTGAACTTGAAAAGCAGTACAAATGAACTCTCAAAAGGTTGCAACTTGGCATGACATCATAATTTCACCCACATAGCAACTTCTAAAGAGTTGAGATGGTTACGGCAAAAACTTGATGCACTTCGTGTACAAACTGGACAATCTCTTACGAAGTATGAGGGTTTCGGACAAAAACGCATCTATTACAAAGGGATTTCATTTTTAATAACTTATTTTAACTCCATAATTTTTGTGTGTTCAATATGCACTATTCAAAGGCACATCATCAATTTTCAACCCTTTCTGACTTCATTTGATACTTTTCGTGCAATTAATGATTTATTTTCAGCTAAATGACCCTGAACTTGAAAAGGAGTACAAATGAACTCTGAAAAGGTTGTAACTTGGCATGACATCATAATTTCACCCACATAGCAACTTCTAAAGAGTTGAGACGGTTACGGAAAAAGCTGGATGCACTTCGTGTACAAACTGGACAATCTCTTTCGATGTATGAGCGTTTCGGACGAAAACACATCCATTACAAAGGGATTTCATTTTTAATAACTTATTTTAACTCCATACTTTTTGTGTGTTCAATATGCACCATTCAAAGGCACATCATCAATTTTCAACCCTTTCTGACTTCATTTGATATGTTTCGTGTATTTAGTGATTTATTTTGAGCTAAATGACCCTCAAATTGAAAAGTAGTACAAATGAACTCTGAAAAGGTTTTAACTTGGCATGACATCATAACTTCACCGACATAGCAACTTATAAAGAGTTGAGAGGGTTACGAAAAAAAGAGGATGCTCTTCGTGTACAAACTGGACAATCTCTTTCGAAGTATGAGGGTTTCGGACAAAAACACATCTATTACAAAGGGATTTCATTTTTAATAACTGATTTTAACTCCATACTTTTTGTGTGTTCAATATGCACCATTCAAAGGCACATCATCGATTTTCAACCCTTTCTGACTTCATTTGATATTTTTCGTGCATTTAATGATTTATTTTGAGGTAAATGACCCTAAAATTGAAAAGGAGTACAAATGAACTCTGAAAAGGTTGTAACTTGGCATGACATCATATTTTAACCCACATAGCAACTTCTAATGAGTTGAGATGGTTACGGCAAAAACTGGATGCACTTCGTGTACAAACTGGACAATCTCTTTCGAAGTATGAGGGTTTCGGACAAAAACGCATCTATTACAAAGGGATTTCATTTTTAATAACTTGTTTTAATTCCAAACTTTTTGTGTGTTCAATATGCACCATTCAAAGGCACATTATCAATTTTCAACCCTTTTTGACTTCATTTGATATTTTTCATGCATTTAATGATTTATTTTCACCTAAATGACCCTGAACTTGAAAAGCAGTACAAATGAACTCTCAAAAGGTTGCAACTTGGCATGACATCATAATTTCACCCACATAGCAACTTCTAAAGAGTTGAGATGGTTACGGCAAAAACTTGATGCACTTCGTGTACAAACTGGACAATCTCTTACGAAGTATGAGGGTTTTGGACAAAAACGCATCTATTACAAAGGGATTTCATTTTTAATAACTTATTTTAACTCCATACTTTTTGTGTGTTCAATATGCACTATTCAAAGGCACATCATCAATTTTCAACCCTTTCTGACTTCATTTGATACTTTTCGTGCATTTAATGATTTATTTTGAGCTAAATGACCCTGAAATTGAAAAGGAGTACAAATGAACTCTGTAAAGGTTGTAACTTGGCATGACATCATAATTTCACCCACATAGCAACTTCTAAAGAGTTGAGACGGTTACGGAAAAAGCTGGATGCACTTCGTGTACAAACTGGACAATCTCTTTCGATGTATGAGGGTTT
This sequence comes from Hordeum marinum, assembly GCA_022496015.1. Lineage (NCBI taxonomy): Eukaryota > Viridiplantae > Streptophyta > Magnoliopsida > Poales > Poaceae > Hordeum > Hordeum marinum. The sequence goes on along the minus strand of CM039674.1, from coordinate 20,683,907 downwards.
CGGACGAAAACACATCCATTACAAAGGGATTTCATTTTTAATAACTTATTTTAACTCCATACTTTTTGTGTGTTCAATATGCACCATTCAAAGGCACATCATCAATTTTCAACCCTTTCTGACTTCATTTGATATTTTTCGTGCATTTAATGATTTATTTTGAGGTAAATGACCCTAAAATTGAAAAGGAGTACAAATGAACTCTGAAAAGGTTGTAACTTGGCATGACATCATATTTTAACCCACATAGCAACTTCTAATGAGTTGAGATGGTTACGGCAAAAACTGGATGCACTTCGTGTACAAACTGGACAATCTCTTACGAAGTATGAGGGTTTCGGACAAAAACGCATCTGTTACAAAGGGATTTCATTTTTAATAACTTGTTTTAATTCCAAACTTTTTGTGTGTTCAATATGCACCATTCAAAGGCACATTATCAATTTTCAACCCTTTTTGACTTCATTTGATATTTTTCATGCATTTAATGATTTATTTTCACCTAAATGACCCTGAACTTGAAAAGCAGTACAAATGAACTCTCAAAAGGTTGCAACTTGGCATGACATCATAATTTCACCCACATAGCAACTTCTAAAGAGTTGAGATGGTTACGGCAAAAACTTGATGCACTTCGTGTACAAACTGGACAATCTCTTACGAAGTATGAGGGTTTCGGACAAAAACGCATCTATTACAAAGGGATTTCATTTTTAATAACTTATTTTAGCTCCATAATTTTTGTGTGTTCAATATGCACTATTCAAAGGCACATCATCAATTTTCAACCCTTTCTGACTTCATTTGATACTTTTCGTGCAATTAATGATTTATTTTGAGCTAAATGACCCTGAAATTGAAAAGGAGTACAAATGAACTCTGAAAAGGTTGTAACTTGGCATGACATCATAATTTCACCCACATAGCAACTTCTAAAGAGTTGAGACGGTTACGGAAAAAGCTGGATGCACTTCGTGTACAAAATGGACAATCTCTTTCGATGTATGAGGGTTTCGGACGAAAACACATCCATTACAAAGGGATTTCATTTTTAATAACTTATTTTAACTCCATACTTTTTGTGTGTTCAATATGCACCATTCAAAGGCACATCATCATTTTTCAACCCTTTCTGACTTCATTTGATATGTTTCGTGTATTTAGTGATTTATTTTGAGCTAAATGACCCTCAAATTGAAAAGTAGTACAAATGAACTCTGAAAAGGTTTTAACTTGGCATGTCATCATAACTTCACCGACATAGCAACTTATAAAGAGTTGAGAGGGTTACGAAAAAAAGTGGATGCTCTTCGTGTACAAACTGGACAATCTCTTTCGAAGTATGAGGGTTTCGGACAAAAACACATCTATTACAAAGGGATTTCATTTTTAATAACTGATTTTAACTCCATACTTTTTGTGTGTTCAATATGCACTATTCAAAGGCACATCATCGATTTTCAACCCTTTCTGACTTCATTTGATATTTTTCGTGCATTTAATGATTTATTTTGAGGTAAATGACCCTAAAATTGAAAAGGAGTACAAATGAACTCTGAAAAGGTTGTAACTTGGCATGACATCATATTTTAACCCACATAGCAACTTCTAATGAGTTGAGATGGTTACGGCAAAAACTGGATGCACTTCGTGTACAAACTGGACAATCTCTTTCGAAGTATGAGGGTTTCGGACAAAAACGCATCTATTACAAAGGGATTTCATTTTTAATAACTTGTTTTAATTCCAAACTTTTTGTGTGTTCAATATGCACCATTCAAAGGCACATTATCAATTTTCAACCCTTTTTGACTTCATTTGATATTTTTCATGCATTTAATGATTTATTTTCACCTAAATGACCCTGAACTTGAAAAGCAGTACAAATGAACTCTCAAAAGGTTGCAACTTGGCATGACATCATAATTTCACCCACATAGCAACTTCTAAAGAGTTGAGATGGTTACGGCAAAAACTTGATGCACTTCGTGTACAAACTGGACAATCTCTTACGAAGTATGAGGGTTTTGGACAAAAACGCATCTATTACAAAGGGATTTCATTTTTAATAACTTATTTTAACTCCATACTTTTTGTGTGTTCAATATGCACTATTCAAAGGCACATCATCAATTTTCAACCCTTTCTGACTTCATTTGATACTTTTCGTGCATTTAATGATTTATTTTGAGCTAAATGACCCTGAAATTGAAAAGGAGTACAAATGAACTCTGAAAAGGTTGTAACTTGGCATGACATCATAATTTCACCCACATAGCAACTTCTAAGGAGTTGAGACGGTTACGGAAAAAGCTGGATGCACTTCGTGTACAAACTGGACAATCTCTTTCGATGTATGAGGGTTTCGGACGAAAACACATCCATTACAAAGGGATTTCATTTTTAATAACTTATTTTAACTCCATACTTTTTGTGTGTTCAATATGCACCATTCAAAGGCACATCATCAATTTTCAACCCTTTCTGACTTCATTTGATATGTTTCGTGTATTTAGTGATTTATTTTGAGCTAAATGACCCTCAAATTGAAAAGTAGTACAAATGAACTCTGAAAAGGTTTTAACTTGGCATGACATCATAACTTCACCGACATAGCAACTTATAAAGAGTTGAGAGGGTTACGAAAAAAAGTGGATGCTCTTCGTGTACAAACTGGACAATCTCTTTCGAAGTATGAGGGTTTCGGACAAAAACACATCTATTACAAAGGGATTTCATTTTTAATAACTGATTTTAAGTCCATACTTTTTGTGTGTTCAATATGCACTATTCAAAGGCACATCATCGATTTTCAACCCTTTCTGACTTCATTTGATATTTTTCGTGCATTTAATGATTTATTTTGAGGTAAATGACCCTGGAATTGAAAAGGAGTACAAATGAACTCTGAAAAGGTTGTAACTTGGCATGACATCATATTTTAACCCACATAGCAACTTCTAAAGAGTTGAGACGGTTACGGCAAAAACTGGATGCACTTCGTCTACAAACTGGACAATCCCTTTCGAAGTATGAGGGTTTCGGACAAAAACGCATCTATTACAAAGGGATTTCATTTTTGATAACTTATTTTAACTCCAAACTTTTTGTGTGTTCAATATGCACCATTCAAAGGCACATTATCAATTTTCAACCCTTTTTGACTTCATTTGATATTTTTCATGCATTTAATGATTTATTTTCACCTAAATGACCCTGAACTTGAAAAGCAGTACAAATGAACTCTCAAAAGGTTGCAACTTGGCATGACATCATAATTTCAGCCACATAGCAACTTCTAAAGAGTTGAGATGGTTACGGCAAAAACTTGATGCACTTCGTGTACAAACTGGACAATCTCTTACGAAGTATGAGGGTTACGGACAAAAACGCATCTATTACAAAGGGATTTCATTTTTAATAACTTATTTTAACTCCATACTTTTTGTGCGTTCAATATGCACCATTCAAAGGCACATCATCAATTTTCAACCCTTTCTGACTTCATTTGATACTTTTCGTGCATTTAATGGTTTATTTTGAGCTAAATGACCCTGAAATTGAAAAGGAGTACAAATGAACTCTGAAAAGGTTGTAACTTGGCATGACATCATAATTTCACCCACATAGCAACTTCTAAAGAGTTGACACGATTACGGCAAAAACTGGATGCACCTCGTGTACAAACTGGACAATCTCTTTCGAAGTATGAGGGTTTCGGACGAAAACACATCTATTACAAAGGGATTTCATTTTTGATAACTTATTTTAACTCCATACTTTTTGTGTGTTCAATATGCACCATTCAAAGGCACATCATCAATTTTCAACCCTTTCTGACTTCATTTGATATGTTTCGTGCATTTAATGATTTATTTTGAGCTAAATGACCCTCAAATTGAAAAGTAGTACAAATGAACTCTGAAAAGGTTTTAACTTGGCATGACATTATAATTTCTCCCACATAGCAACTTATAAAGAGTTGAGACGGTTACGAAAAAAAGTGGATGCACTTCGTGTACAAACTGGACAATCTCTGTCGAAGGACGAGGGTTCCGGACGAAAACGCATCTATTACAAAGGGATTTCATTTTTAATAACTTTTTTTAACTCCAAACTTTTTGTGTGTTCAATATGCACCATTCAAAGGCACATTATAGATTTTCAACCCTTTTTGACTTCATTTGATATTTTTCATGCATTTAATGATTTATTTTCAGCTAAATGACCCTGAACTTGAAAAGCAGTACAAATGAACTCTCAAAAGGTTGCAACTTGGCATGACATCATAATTTCACCCACATAGCAACTTCTAAAGAGTTGAGATGGTTACGGCAAAAACTTGATGCACTTCGTGTACAAACTGGACAATCTCTTACGAAGTATGAGGGTTTCGGACAAAAACGCATCTATTACAAAGGGATTTCATTTTTAATAACTTATTTTATCTCCATACTTTTTGTGTGTTCAATATGCACTATTCAAAGGCACATCATCAATTTTCAACCCTTTCTGACTTCATTTGATACTTTTCGTGCATTTAATGATTTATTTTGAGCTGAATGACCCTGAAATTGAAAAGGAGTACAAATGAACTCTGAAAAGGTTGTAACTTGGCATGACATCATAATTTCAGCCACATAGCAACTTCTAAAGAGTTGAGATGGTTACGGCAAAAACTTGATGCACTTCGTGTACAAACTGGACAATCTCTTACGAAGTATGAGGGTTACGGACAAAAACGCATCTATTACAAAGGGATTTCATTTTTAATAACTTATTTTAACTCCATACTTTTTGTGCGTTCAATATGCACCATTCAAAGGCACATCATCAATTTTCAACCCTTTCTGACTTCATTTGATACTTTTCGTGCATTTAATGATTTATTTTGAGCTAAATGACCCTGAAATTGAAAAGGAGTACAAATTAACTCTGAAAAGGTTGTAACTTGGCATGACATCATAATTTCACCCACATAGCAACTTCTAAAGAGTTGACACGATTACGGCAAAAACTGGATGCACCTCGTGTACAAACTGGACAATCTCTTTCGAAGTATGAGGGTTTCGGACGAAAACACATCTATTACAAAGGGATTTCATTTTTGATAACTTATTTTAACTCCATACTTTTTGTGTGTTCAATATGCACCATTCAAAGGCACATCATCAATTTTCAACCCTTTCTGACTTCATTTGATATGTTTCGTGCATTTAATGATTTATTTTGAGCTAAATGACCCTCAAATTGAAAAGTAGTACAAATGAACTCTAAAAAGGTTTTAACTTGGCATGACATTATAATTTCTCCCACATAGCAACTTATAAAGAGTTGAGACGGTTACGAAAAAAAGTGGATGCACTTCGTGTACAAACTGGACAATCTCTGTCGAAGGACGAGGGTTCCGGACGAAAACGCATCTATTACAAAGGGATTTCATTTTTAATAACTTTTTTTAACTCCAAACTTTTTGTGTGTTCAGTATGCACCATTCAAAGGCACATTATAGATTTTCAACCCTTTTTGACTTCATTTGATATTTTTCATGCATTTAATGATTTATTTTCAGCTAAATGACCCTGAACTTGAAAAGCAGTACAAATGAACTCTCAAAAGGTTGCAACTTGGCATGACATCATAATTTCACCCACATAGCAACTTCTAAAGAGTTGAGATGGTTACGGCAAAAACTTGATGCACTTCGTGTACAAACTGGACAATCTCTTACGAAGTATGAGGGTTTCGGACAAAAACGCATCTATTACAAAGGGATTTCATTTTTAATAACTTATTTTATCTCCATACTTTTTGTGTGTTCAATATGCACTATTCAAAGGCACATCATCAATTTTCAACCCTTTCTGACTTCATTTGATACTTTTCGTGCATTTAATGATTTATTTTGAGCTGAATGACCCTGAAATTGAAAAGGAGTACAAATGAACTCTGAAAAGGTTGTAACTTGGCATGACATCATAATTTCACCCACATAGCAACTTCTAAAGAGTTGAGACGGTTATGGCAAAAACTAGATGCACTTCGTGTACAAACTGGACAATCTCTTTCGATGTATGAGGGTTTCAGACGAAAACACATCCATTACAAAGGGATTTCATTTTTAATAACTTATTTTAACTCCATACTTTTTGTGTGTTCAATATGCACCATTCAAAGGCACATCATCAATTTTCAACCCTTTCTGACTTCATTTGATATGTTTCGTGTATTTAGTGATTTATTTTGAGCTAAATGACCCTCAAATTGAAAAGTAGTACAAATGAACTCTGAAAAGGTTTTAACTTGGCATGACATCATAACTTCACCGACATAGCAACTTATAAAGAGTTGAGAGGGTTACGAAAAAAAGTGGATGCTCTTCGTGTACAAACTGGACAATCTCTTTCGAAGTATGAGGGTCTCGGACGAAAACACATCTATTACAAAGGGATTTCATTTTTAATAACTTATTTTAACTCCATACTTTTTGTGTGTTCAATATGCACCATTCAAAGGCACATCATCAATTTCAACCCTGTCTCACTTAATTTGATATTTTTCGTGCATTTAATGATTTATTTTGAGCTAAATGACCCTGAATTTGAAAAGCAGTACAAACGAACTCTAAAAAGGTTGTAACTTGGCATGACATCATAATTTCACCCGCATAGGAAATTCTAAAGAGTTGAGACGGTTATGGAAAAACTGGATGCTCTTCGTGTACAAACTGGACAATCTCTTTCGAAGTATGAGGGTTTCGGACAAAAACGCATCTATTAGAAAGGGATTTCATTTTTAATAACTTATTTTAACTTCATAATCTTGTGCTTCAATATGCACATCATCAATTTTCAACCCTTTCTGACTTCATTTGATATTTTTTGTGCATTTAATGATTTATTTTGAGCTAAATGACCCTAAAATTGAAAAGGAGTACAAATGAACTCTGAAAAGGTTGAAACTTGGCATGACATCATAATTTCACCCACATAGCAATTTCTAAAGAGTTGATACGGTTACGGCAAAAACAGGATGCACTTCGTGTACAAACTGGACAATCTCTTTCGAAGTATGAGGGTTTCGGACAAAAACGCATCTATTACAAAGGGATTTCATTTTTAATAACTTATTTTAACTCCATAATTTTGTGTGTTCAATATGCACCATTCAAAGGCACATTATCAATTTTCAACCCTTTTTGACTTCATTTTCAACCCTTTTCAACGCATGAGGGTTTCGAAGTATGAGGGACAATCTCTTTCGAAGTATGAGGGTTTCGGACAAAAACGCATCTATTACAAAGGGATTTCATTTTTAATAACTTATTTTAACTCCAAACTTTTTGTGTGTTCAATATGCACCATTCAAAGGCACATTATCAATTTTCAACCCTTTTTGACTTCATTTGATATTTTTTGTGCATTTAATGATTTATTTTGAGCTAAATGACCCTAAAATTGAAAAGGAGTACAAATGAACTCTGAAAAGGTTGAAACTTGGCATGACATCATAATTTCACCCACATAGCAATTTCTAAAGAGTTGAGACGGTTATGGCAAAAACAGGATGCACTTCGTTTACAAACTGGACTATCTCTTTCGAAGTATGAGGGTTTGGGACAAAAACGCATCTATTACAAAGGGATTTCATTTTTAATAACTTATTTTAACTCCATACTTTTTGTGTGTTCAAAATGGACCATTCAAAGGCACATTATCAATTTTCAACCTTTTCGGACTTCATTTGATATTTGTCGTGCATTAATTGATTTATTTTGAGCTAAATGACCCTGAAATTGAAAAGGAGTACAAATGAACTCTGAAAAGGTTGTAACTTGGCATGACATCATAATTTCACCCACACAGCAACTTCTAAAGAGTTGAGACGGTTACGGCAAAAACTTGATGCACTTCGTGTACAAACTGGACAATCTCTTACGAAGTATGAGGGTTTCGGACAAAAACGCATCTATTACAAAGGGATTTCATTTTTAATAACTTATTTTAACTCCATACTTTTTGTGTGTTCAATATGCACTATTCAAAGGCACATCATCAATTTTCAACCCTTTCTGACTTTATTTGATACTTTTCGTGCATTTAATGACTTATTTTGAGCTAAATGACCCTAAAATTGAAAAGGAGTACAAATGAACTCTGAAAAGGTTGTAACTTGGCATGACATCATAATTTCACCCACATAGCAACTTCTAAAGAGTTGAGACGGTTACGGCAAAAACTGGATGCACCTCGTGTACAAACTGGACAATCTCTTTCGAAGTATGAGGGTTTCGGACGAAAACACATCTATTACAAAGGGATTTCATTTTTAATAACTTATTTTAACTCCATACTTTTTGTGTGTTCAATATGCACCATTCAAAGGCACATCATCAATTTTCAAACCTTTCTGACTTCATTTGATATGTTTCGTGCATTTAATGATTTATTTTGAGCTAAATGACCCTCAAATTGAAAAGTAGTACAAATGAACTCTGAAAAGGTTTTAACTTGGCATGACATTATAATTTCTCCCACATAGCAACTTATAAAGAGTTGAGACGGTTACGAAAAAAAGTGGATGCACTTCGTGTACAAACTGGACAATCTCTGTCGAAGGACGAGGGTTCCGGACGAAAACGCATCTATTACAAAGGGATTTCATTTTTAATAACTTATTTTAACTCCAAACTTTTTGTGTGTTCAATATGCACCATTCAAAGGCACATTATAGATTTTCAACCCTTTTTGACTTCATTTGATATTTTTCATGCATTTAATGATTTATTTTCAGCTAAATGACCCTGAACTTGAAAAGCAGTACAAATGAACTCTCAAAAGGTTGCAACTTGGCATGACATCATAATTTCACCCACATAGCAACTTCTAAAGAGTTGAGATGGTTACGGCAAAAACTTGATGCACTTCATGTACAAACTGGACAATCTCTTACGAAGTATGAGGGTTTCGGACTAAAACGCATCTATTACAAAGGGATTTCAATTTAATAACTTATTTTATCTCCATACTTTTTGTGTGTTCAATATGCACTATTCAAAGGCACATCATCAATTTTCAACCCTTTCTGACTTCATTTGATACTTTTCGTGCATTTAATGATTTATTTTGAGCTGAATGACCCTGAAATTGAAAAGGAGTACAAATGAACTCTGAAAAGGTTGTAACTTGGCATGACATCATAATTTCACCCACATAGCAACTTCTAAAGAGTTGAGACGGTTACGGCAAAAACTAGATGCACTTCGTGTACAAACTGGACAATCTCTTTCGATGTATGAGGGTTGCGGACGAAAACACATCCATTACAAAGGGATTTCATTTTTAATAACTTATTTTAACTCCATACTTTTTGTGTGTTCAATATGCACCATTCAAAGGCACATCATCAATTTTCAACCCTTTCTGACTTCATTTGATATCTTTCGTGTATTTAGTGATTTATTTTGAGCTAAATGACCCTCAAATTGAAAAGTAGTACAAATGAACTCTGAAAAGGTTTTAACTTGGCATGACATCATAACTTCACCGACATAGCAACTTATAAAGAGTTGAGAGGGTTACGAAAAAAAGTGGATGCTCTTCGTGTACAAACTGGACAATCTCTTTCGAAGTATGAGGGTCTCGGACGAAAACACATCTATTACAAAGGGATTTCATTTTTAATAACTTATTTTAACTCCATACTTTTTGTGTGTTCAATATGCACCATTCAAAGGCACATCATCAATTTCAACCCTATCTCACTTAATTTGATATTTTTCGTGCATTTAATGATTTATTTTGAGCTAAATGACCCTGAATTTGAAAAGCAGTACAAACGAACTCTAAAAAGGTTGTAACTTGGCATGACATCATAATTTCACCCGCATAGCAACTTCTAAAGAGTTGAGACGGTTATGCAAAAACTGGATGCTCTTCGTGTACAAACTGGACAATCTCTTTCGAAGTATGAGGGTTTCGGACAAAAACGCATCTATTAGAAAGGGATTTCATTTTTAATAACTTATTTTAACTCCATAATCTTGTGCTTCAATATGCACATCATCAATTTTCAACCCTTTGTGACTTCATTTGATATTTTTTGTGCATTTAATGATTTATTTTGAGCTAAATGACCCTAAAATTGAAAAGGAGTACAAATGAACTCTGAAAAGGTTGAAACTTGGCATGACATCATAATTTCACCCACATAGCAATTTCTAAAGAGTTGAGACGGTTACGGCAAAAACAGGATGCACTTCGTGTACAAACTGGACAATCTCTTTCGAAGTATGAGGGTTTCGGACAAAAACGCATCTATTACAAAGGGATTTCATTTTTAATAACTTATTTTGACTCCATAATTTTGTGTGTTCAATATGCACCATTCAAAGGCACATTATCAATTTTCAACCCTTTTTGACTTCATTTTCAACCCTTTTCAACGCATGAGGGTTTCGAAGTATGAGGGACAATCTCTTTCGAAGTATGAGGGTTTCGGACAAAAACGCATCTATTACAAAGGGATTTCATTTTTAATAACTTATTTTAACTCCAAACTTTTTGTGTGTTCAATATGCACCATTCAAAGGCACATTATCAATTTTCAACCCTTTTTGACTTCATTTGAGATTTTTTGTGCATTTAATGATTTATTTTGAGCTAAATGACCCTAAAATTTAAAAGGAGTACAAATGAACTCTGAAAAGGTTGAAACTTGGCATGACATCATAATTTCACCCACATAGCAATTTCTAAAGAGTTGAGACGGTTACGGCAAAAACAGGATGCACTTCGTTTACAAACTGGACTATCTCTTTCGAAGTATGAGGGTTTGGGACAAAAACGCATCTATTACAAAGGGATTTCATTTTTAATAACTTATTTTAACTCCATACTTTTTGTGTGTTCAAAATGGACCATTCAAAGGCACATTATAAATTTTCAACCTTTCCGGACTTCATTTGATATTTGTCGTGCATTAATTGATTTATTTTGAGCTAAATGACCCTGAAATTGAAAAGGAGTACAAATGAACTCTGAAAAGGTTGTAACTTGGCATGACATCATAATTTCACCCACACAGCAACTTCTAAAGAGTTGAGACGGTTACGGCAAAAACTTGATGCACTTCGTGTACAAACTGGACAATCTCTTACGAAGTATGAGGGTTTCGGACAAAAACGCATCTATTACAAAGGGATTTCACTTTTAATAACTTATTTTAACTCCATACTTTTTGTGTGTTCAATATGCACTATTCAAAGTTACATCATCAATTTTCAACCCTTTCTGACTTTATTTGATACTTTTCGTGCATTTAATGACTTATTTTGAGCTAAATGACCCTGAAATTGAAAAGGAGTACAAATGAACTCTGAAAAGGTTGTAACTTGGCATGACATCATAATTTCACCCACATAGCAACTTCTAAAGAGTTGAGACGGTTACGGCAAAAACTGGATGCACTTCATGTACAAACTGGACAATCTCTTTCGAAGTATGAGGGTTTCCGACGAAAACACATCTATTACAAAGGGATTTCATTTTTAATAACTTATTTTAACTCCATACTTTTTGTGTGTTCAATATGCACCATTCAAAGGCACATCATCAATTTTCAACCCTTTCTGACTTCATTTGATATTTTTCGTGTATTTAATGATTTATTTTGAGCTAAATGACCCTCAAATTGAAAAGTAGTACAAATGAACTCTGAAAAGGTTGTAACTTCGCATGACATCATAATTTCACCCACATAGCAACTTCTAAAGAGTTGAGACGGTTATGGAAAAAACTGGATGCTCTTTGTGTACAAACTGGACAATCTCTTTCGAAGTATGAGGGTTTCGGACAAAAACGCATCTATTACGAAGGGATTGCATTTTTAATAACTTATTTTAACTCCATAATTTTGTGTGTTCAATATGCACATCATCAATTTTCAACCCTTTCTGACTTCATTTGAGATTTTTTGTGCATTTAATAATTTATTTTGCGCTAAATGACCCTAAAATTGAAAAGGAGTACAAATGAACTCTGAAAAGGTTGAAACTTGGCATGACATCATAATTTCACCCACATAGCAATTTCTAAAGAGTTGAGACGGTTACGGCAAAAACAGGATGCACTTCGTGTACAAACTGGACAATCTCTTTCGAAGTATGAGGGTTTCGGACAAAAACGCATCTATTACAAAGGGATTTCATTTTTAATAACTTATTTTAACTCCATACTTTTTGTGTGTTCAAAATGGACCATTCAAAGGCACATTATCAATTTTCAACCTTTTCGGACTTCATTTGATATTTTTCGTGCATTAATTGATTTATTTTGAGCTAAATGACCCTGAAATTGAAAAGGAGTACAGATGAACTCTGAAAAGGTTGTAACTTGGCATGACATCATAATTTCACCCACATAGCAACTTCTAAAGAGTTGAGACGGTTACGGCAAAAACTTGATGCACTTCGTGTACAAACTGGACAATCTCTTTCGAAGTATGAGGGTTTCGGACAAAAACGCATCTATTAGAAAGGGATTTCATTTTTAATAACTTATTTTAACTCCATAATCTTGTGCTTCAATATGCACATCATCAATTTTCAACCCTTTGTGACTTCATTTGATATTTTTTGTGCATTTAATGATTTATTTTGAGCTAAATGACCCTAAAATTGAAAAGGAGTACAAATGAACTCTGAAAAGGTTGAAACTTGGCATGACATCATAATTTCACCCACATAGCAATTTCTAAAGAGTTGAGACGGTTACGGCAAAAACAGGATGCACTTCGTGTACAAACTGGACAATCTCTTTCGAAGTATGAGGGTTTCGGACAAAAACGCATCTATTACAAAGGGATTTCATTTTTAATAACTTATTTTGACTCCATAATTTTGTGTGTTCAATATGCACCATTCAAAGGCACATTATCAATTTTCAACCCTTTTTGACTTCATTTTCAACCCTTTTCAACGCATGAGGGTTTCGAAGTATGAGGGACAATCTCTTTCGAAGTATGAGGGTTTCGGACAAAAACGCATCTATTACAAAGGGATTTCATTTTTAATAACTTATTTTAACTCCAAACTTTTTGTGTGTTCAATATGCACCATTCAAAGGCACATTATCAATTTTCAACCCTTTTTGACTTCATTTGAGATTTTTTGTGCATTTAATGATTTATTTTGAGCTAAATGACCCTAAAATTTAAAAGGAGTACAAATGAACTCTGAAAAGGTTGAAACTTGGCATGACATCATAATTTCACCCACATAGCAATTTCTAAAGAGTTGAGACGGTTACGGCAAAAACAGGATGCACTTCGTTTACAAACTGGACTATCTCTTTCGAAGTATGAGGGTTTGGGACAAAAACGCATCTATTACAAAGGGATTTCATTTTTAATAACTTATTTTAACTCCATACTTTTTGTGTGTTCAAAATGGACCATTCAAAGGCACATTATAAATTTTCAACCTTTCCGGACTTCATTTGATATTTGTCGTGCATTAATTGATTTATTTTGAGCTAAATGACCCTGAAATTGAAAAGGAGTACAAATGAACTCTGAAAAGGTTGTAACTTGGCATGACATCATAATTTCACCCACACAGCAACTTCTAAAGAGTTGAGACGGTTACGGCAAAAACTTGATGCACTTCGTGTACAAACTGGACAATCTCTTACGAAGTATGAGGGTTTCGGACAAAAACGCATCTATTACAAAGGGATTTCACTTTTAATAACTTATTTTAACTCCATACTTTTTGTGTGTTCAATATGCACTATTCAAAGTTACATCATCAATTTTCAACCCTTTCTGACTTTATTTGATACTTTTCGTGCATTTAATGACTTATTTTGAGCTAAATGACCCTGAAATTGAAAAGGAGTACAAATGAACTCTGAAAAGGTTGTAACTTGGCATGACATCATAATTTCACCCACATAGCAACTTCTAAAGAGTTGAGACGGTTACGGCAAAAACTGGATGCACTTCATGTACAAACTGGACAATCTCTTTCGAAGTATGAGGGTTTCCGACGAAAACACATCTATTACAAAGGGATTTCATTTTTAATAACTTATTTTAACTCCATACTTTTTGTGTGTTCAATATGCACCATTCAAAGGCACATCATCAATTTTCAACCCTTTCTGACTTCATTTGATATTTTTCGTGTATTTAATGATTTATTTTGAGCTAAATGACCCTCAAATTGAAAAGTAGTACAAATGAACTCTGAAAAGGTTGTAACTTCGCATGACATCATAATTTCACCCACATAGCAACTTCTAAAGAGTTGAGACGGTTATGGAAAAAACTGGATGCTCTTTGTGTACAAACTGGACAATCTCTTTCGAAGTATGAGGGTTTCGGACAAAAACGCATCTATTACGAAGGGATTGCATTTTTAATAACTTATTTTAACTCCATAATTTTGTGTGTTCAATATGCACATCATCAATTTTCAACCCTTTCTGACTTCATTTGAGATTTTTTGTGCATTTAATAATTTATTTTGCGCTAAATGACCCTAAAATTGAAAAGGAGTACAAATGAACTCTGAAAAGGTTGAAACTTGGCATGACATCATAATTTCACCCACATAGCAATTTCTAAAGAGTTGAGACGGTTACGGCAAAAACAGGATGCACTTCGTGTACAAACTGGACAATCTCTTTCGAAGTATGAGGGTTTCGGACAAAAACGCATCTATTACAAAGGGATTTCATTTTTAATAACTTATTTTAACTCCATACTTTTTGTGTGTTCAAAATGGACCATTCAAAGGCACATTATCAATTTTCAACCTTTTCGGACTTCATTTGATATTTTTCGTGCATTAATTGATTTATTTTGAGCTAAATGACCCTGAAATTGAAAAGGAGTACAGATGAACTCTGAAAAGGTTGTAACTTGGCATGACATCATAATTTCACCCACATAGCAACTTCTAAAGAGTTGAGACGGTTACGGCAAAAACTTGATGCACTTCGTGTACAAACTGGACAATCTCTTTCGAAGTATGAGGGTTTCGGACAAAAACGCATCTATTAGAAAGGGATTTCATTTTTAATAACTTATTTTAACTCCATAATCTTGTGCTTCAATATGCACATCATCAATTTTCAACCCTTTGTGACTTCATTTGATATTTTTTGTGCATTTAATGATTTATTTTGAGCTAAATGACCCTAAAATTGAAAAGGAGTACAAATGAACTCTGAAAAGGTTGAAACTTGGCATGACATCATAATTTCACCCACATAGCAATTTCTAAAGAGTTGAGACGGTTACGGCAAAAACAGGATGCACTTCGTGTACAAACTGGACAATCTCTTTCGAAGTATGAGGGTTTCGGACAAAAACGCATCTATTACAAAGGGATTTCATTTTTAATAACTTATTTTGACTCCATAATTTTGTGTGTTCAATATGCACCATTCAAAGGCACATTATCAATTTTCAACCCTTTTTGACTTCATTTTCAACCCTTTTCAACGCATGAGGGTTTCGAAGTATGAGGGACAATCTCTTTCGAAGTATGAGGGTTTCGGACAAAAACGCATCTATTACAAAGGGATTTCATTTTTAATAACTTATTTTAACTCCAAACTTTTTGTGTGTTCAATATGCACCATTCAAAGGCACATTATCAATTTTCAACCCTTTTTGACTTCATTTGAGATTTTTTGTGCATTTAATGATTTATTTTGAGCTAAATGACCCTAAAATTTAAAAGGAGTACAAATGAACTCTGAAAAGGTTGAAACTTGGCATGACATCATAATTTCACCCACATAGCAATTTCTAAAGAGTTGAGACGGTTACGGCAAAAACAGGATGCACTTCGTTTACAAACTGGACTATCTCTTTCGAAGTATGAGGGTTTGGGACAAAAACGCATCTATTACAAAGGGATTTCATTTTTAATAACTTATTTTAACTCCATACTTTTTGTGTGTTCAAAATGGACCATTCAAAGGCACATTATAAATTTTCAACCTTTCCGGACTTCATTTGATATTTGTCGTGCATTAATTGATTTATTTTGAGCTAAATGACCCTGAAATTGAAAAGGAGTACAAATGAACTCTGAAAAGGTTGTAACTTGGCATGACATCATAATTTCACCCACACAGCAACTTCTAAAGAGTTGAGACGGTTACGGCAAAAACTTGATGCACTTCGTGTACAAACTGGACAATCTCTTACGAAGTATGAGGGTTTCGGACAAAAACGCATCTATTACAAAGGGATTTCACTTTTAATAACTTATTTTAACTCCATACTTTTTGTGTGTTCAATATGCACTATTCAAAGTTACATCATCAATTTTCAACCCTTTCTGACTTTATTTGATACTTTTCGTGCATTTAATGACTTATTTTGAGCTAAATGACCCAGAAATTGAAAAGGAGTACAAATGAACTCTGAAAAGGTTGTAACTTGGCATGACATCATAATTTCACCCACATAGCAACTTCTAAAGAGTTGAGACGGTTACGGCAAAAACTGGATGCACTTCATGTACAAACTGGACAATCTCTTTCGAAGTATGAGGGTTTCCGACGAAAACACATCTATTACAAAGGGATTTCATTTTTAATAACTTATTTTAACTCCATACTTTTTGTGTGTTCAATATGCACCATTCAAAGGCACATCATCAATTTTCAACCCTTTCTGACTTCATTTGATATTTTTCGTGTATTTAATGATTTATTTTGAGCTAAATGACCCTCAAATTGAAAAGTAGTACAAATGAACTCTGAAAAGGTTGTAACTTCGCATGACATCATAATTTCACCCACATAGCAACTTCTAAAGAGTTGAGACGGTTATGGAAAAAACTGGATGCTCTTTGTGTACAAACTGGACAATCTCTTTCGAAGTATGAGGGTTTCGGACAAAAACGCATCTATTACGAAGGGATTGCATTTTTAATAACTTATTTTAACTCCATAATTTTGTGTGTTCAATATGCACATCATCAATTTTCAACCCTTTCTGACTTCATTTGAGATTTTTTGTGCATTTAATAATTTATTTTGCGCTAAATGACCCTAAAATTGAAAAGGAGTACAAATGAACTCTGAAAAGGTTGAAACTTGGCATGACATCATAATTTCACCCACATAGCAATTTCTAAAGAGTTGAGACGGTTACGGCAAAAACAGGATGCACTTCGTGTACAAACTGGACAATCTCTTTCGAAGTATGAGGGTTTCGGACAAAAACGCATCTATTACAAAGGGATTTCATTTTTAATAACTTATTTTAACTCCATACTTTTTGTGTGTTCAAAATGGACCATTCAAAGGCACATTATCAATTTTCAACCTTTTCGGACTTCATTTGATATTTTTCGTGCATTAATTGATTTATTTTGAGCTAAATGACCCTGAAATTGAAAAGGAGTACAGATGAACTCTGAAAAGGTTGTAACTTGGCATGACATCATAATTTCACCCACATAGCAACTTCTAAAGAGTTGAGACGGTTACGGCAAAAACTTGATGCACTTCGTGTACAAACTGGACAATCTCTTACGAAGTATGAGGGTTTCGGACAAAAACGCATCTATTACAAAGGGATTTCATTTTTAATGACTTATGTTAACTCCATACTTTTTGTGTGTTCAATATGCACTATTCAAAGGCACATCATCAATTTTCAACCCTTTCTGTCTTTATTTGATAGTTTTCGTGCATTTAACGATTTATTTTGAGCTAAATGACCCTGAAATTGGAAAGGAGTACAAATGAACTCTGAAAAGGTTGTAACTTGGCATGACATTTTAATTTCACCCACATAGCAACTTCTAAAGAGTTGAGACGGTTACGGCAAAAACTGGATGCACTTCGTGTACAAACTGGACAATCTCTTTCGAAGTATGAGGGTTTCGGACGAAAACACATCTATTACAAAGGGATTTCATTTTTAATAACTTATTTTAACTCCACACTTTTTGTGTGTTCAATTTGCACCATTCATAGGCACATCATCAATTTTCATCCCTTTCTGACTTCATTTGATATTTTTCGTGTATTTAATGATTTATTTTGAGCTAAATGACCCTCAAATTGAAAAGTAGTACAAATGAACTCTGAAAAGGTTGTAACCTGGCATGACATCATAATTTCACCCACATAGCAACTTCTAAAGAGTTGAGACGGTTATGGCAAAAACTGGATGCTCTTCGTGTACAAACTGGACAATCTCTTTCGAAGTATGAGGGTTTCGGACAAAAACGCATCTATTACAAAGGGATTACATTTTTAATAACTTATTTTAACTCCATAATTTTGTGTGTTCAATATGCACATCCTCAATTTTTAACCCTTTCTGACTTCATTTGATATATTTTGTGCATTTAATGATTTATTTTGCGCTAAATGACCCTAAAATTGAAAAGGAGTACAAATGAACTCTGAAAAGGTTGAAACTTGGCATGACATCATAATTTCACCCACATAGCAATTTCTAAAGAGTTGAGATGGTTACGGCAAAAACTGGATGCACTTCGTGTACAAACTGGACAATCTCTTTCGAAGTATGAGGGTTTCGGACAAAAACACATCTATTACAAAGGGCTTTCATTTTTAATAACTTAGTTTAACTCCATACTTTTTGTGTGTTTAAAATGGACCATTCAAAGGCACATTATCAATTTTCAACCTTTTCGGACTTCATTTGATATTTTTCCTGCATTAATTGATTTATTTTGAGCGAAATGACCCTAAAATGGAAAAGGAGTACAAATGAACTCTGAAAAGGTTGAAACTTTGCATGACATCATAATTTCATCCACATAGCAATTTCTAAAGAGTTGAGATGGTTACGGCAAAAATTGGATGCACTTCGTGTACAAACTGGACAATCTCTCTCGAAGTATGAGTGTTTCGGACAAAAACACAACTATTACAAAGGGATTTCATTTTGAGTAACTTATTTTAACTCCATACTCTTTGTGTGTTCAATATGCACCATTCAAAGGCACATCATCAATTTTCAACCCTTTTTGACTTCATTTGATATTTTTCATGCATTTCATGATTTATTTTCAGCTAAATGACCCTGAACTTGAAAAGCAGTACAAATGAACTCTGAAAAGGTTGCAACTTGGCATGACATCATAATTTCACCCACATAGCAACTTCTAAAGAGTTGAGATGGTTACGGAAAAAACTTGATGAACTTCGTGTACAAACTGGACAATCTGTTTCGAACTATGAGGGTTTCGGACAAAAACGCATCTATTACAAAGGGATTTCATTTTTAATAACTTATTTTAACTCCATACTTTTTTGTGTTCAATATGCACCATTCAAAGGCACATTATCAATTTTCAACCCTTTTTGACTTCGTTTGATATTTTTCATGCATTTAATGATTTATTTTCAGCTAAATGACCCTGAACTTGAAAAGCACTACAAATGAACTCTGAAAAGGTTGCGACTTGGCATGACATCATAATTTCACCCACATAGCAACTTCTAAAGAGTTGAGACGGTTACGGCAAAAACTTGATGCACTTCGTGTAGAAACTGGATAATCTCTTACGAAGTATGAGGGTTTCGGACAAAAACGCATCTATTACAAAGGGATTTCATTTTTAATAACTTATTTTAACTCCATACTTTTTGTGTGTTCAATATGCACTATTCAAAGGCACATCATCAATTTTCAACCCTTTCTGACTTCATTTGATACTTTTCGTGCACTTAATGATTTATTTTGAGCTAAATGACCCTGAAATTGAAAAGGAGTACAAATGAACTCTGATAAGGTTGTAACTTGGCATGACATCATAATTTCACCCACATAGCAACTTCTAAAGAGTTGAGACGGTTGCGGCAAAAACTGGATGCACTTCGTGTACAAACTGGACAATCTCTTTCGAAGTATGAGGGTTTCGGACGAAAACGCATCTATTACAAAGGGATTTCATTTTTAATTACTTATTTTAACTCCATACTTTTTGTGTGTTCAATATGCACCATTCAAAGGCACATCATCAATTTTCAACCCTTTCTGACTTCATTTGATATGTTTCGTGTATTTAATGATTTATTTTGAGATAAATGACCCTCCAATTGAAAAGTAGTACAAATGAACTCTGAAAAGGTTTCAACTTGGCATGACATCATAACTTCACCCACATAGCAACTTATAAAGAGTTGAGAGGGTTACGAAAAAAAGTGGATGCTCTTCGTGTACAAACTAGACAATCTCTTTCGAAGTATGAGGGTCTCGGACGAAAACACATCTATTACAAAGTGATTTCATTTTTAATAACTTATTTTATCTCCATACTTTTTGTGTGTTCAATATGCACCATTCAAAGGCACATCATCAATTTCAGCCCTGTCTCACTTAATTTGATATTTTTCGTGCTTTTAATGATTTATTTTGCGCTAAATGACCTTGAATTCGAAAAGCAGTACAGACGAACTCTAAAAAGGTTGTAACTTGGCGTGACATCATAATTTCACCCACCAAGCAACTTCTAAAGAGTTGAGACGGTTGTGGCAAAAACTGGATGCTCTTCGTGTACAAACTGGACAATCTCTTTCGAAGTATGAGGGTTTCGGACAAAAACGCATCTATTACAAAGGGATTTCATTTTTAATAACTTATTTTAACTCCATAATTTTGTGTGTTCAATATGCACCATTCAAAGGCACATCATCAATTGTCAACCCTTTCTGACTTCATTTGATATTTTTTGTGCATTGAATGATTTATTTTGAGCAAAATGACCCTAAAATTGAAAAGGAGTACAAATGAACTCTGAAAAGGTTGAAACTTGGCATGACATCATAATTTCACCCACATAGCAATTTCTAAAGAGTTGAGACGGTTACGGCAAAAACAGGATGCACTTCGTGTACAAACTGGACAATCTCTTTCGAAGTATGAGGGTTTCGGACAAAAACGGATCTATTACAAAGGGATTTCATTTTTAATAACTTATTTTAACTCCATACTTTTTGTGTGTTCAAAATGGACCATTCAAAGGCACATTATCAATTTTCAACCTTTTCGGACTTCATTTGATATTTTTCGTGCACTAATTGATTTATTTTGAGCTAAATGACCCTGAAATTGAAAAGGAGTACAAATGAACTCTGAAAAGGTTGAAACTTGGCATGACATCATAATTGCATCCACATAGCAACTTCTAAAGAGTTGAGAGTGTTACGGCAAAAACTGCATGCACTTCGTGTACAAACTGGACAATCTCTCTCGAAGTATGAGGGTTTCGGACAAAAACGCATCTATTACAAAGGGATTTCATTTTTAGTAACTTATTTTAACTCCATACTTTTTGTGTGTTCAATATGCACCATTCAAAGGCACATCATCAATTTCAACCCTTTGTGACATCATTTGATAATTTTCGTGCATTTAATGATTTATTTTCAGCTAAATGACCCTGAAATTGAAAAGCAGTACAAATGAACTTGGAAAATGTTGTAACATGGCATGACATCATAATTTCACCCACATAACAACTTGGAAAGAGTTGAGAGGGTTACGGCAAAAACTAGATGCACTTCGTGTACAAACTGGACTATCTCTTTCGAACTATGAGCGTTTCGGACGAAAACGCATGTATTACAAAGGGATTTCATTTCTAATAACTTATTTTAACTCCATACTTTTTGTGTGTTCAATATGCACCATTGAAAGGCACATCATCAACTTTCAACCCTTTCTGACTTCATTTGATATTTTTCATGCATTTAACGATTTATTTTGAACTAAATGACCCTGGAATTGAAAAGCAGTACAAATGAACTCTAAAAAGGTTTTAACTTGGCATGACATCATAACTTCACCCACATAGCAACTTCTAAAGACTTGAGAGGGTTACAAAAAAAAGTGGATGATCTTCGTGTACAGACTGGACAATCTCTTTCGAAGTATGAGGGTCTTGGAGGAAAACGCATCTATTACAAAGGGATTTCATTTTTAATAACTTATTTTGAGTCCATACTTTTTGTGTGTTCAATATGCACCATTCAAAGGCACATCATCAATTTTTAATCCTTTCTGACTTCATTTGCTATTTTTGGTGCATCTAATGATTTATTTTGAGCTAAATGACCCTGTAATTGAAAAGCAGTACAAATGAACTCCGAAAAGGTTGGAACTTGGCATTACATCATAATTTCACCTACATAGAAACTTCGAAGGAGTTGAGAGGGATACGGCAAAATCTAGATGCACTTCGTGTACAAACTGGACAATCTCTTTCGAAGTATGTGGGTTTCGGAAAAAACGCATCTATTACAAAGGGATTCCATTTTTAATAACTTATGTTAACTCCATAATTTTGTGTGTTCAATATGCACCATTCAAAGGCACATCATCAATTTTCAACCCATTCTAACTTCATTTGATATTTTTTGTGCATTTAATGATTTATTTTGAGCTAAATGACCCTGAAATGGAAAAGGAGTAGAAATGAACTCTGAAAAGGTTGAAACTTGGCATGACATCATAATTTCACCCACATAGCAATTTCTAAAGAGTTGAGACGGTTACGGCAAAAACTGGATGCACTTCGTGTACAAACTGGACAATCTCTTTCGAAGTATGAGGGTTTCGGACGAGAACGCATCTATTACAAAGGGATTTCGTTTTTAATAACTTATTTTAACTCCATAGTTTTTGTGTGTTCAATATGCACCATTCAAAGGCACATAATCAATTTTCAACCCTTTCTAACTTCATTTGATAGTTTTTGGGTATTTAATGATTTATTTTGAGCTAAATGGCCCTGAAATTGAAAAGCAGTAAAAACGAACTCTGAAAAGGTTTTAACTTGGCATGACATCATAACTTCACCCAGATAGCAACTTCTAAAGAGTTGAGAGGGTTACGAAAAAAAGTGGATGATCTTCGTGTACAGACTGGACAATCTCTTTCGAAGTATGAGGGTCTCGGACGAAAACACATCTATTACAAAGGGATTTCATTTTTAATAACTTATTTTAGTCCATACTTTTTGTGTGTTCAATATGCACCATTCAAAGGCCCATCATCAATTTTAACCCTTTCTGACTTCATTTGCTATTTTTGGTGCATCTAATGATTTATTTTGAGCTAAATGACCCTGTAATTGAAAAGCAGTACAAATGAACTCCGAAAAGGTTGGAACTTGGCATTAAATCATAATTTCACCCACATAGAAACTTCTAAAGAGTTGAGAGGGATACGGCAAAATCTAGATGCACTTCGTGTACAAACTGGACAATCTCTTTCGAAGTATGTGGATTTCGGAAAAAACGCATCTATTACAAAGGGATTCCATTTTTAATAATTTATTTTAACTCCATACTTTTTGTGTGTTCAATATGCACCATTCAATGGGACATCATCAATTTTCAACCCTTTCTGACTTCATTTGATATTTTTCATGCATTTAATGATTTATTTTGAGCTAAATGACCCTGAAATTTAAAAGGAGTTCAAATGAACTCTGAAAAGGTTGAAACTTGGCATGACATCATAATTTCACCCACATAGCAACTTCTAAAGAGTTGAGAGTGTTACGGCAAAAACTGGATGCACTTCGTGTACAAACTGGACAATCTCTCTCGAAGTATGAGGGTTTCGGACAAAAACGCAT
Source organism: Hordeum marinum (assembly GCA_022496015.1). Classification (NCBI taxonomy): domain Eukaryota; kingdom Viridiplantae; phylum Streptophyta; class Magnoliopsida; order Poales; family Poaceae; genus Hordeum; species Hordeum marinum. Next base: position 20,660,254 of record CM039674.1, on the reverse strand, counting down.
CTATTACAAAGGGATTCCATTTTTAGTAACTTATTTTAACTCCATAATTTTTGTGTGTTCAATATGCACCATTCAAAGGCACATCAACAATTTCAACCCTTTCTGACTTCATTTGATATTTTTCGTGCATTTAGTGATTTATATTGAGCTAAATGACCCTGAATTTGAAAAGCAGTACAAACGAACTCTTAAAAGGTTGTAACTATGCATGACATCATAATTTCACCCACATAGCAACTACTAAAGAGTTGAGACGGTTATGGCAAAAACTGGATGCTCTTCGTGTACGAACTGGACAATCTCTTTCGAAGTACGAGGGTTTCGGACAAAAACGCATCTATTACATAGGGATTTCATTTTTAATAACTTATTTTACCTCCATAATTTTGTGTGTTCAATATGCACCATTCAAAGGCACATCATCAATTTTCAACCCTTTCTGACTTCATTTGATATTTTTTGTGCATTTAATGATTTATTTTGCACTAAATGACCCTGAAATTGAAAAGGAGTACAAATGAACTCTGAAAAGGTTGAAACTTGGGATGACATCATAATTTCACAAACATAGCAATTTCTAAAGAGTTGAGACGGTAACGGCAAAACCTGGATGCAGTTCGTGTACAAACTGGACAATCTCTTTCGAAGTATGAGGGTTTCGGACAAAAACGCATCTATTACAAAGGGATTTCATTTTTATTAACTTATTTTCACTCCATACTTTTTGTGTGTTCAAAATGGACCATTCAAAGGCACATTATCAATTTTCAACCTTTTCGGACATCATTTGATATTTTTCGTGCATTAATTGATTTATTTTGAGCTAAATGACCCTGAAATTGAAAAGGAGTACAAATGAACTCTGAAAAGGTCGAAACTTGGCATGACATCGTACTTTTATCCACATAGCAACTTCCAAAGAGTTGTGAGTGTTACGGCAAAAACTGGATGCACTTCGTGTACAAACTGAACAATCTCTTTCGAAGTATGAGGGTTTCGGACAAAAACGCATCTATTACAAAGGGATCTCATTTTTAGTAACTTATTTTAACTCCATACTTTTTGTGTGTTCAATATGCACCATTCAAAGGCACATCATCAATTTCAACCCTTTCTGACTTCATTTGATATTTTTCGTGCATTTAATGATTTATTTTCAACTAAATGACCCTAAAATTGAAAAGCTGTACAAATGAACTTGGAAAAGGTTGTAACTTGGCATGACATCATAATTTCACCCACATAACAACTTCGAAAGAGGTTAGAGGGTTACGGCAAAAACTAGATGCACTTCGTGTACAAACTGGACTATCCCTTTCGAAGTATGAGGGTTTCGGACGAAAACGCATCTATTACAAAGGGATTTCATTTCTAATAACTTATTTTAACTCCATTCTTTTTGTGTGTTCAATATGCACCATTGAAAGGCACATCATCAATTTTCAACCCTTTCTAACTTCATTTGATGTTTTTCATGCATTTAATGATTTATATTGAGATAAATGACCCTGAATTTGAAAAGCAGTACAAACGAACTCTAAAAAGGTTGTAACTTGGCATGACATCATAATTTCACCCACATAGCAACTACTAAAGAGTTGAGACGGTTATGGCAAAAACTGGATGCTCTTCGTGTACGAACTGGACAATCTCTTTCGAAGTACGAGGGTTTCGGACAAAAACGCATCTATTACATAGGGATTTCATTTTTAATAACTTATTTTACCTCCATAATTTTGTGTGTTCAATATGCACCATTCAAAGGCACATTATCAATTTTCAACCCTTTCTTACTTCATTTGATATTTTTTGTGCATTTAATGATTTATTTTGCACTAAATGACCCTGAAATTGAAAAGGAGTACAAATGAACTCTGAAAAGGTTGAAACTTGGGATGACATCATAATTTCACAAACATAGCAATTTCTAAAGAGTTGAGACGGTAACGGCAAAACCTGGATGCAGTTCGTGTACAAACTGGACAATCTCTTTCGAAGTATGAGGGTTTCGGACAAAAACGCATCTATTACAAAGGGATTTCATTTTTAATAACTTATTTTCACTCCATACTTTTTGTGTGTTCAAAATGGACCATTCAAAGGCACATTATCAATTTTCAACCTTTTCGGACTTCATTTGATATTTTTCGTGCATTAATTGATTTATTTTGAGCTAAATGACCCTGAAATTGAAAAGGAGTACAAATGAACTCTGAAAAGGTCGAAACTTGGCATGACATCGTACTTTTATCCACATAGCAACTTCCAAAGAGTTGTGAGTGTTACGGCAAAAACTAGATGCACTTCGTGTACAAACTGGACAATCTCTTTCGAAGTATGAGGGTTTCGGACAAAAACGCATCTATTACAAAGGGATCTCATTTTTAGTAAGTTATTTTAAATCCATACTTTTTGTGTGTTCAATATGCACCATTCAAAGGCACATCATCAATTTCAACCCTTTCTGACTTCATTTGATATTTTTCGTGCATTTAATGACTTATTTTCAACTAAATGACCCTGAAATTGAAAAGCTGTACAAATGAACTTGGAAAAGGTTGTAACTTGGCATGACATCATAATTTCACCCACATAACAACTTCGAAAGAGGTTAGAGGGTTACGGCAAAAACTAGATGCACTTCGTGTACAAACTGGACTATCCCTTTCGAAGTATGAGGGTTTCGGACGAAAACGCATCTATTACAAAGGGATTTCATTTCTAATAACTTATTTTAACTCCATACTTTTTGTGTGTTCAATATGCAACATTGAAAGGCACATCATCAATTTTAAACCCTTTCTAACTTCATTTGATGTTTTTCATGCATTGAATGATTTATATTGAGCTAAATGACCCTGAATTTGAAAAGCAGTACAAACGAACTCTAAAAAGGTTGTAACTTGGCATGACATCATAATTTCACCCACATAGCAACTACTAAAGAGTTGAGACGGTTATGGCAAAAACTGGATGCTCTTCGTGTACGAACTGGACAATCTCTTTCGAAGTACGAGGGTTTCGGACAAAAACGCATCTATTACATAGGGATTTCATTTTTAATAACTTATTTTCCCTCCATAATTTTGTCTGTTCAATATGCACCATTCAAAGGCACATCATCAATTTTCAACCCTTTCTGACTTCATTTGATATTTTTTGTGCATTTAATGATTTATTTTGAACTAAATGACCCTGAAATTGAAAAGGAGTACAAATGAACTCTGAAAAGGTTGAAACTTGGGATGACATCATAATTTCACAAACATAGCAATTTCTAAAGAGTTGAGACGGTAACGGCAAAACCTGGATGCAGTTCGTGTACAAACTGGACAATGTCTTTCGAAGTACGAGGGTTTCGGACAAAAACGCATCTATTACAAAGGGATTTCATTTTTAATAACTTATTTTCACTCCATACTTTTTGTGTGTTCAAAATGGACCATTCAAAGGCACATTATGAATTTTTAACCTTTTCGGACTTCATTTGATATTTTTCGTGCATTAATTGATTTATTTTGAGCTAAATGACCCTGAAATTGAAAAGGAGTACAAATGAACTCTGAAAAGGTCGAAACTTGGCATGACATCGTACTTTTATCCACATAGCAACTTCCAAAGAGTTGTGAGTGTTACGGCAAAAACTGGATGCACTTCGTGTACAAACTGGACAATCTCTTTCGAAGTATGAGGGTTTCGGACAAAAACGCATCTATTACAAAGGGATCTCATTTTTAGTAACTTATTTTACCTCCATACTTTTTGTGGGTTCAATATGCACCATTCAAAGGCACATCATCAATTTCAACCCTTTCTGACTTCATTTGATATTTTTCGTGCATTTAATGATTTATTTTCAACTAAATGACCCTGAAATTGAAAAGCTGTACAAATGAACATGGAAAAGGTTGTAACTTGGCATGACATCATAATTTCACCCACATAACAACTTCGAAAGAGGTTAGAGGGTTATGGCAAAAACTAGATGCACTTCGTGTACAAACTGGACTATCCCTTTCGAAGTATGAGGGTTTCGGACGAAAACGCATCTATTACAAAGGGATTTCATTTCTAATAACTTATTTTAACTCCATACTTTTTGTGTGTTCAATATGCTCCATTGAAAGGCACATCATACATTTTCAACCCTTTCTAACTTCAGTTGATGTTTTTCGTGTATTTAATGATTTATTTTGAGCTAAATGACCCTGAAATTGAAAAGCAGTACAAATGAACTCTGAAAAGGTTTTAACTTGGCATGACATCATAACTTCACCCACATAGCAACTTCTAAAGAGTTGAGAGGGTTACGAAAAAAAGTGGATGATCTTCTTGTACAGACTAGACAATCTCTTTCAAAGTATGAGGGTCTCGGACGAAAACGCATCTATTACAAAGGGATTTCATTTTTAATAACTTATTTTAAGTCCATACTTTTTGTGTGTTCAATATTCACCATTCAAAGGCACATCATCAATTTTTAACCCTTACTGACTTCACTTGATATTTTTCATGCATTTAACGATTTATTTTGAACTAAATGACCCTAAAATTGAAAAGCACTACAAATAACTATGAAAATGTTGGAACTTGGCATGACATCATAATTTCACCCACATAGAAACTTCCAAAGAGTTGAGAGGGATACGGCAAAAAACTGGATGCAATTCGTGTACAAACTGGACAATCTCTTTCGAAGTATGAGGGTTTCGAACGAGAACGCATCTATTACAAAGTGATTTCATTTTTAATAACTTATTTTAACTCCATATTTTTTGTGTGTTCAATATGCACCATTCAAAGGCACATCATCAATTTTGAACCCTTTCTGATTTCATTTGATATTTTTCGTGTATTTAATGATATATTTTGAGCTAAATGACCCTGAATTTGAAAAGCAGTACAAATAAACTCTGAAAAGGTTTTAACTTGACATGGCATCATAACTTCACCCATATAGCAACTTATAAAGAGTTGAGAGGGTTACCAAAAAAAGTGGATGATCTTCGTGTACAAACTGGACAATCTCTTTTGAAGTATGAGGGTCTCGGACGAAAATGCATCTATTACAAAGGGATTTCATTGTTAATAACTTATTTTAACTCCATACTTTTTGTGTGTTCAATATTTACCATTCAAAGGCACATCATCAATTTCAACCCTTTTTGACTTCATTTGATATTTTTCGTGCATTTAATGATTTATTTTGAGCTAAATGACCCTGAAATTGAAAAGCAGTACAAATGAACTCTAAAAAGGTTGTAAGTTGGCATGACATCATAATTAAACCCAAATAGAAACTTCTAAAGAGTTGAGACGGTTACGACAATAACTAGATGCACCTCGTGTACAAACTGGACAATCTCTTTCGAAGTATGAGGGTTTCGGACAAAAAAATATCTATTACAAAGGGATTTCATTTTTAATAACTTATTTTAACTCCATACTTTTTGTGTGTTCAATATGCACCATTCAAAGGCACATCATCAATTTCAACCCTTCCTAACTTCATTTGATATTTTTCGTGCATTTAATGATTTACTTTCACCTAAATGACCCTGAAATTGAAAAGCAGTACAAATGAACTTTGAAAAGGTTGTAACTTGGCATGACATCATAATTTCACCCACATAACAACTTCGAAAGACTTGAGAGGGTTACGGCAAAAACTAGATGCACTTCGTGTACAAACTAGACAATCACTTTCGAAGAATGAGGGTTTCGGACGAAAAAGCATCTATTACAAAGGGATTTAATTTTTAATAAATTATTTTAACTCCATAATTTTTGTGTGTTCAATATGCACTAGTCAAAGGCACATCATCAATTTTCAACCCTTTCTGACTTCATTTGATATTTTTCATGCATTTAACGATTTATTTTGAACTAAACGACCCTGAAATTGAAAAGCACTACAAATAACTATGAAAAGGTTGAAACTTGGCATGACATCATAATTTCACCCACATAGAAACCTCCAAAGAGTTGAGAGGGTTACGGCAAAAAACTGGATGCAATTCGTGTACAAACTGGACAGTCTCTTTCGAAGTATGAGGGTTTCGGACGAGAACGCACCTATTACAAAGTGATTTCATTTTTAATAACTTATTTTAACTCCATATTTTTTGTGTGTTCAATATGCACCATTCCAAGGCACATCATCAATTTTCAACCCTTTCTAATTTCATTTGATATTTTTCGTGTATTTAATGATATATTTTGAGCTAAATGACCCTGAAGTTGAAAAGTAGTACAAATGAACTCTGAAAAGGTTTTAACTTGGCATGGCATCATAACTTCATCCATATAACAACTTATAAAGAGTTGAGAGGGTTACGAAAAAAAGTGGATGATCTTCGTGTACAAACTGGACAATCTCTCTCGAAGTATGAGGGTCTCGGACGAAAACGCATCTATTACAAAGGGATTTCATTGTTAATAACTTATTTTCACTCCATACTTTTTGTGTGTTCAATATGCACCATTCAAAGGCACATCATCAATTTCAACCCTTTTTGACTTCATTTGATATTTTTCGTGCATTTAATGATTTATTTTGAGCTAAATGACCCTGAAATTGAAAAGCAGTACAAATGAACTCTAAAAAGGTTGTAACTTGGCATGACATCATAATTTCACCCACATAGCAACTTCTAAAGAGTTGAGACGGTTACGGCAATAACTAGATGCACCTCGCGTACAAACTGGACAATCTCTTTCGAAGTATGAGGGTTTCGATCAAAAAATATCTATTACAAAAGGATTTCATTTTTAATAACTTATTTTAACTCTATACTTTTTGTGTGTTCAATATGCACCATTCAAAGGGACATCATCAATTTTCAACCCTTTCTGACTTCATTTGATATTTTTCGTGCATTTAATGATTTATTTTGAGCTAAATGACCCTGAAATTGAAAAGGAGTACAAATGAACTCTGAAAAGGTTGAAACTTGGCATGACATCATAATTTCACCCACATAGCAACTTCTAAAGAGTTGAGAGTGTTACGGCAAAAACTGGATGCACTTCGTGTACAAACTGGACAATCTCTCTCGAAGTATGAGGGTTTCGGACAAAAACGCATCTATTACAAAGGGATTCCATTTTTAGTAACTTATTTTAACTCCATACTTTTTGTGTGTTCAATATGCACCATTCAAAGGCACATCATCAATTTCAACCCTTTCTAACTTCATTTGATATTTTTCGTACATTTAATGATTTACTTTCACCTAAAAGACCCTGAAATTGAAAAGGAGTACAAATGAACTTTGAAAAGGTTGTAACTTGGCATGACATCATAATTTCACCCACATAACAACTTCGAAAGACTTGAGAGGGTTACGGCAAAAACTAGATGCACTTCGTGTACAAACTGGACAATCTCTTTCGAAGAATGAGGATTTCGGACGAAAACGCATCTATTACAAAGGGATTTAATTTTTAATAACTTATTTTAAATCCATAATTTTTGTGTGTTCAATATGCACTATTCAAAGGCAAATCATCAATTTTCAACCCTTTCTGACTTCATTTGATATTTTTCATGCATTTAATGATTTATTTTGAACTAAATGACCCTGAAATTGAAAAGCACTACAAATAACTATGAAAAGGTTCAAACTTGGCATGACATCATAATTTCACCCACATAGAAACCTCCAAAGAGTTGAGAGGGTTACGGCAAAAAACTGGATGCAATTCGTGTACAAACTGGACAATCTCTTTCGAAGTATGAGGGTTTCGGACGAGAACGCATCTATTACAAAGTGATTTCATTTTTAATAACTTATTTTAACTCCATATTTTTTGTGTGTTCAATATGCACCATTCCAAGGCACATCATCAATTTTCAACCCTTTCTGATTTCATTTGATATTTTTCGTGTATTTAATGATATATTTTGAGCTAAATGACCCTGAAGTTGAAAAGTAGTACAAATGAACTCTGAAAAGGTTTTAACTTGGCATGGCATCATAACTTCACCCATATAGCAACTTATAAAGAGTTGAGAGGGTTACAAAAAAAAGTGGATGATCTTCGTGTACAAACTGGACAATCTCTCTCGTAGTATGAGGGTCTCGCACGAAAACGCATCTATTACAAAGGGATTTCATTGTTAATAACTTATTTTCACTCCATACTTTTTGTGTGTTCAATATGCACCATTCAAAGGCACATCATCAATTTCAACCCTTTTTGACTTTATTTGATATTTTTCGTGCATTTAATGATTTATTTTGAGCTAAATGACCCTGAAATTGAAAAGCAGTACAAATGAACTCTAAAAAGGTTGTAACTTGGCATAACATCATAATTTCACCCACATAGAAACTTCTAAAGAGTTGAGACGGTTACGGCAATAACTAGACGCACCTCGCGTACAAACTGGACAATCTCTTTCGAAGTATGAGGGTTTCGAACAAAAAAAAATCTATTACAAAGGGATTTCATTTTTAATAACTTATTTTAACTCCATACTTTTTGTGTGTTCAATATGCACCATTCAAAGGGACATCATCAATTTTCAACCCTTTCTGACTTCATTTGATATTTTTCGTGCATTTAATGATTTATTTTGAGCTAAATGACCCTGAAATTGAAAAGGAGTACAAATGAACTCTGAAAAGGTTGAAACTTGGCATGACATCATAATTTCACCCACATAGCAACTTCTAAAGAGTTGAGAGTGTTACGGCAAAAACTGGATGCACTTCGTGTACAAACTGGACAATCTCTCTCGAAGTATGAGGGTTTCGGACAAAAACGCATCTATTACAAAGGGATTCCATTTTTAGTAACTTATTTTAACTCCATACTTTTTGTGTGTTCAATATGCACCATTCAAAGGCACATCATCAATTTCAACCCTTTCTAACTTCATTTGATATTTTTCGTACATTTAATGATTTACTTTCACCTAAAAGACCCTGAAATTGAAAAGGAGTACAAATGAACTTTGAAAAGGTTGTAACTTGGCATGACATCATAATTTCACCCACATAACAACTTCGAAAGACTTGAGAGGGTTACGGCAAAAACTAGATGCACTTCGTGTACAAACTGGACAATCTCTTTCGAAGAATGAGGATTTCGGACGAAAACGCATCTATTACAAAGGGATTTAATTTTTAATAACTTATTTTAACTCCATAATTTTTTTGTGTTCAATATGCACTATTCAAAGGCACATCATCAATTTTCAACCCTTTCTGACTTCATTTGATATTTTTCATGCATTTAACGATTTATTTTGAACTAAATGACCCTGAAATTGAAAAGCACTACAAATAACTATGAAAAGGTTGAAACTTGGCATGACATCATAATTTCACCCACATAGAAACCTCCAAAGAGTTGAGAGGGTTACGGCAAAAAACTGGATGCAATTCGTGTACAAACTGGACAATCTCTTTCGAAGTATGAGGGTTTCGGACGAGAACGCATCTATTACAAAGTGATTTCATTTTTAATAACTTATTTTAACTCCATATTTTTTGTGTGTTCAATATGCACCATTCCAAGGCACATCATCAATTTTCAACCCTTTCTGATTTCATTTGATATTTTTCGTGTATTTAATGATATATTTTGAGCTAAATGACCCTGAAGTTGAAAAGTAGTACAAATGAACTCTGAAAAGGTTTTAACTTGGCATGGCATCATAACTTCACCCATATAGCAACTTATAAAGAGTTGAGAGGGTTACGAAAAAAAGTGGATGATCTTCGTGTACAAACTGGACAATCTCTCTCGTAGTATGAGGGTCTCGGACGAAAACGCATCTATTACAAAGGGATTTCATTGTTAATAACATATTTTCACTCCATACTTTTTGTGTGTTCAATATGCACCATTCAAAGGCACATCATCAATTTCAACCCTTTTTGACTTCATTTGATATTTTTCGTGCATTTAATGATTTATTTTGAGCTAAATGACCCTGAAATTGAAAAGCAGTACAAATGAACTCTAAAAAGGTTGTAACTTGGCATAACATCATAATTTCACCCACATAGAAACTTCTAAAGAGTTGAGACGGTTACGGCAATAACTAGACGCACCTCGCGTACAAACTGGACAATCTCTTTCGAAGTATGAGGGTTTCGAACAAAAAAAAATCTATTACAAAGGGATTTCATTTTTAATAACTTATTTTAACTCCATACTTTTTGTGTGTTCAATATGCACCATTCAAAGGGACATCATCAATTTTCAACCCTTTCTGACTTCATTTGATATTTTTCGTGCATTTAATGATTTATTTTGAGCTAAATGACCCTGAAATTGAAAAGGAGTACAAATGAACTCTGAAAAGGTTGAAACTTGGCATGACATCATAATTTCACCCACATAGCAACTTCTAAAGAGTTGAGAGTGTTACGGCAAAAACTGGATGCACTTCGTGTACAAACTGGACAATCTCTCTCGAAGTATGAGGGTTTCGGACAAAAACGCATCTATTACAAAGGGATTCCATTTTTAGTAACTTATTTTAACTCCATACTTTTTGTGTGTTCAATATGCACCATTCAAAGGCACATCATCAATTTCAACCCTTTCTAACTTCATTTGATATTTTTCGTGCATTTAATGATTTACTTTCCCCTAAATGACCCTGAAATTGAAAAGCAGTACAAATGAACTTTGAAAAGGTTGTAACTTGGCATGACATCATAATTTCACCCACATAACAACTTCGAAAGACTTGAGAGGGTTACGCCAAAAACTAGATGCACTTCGTGTACAAACTGGACAATCTCTTTCGAAGAATGAGGGTTTCGGACGAAAACGTATCTATTACAAAGGGATTTCATTTTTAATAACTTATTTTAACTCCATAATTTTTTTGTGTTCAATATGCACTATTCAAAGGCACATCATCAATTTTCAACCCTTTCTGACTTCATTTGATATTTTTCATGCATTTAACGATTTATTTTGAACTAAATGACCCTGAAATTGAAAAGCACTACAAATAACTATGAAAAGGTTGAAACTTGGCATGACATCATAATTTCACCCACATAGAAACTTCCAAAGAGTTCAGAGGGTTACGGCAAAAAACTGGATGCAATTCGTGTACAAACTGGACAATCTCTTTCGAAGTATGAGGGCTTCGGACGAGAACGCATCTATTACAAAGTGATTTCATTTTTAATAACTTATTTTAACTCCATATTTTTTGTGTGTTCAATATGCACCATTCAAAGGCACATCATCAATTTTCAACCCTTTCTGATTTCATTTGATATTTTTCGTGTATTTAATGATATATTTTGAGCTAAATGACCCTGAAGTTGAAAAGTAGTACAAATGAACTCTGAAAAGGTTTTAACTTGGCATGGCATCATAACTTCACCCATATAGCAACTTATAAAGAGTTGAGAGGGTTACGAAAAAAAGTGGATGATCTTCGTGTACAAACTGGACAATCTCTCTCGAAGTATGAGGGTCTCGGACGAAAACGCATCTATTACAAAGGGATTTCATTGTTAATAACATATTTTCACTCCATACTTTTTGTGTGTTCAATATGCACCATTCAAAGGCACATCATCAATTTCAACCCTTTTTGACTTCATTTGATATTTTTCGTGCATTTAATGATTTATTTTGAGCTAAATGACCCTGAAATTGAAAAGCAGTATAAATGAACTCTAAAAAGGTTGTAACTTGGCATGACATCATAATTTCACCAACATAGCAACTTCTAAAGAGTTGAGACGGTTACGGCAATAACTAGATGCACCTCGTGTACAAACTGGACAATCTCTTTCGAAGTATGAGGGTTTCGAACAAAAAAATATCTATTACAAAGGGATTTCATTTTTAATAACTTATTTTAACTCCATACTTTTTGTGTGTTCAATATGCACCATTCAAAGGGACATCATCAATTTTCAACCCTTTCTGACTTCATTTGATATTTTTCGTGCATTTAATGATTTATTTTGAGCTAAATGACCCTGAAATTGAAAAGGAGTACAAATGAACTCTGAAAAGGTTGAAACTAGGCATGACATCATAATTTCACCCACATAGCAACTTCTAAAGAGATGAGAGTGTTACGGCAAAAACTGGATGCACTTCGTGTACAAACTGGACAACCTCTCTCGAAGTATGAGGGTTTCGGACAAAAACGCATCTATTACAAAGGGACTCCATTTTTAGTAACTTATTTTAACCCTCATTATTTTTGTGTGTTCAATATGCACCATTCAAAGGCACATCATCAATTTCAACCCTTTCTAACTTCATTTGATATTTTTCGTGCATTTAATGATTTACTTTCACCTAAATGACCCTGAAATTGAAAAGCAGTACAAATGAACTTTGAAAAGGTTGTAACTTGGCTTGACATCATAATTTCACCCACATAGCAACTTCTAAAGAGTTGAGAGTGTTACGGCAAAAACTGGATGCACTTCGTGTACAAACTGGACAATCTCTCTCGAAGTATGAGGGTTTCGGACAAAAACGCATCTATTACAAAGGGATTCCATTTTTAGTAACTTATTTTAACTCCATACTTTTTGTGTGTTCAATATGCACCATTCAAAGGCACATCATTAATTTCAACCCTTTCTAACATCATTTGATATTTTTCGTGCATTTAATGATTTACTTTCACCTAAATGACCCTGAAATTGAAAAGCAGTACAAATGAACTTTGAAAAGGTTGTAACTTGGCATGACATCATAATTTCACCCACATAACAACTTCGAAAGACTTGAGAGGGTTACGGCAAAAACTAGATGCACTTCGTGTACAAACTGGACAATCTCTTTCGAAGAATGAGGGTTTCGGACGAAAACGCATCTATTACAAAGGGATTTAATTTTTAATAACTTATTTTAACTCCATAATTTTTGTTTGTTCAATATGCACTATTCAAAGGCACATCATCAATTTTCAACCCTTTCTGACTTCATTTGATATTTTTCATGCATTTAACGATTTATTTTGAACTAAATGACCCTGAAATTGAAAAGCACTACAAATAACTATGAAAAGGTTGAAACTTGGCATGACATCATAATTTCACCCACATAGAAACCTCCAAAGAGTTGAGAGGGTTACGGCAAAAAACTGGATGCAATTCGTGTACAAACTGGACAATCTCTTTCGAAGTATGAGGGTTTCGGACGAGAACGCATCTATTACAAAGTGATTTCATTTTTAATAACTTATTTTAACTCCATATTTTTTGTGTGTTCAATATGCACCATTCCAAGGCACATCATCAATTTTCAACCCTTTCTGATTTCATTTGATATTTTTCGTGTATTTAATGATATATTTTGAGCTAAATGACCCTGAAGTTGAAAAGTAGTACAAATGAACTCTGAAAAGGTTTTAACTTGGCATGGCATCATAACTTCACCCATATAGCAACTTATAAAGAGTTGAGAGGGTTACGAAAAAAAGTGGATGATCTTCGTGTACAAACTGGACAATCTCTCTCGAAGTATGAGGGTCTCGGACGAAAACGCATCTATTACAAAGGGATTTCATTGTTAATAACTTATTTTCACTCCATACTTTTTGTGTGTTCAATATGCACCATTCAAAGGCACATCATCAATTTCAACCCTTTTTGACTTCATTTGTTATTTTTCGTGCATTTAATGATTTATTTTGAGTTAAATGACCCTGAAATTGAAAAGAAGTACAAATGAACTCTAAAAAGGTTGTAACTTGGCATGACATCATAATTTCACCCACATAGCAACTTCTAAAGAGTTGAGACGGTTACGGCAATAACTAGATGCACCTCGCGTACAAACTGGACAATCTCTTTCGAAGTATGAGGGTTTCGAACAAAAAAATATCTATTACAAAGGGATTTCAGTTTTAATAACTTATTTTAACTCCATACTTTTGGTGTGTTCAATATGCACCATTCAAAGGGACATCATCAATTTCAACCCTTTTTGACTTCATTTGATATTTTTCGTGCATTTAATGATTTATTTTGAGCTAAATGACCCTGAAATTGAAAAGCAGTATAAATGAACTCTAAAAAGGTTGTAACTTGGCATGACATCATAATTTCACCAACATAGCAACTTCTAAAGAGTTGAGACGGTTACGACAATAACTAGATGCACCTCGTGTACAAACTGGACAATCTCTTTCGAAGTATGAGGGTTTCGAACAAAAAAATATCTATTACAAAGGGATTTCATTTTTAATAACTTATTTTAACTCCATACTTTTTGTGTGTTCAATATGCACCATTCAAAGGGACATCATCAATTTTCAACCCTTTCTGACTTCATTTGATATTTTTCGTGCATTTAATGATTTATTTTGAGCTAAATGACCCTGAAATTGAAAAGGAGTACAAATGAACTCTGAAAAGGTTGAAACTAGGCATGACATCATAATTTCACCCACATAGCAACTTCTAAAGAGATGAGAGTGTTACGGCAAAAACTGGATGCACTTCGTGTACAAACTGGACAACCTCTCTCGAAGTATGAGGGTTTCGGACAAAAACGCATCTATTACAAAGGGACTCCATTTTTAGTAACTTATTTTAACCCTCATTATTTTTGTGTGTTCAATATGCACCATTCAAAGGCACATCATCAATTTCAACCCTTTCTAACTTCATTTGATATTTTTCGTGCATTTAATGATTTACTTTCACCTAAATGACCCTGAAATTGAAAAGCAGTACAAATGAACTTTGAAAAGGTTGTAACTTGGCTTGACATCATAATTTCACCCACATAGCAACTTCTAAAGAGTTGAGAGTGTTACGGCAAAAACTGGATGCACTTCGTGTACAAACTGGACAATCTCTCTCGAAGTATGAGGGTTTCGGACAAAAACGCATCTATTACAAAGGGATTCCATTTTTAGTAACTTATTTTAACTCCATACTTTTTGTGTGTTCAATATGCACCATTCAAAGGCACATCATTAATTTCAACCCTTTCTAACATCATTTGATATTTTTCGTGCATTTAATGATTTACTTTCACCTAAATGACCCTGAAATTGAAAAGCAGTACAAATGAACTTTGAAAAGGTTGTAACTTGGCATGACATCATAATTTCACCCACATAACAACTTCGAAAGACTTGAGAGGGTTACGGCAAAAACTAGATGCACTTCGTGTACAAACTGGACAATCTCTTTCGAAGAATGAGGGTTTCGGACGAAAACGCATCTATTACAAAGGGATTTAATTTTTAATAACTTATTTTAACTCCATAATTTTTGTTTGTTCAATATGCACTATTCAAAGGCACATCATCAATTTTCAACCCTTTCTGACTTCATTTTATATTTTTCATGCATTTAACGATTTATTTTGAACTAAATGACCCTGAAATTGAAAAGCACTACAAATAACTATGAAAAGGTTGAAACTTGGCATGACATCATAATTTCACCCACATAGAAACCTCCAAAGAGTTGAGAGGGTTACGGCAAAAAACTGGATGCAATTCGTGTACAAACTGGACAATCTCTTTCGAAGTATGAGGGTTTCGGACGAGAACGCATCTATTACAAAGTGATTTCATTTTTAATAACTTATTTTAACTCCATATTTTTTGTGTGTTCAATATGCACCATTCCAAGGCACATCATCAATTTTCAACCCTTTCTGATTTCATTTGATATTTTTCGTGTATTTAATGATATATTTTGAGCTAAATGACCCTGAAGTTGAAAAGTAGTACAAATGAACTCTGAAAAGGTTTTAACTTGGCATGGCATCATAACTTCACCCATATAGCAACTTATAAAGAGTTGAGAGGGTTACGAAAAAAAGTGGATGATCTTCGTGTACAAACTGGACAATCTCTCTCGAAGTATGAGGGTCTCGGACGAAAACGCATCTATTACAAAGGGATTTCATTGTTAATAACTTATTTTCACTCCATACTTTTTGTGTGTTCAATATGCACCATCCAAAGGCACATCATCAATTTCAACCCTTTTTGACTTCATTTGTTATTTTTCGTGCATTTAATGATTTATTTTGAGTTAAATGACCCTGAAATTGAAAAGAAGTACAAATGAACTCTAAAAAGGTTGTAACTTGGCATGACATCATAATTTCACCCACATAGCAACTTCTAAAGAGTTGAGACGGTTACGGCAATAACTAGATGCACCTCGCATACAAACTGGACAATCTCTTTCGAAGTATGAGGGTTTCGAACAAAAAAATATCTATTACAAAGGGATTTCAGTTTTAATAACTTATTTTAACTCCATACTTTTTGTGTGTTCAATATGCACCATTCAAAGGGACATCATCAATTTTCAACCCTTTCTGACGTCATTTGATATTTTTCGTGCATTTAATGATTTATTTTGAGCTAAATGACCCTGAAATTGAAAAGGAGTACAAATGAACTCTGAAAAGGTTGAAACTTGGCATGACATGATAATTTCACCCACATAGCAACTTCTAAAGAGTTGAGAGTGTTACGGCAAAAACTGGATGCACTTCGTGTACAAACTGGACAATCTCTCTCGAAGTATGAGGGTTTCGGACAAAAACGCATCTATTACAAAGGGATTCCATTTTTAGTAACTTATTTTAACTCCATACTTTTTGTATGGGTTTCGGACGAAAACGCATCTATTACAAAGGGATTTAATTTTTAATAACTTATTTTAACTCCATACTTTTTGTGTGTTCAATATGCACTATTCAAAGGCACATCTACAATTTTCAACCCTTTCTGACTTCATTTGATATTTTTCATGCATTTAACGATTTATTTTGAACTAAATGACCCTGAAATTGAAAAGCACTACAAATAACTATGAAAAGGTTGAAACTTGGCATGACATCATAATTTCACCCACATAGAAACTTCCAAAGAGTTGAGAGGGTTACGGCAAAAAACTGGATGCAGTTCGTGTACAAACTGGACAATCTCTTTCGAAGTATGAGGGTTTCGGACGAGAACGCATCTATTACAAAGTGATTTCATTTTTAATAACTTATTTTAACTCCATATTTTTTGTGTGTTCAATATGCTCCATTCAAAGGCACATCATCAATTTTCAAGCCTTTCTGATTTCATTTGATATTTTTCGTGTATTTAATGATATATTTTGAGCTAAAGGACCCTGAAGTTGAAAAGTAGTACAAATGAACTCTGAAAAGGTTTTAACTTGGCATGGCATCATAACTTCACCCATATAGCAACTTATAAAGAGTTGAGAGGGTTACGAAAAAAAGTGGATGATCTTCGTGTACAAACTGGACAATCTCTCTCGAAGTATGAGGGTCTCGGACGAAAACGCATCTATTACAAAGGGATTTCATTGTTAATAACATATTTTCACTCCATACTTTTTGTGTGTTCAATATGCACCATTCAAAGGCACATCATCAATTTCAACCCTTTTTGACTTCATTTGATATTTTTCGTGCATTTAATGATTTATTTTGAGCTAAATGACCCTGAAATTGAAAAGCAGTATAAATGAACTCTAAAAAGGTTGTAACTTGGCATGACATCATAATTTCACCCACATAGCAACTTCTAAAGAGTTGAGACGGTTACGGCAATAACTAGATGCACCTCGTGTACAAACTGGACAATCTCTTTCGAAGTATGAGGGTTTCGAACAAAAAAATATCTATTACAAAGGGATTTCATTTTTAATAACTTATTTTAACTCCATACTTTTTGTGTGTTCAATATGCACCATTCAAAGGGACATCATCAATTTTCAACCCTTTCTGACTTCATTTGATATTTTTCGTGCATTTAATGATTTATTTTGAGCTAAATGACCCTGAAATTGAAAAGGAGTACAAATGAACTCTGAAAAGGTTGAAACTAGGCATGACATCATAATTTCACCCACATAGCAACTTCTAAAGAGTTGAGAGTGTTACGGCAAAAACTGGATGCACTTCGTGTACAAACTGGACAACCTCTCTCGAAGTATGAGGGTTTCGGACAAAAACGCATCTATTACAAAGGGACTCCATTTTTAGTAACTTATTTTAACCCTCATTATTTTTGTGTGTTCAATATGCACCATTCAAAGGCACATCATCAATTTCAACCCTTTCTAACTTCATTTGATATTTTTCGTGCATTTAATGATTTACTTTCACCTAAATGACCCTGAAATTGAAAAGCAGTACAAATGAACTTTGAAAAGGTTGTAACTTGGCTTGACATCATAATTTCACCCACATAACAACTTCGAAAGACTTGAGAGGGTTACGGCAAAAACTAGATGCACTTCGTGTACAAACTGGACAATCTCTTTCGAAGAATGAGGGTTTCGGACGAAAACGCATCTATTACAAAGGGATTTAATTTTTAATAACTTATTTTCACTCCATACTTTTTGTGTGTTCAATATGCACTATTCAACGGCACATCATCAATTTTCAACCCTTTCTGACTTCATTTGATATTTTTCATGCATTTAACGATTTATTTTGAACTAAATGACCCTGAAATTGAAAAGCACTACAAATAACTATGAAAAGGTTGAAACTTGGCATGACATCATAATTTCACCCACATAGAAACTTCCAAAGAGTTGAGAGGGTTACGGCAAAAAACTGGATGCAATTCGTGTACAAACTGGACAATCTCTTTCGAAGTATGAGGGCTTCGGACGAGAACGCATCTATTACAAAGTGATTTCATTTTTAATAACTTATTTTAACTCCATATTTTTTGTGTGTTCAATATGCACCATTCAAAGGCACATCATCAATTTTCAACCCTTTCTGATTTCATTTGATATTTTTCGTGTATTTAATGATATATTTTGAGCTAAATGACCCTGAAGTTGAAAAGTAGTACAAATGAACTCTGAAAAGGTTTTAACTTGGCATGGCATCATAACTTCACCCATATAGCAACTTATAAAGAGTTGAGAGGGTTACGAAAAAAAGTGGATGATCTTCGTGTACAAACTGGACAATCTCTCTCGAAGTATGAGGGTCTCGGACGAAAACGCATCTATTACAAAGGGATTTCATTGTTAATAACTTATTTTCACTCCATACTTTTTGTGTGTTCAATATGCACCATTCAAAGGCACATCATCAATTTCAACCCTTTTTGACTTCATTTGATATTTTTCGTGCATTTAATGATTTATTTTGAGCTAAATGACCCTGAAATTGAAAAGCAGTACAAATGAACTCTAAAAAGGTTGTAACTTGGCATGACATCATAATTTCACCCACATAGCAACTTCTAATGAGTTGAGACGGTTACGGCAATAACTAGATGCACCTCGTGTACAAACTGGACAATCTCTTTCGAAGTATGAGGGTTTCGGACAAAAAAATATCTATTACAAAGGGATTTCATTTTTAATAACTTATTTTAACTCCATACTTTTTGTGTGTTCAATATGCACCATTCAAAGGGACATCATCAATTTTCAACCCTTTCTGACTTCATTTGATATTTTTCGTGCATTTAATGATTTATTTTGAGCTAAATGACCCTAAAATTGAAAAGGAGTACAAATGAACTCTGAAAAGGTTGAAACTTGGCATGACATCATAATTTCACCCACATAGCAACTTCTAAAGAGTTGAGAGTGTTACGGCAAAAACTGGATGCACTTCGTGTACAAACTGGACAATCTCTCTCGAAGTATGAGGGTTTCGGACAAAAACGCATCTATTACAAAGGGATTCCATTTTTAGTAACTTATTTTAACTCCATACTTTTTGTGTGTTCACTATGCACCATTCAAAGGCACATCATCAATTTCAACCGTTTCTAACTTCATTTGATATTTTTCGTGCATTTAATGATTTACTTTCACCTAAATGACCCTGAAATTGAAAAGCAGTACAAATGAACTTTGAAAAGGTTTTAACTTGGCTTGACATCATAATTTCACCCACATAACAACTTCGAAAGACTTGAGAGGGTTACGGCAAAAACTAGATGCACTTCGTGTACAAACTGGACAATCTCTTTCGAAGAATGGGGGTTTCGGACGAAAACGCATCTATTACAAAGGGATTTAATTTTTAATAACTTATTTTAACTCCATACTTTTTGTGTGTTCAATATGCACTATTCAAAGGCACATCTACAATTTTCAACCCTTTCTGACTTCATTTGATATTTTTCATGCATTTAACGATTTATTTTGAACTAAATGACCCTGAAATTGAAAAGCACTACAAATAACTATGAAAAGGTTGAAACTTGGCATGACATCATAATTTCACCCACATAGAAACTTCCAAAGAGTTGAGAGGGTTACGGCAAAAAACTGGATGCAATTCGTGTACAAACTGGACAATCTCTTTCGAAGTATGAGGGTTTCGGACGAGAACGCATCTATTACAAAGTGATTTCATTTTTAATAACTTATTTTAACTCCATATTTTTTGTGTGTTCAATATGCACCATTCAAAGGCACATCATCAATTTTCAACCCTTTCGATTTCATTTGATATTTTTCGTGTATTTAATGATATATTTTGAGCTAAATGACCCTGAAGTTGAAAAGTAGTACAAATTAACTCTGAAAAGGTTTTAACTTGGCATGGCATCATAACTTCACCCATATAGCAACTTATAAAGAGTTGAGAGGGTTACGAAAAAAAGTGGATGATCTTCGTGTACAAACTGGACAATCTCTCTCGAAGTATGAGGGTCTCGGACGAAAACGCAGCTATTACAAAGGGATTTCATTGTTAATAACTTATTTTCACTCCATACTTTTTGTGTGTTCAATATGCACCATTCAAAGGCACATCATCAATTTCAACCCTTTTTGACTTCATTTGATATTTTTCGTGCATTTAATGATTTATTTTGAGCTAAATGACCCTGAAATTGAAAAGCAGTACAAATGAACTCTAAAAAGGTTGTAACTTGGCATGACATCATAATTTCACCCACATAGCAACTTCTAAAGAGTTGAGACAGTTACGGCAATAACTAGATGCACCTCGTGTACAAACTAGACAATCTCTTTCGAAGTATGAGGGTTTCGGACAAAAAAATCACTATTACAAAGGGATTTCATTTTTAATAACTTATTTTAACTCCATACTTTTTGTGTGTTCAATATGCACCATTCAAAGGGACATCATCAATTTTCAACCCTTTCTGACTTCATTTGATATTTTTCGTGCATTTAATGATTTATTTTGAGCTAAATGACCCTGAAATTGAAAAGGAATACAAATGAACTCTGAAAAGGTTGAAACTTGTCATGACATCATAATTTCAGCCACATAGCAACTTCTAAAGAGTTGAGAGTGTTACGGCAAAAACTGGATGCACTTCGTGTACAAACTGGACAATCTCTCTCGAAGTATGTGGGTTTCGGACAACAATGCATCTATTACAAAGGGATTCCATTTTTAGTAACTTATTTTAACTCCATACTTTTTGTGTGTTCAGTATGCACCATTCAAAGGCACATCATCAATTTCAACCCTTTCTAACTTCATTTGATATTTTTCGTGCATTTAATGATTACTTTCACCTAAATGACCCTGAAATTGAAAAGCAGTACAAATGAACTTTGAAAAGGTTGTAACTTGGCATGACATCATAATTTCACCCACATAACAACTTCGAAAGACTTGAGAGGGTTACGGCAAAAACTAGATGCACTTCGTGTACAAACTGGACAATCTCTTTCGAAGAATGAGGGTTTCGGACGAAAACGCATCTATTACAAAGGGATTTAATTTTTAATAACTTATTTTAACTCCATAATTTTTGTGTGTTCAATATGCACTATTCAAAGGCACATCATCAATTTTCAACCCTTTCTGACTTCATTTGATATTTTTCATGCATTTAACGATTTATTTTGAACTAAATGACCCTGAAATTGAAAAGCACTACAAATAACAATGAAAAGGTTGAAACTTGGCATGACATCATAATTTCACCCACATAGAAACTTCCAAAGAGTTGAGAGGGTTATGGCAAAAAACTGGATGCAATTCGTGTACAAACTGGACAATCTCTTTCGAAGTATGAGGGTTTCGGACGAGAACGCATCTATTACAAAGTGATTTCATTTTTAATAACTTATTTTCACTCCATATTTTTTGTGTGTTCAATATGCACCATTCAAAGGCACATCATCAATTTTCAACCCTTTCTGATTTCATTTGATATTTTTCGTGTATTTAATGATATATTTTGAGCTAAATGACCCTGAAGTTGAAAAGTAGTACAAATGAACTCTGAAAAGGTTTTAACTTGGCATGGCATCATAACTTCACCCATATAGCAACTTATAAAGAGTTGAGAGGGTTACGAAAAAAAGTGGATGATCTTCGTGTACAAACTGGACAATCTCTCTCGAAGTATGAGGGTCTCGGACGAAAACGCATCTATTACAAAGGGATTTCATTGTTAATAACTTATTTTCACTCCATACTTTTTGTGTGTTCAATATGCACCATTCAAAGGCACATCATCAATTTCAACCCTTTTTGACTTCATTTGATATTTTTCGTGCATTTAATGATTTATTTTGAGCTAAATGACCCTGAAATTGAAAAGCAGTACAAATGAACTCTAAAAAGGTTGTAACTTGGCATGACATCATAATTTCACCCACATAGCAACTTCAAAAGAGTTGAGACGGTTACGGCAATAACTAGATGCACCTCGTGTACAAACTGGACAATCTCTTTCGAAGTATGAGGGTTTCGGATAAAAAAATATCTATTACAAAGGGATTTCATTTTTAATAACTTATTTTAACTCCATACTTTTTGTGTGTTCAATATGCACCATTCAAAGGGACATCAACAATTTTCAACCCTTTCTGACTTCATTTGATATTTTTCGTGCATTTAATGATTTATTTTGAGCTAAATGACCTTGAAATTGAAAAGGAGTACAAATGAACTCTGAAAAGGTTGAAACTTGGCATGACATCATAATTTCACCCACATAGCAACTTCTAAAGAGTTGAGAGTGTTACGGCAAAAACTGGATGCACTTCGTGCACAAACTGGAGAATCTCTCTCGAAGTATGAGGGTTTCGGACAAAAATGCATCTATTACAAAGGGATTCCATTTTTAGTAACTTATTTTAACTCCATACTTTTTGTTTGTTCAGTATGCACCATTCAAAGGCACATCATCAATTTCAACCCTTTCTAACTTCATTTTATATTTTTCGTGCATTTAATGATTTACTTTCACCTAAATGACCCTGAAATTGAAAAGCAGTACAAATGAACTTTGAAAAGGTTGTAACTTGGCATGACATCATAAACTCACCCACATAACAACTTCGAAAGACTTGAGAGGGTTACGGCAAAAACTAGATGCACTTCGTGTACAAACTGGACAATCTCTTTCGAAGAATGAGGGTTTCGGACGAAAACGCATCTATTACAAAGGGATTTCATTTTTAATAACTTATTTTAACTCCATAATGTTTGTGTGTTCAATATGCACTATTCAAAGGCACATCATCAATTTTCAACCCTTTCTGACTTCATTTGATATTTTTCATGCATTTAACGATTTATTTTGAACTAAATGACCCTGAAATTGAAAAGCACTACAAATAACTATGAAAAGGTTGAAACTTGGCATGACATCATAATTTCACCCACATAGAAACTTCCAAAGAGTTGAGAGGGTTACGGCAAAAAACTGGATGCAATTCGTGTACAAACTGGACAATCTCTTTCGAAGTATGAGGGTTTCGGACGAGAACGCATCTATTACAAAGTGATTTCATTTTTAATAACTTATTTTAACTCCTTATTTTTTGTGTGTTCAATATGAACCATTCAAAGGCACATCATCAATTTTCAACCCTTTCTGATTTCATTTGATATTTTTCGTGTATTTAATGATATATTTTGAGCTAAATGACCCTGAAGTTGAAAAGTAGTACAAATGAACTCTGAAAAGGTTTTAACTTGGCATGGCATCATAACTTCACCCATATAGCAACTTATAAAGAGTTGAGAGGGTTACGAAAAAAAGTGGATGATCTTCGTGTACAAACTAGACAATCTCTCTCGATGTATGAGGGTCTCGGACGAAAACGCATCTATTACAAAGGGATTTCATTGTTAATAACTTATTTTCACTCGATACTTTTGGTGTGTTCAATATGCACCATTCAAAGGCACATCATCAATTTCAACCCTTTTTGACTTCATTTGATATTTTTCGTGCATTTAATGATTTATTTTGAGCTAAATGACCCTGAAATTGAAAAGCAGTACAAATGAACTCTAAAAAGGTTGTAACTTGGCATGACATCATAATTTCACCCACAAAGCAACTTCTAATGAGTTGAGACGGTTACGGCAATAACTAGATGCACCTCGTGTACAAACTGGACAATCTCTTTCGAAATATGAGGGTTTCGGACAAAAAATTATCTATTACAAAGGGATTTCATTTTTAATAACTTATTTTAACTCCATACTTTTTGTGTGTTCAATATGCACCATTCAAAGGGACATCATCAATTTTCAACCCTTTCTGACTTCATTTGATATTTTTCGTGCATTTAATTATTTATTTTGAGCTAAATGACCCTGAAATTGAAAAGGAGTACAAATGAACTCTGAAAAGGTTGAAACTTGGCATGACATCATAATTTCACCCACATAGCAACTTCTAAAGAGTTGAGAGGGTTATGGCAAAAACTGGATGCACTTCGTGCACAAACTGGAGAATCTCTCTCGAAGTATGAGGGTTTCGGACAAAAATGCATCTATTACAAAGGGATTCCATTTTTAGTAACTTATTTTAACTCCATACTTTTTGTTTGTTCAGTATGCACCATTCAAAGGCATATCATCAATTTCAACCCTTTCTAACTTCATTTTATATTTTTCGTGCATTTAATGATTTACTTTCACCTAAATGACCCTGAAATTGAAAAGCAGTACAAATGAACTTTGAAAAGGTTGTAACTTGGCATGACATCATAATTTCACCCACATAACAACTTTGAAAGACTTGAGAGGGTTACGGCAAAAACTAGATGCACTTCGTGTACAAACTGGACAATCTCTTTCGAAGAATGAGGGTTTCGGACGAAAACGCATCTATTACAAAGGGATTTAATTTTTAATAACTTATTGTAACTCCATAATTTTTGTGTGTTCAATATGCACTATTCAAAGGAACATCATCAATTTTCAACCCTTTCTGACTTCATTTGGTATTTTTCATGCATTTAACGATTTATTTTGAACTATATGACCCTGAAATTGAAAAGCACTACAAATAACTATGAAAAGGTTGAAACTTGGCATGACATCATAATTTCACCCACATAGAAACTTCCAAAGAGTTGAGAGGGTTACGGCAAAAAACTGGATGCAATTCGTGTACAAACTGGACAATCTCTTTCGAAGTATGAGGGTTTCGGACGAGAACGCATCTATTACAAAGTGATTTCATTTTTAATAACTTATTTTAACTCCATATTTTTTGTGTGTTCAATATGCACCATTCAAAGGCACATCATCAATTTTCAACCCTTTCTGATTTCATTTGATATTTTTCGTGTATTTAATGATATATTTTGAGCTAAATGACCCTGAAGTTGAAAAGTAGTACAAATGAACTCTGAAAAGGTTTTAACTTGGCATGGCATCATAACTTCACCCATATAGCAACTTATAAAGAGTTGAGAGGGTTACGAAAAAAAGTGGATGATCTTCGTGTACAAACTGGACAATCTCTCTCGAAGTATGAGGGTCTCGGACGAAAACGCATCTATTACAAAGGGATTTCATTGTTAATAACTTATTTTCACTCCATAATTTTTGTGTGTTCAATATGCACCATTCAAAGGCACATCATCAATTTCAACCCTTTTTGACTACATTTGATATTTTTCGTGCATTTAATGATTTATTTTGAGCTAAATGACCCTGAAATTGAAAAGCAGTACAAATGAACTCTAAAAAGGTTGTAACTTGGCATGACATCATAATTTCACCCACATAGCAACTTCTAAAGAGTTGAGACGGTTACGGCAATAACTAGATGCACCTCGTGTACAAACTGGACAATCTCTTTCGAAGTATGAGGGTTTCGGACAAAAAAATATCTATTACAAAGGGATTTCATTTTTAATAACTTATTTTAACTCCATACTTTTTGTGTGTTCAATATGCACCATTCAAAGGGACATCATCAATTTTCAACCCTTTCTGACTTCATTTGATATTTTTCGTGCATTTAATGATTTATTTTGAGCTAAATGACCCTGAAATTGAAAAGGAGTACAAATGAACTCTCAAAAGGTTGAAACTTGGCATGACATCATAATTTCACCCACATAGCAACTTCTAAAGAGTTGAGAGTGTTACGGCAAAAACTGGATGCACTTCGTGTACAAACTGGACAATCTCTCTCGAAGTATGAGGGTTTCGGACAAAAACGCATCTATTACAAAGGGATTCCATTTTTAGTAACTTATTTTAACTCCATACTTTTTCTGTGTTCAGTATGCACCATTCAAAGGCATATCATCAATTTCAACCCTTTCTAACTTCATTTGATATTTTTCGTGCATTTAATGATTTACTTTCACCTAAATGACCCTGAAATTGAAAAGCAGTACAAATGAACTTTGAAAAGGTTGTAACTTGCCATGACATCATAATTTCACCCACATAACAACTTCGAAAGACTTGAGAGGGTTACGGCAAAAACTAGATGCACTTCGTGTACAAACTGGACAATCTCTTTCGAAGAATGAGGGTTTCGGACGAAAACGCATCTATTACAAAGGGATTTCATTTTTAATAACTTATTTTAACTCCATAATGTTTGTGTGTTCAATATGCACTATTCAAAGGCACATCATCAATTTTCAACCCTTTCTGACTTCATTTGATATTTTTCATGCATTTAACGATTTATTTTGAACTAAATGACCCTGAAATTGAAAAGCACTACAAATAACTATGAAAAGGTTGAAACTTGGCATGACATCATAATTTC
Organism: Hordeum marinum; assembly: GCA_022496015.1. Classification (NCBI taxonomy): domain Eukaryota; kingdom Viridiplantae; phylum Streptophyta; class Magnoliopsida; order Poales; family Poaceae; genus Hordeum; species Hordeum marinum. The sequence continues at coordinate 20,633,286 of CM039674.1, read as the reverse complement.
ACCCACATAGAAACTTCCAAAGAGTTGAGAGGGTTACGGCAAAAAACTGGATGCAATTCGTGTACAAACTGGACAATCTCTTTCGAAGTATGAGGGTTTCGGACGAGAACGCATCTATTACAAAGTGATTTCATTTTTAATAACTTATTTTAACTCCATATTTTTTGTGTGTTCAATATGCACCATTCAAAGGCACATCATCAATTTTCAACCCTTTCTGATTTCATTTGATATTTTTTCGTGTATTTAATGATATATTTTGAGCTAAATGACCCTGAAGTTGAAAAGTAGTACAAATGAACTCTGAAAAGGTTTTAACTTGGCATGGCATCATAACTTCACCCATATAGCAACTTATAAAGAGTTGAGAGGGTTACGAAAAAAAGTGGATGATCTTCGTGTACAAACTGGACAATCTCTCTCGAAGTATGAGGGTCTCGGACGAAAACACATCTATTACAAAGGGATTTCATTGTTAATAACTTATTTTCACTCCATACTTTTTGTGTGTTCAATATGCACCATTCAAAGGCACATCATCAATTTCAACCCTTTTTGACTACATTTGATATTTTTCGTGCATTTAATGATTTATTTTGAGCTAAAGAAATTGAAAAGCAGTACAAATGAACTCTAAAAACGTTGTAACTTGGCATGACATCATAATTTCACCCACATAGCAAGTTCTAAAGAGTTGAGATGGTTACGGCAATAAGTAGATGCACCTCGTGTACAAACTGGACAATCTCTTTCGAAGTATGAGGGTTTCGGACAAAAAAATATCTATTACAAAGGGGTTTCATTTTTAATAACTTATTTTAACTCCATACTTTTTGTGTGTTCAATATGCACCATTCAAAGGGACATCATCAATTTTCAACCCTTTCTGACTTCATTTGATATTTTTCGTGCATTTAATGATTTATTTTGAGCTAAATGACCCTGAAATTGAAAATGAGTACTAATGAACTCTGAAAAGGTTGAAACTTGGCATGACATCATAATTTCACCCACATAGCAACTTCTAAAGAGTTGAGAGTGTTACGGCAAAAACTGGATGCACTTCGTGTACAAACTGGACAATCTCTCTCGAAGTATGAGGGTTTCGGACAAAAACGCATCTATTACAAAGGGATTCCATTTTTAGTAACTTATTTTAACTTCATACTTTTTGTGTGTTCATAATGCACCATTCAAAGGCACATCATCAATTTCAACCCTTTCTAACTTCATTTGATATTTTTCGTGCATTTAAGGATTTACTTTCACCTAAATGACCCTGAAATTGAAAAGCAGTACAAATGAACTTTGAAAAGGTTGTAACTTGGCATGACATCATAATTTCACCCACATAACAACTTCGAAAGACTTGAGAGGGTTACGGCAAAAACTAGATGCACTTCGTGTACAAACTGGACAATCTCTTTCGAAGAATGAGGGTTTCGGACGAAAACGCATCTATTACAAAGGGATTTCATTTTTAATAACTTATTTTAACTCCATAATTTTTTTGTGTTCAATATGCACTATTCAAAGGCACATCATCAATTTTGAACCCTTTCTGACTTCATTTGATATTTTTCATGCATTTAACGATTTATTTCGAACTAAATGACCCTGAAATTGAAAAGCACTACAAATAACTATGAAAAGGTTGAAACTTGGCATGACATAATAATTTCACCCACATAGAAACTTCCAAAGAGTTGAGAGGGTTACTGCAAAAAACTGGATGCAATTCGTGTACAAACTGGACAATCTCTTTCGAAGTATGAGGGTTTTGGACGAGAACGCATCTATTACAAAGTGATTTCATTTTTAATAACTTATTTTAACTCCATATTTTTTGCGTGTTCAATATGCACCATTCAAAGGCACATCATCAATTTTCAACCCTTTCTAATTTCATTTGATATTTTTCGTGTATTTAATGATATATTTTTAGCTAAATGACCCTGAAGTTGAAAAATAGTACAAATGAACTCTGAAAAGGTTTTAACTTGGCATGGCATCATAACTTCACCCACATAGCAACTTATAAAGAGTTGAGAGGGTTACGAAAAAAAGTGGATGATCTTCGTGTACAAACTGGACAATCTCTTTCGAAGTATGAGGGTCTCGGACGAAAACGCATCTATTACAATGGGATTTCATTGTTAATAACTTATTTTAACTCCATACTTTTTGTGTGTTCGATATGCACCATTCAAAGGCACATCATGAATTTCAACCCTTTTTGACTTCATTTGATATTTTTCGTGCATTTAGTGATTTATTTTGAGCTAAATGACCCTGAAATTGAAAAGCAGTACAAATGAACTCTAAAAAGGTTGGAACTTGGCATGCCATCATAATTTCACCCACATAGCAATTTCTAAAGAGTTGAGACGGTTACGTCAATAACTAGATGCACTTCGTGTACAAACTGGACAATCTCTTTCGAAGTATGAGGGTTTCGGACAAAAAAATATCTATTACAAAGGGATTTCATTTTTAATAACTTATTTTAACTCCATACTTTTTGTGTGTTCAATATGCACCATTCAAAGGGACATCATCAATTTTCAACCCTTTCTGACTTCATTTGATATTTTTCATGCATTTAATGATTTATTTTGAGCTAAATGACCCTGAAATTGAAAAGGAGTACAAATGAACTCTGAAAAGGTTGTAACTTGGCATGACATCATAATTTCACCCACATAGCAACTTCGAAAGAGTTGAGAGGGTTACGGCAAAAACTGGATGCACTTCGTGTAGAAACTGGACAATCTCTTTCGAAGTATGAGTGTTTCGGACGAAAACGCATCTAATACAAAGGGATTTCATTTTTAATAACTTATTTTAACTCCATACTTTTTGTGTGTTCAATATGCACAATTCAAAGCCACATCATCAATTTTGAACCCTTTCTGACTTCATTTGATATTTTGCATGCATTTAACAATTTTTTTTGAGCTAAATGACCCTGTAATTGAAAAGCACTACAAATAACTATGAAAAGGTTGAAACTTTGCATGACATAATAATTTCACCCACATAGAAACTTCCAAAGAGTTTAGAGGGTTACGGCAAAAAACTGGATGCAATTCGTGTACAAACTGGACAATCTCTTTCGAAGTATGAGGGTTTCGGACGAGAACGCATCTATTACAAAGGGATTTTGTTTTTAATAAATCATTTTAACTCCATAGTTTTTGTGTGTTCAATATGCACCATTCAAAGGAACATCATCAATTTTCAAACCTTTCTAACTTCATTTGATATTTTTCGTGTATTTTAATGATTTATTTTGAGCTAAATGACCCTGAAACTGAAAAGTAGTACAAATGAACTCTGAAAAGGTTCTAACTTGGCATGACATCATAACTTCACACACATAGCAACTTCTAAAGAGTTGAGAGGGTTACCAAAAAAAGTGGATGATCTTCGTGTACAAACTGGACAATCTCTCTCGAAGTATGAGGGTCTCGGACGAAAACGCATCTATTACAAAGGGATTTCATTGTTAATAACTTATTTTCACTCCATACTTTTTGTGTGTTCAATATGCACCATTCAAAGGCACATCATCAATTTCAACCCTTTTTGACTTCATTTGATATTTTTCGTGCATTTAATGATTTATTTTGAGCTAAATGACCCTGAAATTGAAAAGCAGTACAAATGACCTCTAAAAAGGTTGTAACTTGGCATGACATCATAATTTCACCCACATAGCAACTTCTAATGAGTTGAGACGGTTACGGCAATAACTAGATGCACCTCGTGTACAAACTAGACAATCTCTTTCGAAGTATGAGGGTTTCGGACAAAAAAATATCTATTACAAAGGGATTTCATTTTTAATAACTTATTTTAACTCCATACTTTTTGTGTGTTCAATATGCACCATTCAAAGGGACATCATCAATTTTCAACCCTTTCTGACTTCATTTGATATTTTTTGTGCATTTAATGATTTATTTTGAGATAAATGACCCTGAAATTGAAAAGGAGTACAAATGAACTCTGAAAAGGTTGATACTTGGCATGACATCATAATTTCACCCACATAGCAACTTCTAATGAGTTGAGAGTGTTACGGCAAAAACTGGATGCACTTCGTGTACAAACTGGACAATCTCTCTCGAAGTATGAGGGTTTCGGACAAAAACGCATCTCTTACAAAGGGATTCCATTTTTAGTAACTTATTTTAACTCCATACTTTTTGTGTGTTCATAATGCACCATTCAAAGGCACATCATCAATTTCAACCCTTTCTAACTTCATTTGATATTTTTCGTGCATTTAAGGATTTACTTTCACCTAAATGACCCTGAAATTGAAAAGCAGTACAAATGAACTTTGAAAAGGTTGTAACTTGGCATGACATCATAATTTCACCCACATAACAACTTCGAAAGACTTGAGAGGGTTACGGCAAAAACTAGATGCACTTCGTGTACAAACTGGACAATCTCTTTCAAAGAATGAGGGTTTCGGACGAAAACGCATCTATTACAAAGGGATTTCATTTTTAATAACTTATTTTAACTCCATAATTTTTGTGTGTTCAATATGCACTATTCAAAGGCACATCATCAATTTTGAACCCTTTCTGACTTCATTTGATATTTTTCATGCATTTAACGATTTATTTCGAACTAAATGACCCTGAAATTGAAAAGCACTACAAATAACTATGAAAAGGTTGAAACTTGGCATGACATAATAATTTCACCCACATAGAAACTTCCAAAGAGTTGAGAGGGTTACTGCAAAAAACTGGATGCAATTCGTGTACAAACTGGACAATCTCTTTCGAAGTATGAGGGTTTCGGACGAGAACGCATCTATTACAAAGTGATTTCATTTTTAATAACTTATTTTAACTCCATATTTTTTGTGTGGTCAATATGCACCATTCAAAGGCACATCATCAATTTTCAACCCTTTCTGATTTCATTTGATATTTTTCGTGTATTTAATGATATATTTTTAGCTAAATGACCCTGAAGTTGAAAAATAGTACAAATGAACTCTGAAAAGGTTTTAACTTGGCATGGCATCATAACTTCACCCACATAGCAACTTATAAAGAGTTGAGAGGGTTACGAAAAAAAGTGGATGATCTTCGTGTACAAACTGGACAATCTCTTTCGAAGTATGAGGGTCTCGGACGAAAACGCATCTATTACAATGGGATTTCATTGTTAATAACTTATTTTAAATCCATACTTTTTGTGTGTTCAATATGCACCATTCAAAGGCACATCATCCATTTCAACCCTTTTTGACTTCATTTGATATTTTTCGTGCATTTAGTGATTTATTTTCAGCTAAATGACCCTGAAATTGAAAAGCAGTACAAATGAACTCTAAAAAGGTTGTAACTTGGCATGACATCATAATTTCACCCACATAGCAATTTCTAAAGAGTTGAGACGGTTACGTCAATAACTAGTTGCACTTCGTGTACAAACTGGACAATCTCTTTCGAAGTATGAGGGTTTCGGACAAAAAAATATCTATTACAAAGGGATTTCATTTTTAATAACTTATTTTAACTCCATACTTTTTGTGTGTTCAATATGCACCATTCAAAGGGACATCATCAATTTTCAACCCTTTCTGACTTCATTTGATATTTTTCGTGCATTTAATGATTTATTTTGAGCTAAATGACCCTGAAATTGAAAAGGAGTACAAATGAACTCTGAAAAGGTTGTAACTTGGCATGACATCATAATTTCACCCACATAGCAACTTCGAAAGAGTTGAGAGGGTTACGGCAAAAACTGGATACACTTGGTGTAGAAACTGGACAATCTCTTTCGAAGTATGAGGGTTTCGGACGAAAACGCATCTAATACAAAGGGATTTCATTTTTAATAACTTATTTTAACTCCATACTTTTTGTGTGTTCAATATGCACAATTCAAAGCCACATCATCAATTTTGAACCCTTTCTCACTTCATTTGATATTTTGCATGCATTTAACAATTTTTTTTGAGCTAAATGACCCTGTAATTGAAAAGCACTACAAATAACTATGAAAAGGTTGAAACTTTGCATGACATAATAATTTCACCCACATAGAAACTTCCAAAGAGTTGAGAGGGTTACGGCAAAAAACTGGATGCAATTCGTGTACAAACTGGACAATCTCTTTCGAAGTATGAGGGTTTCGGACGAGAACGCATCTATTACAAAGGGATTTCGTTTTTAATAAATTATTTTAACTCCATAGTTTTTGTGTGTTCAATATGCACCATTCAAAGGAACATCATCAATTTTCAAACCTTTCTAACTTCATTTGATATTTTTCGTGTATTTTAATGATTTATTTTGAGCTAAATGACCCTGAAACTGAAAAGTAGTACAAATGAACTCTGAAAAGGTTCTAACTTGGCATGACATCATAACTTCACACACATAGCAACTTCTAAAGAGTTGAGAGGGTTACGAAAAAAAGTGGATGATCTTCGTGTACAAACTGGACAATCTCTCTCGAAGTATGAGGGTCTCGGACGAAAACGCATCTATTACAAAGGGATTTCATTGTTAATAACTTATTTTCACTCCATACTTTTTGTGTGTTCAATATGCACCATTCAAAGGCACATCATCAATTTCAACCCTTTTTGACTTCATTTGATATTTTTCGTGCATTTAATGATTTATTTTGAGCTAAATGACCCTGAAATTGAAAAGCAGTACAAATGAACTCTAAAAAGGTTGTAACTTGGCATGACATCATAATTTCACCCACATAGCAACTTCTAATGAGTTGAGACGGTTACGGCAATAACTAGATGCACCTCGTGTACAAACTGGACAATCTCTTTCGAAGTATGAGGGTTTCGGACAAAAAAATATCTATTACAAAGGGATTTCATTTTTAATAACTTATTTTAACTCCATACTTTTTGTGTGTTCAGTATGCACCATTCAAAGGGACATCATCAATTTTCAACCCTTTCTGACATCATTTGATATTTTTCGTGCATTTAATGATTTATGTTGAGCTAAATGACCCTGAAATTGAAAAGGAGTACAAATGAACTCTGAAAAGGTTGAAACTTGGCATGACATCATAATTTCACCCACATAGCAACTTCTAATGAGTTGAGAGTGTTACGGCAAAAACTGGATGCACTTCGTGTACAAACTGGACAATCTCTCTCGAAGTATGAGGGTTTCGGACAAAAATGCATCTATTACAAAGGGATTCCATTTTTAGTAACTTATTTTAACTCCATACTTTTTGTTTGTTCAGTATGCACCATTCAAAGGCACATCATCAATTTCAACCCTTTCTAACTTCATTTGATATTTTTCGTGCATTTAATGATTTACTTTCACCTAAATGACCCTGAAATTGAAAAGCAGTACAAATGAACTTTGAAAAGGTTGTAACTTGGCATGACATCATAATTTCACCCACATAACAACTTCGAAAGACTTGAGAGGGTTACGGCAAAAACTAGATGCACTTCGTGTACAAACTGGACAATCTCTTTCGAAGAATGAGGGTTTCGGACGAAAACGCATCTATTACAAAGGGATTTAATTTTTAATAACTTATTTTAACTCCATAATTTTTGTGTGTTCAATATGCACTATTCAAAGGCACATCATCAATTTTCAACCCTTTCTGACTTCATTTGATATTTTTCATGCATTTAACGATTTATTTTGAACTAAATGACCCTGAAATTGAAAAGCACTACAAATAACTATGAAAAGGTTGAAACTTGGCATGACATCATAATTTCACCCACATAGAAACTTCCAAAGAGTTGAGAGGGTTACGGCAAAAAACTGGATGCAATTCGTGTACAAACTGGACAATCTCTTTCGAAGTATGAGGGTTTCGGACGAGAACGCATCTATTACAAAGTGATTTCATTTTTAATAACTTATTTTAACTCCATATTTTTTGTGCGTTCAATATGCACCATTCAAAGGCACATCATCAATTTTCAACCCTTTCTGATTTCATTTGATATTTTTCGTGTATTTAATGATATATTTTGAGCTAAATGACCCTGAAGTTGAAAAGTAGTACAAATGAACTCTGAAAAGGTTTTAACTTGGCATGGCATCATAACTTCACACATATAGCAACTTATAAAGAGTTGAGAGGGTTACGAAAAAAAGTGGATGATCTTCGTGTACAAACTGGACAATCTCTCTCGAAGTATGAGGGTCTCGGACGAAAACGCATCTATTACAAAGGGATTTCATTGTTAATAACTTATTTTCACTCCATACTTTTTGTGTGTTCAATATGCACCATTCAAAGGCACATCATCAATTTCAACCCTTTTTGACTACATTTGATATTTTTCGTGCATTTAATGATTTATTTTGAGCTAAATGACCCTGAAATTGAAAAGGAGTACAAATGAACTCTCAAAAGGTTGAAACTTGGCATGACATCATAATTTCACCCACATAGCAACTTCTAAAGAGTTGAGAGTGTTACGGCAAAAACTGGATGCACTTCGTGTACAAACTGGACAATCTCTCTCAAAGTATGAGGGTTTCCGACAAAATCGCATCTATTACAAAGGGATTCCATTTTTAGTAACTTATTTTAACTCCATACTTTTTGTGTGTTCAGTATGCACCATTCAAAGGCACATCATCAATTTCAACCCTTTCTAACTTCATTTGATATTTTTCGTGCATTTAATGATTTACTTTCACCTAATTGACCCTGAAATTGAAAAGCAGTACAAATGAACTTTGAAAAGGTTGTAACTTGGCATGACATCATAATTTCACCCACATAACAACTTCGAAAGACTTGAGAGGGTTACGGCAAAAACTAGATGCACTTTGTGTACAAACTGGACAATCTCTTTCGAAGAATGAGGGTTTCGGACGAAAACGCATCTATTACAAAGAGATTTCATTTTTAATAACTTATTTTAACTCCATATTTTTTGTGTGTTCAATATGCACTATTCAAAGGCACATCATCAATTTTCAACCCTTTCTGACTTCATTTGATATTTTTCATGCATTTAACAACTTATTTCGAACTAAATGACCCTGAAATTGAAAAGCACTACAAATAACTATGAAAAGGTTGAAACTTGGCATGACATAATAATTTCACCCACATAGAAACTTCCAAAGAGTTGAGAGGGTTACTGCAAAAAACTGGATGCAATTCGTGTACAAACTGGACAATCTCTTTCGAAGTATGAGGGTTTCGGACGAGAACGCATCTATTACAAAGGGATTTAATTTTTAATAAATTATTTTAACTCCATATTTTTTGTGTGTTCAATATGCACCATTCAAAGGCACATCATCAATTTTCAACCCTTTCTGATTTCATTTGATATTTTTCGTGTATTTAATGATATATTTTGAGCTAAATGACCCTGAAGTTGAAAAGTAGTATAAATGAACTTTGAAAAGGTTTTAACTTGGCATGGCATCATAACTTCACCCATATAGCAACTTATAAAGAGTTGACAGGGTTACGAAAAAAAGTGGATGATCTTCGTGTACAAACTGGACAATCTCTCTCGAAGTATGAGGGTCTCGGACGAAAACGCATCTATTACAAAGGGATTTCATTGTTAATAACTTATTTGAACTCCATACTTTTTGTGTGTTCAATATGCACCATTCAAAGGCACATCATCAATTTCAACCCTTTTTGACTTCATTTGATATTTTTCGTGCATTTAATGATTTATTTTGAGCTAAAGAAATTGAAAAGCAGTACAAATGAACTCTAAAAAGGTTGTAACTTGGCATGACATCATAATTTCACCCACATAGCAACTTCTAAAGAGTTGAGACGGTTACGTCAATAACTAGATGCACTTCGTGTACAAACTGGACAATCTCTTTCGAAGTATGAGGGTTTCGGCCAAAAAAATATCTATTACAAAGGGATTTCATTTTTAATAACTTATTTTAACTCCATACTTTTTGTGTGTTCAATATGCACCATTCAAAGGGACATCATCAATTTTCAACCCTTTCTGACTTCATTTGATATTTTTCGTGCATTTAATGATTTATTTTGAGCTAAATGACCCTGAAATTGAAAAGGAGTACAAATGAACTCTGAAAAGGTTGAAACTTGGCATGAAATCATAATTTCACGCACATAGCAACTTCTAAAGAGTTGAGACGGTTACGGCAAAAACTGGATGCACTTCGTGTACAAATTGGACAATCTCTTTCCAAGTATGAGGGTTTCGGACAAAAACGCATCTATTACGAAGGGTATTCATTTTTAATAACTTATTTTAACTACATACTTTTTGTGTGTTCAATATGCACCATTCAAAGGCACATCATCAATTTTCAACCCTTTCTGACTTCATTTGATATTTTTCGTGCATTTAACGATTTATTTTGAGCTAAATGACCCTGAAATTGAAAAGCACTACAAATAACTATGAAAAGGTTGAAACTTGGCATGACATCATAATTTCATCCACATAGAAACTTCCAAAGAGTTGAGAGGGTTACGGCAAAAAACTGGATGCAATTCGTGTACAAACTGGACAATCTCTGTTGAAGTATGAGGGTTTCGGACGAGATCGCATCTATTACAAAGGGATTTCGTTTTTAATAAATTATTTTAGCTCCATAGTTTTTGTGTGTTCAATATGCACCATTCAAAGGCACATCATCAATTTTCAACCCTTTCTAACTTCATTTGATATTTTTCGTGTATTTTAATGATATATTTTTAGCTAAATGACCCTGAAGTTGAAAAATAGTACAAATGAACTCTGAAAAGGTTTTAACTTGGCATGGCATCATAACTTCACCCACATAGCAACTTATAAAGAGTTGAGAGGGTTACGAAAAAAAGTGGATGATCTTCGTGTACAAACTGGACAATCTGTTTCGAAGTATGAGGGTCTCGGACGAAAACGCATCTATTACAATGGGATTTCATTGTTAATAACTTATTTTAACTCCATACTTTTTGTGTGTTCAATATGCACCATTCAAAGTCACATCATCAATTTCAACCCTTTTTGACTTCATTTGATATTTTTCGTGCATTTAGTGATTTATTTTGAGCTAAATGACCCTGAAATTGAAAAGCAGTACAAATGAACTCTAAAAAGGTTGTAACTTGGCATGACATCATAATTTCACCCACATAGCAATTTCTAAAAAGTTGAGACGGTTACGTCAATAACTAGATGCACTTCGTGTCCAAACTGGACAATCTCTTTCGAAGTATGAGGGTTTCGGACAAAAAAATATCTATTACAAAGGGATTTCATTTTTAATAACTTATTTTAACTCCATACTTTTTGTGTGTTCAATATGCACCATTCAAAGGGACATCATCAATTTTCAAACCTTTCTGACTTCATTTGATATTTTTCGTGCATTTAATGATTTATTTTGATCTAAATGACCCTGAAATTGAAAAGGAGTACAAATGAACTCTGAAAAGGTTGTAACTTGGGATGACATCATAATTTCACCCACATAGCAACTTCGAAAGAGTTGACAGGGTTACGGCAAAAACTGGATGCACTTCGTGTAGAAACTGGACAATCTCTTTCGAAGTATGAGGGTTTCGGACGAAAACGCATCTAATACAAAGGGATTTCATTTTTAATAACTTATTTTAACTCCATACTTTTTGTGTGTTCAATATGCACAATTCAAAGCCACATCATCAATTTTGAACCCTTTCTGACTTCATTTGATATTTTGCATGCATTTAACAATTTTTTTTGAGCTAAATGACCCTGTAATTGAAAAGCACTACAAATAACTATGAAAAGGTTGAAACTTTGCATGACATAATAATTTCACCCACATAGAAACTTCCAAAGAGTTGAGAGGGTTACGGCAAAAAACTGGATGCAATTCGTGTACAAACTGGACAATCTCTTTCGAAGTATGAGGGTTTCGGACGAGAACGCATCTATTACAAAGGGATTTCGTTTTTAATAAATTATTTTAACTCCATAGTTTTTGTGTGTTCAATATGCACCATTCAAAGGAACATCATCAGTTTTCAAACCTTTCTAACTTCATTTGATATTTTTCGTGTATTTTAATGATTTACTTTGAGCTAAATGACCCTGAAACTGAAAAGTAGTACAAATGAACTCTGAAAAGGTTCTGACTTGGCATGACATCATAACTTCACACACATAGCAACTTCTAAAGAGTTGAGAGGGTTACGAAAAAAAGTGGATGCTCTTCGTGTACCAACTGGACAATCTCTTTCGAAGTATGAGGGTCTCGGACTAAAACGCATCTATTACAAAGGGGTTCCATTTTTAATAACTTATTTTAACTCCATACTTTTTGTGTGTTCAATATGCACCATTCAAAGGCACACGATCAATTTTCAACCCTTTCTCGCTTCATTTCCTATTTTTGGTGCATTTAATGATTTATTTTGAGCGAAATGACCCTATAATTGAAAAGCAGTACAAATGAACTCTGAAAAGGTTGAAACTTGGCATGACATCATAATTTCACCCACATAGAAACTTCTAAAGAGTTGAGAGGGATACGACAAAAACTAGATGCACTTCCTGTACAAACTGGACAATCTGTTTCGAAGTATGTGGGTTTCGGAAAAAAAAACGCATCTATTACAAAGGGGTTCCATTTTTAATAACTTATTTTAACTCCATACTTTTTGTGTGTTCAATATGCACCATTCAAAGGCACATCATCAATTTTCAACCCTTTCTGATTTCATTTCATATTTTTCATGTATTTAATGATTTATTTTGAGCTAAATGACCCTGGAATTGAAAAGTAGTACAAATGAACTCTGAAAAGGTTTCAACTTGGCATGACATCATAACTTCACCCACATAGCAACTTATAAAGAGTTGAGTGGGTTACGACAAAAAGTGGATGCTCTTCGTGTACAAACTGGACAATCTCTTTCGAAGTATGATGGTCTCGGACGAAAACGCATCTATTACAAAGGGATTTCATTTTTAATAACTTATTTTAACTCCATACTTTTTTCGGTCTCAATATGCACCATTCAAAGGCACATCATCAATTTCAACCCTTTTTGACTTCATTTGATATATTTCGTGCATTTAATGATTTATTTTGAGCTAAATGACCCTGAAATGGAAAAGCGGTACAAATGAACTCTAAAAAGGTTGTAACTTGGCATGACATCATAATTTCACCCACATAGCAACTTCTAAAGAGTTGAGACGGTTACGGGAAAAACTGGATGCACTTCGTGTACAAACTGGACAATCTCTTTCGAAGTATGTGGGTTTTGGAAAAAACGCATCTATTACAAAGGGGTTCCATTTTTAATAACTTATTTTAGCTCCATACTTTTTGTGTGTTCAATATGCACCATTCAAAGGCACATCATCAATTTCAACCCTTTTTGACTTCGTTTGATATTTTTCGTGCATTTAGTGATTTATTTTGAGCTAAATGACCCTGAAATTGAAAAGCAGTACAAATGAACTCTAAAAAGGTTGTAACTTGGCATGACATCAGAATTTCACCCACATAGCAACTTCTAAAGAGTTGAGACGGTTACGTCAATAACTAGATGCACTTCGTGTACAAACTGGACAATCTCTTTCGAAGTATGAGGGTTTCGGCCAAAAAAATATCTATTACAAAGGGATTTCATTTTTAATAACTTATTTTAACTCCATACTTTTTGTGTGTTCAATATGCACCATTCAAAGGGACATCATCAATTTTCAACCCTTTCTGACTTCATTTGATATTTTTCGTGCATTTAATGATTTATTTTGAGCTAAATGACCCTGAAATTGAAAAGGAGTACAAATGAACTCTGAAAAGGTTGTAACTTGGCATGACATCATAATTTCACGCACATAGCAACTTCTAAAGAGTTGAGACGGTTACGGCAAAAACTGGATGCACTTCGTGTACAAATTGGACAATCTCTTTCCAAGTATGAGGGTTTCGGACAAAAACACATCTATTACGAAGGGTATTCATTTTTAATAACTTATTTTAACTACATACTTTTTGTGTGTTCAATATGCACCATTCAAAGGCACATCATCAATTTTCAACCCTTTCTGACTTCATTTGATATTTTTCGTGCATTTAACGATTTATTTTGAGCTAAATGACCCTGAAATTGAAAAGCACTACAAATAACTATGAAAAGGTTGAAACTTGGCATGACATCATAATTTCATCCACATAGAAACTTCCAAAGAGTTGAGAGGGTTACGGCAAAAAACTGGATGCAATTCGTGTACAAACTGGACAATCTCTGTTGAAGTATGAGGGTTTCGGACGAGATCGCATCTATTACAAAGGGATTTCGTTTTTAATAAATTATTTTAGCTCCATAGTTTTTGTGTGTTCAATATGCACCATTCAAAGGAACATCATCAATTTTAAAACCTTTCTAACTTCATTTGATATTTTTCGTGTATTTTAATGATTTATTTTTAGCAAAATGACCCTGAAATTGAAAAGTAGTAGAAATGAACGCTGAAAAGGTTTTAACTTGGCATGACATCATAACTTCACACACATAGCAACTTCTAAAGAGTTGAGAGGGTTACGAAAAAAAGTGGATGCTCTTCGTGTACAAACTGGACAATCTCTTTCGAAGTATGAGGGTCTCGGACGAAAACGCATCTATTACAATGGGATTTCATTGTTAATAACTTATTTTAACTCCATACTTTTTGTGTGTTCAATATGCACCATTCAAAGTCACATCATCAATTTCAACCCTTTTTGACTTCATTTGATATTTTTCGTGCATTTAGTGATTTATTTTGAGCTAAATGACCCTGAAATTGAAAAGCAGTACAAATGAACTCTAAAAAGGTTGTAACTTGGCATGACATCATAATTTCACCCACATAGAAACTTCTAAAGAGTTGAGAGGGATACGACAAAAACTAGATGCACTTCGTGTACCAACAAGACAATATCTTTCGAAGTATGTGGGTTTCGGAAAAAAAACGCATCTATTACAAAGGGGTTCCATTTTTAATAACTTATTTTAACTCCATACTTTTTGTGTGTTCAGTATGCACCATTCAAAGGCACATCATCAATTTTCAACCCTTTCTGATTTCATTTGATATTTTTCATGTATTAAATGATTTATTTTTAGCTAAATGACCCTGAAATTGAAAAGTAGTACAAATGAACTCTGAAAAGGTTTTAACTTGGCATGACATCATAACTTCACCCACATAGCAACTTATAAAGAGTTGAGGGGGTTACGAAAAAAAGTGGATGCTCTTCGTGTACAAACTGGACAATATCTTTCGAAGTATGATGGTCTCGGACGAAAACGCATCTATTACAAAGTGATTTCATTTTTAATAACTTATTTTAACTCCATTATTTTTTTGGTCTCAATATGCACCATTCAAAGGCACATCATCAATTTCAACCCTTTTTGACTTCATTTGATATTTTTCGTGCATTTAATGATTTATTTTGAGCTAAATGACCCTGAAATGGAAAAGCGGTACAAATGAACTCTAAAAAGGTTGTAACTTGGCATGACATCATAATTTCACCCACATAGCAACTTCTAAAGAGTTGAGACGGTTACAGCAAAAACTGGATGCACTTCGTGTACAAACTGGACAATCTCTTTTGAACTATGAGGTTTCGAACAAAAACGCATCTATTACAAAGGGATTTCATTTTTAATAACTTATTTTAACTACATACTTTTTGTGTGTTCAATATGCACCATTCAAAGGCACATCATCAATTTTCAACCCTTTCTGACTTCATTTGATATTTTTCGTGCATTTAATGATTTATTTTGAGCTAAATGACCCTGAAATTGAAAAGCAGTACAAATGAACTCTGAAAAGGTTGAAACTTGGCACGACATCGTAATTTCACCCACATAGGAACTTATAAAGAGTTGAGAGTGTTACGGCAAAAACTGGATGCACGTCGTGTACAAACTGGACAATCTCTCTCGAAGTATGAGGGTTCCGGACAAAAACGCATCTATTACAAACGGATTTCATTTTTAATAACTTATTTTAACTCCATACTTTTTGTGTCTTCAATATGCACCATTCAAAGGCACATCATCAATTTTCAACCCTTTTTGACTTCATTTGATATTTTTCGTGCATTTAATGATTTATTTTGAGCTAAATGACCCTGAAATTGAAAAGCAGTACAAATGAACTCTGAAAAGGTTGAAACTTGGCATGACATCATAATTTCACTGAAATAGAAACTGCTAAAGAGTTGAGAGGGTTACGGCAAAAACTAGATGCACTTCGTGTACAAAAAGGACAATCTCTTTCGAAGTATGTGGGTTTCGGACAAAAACACATCTATTACAAAGAGATTTCATTTTTAATAACTTATTTTAACTCCATACATTTTTTGTGTTCAATATGCACCATTCAAGAGCACACCATCAATTTTCAACCCTTTCTTACTTCATTTGATGTTTTTCATGCATTTAATGATTTATTTTGAGCTAAATGACCCTGAAATTGATAAGTACTACAAATAACTGTGAAGAGTTTGAAACTTGGCATGACATCATAATTTCACCCACATAGAAACTTCTAAAGAGTTGAGAGGGTTACGGGAAAAACTAGATGCACGTCGTCTACAAACTGGACAATCTCTCTCAAAGTATGAGGGTTTCGGACAAAAACGCATCTATTACAAAGGGATTTCATTGTTAATAACTTATTTCAACTCCATACTTTTTGTGTGTTCAATATGCACAATTCAAAGGCACATCATCAACTTTCAACCCTTTCTGACTTCATTTGATATTTTTCATGTATTTAATGATTTATTTTGATCTAAATGACCCTGAAATTAAAAAGCAGTACAAATGAACTCTGAAAAAGTTTTAACTTGGCATGACATCACAACTTCACGCACATAGCAACTTATAAAGAGTTGAGAGGGTTACGGGAAAAAGTGGATGCTCTGCGTGTACAAACTGGACAATCTCTTTCGAAGTATGAGGGTCTCGGACCAAAACGCATCTATTACAAAGGGATTTCATTTTTAATAACTTATTTTAACTCCATACTTTTTGTGTCTTCAATATGCACCATTCAAAGGCACATCATCAATTTTCAACCCTTTTTGACTTCATTTGATATTTTTCGTGCATTTAATGATTTATTTTGAGCTAAATGACCCTGAAATTGAAAAGCAGTACAAATGAACTCTGAAAAGGATGAAACTTGGCGTGACATCATAATTTCACCCAAATAGAAACTTCTAAAGAGTTGAGAGGGTTACGGCAAAAACTGGATGCACTTCATTTACAAACAGGACAATCTCTTTCGAAGTATGTGGGTTTCAGAGAAAAACGCATCTATTACAAAGGGATTTCATTTTTAATAACTTATTTTAACTCCATAAATTTTTTGTGTTCAATATTCACAATTCAAAAGCACATCATCAATTTTCAACCCTTTCTGTCTTCATTTGATATTTTTCATGCATTTAATGATTTATTTTGAGCTAAATGACCCTGAAATTGAAAAGCACTACAAATAACTGTGAAGAGGTTGAAACATGGCATGACATCATAATTTCACCCACATAGAAACTTCTAAAGAGTTGAGAGGGTTACGGGAAAAACTTGATGCACTTCGTGTACAAACTTGAGAATCTCTTTCGAAGTATGAGGTTTTCGGACGAGAACACATCTATTACAAAGGGATTTCATTTTTAATAACTTATTTTAACTCCATACTTTTTGTATGTTCAATATGCACCATTCAAAGGCACATCATAAATTTTCAACCCTTTCTGACTTCATTTGATATTTTTCATGCACTTAACGAATTATTTTGAGCTAAATGACCCTGAAATTGAAAATCACTACAAATAACTGTGAAAAGGTTGAAACTTGGCATGACATCATAATTTCACCCACATAGAAAGTTCCAAAGAGTTGAGAGTGTTACGGAAAAAATTGGATGCACTTCGTGTACAAATTGGACAATCTCTTTCGAAGTATGAGGGTTTCGGACGAAAATGCATCTATTACAAAGGGATTTCATTTTTCATAACTTATTTTAACTCCATTATTTTTGTGTGTTAAATATGCACCATTCAAATGCACATCATCAGTTTTCAACACCTTCTGACTTCATTTGACATTTTTCATGCAGTTTACGAGTTATTTTGAGCTAAATGACCCTGAAATTCAAAAACACCACAAATGAACTATGAATAGGTTGACACTTGGCATGAAATCATAATTTCACCCACATAGCAACTTCTACAGAGTTGAGAAGGTTACGACAAAAACTGGATGCACATCGTGTACAAACTAGAGAATCTTTTTCGAAGTATGAGGGTTTCGGACGAGAACACATCTATTACAAAGGGATTTCATTTTTAATAACATATTTTAACTCCATACTTTTTGTGTGTTCAATATGCACCATTCAAGGGCACATCATCAATTTTCAACCCTTTCTGATTTCATTTGATACTTTTCATGTATTTAATGATTTATTTTGAGGTAAATGACCCTGAAATTGAAAAGTAGTACAAATGAACTCTGAAAAGGTTTTAACTTGGCATGACATCATAACTACCCAAATAGCGACTTATAAAGAATTGAGAGGGTTACGAAATAAAGCGGATGCTCTTCGTGTACAAACTGGACAATCTCTTTCGAAGTATGATGGTCTCGGACGAAAACGCATCTATTACAAAGGGATTTCAGTTTCAATAACTTATTTTAACTCCATAATTTTTTTGGTCTCAATATGCACCATTCAAAGGCACATCATCAATTTCAACCCTTTTTGACTTCATTTGATATTTTTCGTGCATTTAATGATTTATTTTGATCTAAATGACCCTGAAATTAAAAAGCAGTACAAATGAACTCTGAAAAAGTTTTAACTTGGCATGACATCACAACTTCACGCACATAGCAACTTATAAAGAGTTGAGAGGGTTACGGGAAAAAGTGGATGCTCTGCGTGTACAAACTGGACAATCTCTTTCGAAGTATGAGGGTCTCGGACCAAAACGCATCTATTACAAAGGGATTTCATTTTTAATAACTTATTTTAACTCCATACTTTTTGTGTCTTCAATATGCACCATTCAAAGGCACATCATCAATTTTCAACCCTTTCTGACTTCATTTGATATTTTTCGTGCATTTAAAGATTTATTTTGAGCTAAATGACCCTGAAATTCAAAAGGAGTACAAATGAACTCTGAAAAGGTTGAAACTTGGGATGACATCATAATTTCACCCACATAGCAACTTCTAAAGAGTTGAGAGTGTTACGGCAAAAACTGGATGCACGTCGTGTACAAACTGGACAATCTCTCTCGAAGTATGAGGGTTTCGCACAAAAACGCATCTATTACAAACGGATTTCATTTTTAATAACTTATTTTCAATCCATACTTTTTGTGTGTTCAATATGTACCATTCAAAGGCACATCATCAATTTTCAACCCTTTCTGACTTCATTTGATATTTTTCATGTATTTAATGATTAATTTTGAGCGAAATGACCCTGAAATTTAAAAGCAGTACAAATGAACTCTGAAAAAGTTTTAACTTGGCATGACATCACAACTTCACCCACATAGCAACTTATAAAGAGTTGAGAGGGTTACGAAAAAAAGTGGATGCTCTGCGTGTACAAACTGGACAATCTCTTTCGAAGTATGAGGGTCTCGGACGAAAACGCCTCTATTACAACGGGATTTCATTTTTAATAACTTATTTTAACTCCAAACTTTTTGTGTCTTCAATATGCACCATTCAAAGGCACATCATCAATTTTCAACCCTTTTTGACTTCATTTGATATTTTTCATGCATTTAATGATTTATTTTGAGCTAAATGACCCTGAAATTGAAAAGCAGTACAAATGAACTCTGAAAAGGTTGAAACTTTGCATGACATCATAATTTCACCCAAATAGAAACTTCTAAAGAGTTGAGAGGGTTACGGCAAAAACTGGATGCACTTCATGTACAAACAGGACAATCCCTTTCGAAGTATGTGGGTTGTGGACAAAAACGCATCTATTACAAAGGGATTTCATGTTCAAAAATTTATTTTAACTTCATACATTTTTTGTGTTCAATATGCACCATTCAAAATCACATCATCAATTTTCAACGCTTTCTGACTTCATTTGATTTTTTTCATGCATTTAATGATTTATTTTGAGCTAAATGGCCCTGAAATTGAAAAGCACTACAAATAACTGTGAAGAGGTTGAAACTTGGCATGACATCATAATTTCACCCACATAGAAACTTCTAAAGAGATGAGAGGGTTACGGTAAAAACTGGATGCACTTCGTGTACAAACTGGAGAATCTGTTTCGAAGTATGAGGTTTTCGGACGAGAACACATCTATTACAAAGGGATTTCATTTTTAATAACTTATTTCAACTCCATACTTTTTGTATGTTCAATATGCACCATTCAAAGGCACATCATAAATTTTCAACCCTTTCTGACTTCATTTGATATTTTTCATGCACTTAACGATTTATTTTGAGCTAAATGACCCTGAAATTGAAAATCACTACAAATAACTGTGAAAAGGTTGAAACTTGGCATGACATCATAATTTCACCCACATAGAAACTTCTAAAGAGTTGAGAGTGTTACGACAAAAATTGGATGCACTTCGTGTACAAATTGGACAATCTCTTTCGAAGTATGAGGGTTCCGGACGAAAACGCATCTATTACAAAGGGATTTCATTTTTCATAACTTATTTTAACTCCATTATTTTTGTGTGTTAAATATGCACCATTCAAATGCACATCATCAGTTTTCAACACTTTCTGACTTCATTTGACATTTTTCATGCATTTAATGATTTATTTTGAGCTAAATGACCCTGAAATTGAAAAGCACTACAAATAACTGTGAAGAGGTTGAAACTTGGCATGACATCATAATTTCACCCACATAGAAACTTCTAAAGAGTTGAGAGGGTTACGGTAAAAACTGGATGCACTTCGTGTACAAACTGGAGAATCTGTTTCGAAGTATCAGGGTTTCGGACGAGAACACATCTATTACAAAGGGATTTCATTTTTAATAACTGATTTTAACTCCGTACTTTTTGTGTGTTCAATATGCACCATTCAAATGCACATCATCAATTTTCAACCTTTTCTGACTTCATTTGATATTGTTCATGCATATAACGATTTATTTTGAGCTAAATGACCCTGAAATTGAAAATCACTACAAATAACTGAGAAAAGGTTGAAACTTGGCATGACATCATAATTTCACCCACATAGAAACTTTTAAAAGGTTGAGAGGGTTACGCCAAAACCTGGATGCACTTCATGTACAAACTGGAGAATCTCTTTCGAAGTATGAGGGTTTCGGACGACAACGCATCTATTACAAAGGGATTTCATTTTTAATAACTTTTTCTAACTCCAAACTTTTTGTGTGTTCAATATGCACCATTCAAAGGCACATCATCAATTTTCAACCCTTTCTGATTTCATTTGATATTTTTCATGCATTTAATGATTTATTTTGAGCTAAATGACCCTGAAATTGAAAAGCAGTTCAAATGAACTCTGAAAAGGTTGAAACTTTGCATGACATCATAATTTCACCCAAATAGAAACTTCTAAAGAGTTGAGAGGGTTACGAAATAAAGCGGATGCTCTTCGTGTACAAACTGGACAATCTCTTTCGAAGTATGATGGTCTCGGACGAAAACGCATCTATTACAAAGGGATTTCATTTTCAAAAATTTATTTTAACTTCATACATTTTTTGTGTTCAATATGCACCATTCAAAAGCACATCATCAATTTTCAACGCTTTCTGACTTCATTTGACATTTTTCATGCATTTTACGAGTTATTTTGAGCTAAATGACCCTGTAATTCAAAAACACCACAAATGAACTATGAATAGGTTGACACTTGGCATGAAATCATAATTTCACCCACATAGCAACTTCTATAGAGTTGAGAAGGTTACGACAAAAACTGGATGCACATCGTGTACAAACTGGAGAATCTTTTTCGAAGTATGAGGGTTTCGGACGAGAACACATCTATTACAAAGGGATTTCATTTTTAATAACATATTTTAACTCCATACTTTTTGTGTGTTCAATATGCACCATTCAAGGGCACATCATCAATTTTCAACCCTTTCTGATTTCATTTGATACTTTTCATGTATTTAATGATTTATTTTGAGTTAAATGACCCTGAAATTGAAAAGTAGTACAAATGAACTCTGAAAAGGTTTTAACTTGGCATGACATCATAACTACCCAAATAGCGACTTATAAAGAATTGAGAGGGTTACGAAATAAAGCGGATGCTCTTCGTGTACAAACTGGACAATCTCTTTCGAAGTATGATGGTCTCGACCGAAAACGCATCTATTACAAAGGGATTTCAGTTTCAATAACTTATTTTAACTCCATAATTTTTTTGGTCTCAATATGCACCATTCAAAGGCACATCATCAATTTCAACCCTTTTTGACTTCATTTGATATTTTTCGTGCATTTAATGATTTATTTTGAGCTAAATGACCCTGAAATTGAAAAGCGGTACAAATGAACTCTAAAAAGGTTGTAACTTGGCATGACATCATTATTTCACCCACATAGCAACTTCTAAAGAGTTGAGACGGTTACGCCAAAAACTGGATGCACTTCGTGTACAAACTGGACAATCTCTTTGGAAGTATGAGGGTTTCGGACAAAAACGCATCTATTATAAACGGATTTCATTTTTAATAACTTATTTTAAATCCATACTTTTTGTGTGTTCAATATGCACCATTCAAAGGTACATCATCAATTTTCAACCCTTTCTGACTTCATTTGATATTTTTCGTGCATTTAAAGATTTATTTTGAGCTAAATGACCCTGAAATTCAAAAGGAGTACAAATGAACTCTGAAAAGGTTGAAACTTGGGATGACATCATAATTTCACCCACATAGCAACTTCTAAAGAGTTGAGAGTGTTACGGCAAAAACTGGATGCACGTCGTGTACAAACTGGACAATCTCTCTCGAAGTATGAGGGTTTCGCACAAAAACGCATCTATTACAAATGGATTTCATTTTTAATAACTTATTTTCAATCCATACTTTTTGTGTGTTCAATATGTACCATTCAAAGGCACATCATCAATTTTCAACCCTTTCTGACTTCATTTGATATTTTTCATGTATTTAATGATTAATTTTGAGCTAAATGACCCTGAAATTTAAAAGCAGTACAAATGAACTCTGAAAAAGTTTTAACTTGGCATGACATCACAACTTCACCCACATAGCAACTTATAAAGAGTTGGGAGGGTTACGAAAAAAAGTGGATGCACTTCATGTACAAACTGGAGAATCTCTTTCGAAGTATGAGGGTTTCGGACGAGAACGCATCTATTACAAAGGGATTTCATTTTTAATAACTTTTTCTAACTCCAAACTTTTTGTGTGTTCAATATGCACCATTCAAAGGCACATCATCAATTTTCAACCCTTTCTGATTTCATTTGATATTTTTCATGCATTTAATGATTTATTTTGAGCTAAATGACCCTGAAATTGAAAAGCAGTACAAATGAACTCTGAAAAGGTTGAAACTTTATATGACATCATAAATTCACCCAAATAGAAACTTCTAAAGAGTTGAGAGGGCTACGAAATAAAGCGGAAGCTCTTCGTGTACAAACTGGACAATCTCTTTCGAAGTATGATGGTCTCGGACGAAAACGCATCTATTACAAAGGGATTTCATTTTCAAAAATTTATTTTAACTTCATACATTTTTTGTGTTCAATATGCACCATTCAAAAGCACATCATCAATTTTTAACGCTTTCTGACTTCATTTGATATTTTTCATGCATTTAATGATTTATTTTGAGCTAAATGACCCTGAAATTGAAAAGCACTACAAATAACTGTGAAGAGGTTGAAACTTGGCATGACATCATAATTTCACCCACATAGAAACTTCTAAAGAGTTGAGAGGGTTACGGTAAAAACTGGATGCACTTCGTGTACAAACTGGAGAATCTCTTTCGAAGTATCAGGGTTTCGGACGAGAACACATCTATTACAAAGGGATTTCATTTTTAATAACTTATTTCAACTCCACACTTTTTGTGTGTTCAATATGCACCATTCAGAGGCACATCATAAATTTTCAACCCTTTCTGACTTCATTTGATATTTTTCATGCACTTAACGATTTATTTTGAGATAAATGACCCTGAAATTGAAAATCACTAGAAATAACAGTCAAAAGGTTGAAACTTGGCATGACATCATAATTTCACCCACAAAGCAACTTATAAAGAGTTGAGAGTGTTACGACAAAAATTGGATGCACTTCGTGTACAAATTGGACAATCTCTTTCGAAGTATGAGGGTTCCGGACGAAAACGCATCTATTACAAAGGGATTTCATTTTTAATAACTTATTTTAACTCCATACTTTTTGTGTGTTCAATATGCACCATTCAAAGGCACATCATCAATTTCAACCCTTTCAGACTTCATTTGATATTTTTCGTGCATTTAATGATTTATTTTGAGCTAAATAACCCTGAAATTGAAAAGCAGTTCAAATGATCTCTAAAAAGGTTCTAACTTGGCATGACATCATAATTTCACCCACATAGCAACTTCTAAGGAGTTGAGAGTGTTACGGCAAAAACTGGATGCACTTCGTGTACAAAATGGACAATCTCTTTCGAAGTATGAGGGTTTCGGACAAAAACGCATCTATTACAAAGGGATTTCATTTTTAATAACTTATTTTAACTCCATACTTTTTGTGTGTTCAATATGCACCATTCAAAGGCACATCATCAATTTTCTACCCTTTCTGACTTCATTTGATATTTTGTGTGCATTTAATGATTTATTTTGAGCTAAATGACCCTGACATTGAAAAGGAGAACAAATGAACTCTGAAAAGGTCTAAACTTGGCATGACATCATAATTTCACCCATATAGCAACTTCTAAATAGTTGAGTGTTACGGAAAAAACTGGATGCACTTCGTGTACAAACCGGACAGTCTCTTTCGAAGTATGAGGGTTTCGGACAAAAACGCATCTATTACAAAGGGATTTCATTTTTAATAACTTATTTTAACCCCATACTTTTTGTGTGTTCAATATGCACCATGCAAAGGCACCTCATCAATTTCAACCCTTTCTGATTTCATTTGATATTTTTCGTCCATTTAATGATTTATTTTGAGCTAAATGACCCTGAAATTGAAAAGCAGTACAAATGAACTCTGAAAAGGTTGTAACTTGGCATGACATCATTATTTCACCCAAATAGCAACTTCTAAAGAGTTGAGAGTGTTACGACAAAAACAGGATGCACTTCGTGTACAAACTGGACAATCTCTTTCGAAGTATGAGGGTCTCGGACAAAAACGCATCTATTATAAAGTGATTTCATTTTTAATAACTTATTTTAACTCCATACATTTTTTGTGTTCAATATGCACCATGCAAAAGCACATCATCAATTTTCAACCCTTTCCGACTTCATTTGATATTTCCAGGCATTTAATGATGTATTTTTAGCTAAATGACCCTGAAATTGAAAAGCACTACAAATAACTGCGAAAAGGTTGATACTTGGCATGGCATCATAATTTCACCCACATAGAAACTTCAAAAGAGTTGAGAGGGTTACGACAAAAACTGGATGCACTTCGTGTACAAACTGGATAATCTCTTTCGAAGTATCAGGGTTTCGGACAAAAACGACTCTATTACAAAGGGATTTCATTTTTAATAACTTATTTTAACTCCATACTTTTTGTGTGTTCAATATGCACCATTCAAAGGCACATCATCAATTTTTAACCCTTTCTGACTTCATTCGATATTTTTCGTGCATTTATTGATTTATTTTGAGCTAAATGACCCTGACATTTAAAAGGAGTACAAATGAACTCTGAAAAGGTTGAAACTTGGCATGACATCATAATTTCACCCAAATAGCAACTTCTAAAGAGTTGAGAGAGTTATGGCAAAAACTGGATGCACTTCGTGTACAAACTGGACAATCTCTTTCGAAGTATGAGGGTTTCGGACGAAAACGCATCTGTTACAAAGGGATTTCATTTTTAATAACTTATTTTAACTCCATACTTTTTCTGTGTTCAATACGCACCATTCAAAGGCACATCATCAATTTCAACCCTTTTTGACTTCATTTGATATTTTTCGTGCATTTAATGATTTATTTTGAGCTAAATGACCCTGAAATTGAAAAGAAGTACAAATGAACTCTGAAAAGGTTGAAACTTGGCATGACGTCATATTTTCACCCACATAGCGACTTCTTAAGTGTTGAGAGTGTTACGGCAAAAACTGGATGCACTTCGTGTACAGACTGGACAATCTATTTCGAAATATGAGGGTTTCGGACAAAAACGCATCTATTACAAAGGGATTTCATTTTTAATAACTTATTTTAACTCCATACTTTTTGTGTGTTCAATCTGCACCATTCAAAGGCACATCATCAATTTCAACCCATTCTGACTTCATTTGATATTTTTCGTGCATTTAGTGATTTATTTTGAGCTAAATGACCCTGAAATTGAAAAGCAGTACAAATGCACTCTGGAAAGGTTTTAATTTGTCATGACATCATAATTTCACCAACATACAAACTTATAAAGAGATGAGAGGGTTACGGCAAAAGCTAGATGCACTTCGTGTACAAACAAGAGAATCTCTTTCGTAGTATGAGGGTTCTGGAAGAAAACGCATCTATTACAAAGGGATTTCATTTTCAATAACTTATTTTAACTCCGTACTTTTTGTGTGTGCAATATGCACCATTCGAAGGCACATCAAATTTTCAACCCTTTCTGACTTCATTTGATCTTTTTCGTGCATTTAATGATTTATTTTGAGCTAAATGACCCTGAAATTGAAAAGAAGTACAAATGAACTCTGAAAAGGTTGAAACTTGGCATGACGTCATATTTTCACCCACATAGCGACTTCTTAAGTGTTGAGAGTGTTACGGCAAAAACTGGATGCACTTCGTGTACAGACTGGACAATCTATTTCGAAATATGAGGGTTTCGGACAGAAATGCATCTATTACAAAGGGATTTCATTTTTAATAACTTATTTTAACTCCATACTTTTTGTGTGTTCAATATGCACCATTCAAAGGCACATCATCAATTTCAACCCATTCTGACTTCATTTGATATTTTTCGTGCATTTAGTGATTTATTTTGAGCTAAATGACCCTAAAATTGAAAAGCAGTACAAATGCACTCTGGAAAGGTTTTAATTTGTCATGACATCATAATTTCACCAACATACAAACTTATAAAGAGATGAGAGGGTTACGGCAAAAGCTAGATGCACTTCGTGTACAAACAAGAGAATCTCTTTCGTAGTATGAGGGTTCTGGAAGAAAACGCATCTATTACAAAGGGATTTCATTTTCAATAACTTATTTTAACTCCGTACTTTTTGTGTGTGCAATATGCACCATTCAAAGGCACATCAAATTTTCAACCCTTTCTGACTTCATTTGATCTTTTTCGTGCATTTAATGATTTATTTTGAGCTAAATGACCCTGAAATTGAAAAGAAGTACAAATGAACTCTGAAAAGGTTGAAACTTGGCATGACGTCATATTTTCACCCACATAGCGACTTCTTAAGTGTTGAGAGTGTTACGGCAAAAACTGGATGCACTTCGTGTACAGACTGGACAATCTATTTCGAAATATGAGGGTTTCGGACAGAAATGCATCTATTACAAAGGGATTTCATTTTTAATAACTTATTTTAACTCCATACTTTTTGTGTGTTCAATATGCACCATTCAAAGGCACATCATCAATTTCAACCCATTCTGACTTCATTTGATATTTTTCGTGCATTTAGTGATTTATTTTGAGCTAAATGACCCTGAAATTGAAAAGCAGTACAAATGCACTCTGGAAAGGTTTTAATTTGTCATGACATCATAATTTCACCAACATACAAACTTATAAAGAGATGAGAGGGTTACGGCAAAAGCTATATGCACTTCGTGTACAAACAAGAGAATCTCTTTCGTAGTATGAGGGTTCTGGAAGAAAACGCATCTATTACAAAGGGATTTCATTTTCAATAACTTATTTTAACTCCGTACTTTTTGTGTGTGCAATATGCACCATTCAAAGGCACATCAAATTTTCAACCGTTTCTGACTTCATTTGATCTTTTTCGTGCATTTAATGATTTATTTTGAGCTAAATGACCCTGAAATGGAAAAGCAGTACAAATGAACTCTAAAAAGGTTATAACTTTGCATGACATCACAATTTCACCCACATAGCAACTTCTAAAGAGTTGAGAGGGTTAAGGGAAAAACTAGATGCACTTCGTGTACAAACTGGACAATCTCTTTCGAAGTATGAGGGTTTCGGACGAAAACGCATCTATTACAAAGGGATTTCATTTTCAATAACTTATTTTAACTCCATACTTTAAATATGCACCATTCAAAGGTACATCATCAATTTTCAACCGTTTCTGACTTCATTTGCTATTTTTTTTGCATTTAATGATTTATTTTGAGCTAAAAGACCCTAAAATTGAAAAGCAGTACAAATGAACTCTGAAAAGGCTGTAACTTGTAATGAGATCATAATTTCACCCACATAGCAACGTCTAAAGAGTTGAGAGGGTTACGGCAAAAACTGGATGCACTTCGTGTACAAACTAGACAATCTCTATCGAAGTATTAGGGTTTCGGACGAAAATGCATGTATTACAAAGGGATTTCATTTTTAATAACTTATTTTTACTCCATTATTTTTGTGTGTTCAATATGCACCATTCAAATGCACATCATCAGTTTTCAACACTTTCCGAGTTCATTTGATATTTTTCATGCATTTTATGATTTATTTTGAGCTAAATGACCCCGAAATTGAAAAACACTACAAATGAATTATGAATAGGTTTAAACTTGGCATGACATCATAATTTCAACCACATACAAACTTCTAAAGAGTTGAGAGGGTTACGGCAAAAACTAGATGCACTTCGTGTACAAACTGGACAATCTCTTTCGAAGTATGAGGGTTTCGGACGAAAATGCATGTATTACAAAGGTATTTCATTTTTAATAACTTATTTTAACACCGTTATTTTTGTGAGTTCAATATGCACCGTTCAAATGCACATCATCAGTTTTCAATACTTTCTGACTTCATTTGATATTTTTCATGAATTTAATGATTTATTTTGAGCTAAATGACCATGAAATTTAAAAGCACTACAAATAAATGTGAAAAGGTTGTAACTTGGCATGACATCATAATTTCACCCACATAGAAACTTCAAAAGAGTTAAGAGGGTTACGGCAAAACATGGATGCACTTCGTGTACAAACTGGACAATCTCTTTCGAAGTATGTGGGTTTCGGACGAAAACACATATATTACAAAGGGATTTCATTTTCAACAACTTAATTTAACTCCATAATTTTTGTGTGTTCAATATGCACCATTCAAAGGCACATCATCAATTTTCAACCGTTTCTGACTTCATTTGATATTTTTCCTGCATTTAATGATTTATTTTGAGCTAAATGACCCTGAAATTGAAAAGCAATACAAATGAACTCTGAAAAGGTTGTAACTTGGCATGACATCATAATTCACCCACATAGCAACTTCTAAAGAGCTGAGAGGGTTACGAAAAAAAGTGGATGCTCTTCGTGTACAAACTGGACAATCTCTTTCGAAGTATGAGGGTCTTGGACGAAAACGTATCTATTACAAAGGGATTTCATTCTTAATAAGTTGTTTTAACTCCATAGTTTTTGTGATTTCAATATGCACCATTCAAAGGCACATCATCAATTTTCCCCCCTTTCTGACTTCATTTGATATTTTTCGAGCATTTAATGATTTATTTTGAGCTAAATGACCCTGAAATTGAAAAGAAGTACAAATGA
Organism: Hordeum marinum; assembly: GCA_022496015.1. Classification (NCBI taxonomy): domain Eukaryota; kingdom Viridiplantae; phylum Streptophyta; class Magnoliopsida; order Poales; family Poaceae; genus Hordeum; species Hordeum marinum. The sequence goes on along the minus strand of CM039674.1, from coordinate 20,603,308 downwards.
ACTCTGAAAAGGTTGAAACTTGGCATGACATCATAATTTCACCCATATAGCAACTTCTACAGAGTTGAGAGGGTTACAGAAAAATTGGATGCACTTCGGTTACCAACTGGACAATCTCTTTCGAAGTATGTGGGTTTCGGACAAAAACGCATCTATTACAAAGGGATTTCATTTTTAATAACTTATTTTAACTCCATACATTTTTTGTGTTCAATATGCACCATTCAAAGGCACATCATCAATTTTGAACCCTTTCTGACTTCATTTGATATTTTTCATGCATTTAATGATTTATTTTGTGCTAAATGGCCCTGAAATTGAAAATCACTACAAATAACTGTGAAAAGTTTGAAACTTGGCATGACATTATAATTTCACAAACATAGAAATTTCTAAAGTGTTGAGAGTGTTACGGCAAAAACTGGATGCACTTCGGGTACAAACAGGACAATCCCTTTCAATGTATGAGGGTTTCAGACGAAAACGCATCTATTACAAAGGGATTTCATTTTTAATAACTTATTTTCACTCCATACTTTTTGTATGTTCAATATGCAGCATTCAAAGGCACATCATCAATATTCAACCCTTTCTGAATTCATTTGATATTTTTCATGCATTTAATGATTTATTTTGAGCTAAATGACCCTGAAATTGAAAAGCAGTACAAATGAACTCTGAAAATTTTATAACTTGGCATGGCATCATAATTTCACCCACATAGCAACTTCTAAAGAGTTGAGAGGGTTACGGCAAAGACTGGATGCACTTCGTGTACAAACTGGACAATCTCTTTCGAAGTATGAGGGTTTCGGACGAAAATGCATGTATTACAAAGGTATTTCATTTTTAATAACTTATTTTAACACCGTTATTTTTGTGAGTTCAATATGCACCGTTCAAATGCACATCATCAGTTTTCAATACTTTCTGACTTCATTTGATATTTTTCATGAATTTAATGATTTATTTTGAGCTAAATGACCATGAAATTTAAAAGCACTACAAATAAATGTGAAAAGGTTGTAACTTGGCATGACATCATAATTTCACCCACATAGAAACTTCAAAAGAGTTAAGAGGGTTACGGCAAAACATGGATGCACTTCGTGTACAAACTGGACAATCTCTTTCGAAGTATGTGGGTTTCGGACGAAAACACATATATTACAAAGGGATTTCATTTTCAACAACTTAATTTAACTCCATAATTTTTGTGTGTTCAATATGCACCATTCAAAGGCACATCATCAATTTTCAACCGTTTCTGACTTCATTTGATATTTTTCCTGCATTTAATGATTTATTTTGAGCTAAATGACCCTGAAATTGAAAAGCAATACAAATGAACTCTGAAAAGGTTGTAACTTGGCATGACATCATAATTCACCCACATAGCAACTTCTAAAGAGCTGAGAGGGTTACGAAAAAAAGTGGATGCTCTTCGTGTACAAACTGGACAATCTCTTTCGAAGTATGAGGGTCTTGGACGAAAACGTATCTATTACAAAGGGATTTCATTCTTAATAAGTTGTTTTAACTCCATAGTTTTTGTGATTTCAATATGCACCATTCAAAGGCACATCATCAATTTTCCCCCCTTTCTGACTTCATTTGATATTTTTCGAGCATTTAATGATTTATTTTGAGCTAAATGACCCTGAAATTGAAAAGAAGTACAAATGAACTCTGAAAAGGTTGAAACTTGGCATGACATCATAATTTCACCCATATAGCAACTTCTACAGAGTTGAGAGGGTTACAGAAAAATTGGATGCACTTCGGTTACCAACTGGACAATCTCTTTCGAAGTATGTGGGTTTCGGACAAAAACGCATCTATTACAAAGGGATTTCATTTTTAATAACTTATTTTAACTCCATACATTTTTTGTGTTCAATATGCACCATTCAAAGGCACATCATCAATTTTGAACCCTTTCTGACTTCATTTGATATTTTTCATGCATTTAATGATTTATTTTGTGCTAAATGGCCCTGAAATTGAAAATCACTACAAATAACTGTGAAAAGTTTGAAACTTGGCATGACATTATAATTTCACAAACATAGAAATTTCTAAAGTGTTGAGAGTGTTACGGCAAAAACTGGATGCACTTCGGGTACAAACAGGACAATCCCTTTCAATGTATGAGGGTTTCAGACGAAAACGCATCTATTACAAAGGGATTTCATTTTTAATAACTTATTTTCACTCCATACTTTTTGTATGTTCAATATGCAGCATTCAAAGGCACATCATCAATATTCAACCCTTTCTGAATTCATTTGATATTTTTCATGCATTTAATGATTTATTTTGAGCTAAATGACCCTGAAATTGAAAAGCAGTACAAATGAACTCTGAAAATTTTATAACTTGGCATGGCATCATAATTTCACCCACATAGCAACTTCTAAAGAGTTAAGAGGGTTACGGCAAAGACTGGATGCACTTCGTGTACAAACTGGACAATCTCTTTCGAAGTATGCGGGTTTCGGACGAAAACGCATCTATTACAAAGGGATTTCATTCTTAATAACTTATTTTAACTCCATACTTTTTGTGTGTTGAATATGCACCATTCAAAGGCACATCATCAATTTTTAACCCTTTCTGACTTCATATGATATTTTTCGTGTATTTAATGATATATTTTGAGCTAAATGACCCTGAAATTGAAAAGCAGTACAAATTAACTCTGAAAAGGTTGTAACTTGGCATGACATCATAATTTCACCCATATAGCAACTTCTAAAGAGTTCAGAGGGTTACGGCAAAAACTGTTGGGGAACGATGCATGGGAAACAAAAAATTTCCTACGCACATGCAGATCTATCCACGGTGATGAGCATCTACGAGAGGGAGAGTGGATCTACATACCCTTGTAGATCGCTAAGCGGGAAGCGTTAAGAAACGTGGTTGGTGGAGTCGAACGTCTTCGCGATCAAAAGCATCTAGCGTCCCGCGATCTTATCACGATCCGTCCCGCGATCTCATCACGATCTGTCTCACGATCTTGATCACGATCTGTACCGTGAACTCATCACAATTCGTCCCGCGATCTCATCATGATCCGGCTCACGATCTTGATCACGGTTCTTCCGATCTAGCGCCGAACGGACGGCACCTCCAAGTTCAACTTGATGATGATCTCTACCTTCTTGATCCAGCAAGAGGGAGCGGAGAGGTAGAAGAGTTATCCGGTAGCGTGACGGGGCTCCGGCAATGGTGGTGGAGCTATTCCGGCAGGGCTTCACCTAAGCACTGCAGAAATCCGATCTAGAGGAGAAACTATGCACTGGAGGAACGGGTAGCATGTGGCTAAAATCTGGTGCCAAAAAACCCTAAAACCTCTTGTATATATCAGAGGAAGAGAGGAGGAGGCTTGGCCCTCAAAGTACCAGCAATTGGGTCGGCCAAATCAAGTGGGAGAGGTGGAATCGACCTCCAATCCTAGTAGGACTAGGATTCACCTTATTTTTTTTGCCTTTTTCCACCTTTTTCTCTTTGGGCTTTTCTTCCCAGCCTCATGGGCCTTGTGTGGGATTTCCACCAGCCCACTAAGGGCTGGTATTTACTGTCCCACAGCCCATGTAGCCTCTTGGGTCGAAAGACCCCTCCCGATGGTCTCCCGGTACACTACCGGCACTCCCGGTACACTGACGATGAGCACGAAACTTTTCCAAACCATACATAACTCTATACTACCGAAACATCACCAAACCTTAAGTGTGCAGACCCTGCGGGTTCGAGAACTATGTAGACATGACCGAGACACCTCTATGGTCAATAACCAATAGCGGGACCTGGATGCCCATATTGGTTCCTACATATTCTACGAAGATCTTTATCGGTCGAACCTCTATGTCAAGGATTCACTTAATCTCGTCTAATGTTCCCTTTGTTCTTCGGTATGTTACTTGCCCGAGATTCGATCGTCGGTAGCTCCATACCTAGTTCAACCTCGTTACTGGCAAGTCACTTTACTCTTTCCGTAATACAAGATCCCATGACTAACACTTAGTCACATTGCTTGCAAGGCTTATTGTGATGTTGTATTACCGACTGGGCCCTGAGATACCTCTCCGTCACACGGAGTAACAAATCCCAGGCTTGATCCATGTCAACTCAACAGACACCCTCGGAGATACCTGTAGAGAACCTTTATAGCCACCCAGTTACGTTGCGACGTTTGATACACACAAGGCACTCCTCCGATGTCTATGAGTTGCATGATCTCATGGTCATAGGAACATATATTTGACATGTACAAAACAGTAGCAATAAACTGACACGATCATATGCTACATTTGTAGTTTGGGTCTTGTCCATCACACCATTCTCCTAATGATGTGATCCCGTTTATCAAATAACATCTCATGTCCATGGCTAGGAAACCTTAACCATCTTTGACCAACGAGCTAGTCTATTAGAGGAATAGTAGGGACATGATTTTGTCTATGTATCCACACATGCATCTAAGTCTCCGATCAATACAATTATAGCATGGATAATAAATGATTATCATGAACAAGGAAATATGATAATAACTAATTTATTATTGCCTCTAGGGCATATTTCCAACAGTCTCCCACTTGCACTCGAGTCAATAATCTAGTTCACATCACCATGTGATTCGCATTGTTATGAATCTAACACCCAATGAGTTATGGGGCTCGATCATGCTTTGCATGTGAGAGAGGTCTTATAGTCAATGGGTCTGCGACATTCAGATCCGTGTGTACTTTGCAAATCTCTATGTCAAACCGTAAACACTGCTACCACACTCCACTTGGTACTATTCCAAATGGCTGCTCCACTATATGTGTCCAGATTGCTACTACGGGTCATTCGGATTGGTGTTAAAGCTTGCATCGATGTAACTCTTTACGACGAACTCTTTATCACCTCCATAATCAAGAAACATCTCCTTAGTCTTTTAGTTACTAAGGATAATCTTGACCGCTGTCCAGTGATCCACTCCTAGATCACTCTTGTACCCCTTGACGAACTGATGGCAAGGCACACACAGGTGCGGTACATAGCATGGCATACTATACAGAGCCTATGGCTAAGGCATAGGGGACGACTTTCGTCCTTTCTCTTTCTTCTGCCCGTGGTCAAGCTTTGAGTCTCAATCAACTTCACACCTTACAAAGCAGGCGAGAACACTTCTCTCTGACTAATCCATTTTGAACTCTTTCAAATTTTTGTCAAGGTATGCACTCATTGAAAGTCTCATCAAGCATCTTGATCTATCTCTATAGATCTTGATGCTCAACAATTAGGTCAATTTATTCAGGTCTTCCTTTGAAAAACTCTTTTCAAACAACCGTTTATGCTTTCCAAAAATTCTACATCATTTCCGATCAACAATATCTCAACCACATATACTTATCAGAAATTCTATAGTGCTCCAACTCACTTTATTGTAAATACAAGTTTCTCGTAAACTTTGTATAGACTCAAAAACTTTGATCACCTCATCAAAGTGCATATTCCATCTCCGAGATGCTTGCTTCAGTTCATAGAAGAATAACTGAAGCTTGCACACCTTTTAGCATCCTTAGGACTGACAAAACCTTCTGGTTGTATCACATACAACCTTTCCTCAAGTAAACCGTTAAGGAAACGATGTTTTGACATCCATCTACCAGATTTCATAATTGGAAGTGCAGCAAATGCTAACATAATTCCAACAGACTTCAGCATCGCTATGAGTGAGAAAGTCTCATCGTAGTCAACTCCTTGGACTTGTCGTAAAATTCTTTGCAACAAGTCGAGCTTTACAAATGGTGACATTTACCATGAGTGTCTGTCTTTATTTTAAACATCCATTTGTACTCAATGACCTGCTGTCCAACGAGCAAGTCTACCAAAGTCTATACTTGGTTTTCATACATGGATCCTTTCTCGGATTTCATGGTCTCTAACCATTTGTCGGAATCCGGGCCCATCATCTCTTCTCCATAGCTCGTAGGTTCATTGTTGTCCAACAACATGACCTCCAAGACAAGGTTGTCCAACAACATGATCATCATCATTGACTTCCTCTTCAACTAACGTAGGCTTCACAGAAACAACTTCCTGCGCTGCGCTACTCTCTGGTTGAAACAAAGGTTCAACAACCTCATCAAGTTCTATCTTCCTCCCACTCAATTCTTTCGAGTGAAACCTTTTCTCGGGAAAGGACCCGTTTTAGCAACAAACACTTTATGCTTGGATCTGAGGTAGAAGGTTCACCCAACTGTTCCTAGGGTATTCTATGAAGATGCATTTGTCCGCTTTGGGTTTGAGCTCATTAGGAGAAAACATTTTTCCACACAAGCATCGCAGCCTCAAACATTCAGAAATGACATCTTAGGTTTCTTCCAAACCATAATTCACACTGTGTCATCTCAACGGATTTAGATGGTGCCCTATTTAAAGTGAATGAAGTTGTCTCTAATGCATAACCCCAAAACTATAGTAGTAAAACGACAAGAGACATCATAACCCGCACCATATCCAATAGAGCACGACTATGACGTTCGGACACACCATCACACTATAGTGTTCCAGGTGGCGTGAGTTGTTAAACAATTCTCACAGTGTCTAAAGTTGTATGCCAAACTCGTAACTCAGATATTCACCTCCACGATCATATCGCAAACATTTTTATCTTCTTGTCACGATGATCTTAAAACTTCACTCTGAATTTGCTTGAACCTTTCAAATGATTCAGACTTGTGTTTCATTAAGTAAATATACACTATATCTACTCAAATCATCAGTGAAGGTAAGAAAATAACGATATCCACCGCACACTACAAAACTCATTGGATTGCATACATCAACATGTATCATTTCCAATAAATCACTTGCCCGCTTCAGCAAAACAGAAAACGGGGTCCTTAGTCATCTTGACCAAGAGGCATCGTTCGCATGTCTCAACCAATTCGAAATCGAATGAGTCCAAAGATCCATTAGCATGGAGTTTCTTCATGCGCTTTATACCAATATGACATTTAGCAGCAATGCCACAAGTATGTGGTACTATAATTATTAACTTTGTATCTTTTTGGCATCAATGTTATAAACATGTGTATTACTACGATCAAGTTTCAACAAACCGTTCTTACTGGGTGCTTAACCATTGAAGGTATTATTCATGTAAATAGAATAACCATTATTCTCTAACGTAAATGAATAATCGTGTTGCAATGAACATGATCTAATCACGTTCACTCAATGCAAAGACACCAAATATCACTTATTTAGGTTCGTCACTAATCTCGAAGGTAGAGAGAGCGTGCGATGTTGATCACATCAACCTTGGAAACATTTCCAACACACATCGTCACCTCACACTTAGCCAGTATCCGTTTATTCGTAGCTTTTACTTCTAATTACTAACATTTAGCAATGAACCGGTATCCAATACCTAGGTGCTACTAGGAGTACTAGCAAGGTACACATCAATAACACGTATATCAAATGTACTTCTGTCGACTTTGCCAACCTTCTTATGTACCAAGTATCTAGGGTTGTTACGCTTCAGCACTTAGTCTCGGGTTTGGGTTAGACTTTGGGTTGCTTCACTGGAGCTGCAACTGACTTGCTATCCATGAAGGTTCCCTCCTTGCTCTTGCCCTTCTCGAACTAGTGGTTTTGACTAACCATCAACACTTTGATGCTCCTTCTCGATTTCTACCTTCGCGGTGTCAAACATCGCGAATAGCTCAGGGATCTTTATTTCTATCCCTGGCGTTTTATAGTTCATCACCAAGTTCTAGTAGCTTTAGTGACAGTGACTTGGAGAACTATATTAATCACTATCTTATCTGGAAGATCAACTCCCACTCGATTCAAGCGATTGTAGCACCCAAACAATCTGAGTACATGCTCAATGATTGAGCTATTCTCTTTCATCTTACAGGCAAAGAATCTTGTTGGAGATCTCATATCTCGCAACACGGGCACGAGCTTGAGATCCTAATTTCATATCTTAGAACATCTTATATGTTCCATGACGTTCAAAATGTTTCGGAGCCTCAATTCTAAGCTGTAATGCATGACGCACTAAACTATCAAGTAGTTATCAGAACGTGCATGTCAGATGTTCACAACATCTACAAACAACGCTAGAGGGGTTGGCGCACCGAGCGGTGCATTAAGGACATAAGCCTTCTATGCAGCAATGAGGACAATCCTCAGATCACGGAGCCAGTCCGCAATATTGCTACCATCATCTCTCCACTCTATTTCTCTAGGAACATATAAAATTCAAGGGAGCTACAGCGTGAGCTAGTAATCTACAACACGGTTTTGCAAAGACACTACTATCTATGTTCATGAGAATGAGTTCAATTAATCATATTACTTAAGAACTCCCACTCAAATTGACATCCCTCCGGTCATCAAAGTGATACATGATCCAAATTCACCAACTCAAGTCCGATCATCACGTCAGTTGAGGGGGTTACAATGGTGAACATCATCATGTTGATCATATCTACTATATGACTCATGTTCGACCTTTCGGTCTCTTGTGTTCCAAGGCCATGTCTGTACATGCCAGGCTCGTCAAGTTTAACCCGAGTGTTGTGCATGTGCAACACTGGCTTGCACCCGTTGTATGTGAACGTAGAGTCTATCACACCCGATCATCACGTGGTGTCTCAACACGACGAACTTTCACAACGGTGCACACTTGGGGAGAACACAATTCATCTTGAAATTTAAGTGAGGGATCACCTTATAATGCTACCATCATCCTAAGCAAAACAAGGTGCATAAAAGGATTAACATCACATGCAAATCATAAGTGACATGATATGGCCATGAACTTGTGCTTTTGATCTCCATCATGAAAGCATCGGCATGATCTCCATCGTCACCGGCACAACACCATGGTCTCCATCATCTTGATCTCCATCAACGTCTCGCCATCGGGGTTGTCGCGCCCAACATGCTTCTACTACTATTGCTACCATAGCTACAAAGTAAAGCATTACATAGCACTTAATGATTGACACGCAGGTCATACAATAATTTAAAGACAACCCTATGGCTCCTGCCGGTTGTCGTACTCATCGACATGCAAGTCGTGATAATCTATACATCACATGATCATCGCATACATCACATATATCACATCATGTAATTGGCCATATCACATCACAACATTCCCTGCAAAAACAAGTTAGACGTCCTCTAATTGTTGTTGCATGTTTTACGTGGCTGCTACGGGTATCTAGCTAGAACAATTCTCACCAACGCATAAACCACAACGGTGATACATAGTTGCTTTTCAACCTTCTCAAGGACCGCCTTTGTCGAATCTCATCCAACTAAAGTGAGAGAAACTAGCACCCGCAAGCCATCTATGCAACAAGTTGAAGTTGAGGGAACCGGTCTCTCGTAAGCGTACGAGTAATGTTGGTCCGGGACGCTTCATCTCACAATACCGCTGAACCAAAATCCGACCAAGGGAGGAAGCAATCTAAGCATCAACGCCCACAAACCTTTTGTGTTGTACTCGAGATCTCATCTACACATAGACCTAGCTCTGATACCACTGTTGGGGAACGATGCGTGGGAAACAAAAAAATTCCTAAGCACACGCAGATCTATCCATGGTGATGAGCATCTACGAGAGGGAGAGTGGATCTACATACCCTTGTAGATCGCTAAGCGGGAAGCGTTAAGAAACGTGGCTGGTGTAGTCGAACGTCTTCGAGATCCAAATCGCCGAGCGTCCTGCGATCTCATCACAATCCGTCCCGCAATCTCATCACGATCCATCTGACGATCTTGATCACGAACTGTCCCGTGAACTCATCATGATGGGTCCCGCGATCTCATCACGATCCGTCTCACGATCTTGATCACGGTTCTTCCGATCTAGCGCCGAACGGACGGCACCTCCGCGTTCAGCACAGGTACAGCTTAATGACGATCTCTGCCTTCTTGATCCAGCAAGAGGGAGCAGAGAGGTAGAAGAGTTCTCCGGCAGCGTGACGGGGCTCCGGCGATGGTCGTGGAGCTATTCCGGCAGGGCTTCGCCTAAGCACTGCAGAAATCCGATCTAGAGGAGAAACTATGCACTGGAGGAACGGGTAGCACGTGGCTAAAATCTGGTGCCAAAAAATCCTAAAACCTCTAGTATATATAAGAGGAATAGAGGAGGAGGCTTGGACCTCAAAGGAACAGCAATTGGGTCGGCCAAATCAAGTGGGAGAGGTGGAATCCACCTCCAATCCTAGTAGGACTAGGATTCACCCTATTGTTTTGCCTTTTCCACCTTTTCTCTTTGGGCTTTTCTTCCCAGCCTCATGGGCCTTGTGTGGGATTTCCACCAGCCCACTATAGGCTGGTATTTACTCTCCCACAGACCATGTAGCCTCTTGGGTCGAAATACCCCTCTGGATGGTCTCCCGATACACTACCGGCACTCCCGGTACACTGCTGATGAGCCCGAAACTTTTCCTGCGACCAAAATAGGACTTCCTATATATGAATCTTTACCTCTGAACAATTCCGGAGCTCCTCGTTACGTGCAGGATCTCATCCGGGACTCCAAACAACCTTCGGTCACCACCATACATAACTCTATACTACCAAAACGTCACCAAACCTTAAGTGTGCAGACCCCGCGGGTTCGAGAACTATGTAGACATGACCGAGACACCTCTACGGTCAATAACCAATAGTGGGACCTGGATGCCCATATTGGTTCCTACGTATTCTACGAAGATCTTTATCGGTCGAACCTCTATGTCAAGGATTCACTTAATCCCGTCTGATGTTCCCTTTGTTCTTCGATATGTTACTTGCCCGATATTCGATCGTCGGCATCTCCATACCTAGTTCAACCACGTTACCGGCAAGTCTCTTTACTCGTTCCCGTGACTAACACTTAGTCACATTGCTTGCAAGGCTTATTGTGATGTTGTATTACCGAGTGGGCCCTGAGATACATCTCCGTCACACGGAGTAACAAATCCCAGTCTTGATCCATGCCAACTCAACAGACACCCTCGGAGATACCTGTCGAGCACCTTTATAGCCACCCAGTTATGTTGCGACGTTTGATACACACAAGGCAATCCTCCAATGTCTGTGAGTTGCATGATCTCATGGCCATAGGAACATATACTTGACATGCAGATAACAGTAGCAATAAACTGACACGATCATATGCTACGTTTGTAGTTTGGGTCTTGTCCATCACACCATTCTCCTAATGATGTGATCTTTTTTATCAAATAACATCTCATGTCCATGGCTAGGAAAGCTTAACCATCTTTGATCAACGAGCTAGTCTATTAGAGGCATACTAGGGACATGATTTTGTCTATGTATCCACACATGCATCTAAGTCTCCGATCAATACAATTATAACATGGATAATAAAGTATTATCATGAACAAGGAAATATGATAATAACTAATTTATTATTGCCTCTAGGGCATATTTCCAACAAAAATTGGATGCACTTCGTGTGCAAACTCGACAATCTCCTTCGAAGTATGAGGGTTTCGGACGAAAACGCATCTATTACAACGGGATTTCATTTTGAATAACTTATTTGAACTCCATACTTTTTGTAATTTCAATATGCACCATTCAAAGGCACAGCATCAATTTTCAACCCTTTCTGACTTCATTTGAAATTTTTCGTGCATTTAATGATTTATTTTGAGCTAAATGAGCCTGAAATTGAAAAGCGGTACAAATGAACTCTGAAAAGGTTGTAACTTGGCATGACATCATAATTTCACCCGCATAGAAACTTCTAAAGAGTTGAGAGGGTTACGGCAAAAACTGGATGCACTTCGTGTACAAACTGGACAATCTCTTTCGAAGTATGAGGGTTTTGGACGAAAACACCTCTATTACAAAGGGATTTCATTTTAATAAATTATTTTAACTCCATAATTTTTGTGTGTTCAATATGCACCATTCAAATGCACATCATCAATTTTCAACCCTTTCGGACTTTACTTGATAATTTTCATACATTTAATGATTTATTTAGAGCTAAATGACCTTGAAATTAAAAGGCACAACAAATTAACTATGAAAAGGTTGAAACTAGGCATGACATCATTATTTCACCCACATAGCAACTTCTAAAGAGTTGAGAGGGTTACGGCAAAAACAAGATGCAGTTCGTGTACAAACTAGAGAATCTCTTTCGAAATTTGTGGGTTTCAAACGAGAACGTATCTATTACAAAGGGATTTCATTTTTAATAACTTATTTTAACTCCATACCTTTTGTGTGCTCAATATTCACCATTCAAAGGCACATCATCAATATTCAACCCTTTCTGACTTCATTTTATATTTTTCATGCATTTAATGATTTATTTTGAGCTAAATGACCATGAAATTGAAAAGCACTACAAATAACTGCGAAAAGGTTGAAACTTAGCATGACATCATAATTTCACCCACATAGAAACTTCTAAAGAGTTGAGAGGGTTATGGCAAAAACTGGATGCACTTCGTGTACAAACAGGAGAATCTCTTTCGAAGTATGAGGGTTTCAGACGAGAACGCATCTATTACAAAGGGATTTCTTTTTTAATAACTTATTTTAACTCCATACTTTTTGTGTGTTCAGTATGCACCATTCAAAGGGACATCATAAATTTTCAACCCTTTCTGACTTCATTTGATATTTCTCATGTATTTAATGATTTATTCTGAGCTAAATGACCCTGAAATTGAAAATCAGTACAAATTAACTCTGAAAAGGTTGTAAATTGGCATGACATCATAATTTCACCCACATAGAAATTTCTAAAGAGCTGAGAATGTTACGGCAAAAACTGGATGCACTTCGTGTACAAACTGGACAATCTCTTTTGAAGTATAAGGGTGTCGGACGAAAATGCATCTATTACAAAGGGATTTCATTCTTAATAACTTGTTTTAACTCCTTACTTTTTGTGTGTTCAATATGCACCATTAGAATGCACATTATCAATTTCCAACGCTTTCTCACTTCATTTGATATTTTTCATGCATTTTGTGATTAATTTTGAGCTAAATGACCCTGAAATTGAAAAGCACTACAAATGAACTATGAAAAGGCTGAAACTTGGCATGATATCAAAATTTCAACCACATACAAAATTCTAAAGAGTTGAGAGGGTTACGGCAAAAACTGGATGCACTTCGTGTACAAACTGGACAATCCCTTTCGAAGTATGAGGGTTTCGGACGAGAACGCATCTATTACAAAGGGATTTCATTTTTAATAACTTATTTTAACTCCGTACTTTTTGTGTCTTCAATATGCACCATTCAAAGGCACATCATCAATTTTCAACCCTTTCTGACTTCATTTTATATTTTTCATGCATTTAATGATTTATTTTCAGCTAAATGACCCTGAAATTGAAAACCACTACAAATAACTGTGAAAAGGTTGAAACTTGGCATGACATCATAATTTCACCCACATAGCAACTTCCAAAGAGTTAAGAGGGTTATAGCAAAAACTGGATGCACTTCGTGTACAAACTGGAGAATCTCTTTCGAACTATGAGGGTTTCGGACGAGAACGCATCTATTCCTAGGGGATTTCATTTTTAATAACTTATTTTAACTCCATACTTTTTGTGTGTTCAATATGCACCATTCAAAGGCACGTCATCAATTTTCAACCCTTTCTGACTTCATTTTATATTTTTCATGCATTTAATGATTTATTTTGAGCTAAATGACCCTGAGATTGAAAAGCACTACAAATAACTGTGAAAAGGTTGAAACCTGGCATGACATCATAATTTCACCCACATAACAACTTCTAAAGAGTTGAGAGGGTTACGACAAAAACTGGATGCACTTTGTGTACAAACTAGAGAATCTCTTTCGAGGTATGAGGGTTTTGGACGAGAACGTATCTATTACTAAGGGATTTCATTTTTAATAAATTATTTGAACTCCAAAGTTTTTGTGTGTTCAATATGCACCATTTAAATGCACATCATCAATTTTCAACCCTTTCTGACTTTATTTGATATTTTTCATGCATTTATTTATTTATTTTGAGCTAAATGACCCTGAAATTGAAAGGCACCACAAATGAACTATGAAAAGGTTGAAACTTGGCATGACATCATAACTTCAACCACATACAAACTTCTAAAGTGTTGAGACGGTTACGTCAAAAACTTGACGCACTTCGTGTACAAACTGGACAATCTCTTTCGAAGTATGAGGGTTTCGGACGAGAACGCATCTATTACTAAGGGATTTCATTTTTAATAACTTATTTTAACTCCATACTTTTTGTGTGTTTAATATACACCATTCAAAGGCACATCATCAATTTTCAACCCTTTCTGACTTCATTTGATATTTTTCATGTATTTAATGATTTATTTTGAGCTAAATGACCCTGAAATTGAAAACAGTACAAATGAACTCTGAAAAGGTTGTAACTTGGCATGACATCGTAATTTCGCCCACATAGAAACTTCTAAAGAGCTGAGAGGGTTACGGCAAAAACTGGATGCACTTCGTGTACAAACTTGATAATCTCTTTCGAAGTATGAGGGTTTGGGACAAAAACGCATCTATTACAAAGGGATTTCATTCTTAATAACTTATTTTAACTCCTTACTTTTGTGTGTTCAATATGCACCATTCAAATGCATATCATCAATTTTCAACGCTTTCTGACTTCATTTGATATTTTTCCTGCATTTTGTGATTAATTTTGAGCTAAATGACCGTCAAAATGAAAAGCACTACAAATGAACTATGAAAAGTTTGAAACTTGGCATGGTATCATAATTTCAACCAGATACAAACTTCTAGAGAGTTGAGAGGGTTACGGCAAAAACTGGATGCACTTCGTGTACAAACTAGACAATCCGTTTCAAAGTATGAGGGTTTCGAAAGAAAACGCATCTATTACAAAGGGATATCATTTTTAATAACTTATTTTAACTCCATACTTTTAGTGTGTTCTATATGCACCATTCAAAGGCACATCATCAATTTTCAACCCTTTCTGACTTCATTTGATATTTTTCGTGTATTTAATGATTTATTTTGAGCTAAATGACCCTGAAATTGAAAAGCACTACAAATAACTGTGAAAAGGTTGAAACTTGGCATGACATCATAATTTCACCCACATAGCAACTTCTAAAGAGTTGAGAGGGTTATGGCAAAAACTGGATGCACTTCGTGTACAAACTGGACAATCTCTTTCGAAGTATGAGGGTTTCGGACGAGAACGCATCTATTACTAAGGGATTTAATTTTCAATTACTTATTTTAACTCCGTACTTTTTGTGTGTTCAATATACACCATTCAAAGGCACGTCATCAATTTTCAACCCTTTCTGACTTCATTTGATATTTTTCATTTATTTAATGATTTATTTTCAACTAAATAACCCTGAAATTGAAAAGCAATACAAATGAACTCTGAAATGGTTGTAACTTGGCATGACATCATAATTTCGCCCACATAGAAACTTCAAAAGAGCTGAGAGGGCTTTAGCAAAAACTGGATGCACTTCGTGTACAAACTGGACAATCTCTTTCTAAGTACGAGGGTTTCTGACAAAAACGCATCTATTACAAAGGGATTTCATTCTTAATAACTTATTTTAACTCTATACTTTTTGTGTGTTCAATATGCACCATTCAAATGCATATCAGCAATTTTCAACGCTTTCTGACTTCACATGATATTTTTCATGCAATTTGTGATTTATTTTGCGCTAAATGACACTGAAATTGAAAAGCACTACAAATGAACTATGAAAAGGTTGAAACTTGGCATGATATCATAATTTCAACCACATACAAACTTCTAAAGAGTTGAGAGGGTTACGGCAAAAACTGGATGCACTTCGTGTACAAACGAGACAATCCCTTTCGAAGTATGAGGGTTTCGAAACAAAACGCATCTATTACAAAGGGATATCATTTTTAATAACTTATTTTAACTCCATACTTTTAGTGTGTTCAATGTGCACCATTCAAAGGCACATCATCAATTTTCAACCCTTTCTGACTTCATTTGATATTTTTCGTGTATTTAATGATTTATTTTGAGCTAAATGACCCTGAAATTGAAAAGCACTACAAATAACTGTGAGAAGGTTGAAACTTGGCATGACATCATAATTTCACCCACATAGCAACTTCTAAAGAGTTGAGAGGGTTATGGCAAACACTGGATGCACTTCGTGTACAAACTGGACAATCTCTTTCGAAGTATGCGGGTTTCGGACGAGAACGCATCTATTACTAAGGGATTTCAGTTTCAATTACTTATTTTAACTCCGTACTTTTTGTGTGTTCAATATACACCATTCAAAGGCACGTCATCAATTTTCAACTCTTTCTGACTTCGTTTGATATTTTTCATTTATTTAATGATTTATTTTGAGCTAAATGAACCTAAAATTGAAAAGCAGTACAAATGAATTCTGAAATGGTTGTAACTTGGCATGAAATCATAATTTCGCCCACATAGAAACTTCTAAAGAGCTGAGAGGGTTTGAGCAAAAACTGGATGCACTTCGTGTACAAGCTGGACAATCTCTTTCGAAGTATGAGGGTTTTTGATAAAAACGCATCTATTACAAAGGGATTTCATTCTTAATAACTTATTTTAACTCCATACTTTTTGTGTGTTCAATATGCACCATTCAAATGCATATCATCAATTTTCAACGCTTTCTGACTTCACATGATATTTTTCATGCATTTTGTGATTTATTTTGACCTAAATGACCCTGAAATTGAAAAGCACTACAAATGACCTACGAAAAGGTTGAAACTTGGCATGATATCATAATTTCAACCACATACAAACTTCTAAAGAGTTGAGAGGGTTACGGCAAAAACTGGATGCACTTCGTGTACAAACTAGACAATCCCTTTCGAAGTATGAGGGTTTCGAAAGAAAACGCATCTATTACAAAGGGATATCATTTTTAATAACTTATTTTAACTCCATACTTTTAGTGTGTTCAATATGCACCATTGAAAGGCACATCATCAATTTTCAACCCTTTCTGACTTCATTTGATATTTTTCGTGTATTTAATGATTTATTTTGAGCTAAATGACCCTAAAATTGAAAAGCACTACAAATAGCCGTGAAAAGGTTGAAACTTGGCATGACATCATAATTTCACCCACATAGCAACTTCTAAAGAGTTGAGAGGGTTACGGAAAAAACTGGACAATCTCTTTCGAAGTATGAGGGTTTCGGACGAGAACGCATCTATTACTAAGGGATTTCATTTTCAATTACTTAATTTAACTCCGTACTTTTTGTGTGTTCAATATACACCATTCAAAGGCACGTCATCAATTTTCAACCCTTTCTGACTTCATTTGATATTTTTCATTTATATAATGATTTATTTTGAGCTAAATGACCCTGAAATTGAAAAGCAGTACAAATGAACTCTGAAATGGTTGTAACTTGGCATGACATCATAATTTCGCCCACATAGAAACTTCTAAAGAGCTGAGAGGGTTTCAACAAAAACTGGATGCACTTCGTGTACAAACTGGACAATCTCTTTCGAAGTATGAGGGTTTCTGACAAAAACGCATCTATTACAAAGGGATTTCATTCTTAATAACTTATTTTAACTCCATACTTTTTGTGTGTTCAATATGCACCATTCAAATGCATATCATCAATTTTCAACGCTTTCTGACTTCACATGATACTTTTCATGCATTTTGTGATTTTTTTTGAGCTAAATGACCCTGAAATTGAAAAGCACTACAAATGAACTATGAAAAGGTTGAAACTTGGCATGATATCATAATTTCAACCACATACAAACTTCTAAAGAGTTGAGAGGGTTACGACACAAACTGGATGCACTTCGTGGACAAACTAGACAATCCCTTTCGAAGTATGAGGGTTTCGAAAGAAAACGCATCTATTACAAAGGGATATCATTTTTAATAACTTATTTAAACTCCATACTTTTAGTGTGTTCAATATGCACCATTCAAAGGCACATCATCAATTTTCAACCCTTTCTGACTTCATTTGATATTTTTCGTGTATTTAATGATTTATTTTGAGCTAAATGAGCCTGAAATTCAAAAGCACTACAAATAACTGTGAAAAGGTTGAAACTTAGCATGACATCATAATTTCACCCACATAGCAACTTCTAAAGAGTTGAGAGGGTTACGGCAAAAACTGGATCCACTTCGTGTACAAACTGGACAATCTATTTCGAAGTATGAGGGTTTCGGACGAGAACGCATCTATTACTAAGGGATTTCATTTTCAATTACTTATTTTAACTCCGTACTTTTTGTGTGTTCAATATACACCATTCAAAGGCACGTCATCAATTTTCAACCCTTTCTGACGTCATTTGATATTTTCCATTTATTTAATGATTTATTTTGAGCTAAATGATCCTGAAATTGAAAAGCAGTACAAATGAACTCTGAAATGGTTGTAACATGGCATGACATCATAATTTCTCCCACATAGAAACTTCTAAAGAGCTGAGAGGGTTTCAGCAAAAACTGGATGCACTTCGTGTACAAACTCGACAATCTCTTTCGAAGTATGAGGGTTTCTGACAAAAACGCATCTATTACAAAGGGATTTCATTCTTATTAACTTATTTTAACTCCATACTTTTTGTGTGTTCAACATGCACCATTCAAATGCATATCATCAATTTTCAACGCTTTCTGACTTCACATGATATTTTTCATGCATTTTGTGATTTATTTTGAGCTAAATGACCGTGAAATTGAAAAGCACTACAAATGAACTATGAAAAGGTTGAAACTTGGCATGATATCATAATTTCAACCACATACAAACTTCTAAAGAGTTGAGAGGGTTACGACAAAAACTGGATGCACTTCGTGTACAAACTAGACAATCCCTTTCGAAGTATGAGGGTTTCGAAAGAAAACGCATCTATTACAAAGGAATATCATTTTTAATAACTTATTTTAACTCCATACTTTTAGTGTGTTCAATATGCACCATTCAAAGGCACATCATCAATTTTGAACCCTTTCTGACTTCATTTGATATTTTTCGTGTATTTAATGATTTATTTTGAGCTAAATGATCCTGATATTGAAAAGCACTACAAATAACTGTGAAAAGGTTGAAACTTGGCATGACATCATAATTTCACCCACATAGCAACTTCAATAGAGTTGAGAGGGTTACGGCAAAAACTGGATGCACTTCGTGTACAAACTAGACAATCTCTTTCGAAGTATGAGGGTTTCGGACGAGAACGCATCTATTACTAAGGGATTTCATTTTCAATTACTTATTTTAACTCCGTACTTTTTGTGTGTTCAATATACACCATTCAAAGGCACGTCATCAATTTTCAACCCTTTCTGACTTCATTTGATATTTTTCATTTATTTAATGATTTATTTTGAGCTAAATAACCATGAAATTGAAAAGCAATACAAATGAACTCTGAAATGGTTGTAACATGGCATGACATCATAATTTCGCCCACATAGAAACTTCTAAAGAGCTAAGAGGGTTTCAGCAAAAACTTGATGCACTTCGTGTGCAAACTGGACAATCTCTTTCGAAGTATGAGGGTTTTTGACAAAAACGCATCTATTACAAAGGGATTTCATTCTTAATAACTTATTTTAACTCCATACTTTTTGTGTGTTCAATATGCACCATTCAAATGCATATCATCAATTTTCAACGCTTTCTGACTTCACATGATATTTTTCATGCGTTTTGTCATTTATTTTGAGCTAAATGACCCTGAAATTGAAAAGCACTACAAATGAACTATGAAAAGGTTCAAACTTGGCATGATATCATAATTTCATTTCGTGTGCAAAAATTGAGTTGAGAGGGTTACGACAAAAATTGGATGCACTTCGTGTGCAAACTGGACAATCTCTTTCGAAGTATGAGGGTTTCGGACGAAAACACATGTATTACAAAGGAATTTCATTTTTAAGTACTTATCTTAACTCCATACTTTTTGTCTGTTCAATATGCACCATTCAAAGGCACATCATCCATTTTCAACCCTTTCTGACTTCAGTTGATATTTTTCTTGCATTTAATGATTTGTTTTGAGCTAAATGACCCTGCAATTGAAAAGCACTAGAAATAATTGTGAAAAGGTTGAAACTTGGCATGACACATAATTTCATCCACATAGCAACTTCTAAAGAGTTAAGAGGGTGACGGCAAAAACTGGATGCACTTTGTGTACAAACTGGACAATCTCTTTCGAAGTATGAGGGTTTCGGACGAAAACGTATCTATTAGAAAGGGATTTCATTTTTAATAATTTATTTTAACTCCATACTTTTTGTGTGTTCAATATTAACCATTCAAAAGCGCATCATCAATTTTCAACCCTTTCTTGCTTAATTTGATCTTTTTCGTGCATTTAATGATTTATTTTGAGCTAAATGACACTAATATTGAAAAGCACTACAAATGAGCTCTGAAAAGGTTATAACTTGGCATGACATCATAATTTCACCCACATAGCAACTTCTAAAAGTTGAGAGGGTTACAGCAAAAATTAGATGCACTTCGTGTACAAACCGGACAATCTCTTTGGAAGCATGAGGGTTTCGGACGAAAACTCATCTATGACAAAGTGATTTCATTTTTAATAAATTATTTTAACTCCATAATTTTTGTGTGTTCAATATGCCCCATTCAAATGCACATCATCAATTTTCTACCCTCTCTGACTTTATTTGTTATTTTTCATGCATTTAATGATTTATTTAGAGCTAAATGACCCTGAAATTGAACGGCACTACAAATGAACTATGAAAAGGTTGAAACCTGGCATGACATCATAATTTCAACCACATACAAACTTCTAAAGTGTTGAGAGGGTTACGGCAAAAACTGGATGCACTTCGTGTACAAACTGGACAATCTCTTTCTAAGTATGAGGGTTTCGGACGAGAACAGATCTATTACTAAGGGATTTCATTTTTAATAACTTATTTTAACTCCGTACTTTTTGTGTGTTCAATATACACCATTCAAATGCACATCATCAATTTTCAACCCTTTCTGACTTCATTTGATATTTTTCTTGCATTTAATGATTTATTTTGAGCTAAATGACCCTGAAATTCAAAAGCACTACAAATAATTGTGAAAAGGTTGAAACTTGGCATGACGCATAATTTCACCCACATAGCAACTTCTAAAGAGTTGAGAGGGTTACGGCAAAAACTTGATGCACTTCGTGGACAAATTGGACAATCTCTTTCGAAGTATGAGGGTTTCGGATGAAAACGCATCTATACAAAGGGATTTCATTTTTAATAAATTACTTTAACTCCATAATTTTTGTGTGTTGAATATGCACCATTCATAGGCACATCATCAATTTTCAACCCTTTCTGACTTCATTCAATCTTTTTCGTGCATTTAATGATTTATTTTGAGCTAAATGACCCTGAGATTGAAAAGCACTACAAATAACTGTGAAAAGGTTGAAACTTGGCATGACGCATAATTTCACCCACATAGCAACTTCTAAAGAGTTGAGAGGGTGACGGCAAAAACCGGATGCACTTCGTGTACAAACTACACAATCTCTTTCGAAGTATGAGGGTTTCGGACAAAAACGTATCTATTACAAAGGGATTTCATTTTTAATAACTTATTTCAACTCCATATGTTTTGTGTGTTCAATATGCACCATTCAAAGGCACATCATCAATTTTCAACCCGTTCTGACTTAATTTGATCTTTTTCGTGCATTTAATGATTTATTTTGAGCTAAATGACCCTGAAATTGAAAAGCAGTACAAATGAACTCTGAAAAGGTTATAACTTGGCATGACATCATAATTTCACCCACATAGCAACTTCTAAAAAGTTGAGAAAATTACGATAAAAACTAAATGCACTTTGTGTTCAAACTGTACAATCTTTTTGCAAGTATGAGGGTTTCGGACGAAAACACATCTATTACAAAGGGATTTCATTTTTAATAAATTATTTTAACTCCATAATTTTTGGGTGTTCAATATCCATCATTCAGATGCACATCATCAATTTTCAACCCTTTCTGACTTTATTTGATATTTTTCATGCATTTAATGATTTATTTAGACCTAAATGACCCTGAAATTGAAAGGCACTACAAATTAACTATGAAAAGGTTGAAATTGGGCATGACATCATAATTTCAACCACATACAAACTTCTAAAGATTTGAGAGGGTTAAGACAAAAACTGGATGCACTTCGTGTACAAACTGGACAATCTCTTTCGAAGTATGAGGGTTTCGATCGAAAACGCATCTATTACAAAGGGATTTCATTTTTAATAACTTATTCTAACTCCATACTTTTTGTGTGTTCAATATGCACCATTCAAAGGCACATCATCAATTTTCAACCCTTTTTGACTTCATTTGATATTTTTCATGCATTTAACGATTTATTTTGAGTTAAATGACCCTGAAATTGAAAAGCACTACAAATAACTTTGAAAAGGTTGAAACTTGGCATGACATCATAATTTCACCCACATAGAAACTTCTAAAGTGTTGAGAGGATTACGGAAAAAACTGTATGCACTTCGTGTACAAACAGGAGAATCTCTTTCGAAGTATGAGGGCTTCGGACGAAAACGCATCTATTAGAAAGGGATTTCATTTCAAATAACTTATTTTAACTCCATACTTTTTGTGTGTTCAATATTCACCATTCAAAGGCAAATCAGCAATTTTCAACCCTTTCTGACTTAATTTGATATTTTTCATGAAGTTAATGATTTATTTTGAGCTAAATGACCCTGAAATTGAAAAGCACTAGAAATAATTGTGAAAAGGTTGAAACTAGGCATGACATCATTATTTCACCCACATAGCAACTTCTAAAGATTTGAGAGGGTTACGGCAAAAACAAGATGCAGTTCGTGTACAAACTAGAGAATCTCTTTCGAAATTTGTGGGTTTCAAACGAGAACGCATCTATTACAAAGGGATTTCATTTTTAATAACTTATTTTGACTCCATACTTTTTGTGTGTTCAATATGCACCATTCAAATTTACATCATCAATTTTCAACCCTTTCTGGCTTCATTTGATCTTTTTCGTGCATTTAATGATTTATTTTGAGCTAAATGACACTGAAATTGAAAAGCACTACAAATGAGCTTTGAAAAGGTTATAACTTGGCATGACATCATAATTTCACCCACATAGCAACTTCTAAAAAGTTGAGAGGGTTACAGCAAAAATTAGATGCACTTCGTGTACAAACTACACAATCTCTTTGGAAGCATGAGGGTTTCGGACGAAAACTCATCTATGACAAAGGGATTTCATTTTTAATAAATTATTTTAACTCCATAATTTTTGTGTGTTCAATATGCACCATTCAAAGGCACATCATCAATTTACAACCCGTTCTGACTTAATTTGATCTTTTTCGTGCATTTAATGATTTATTTTGAGCTAAATGACCCTGAAATTGAAAAGCAGTACAAATGAACTCTGAAAAGGTTATAACTTGGCATGACATCATAATTTCACCCACATAGCAACTTCTAAAAAGTTGAGAGGATTACGATAAAAACTAAATGCACTTTGTGTTCAAACTGTACAATCTTTTTGCAAGTATGAGGGTTTCGGACGAAAACACATCTATTACAAAGGGATTTCATTTTTAATAAATTATTTTAACTCCATAATTTTTGGTGTTCAATATCCATCATTCAGATGCACATCATCAATTTTCAACCCTTTCTGACTTTATTTGATATTTTTCATGCATTTAATGATTTATTTAGAGCTAAATGACCCTGAAATTGAAAGGCACTACAAATTAACTATGAAAAGGTTGAAACTGGGCATGACATCATAATTTCAACCACATACAAACTTCTAAAGATTTGAGAGGGTTAAGACAAAAACTGGATGCACTTCGTGTACAAACTGGACAATCTCTTTCGAAGTATGAGGGTTTCGATCGAAAACGCATCTATTACAAAGGGATTTCATTTTTAATAACTTATTCTAACTCCATACTTTTTGTGTGTTCAATATGCACCATTCAAAGGCACATCATCAATTTTCAACCCTTTTTGACTTCATTTGATATTTTTCATGCATTTAACGATTTATTTTGAGTTAAATGACCCTGAAATTGAAAAGCACTACAAATAACTTTGAAAAGGTTGAAACTTGGCATGACATCATAATTTCACCCACATAGAAACTTCTAAAGTGTTGAGAGGATTACGGAAAAAACTGTATGCACTTCGTGTACAAACAGGAGAATCTCTTTCGAAGTATGAGGGCTTCGGACGAAAACGCATCTATTAGAAAGGGATTTCATTTCAAATAACTTATTTTAACTCCATACTTTTTGTGTGTTCAATATTCACCATTCAAAGGCAAATCAGCAATTTTCAACCCTTTCTGACTTAATTTGATATTTTTCATGAAGTTAATGATTTATTTTGAGCTAAATGACCCTGAAATTGAAAAGCACTAGAAATAATTGTGAAAAGGTTGAAACTAGGCATGACATCATTATTTCACCCACATAGCAACTTCTAAAGAGTTGAGAGGGTTACGGCAAAAACAAGATGCAGTTCGTGTACAAACTAGAGAATCTCTTTCGAAATTTTTGGGTTTCAAACGAGAACGCATCTATTACAAAGGGATTTCATTTTTAATAACTTATTTTGACTCCATACTTTTTGTGTGTTCAATATGCACCATTCAAATTTACATCATCAATTTTCAACCCTTGCTGGCTTAATTTGATCTTTTTCGTGCATTTAATGATTTATTTTGAGCTAAATGACACTGAAATTGAAAAGCACTACAAATGAGCTCTGAAAAGGTTATAACTTGGCATGACATCATAATTTCACCCACATAGCAACTTCTAAAAAGTTGAGAGGGTTACAGCAAAAATTAGATGCACTTCGTGTAGAAACCGGACAATCTCTTTGGAAGCATGAGGGTTTCGGACGAAAACTCATCTATGACAAAGGGATTTCATTTTTAATAAATTATTTTAACTCCATAATTTTTGTGTGTTCAATATGCACCATTCAAAGGCACATCATCAATTTTCAACCCGTTCTGACTTAATTTGATCTTTTTCGTGCATTTAATGATTTATTTTGAGCTAAATGACCCTGAAATTGAAAAGCAGTACAAATGAGCTCTAAAAAGGTTATAACTTGGCATGACATCATAATTTCACCCACATAGCAACTTCTAAAAAGTTGAGAGGATTACGATAAAAACTAAATGCACTTTGTGTTCAAACTGTACAATCTCTTTGCAAGTATGAGGGTTTCGGACGAAAACACATCTATTACAAAGGGATTTCATTTTTAATAAATTATTTTAACTCCATAATTTTTGGGTGTTCAATATCCATCATTCAGATGCACATCAGCAATTTTCAACCCTTTCTGACTTTATTTGATATTTTTCATGCATTTAATGATTTATTTAGAGCTAAATGACCTTGAAATTGAAAGGCACTACAAATTAACTATGAAAAGGTTGAAACTGGGCATGACATCATAATTTCAACCACATACAAACTTCTAAAGATTTGAGAGGGTTAAGACAAAAACTGGATGCACTTCGTCTACAAACTAGACAATCTCTTTCGAAGTATGAGGGTTTCGATCGAAAACGCATCTATTACAAAGGGATTTCATTTTTAATAACTTATTCTAACTCGATACTTTTTGTGTGTTCAATATGCACCATTCAAAGGTACATCATCAATTTTCAACCCTTTTTTACTTCATTTGATATTTTTCATGCATTTAACGATTTATTTTGAGTTAAATGACCCTGAAATTGAAAGGCACTACAAATAACTTTGAAAAGGTTAAAACTTGGCATGACATCATAATTTCACCCACATAGAAACTTCTAAAGAGTTGAGAGGATTACGGAAAAAACTTGATGCACTTCGTGTACAAACAGGAGAATCTCTTTCGAAGTATGAGGGTTTCGGACGAAAACGCATCTATTAGAAAGGGATTTCATTTCAAATAACTTATTTTAACTCCATACTTTTTGTGCGTTCAATATTCACCATTCAAAGGCAAATCAGCAATTTTCAACCCTTTCTCTCTTAATTTGATATTTTTCATGAAGTTAATGATTTATTTTGAGCTAAATGACCCTGAAATTGAAAAGCACTAGAAATAATTGTGAAAAGGTTGAAACTAGGCATGACATCATTATTTCACCCACATAGCAACTTCTAAAGAGTTGAGAGGGTTACGGCAAAAACAAGATGCAGTTTGTGTACAAACTAGAGAATCTCTTTCGAAATTTGTGGGTTTCAAACGAGAACGCATCTATTACAAAGGGATTTCATTTTTAATAACTTATTTTGACTCCATACTTTTTGTGTGTTCAATATGCACCATTCAAATTTACATCATCAATTTTCAACCCTTTCTGGCTTAATTTGATCTTTTTCGTGCATTTAATGATTTATTTTGAGCTAAATGACACTGAAATTGAAAAGCACTACAAATGAGCTCTGAAAAGGTTATAACTTGGCATGACATCATAATTTCACCCACATAGCAACTTCTAAAAAGTTGAGAGGGTTACAGCAAAAATTAGATGCACTTCGTGTACAAACCGGACAATCTCTTTGGAAGCATGAGGGTTTCGGACGAAAACTCATCTATGACAAAGGGATTTCATTTTTAATAAATTATTTTAACTCCATAATTTTTGTGTGTTCAATATGCACCATTCAAAGGCACATCATCAATTTTCAACCCGTTCTGACTTAATTTGATCTTTTTCATGCATTTAATGATTTATTTTGAGCTAAATGACCCTGAAATTGAAAAGCAGTACAAATGAACTCTAAAAAGGTTATAACTTGGCATGACATTATAATTTCACCCACATAGCAACTTCTAAAAAGTTGAGAGGATTATGATAAAAACTAAATGCACTTTGTGTTCAAACT
Organism: Hordeum marinum; assembly: GCA_022496015.1. Taxonomy (NCBI): domain Eukaryota; kingdom Viridiplantae; phylum Streptophyta; class Magnoliopsida; order Poales; family Poaceae; genus Hordeum; species Hordeum marinum. The sequence continues at coordinate 20,576,314 of CM039674.1, read as the reverse complement.
GTACAATCTCTTCGCAATTATGAGGGTTTCGGACGAAAACACATCTATTACAAAGGGATTTCATTTTTAATAAATTATTTTAACTCCATAATTTTTAGGTGTTCAATATCCATCATTCAGATGCACATCATCAATTTTCAACCCTTTCTGACATTATTTGATATTTTTCATGCATTTAATGATTTATTTAGAGCTAAATGACCTTGAAATTGAAAGGCACTACAAATTAACTATGAAAAGGTTAAAACTGGGCATGACATCATAATTTGAACCACATACAAACTTCTAAAGATTTGAGAGGGTTAAGACAAAAACTGGATGCACTTCGTGTACAAACTGGACAATCTCTTTCAAAGTATGAGGGTTTCGATCGAAAACGCATCTATTACAAAGGGATTTCATTTTTAATAACTTATTCTAACTCCATACTTTTTGTGTGTTCAATATGCACCATTCAAAGGCACATCATCAATTTTCAACCCTTTCTGACTTCATTCAATCTTTTTCGTGCATTTAATGATTTATTTTGAGCTAAATGACCCTGAGATTGAAAAGCACTACAAATAACTGTGAAAAGGTTGAAACTTGGCATGACCCATAATTTCACCCACATAGCAACTTCTAAAGAGTTGAGAGGGTGACGGCTAAAACCGGATGCACTTCGTGTACAAACTGGACAATCTCTTTCGAAGTATGAGGGTTTCGGACAAAAACGTATCTATTACAAAGGGATTTCATTTTTAATAACTTATTTGAACTCCATATGTTTTGTGTGTTCAATATGCACCATTCAAAGGCACATCATCAATTTTCAACCCGTTCTGACTTAATTTGATCTGTTTCGTGCATTTAATGATTTATTTTGAGCTAAATGACCCTGAAATTGAAAAGCAGTACAAATGAACTCTGAAAAGGTTATAACTTGGCACGACATCATAATTTCACCCACATAGCAACTTCTAAAAAGTTGAGAGGGTTACGATAAAAACTAAATGCACTTTGTGTTCAAACTGTACAATCTCTTTGCAAGTATGAGGGTTTCGGACGAAAACACATCTATTACAAAGGGATTTCATTTTTAATAAATTATTTTAACTCCATAATTTTTGGGTGTTCAATATGCATCATTCAGATGCACATCATCAATTTTCAACCCTTTCTGACTTTATTTGATATTTTTCATGCATTTAATGATTTATTTAGAGCTAAATGACCTTGATATTGAAAGGCACTACAAATTAACTATGAAAAGGTTGAAACTGGGCATGACATCATAATTTCAACCACATACAAACTTCTAAAGATTTGAGAGGGTTACGACAAAAACTGGATGCACTTCGTGTACAAACTGGACAATCTCTTTCGAAGTATGAGGGTTTTGATCGAAAACGCATCTATTACAAAAGGATTTCATTTTAATAACTTATTTTAACTCCATACTTTTTGTGTGTTCAATATGCACCATTCAAAGGCACATCATCAATTTTCAACCCTTTTTGACTACATTTGATATTTTTCATGCATTTAACGATTTATTTTGAGTTAAAAGACCCTAAAATTGAACAGCACTACAAATAACTTTGAAAATGTTGAAACTTGGCATGACATCATAATTTCACCCACATAGAAACTTCTAAAGAGTTGAGAGGATTACGGAAAAAACTGGATGCACTTCGTGTACAAACAGGAGAATCTCTTTCGAAGTATGAGGGTTTCGGACGAAAACGCATCTATTAGAAAGGGATTTCATTTCAAATAACTAATTTTAACTCCATACTTTTTGTGTGTTCAATATTCACCATTCAAAGGCAAATCAGCAATTTTCAACCCTTTCTGACTTAATTTGATATTTTTCATGAAGTTAATGATTTATTTTGAGCTAAATGACCCTGAAATTGAAAAGCACTAGAAATAATTGTGAAAAGGTTGAAACTAGGCATGACATCATTATTTCACCCACATAGCAACTTCTAAAGAGTTGAGAGGGTTACGGCAAAAACAAGATGCAGTTCGTGTACAAACTAGAGAATCTCTTTCGAAATTTGTGGGTTTCAAACGAGAACGCATCTATTACAAAAGGATTTCATTTTTAATAACTTATTTTGACTCCATACTTTTTGTGTGTTCAATATGCACCATTCAACTTTACATCATCAATTTTCAACCCTTTCTGGCTTAATTTGATATTTTTCGTGCATTTAATGATTTATTTTGAGCTAAATGACACCGAAATTGAAAAGCACTACAAATGAGCTCTGAAAAGGTTATAACTTGGCATGACATCATAATTTCACCCACATAGCAACTTCTAAAAAGTTGAGAGGGTTACAGCAAAAATTAGATACACTTCGTGTACAAACCGGACAATCTCTTTGGAAGCATGAGGGTTTCGGACGAAAACTCATCTATGACAAAGGGATTTCATTTTTAATAAATTATTTTAACTCCATAATTTTTGTGTGTTCAATATGCACCATTCAAATCCACATCATCAATTTTCAACCCTCTCTGACTTTATTTGTTATTTTTGATGCATTTAATGATTTATTTAGAGCTAAATGACCCTGAAATTGAAAGGCACTACAAATGAACTATGAAAAGGTTGAAACCTGGCATGACATCATAATTTCAACCACATACAAACTTCTAAAGTGTTGAGAGGGTTACGGCAAAAACTGGATGCACTTCGTGTACAAACTGGACAATCTCTTTCTAAGTATGAGGGTTTCGGACGAGAACGGATCTATTACTAAGGGATTTCATTTTTAATAACTTATTTTAACTCCGTACTTTTTGTGTGTTCAATATACACCATTCAAATGGACATCATCAATTTTCAACCCTTTCTGACTTCGTTTGATATTTTTCTTGCATTTAATGATTTATTTTGAGCTAAATGACCCTGGAATTGAAAAGCACTACAAATAATTGTGAAAAGGTTGAAACTTGGCATGACGCATAATTTCACCCACATAGCAACTTCTAAGGAGTTGAGAGGGTTACGGCAAAAACTTGATGCACTTCGTGGACAAATTGGACAATCTCTTTCGAAGTATGAGGGTTTCGGACGAAAACGCATCTATACAAAGGGATTTTATTTTTAATAAATTACTTTAACTCCATAATTTTCCTGTGTTGAATATGCACCATTCATAGGCACATCATCAATTTTCAACCCTTTCTGACTTCATTCAATCTTTTTCGTGCATTTCATGATTTATTTTGAGCTAAATGACCCTGAGATTGAAAAGCACTACAAATAACTGTGAAAAGGTTGAAACTTGGCATGACCCATAATTTCACCCACATAGCAACTTCTAAAGAGTTGAGAGGGTGACGGCAAAAACCGGATGCACTTCGTGTACAAACTGGACAATCTCTTTCGAAGTATGAGGGTTTCGGACAAAAACGCATCTATTACAAAGGGATTTCATTTTTAATAACTTATATGAACTCCATATGTTTTGTGTGTTCAATATGCACCATTCAAAGGCACATCATCAATTTTCAACCCGTTCGGACTTAATTTGATCTTTTTCGTGCATTTAATGATTTATTTTGAGCTAAATGACCCTGAAATTGAAAAGCAGTACAAATGAACTCTGAAAAGGTTATAACTTGGCACGACATCATAATTTCACCCACATAGCAACTTCTAAAAAGTTGAGAGGTTTACGATAAAAACTAAATGCACTTTGTGTTCAAACTGTACAATCTCTTTGCAAGTATGAGGGTTTCGGACGAAAACTCATCTATTACAAAGAGATTTCATTTTTAATAAATTATTTTAACTCCATAATTTTTGGGTGTTCAATATGCATCATTCAGATGCACATCATCAATTTTCAACCCTTTCTGACTTTATTTGACATTTTTCATGCATTTAATGATTTATTTAGAGCTAAATGACCTTGAAATTGAAAGGCACTACAAATTAACTATGAAAAGGTTGAAACTTGACATGACATCATAATTTCAACCACATACAAACTTCTAAAGATTTGAGAGGGTTACGACAAAAACTGGATGCACTTCGTGTACAAACTGGACAATCTCTTTCGAAGTATGAGGGTTTTGATCGAAAACGCATCTATTACAAAAGGATTTCATTTTTAATAAATTATTTTAACTCCATACTTTTTGTGTGTTCAATATGCACCATTCAAAGGCACATCATCAATTTTCAACCCTTTTTGATTTCATTTGATATTTTTCATGCATTTAACGATTTATTTTGAGTTAAAAGACCCTAAAATTGAAAAGCTCTACAAATAACTTTGAAAATATTGAAAGTTGGCATGACATCATAATTTCACCCACATAGAAACTTCTAAAGAGTTGAGAGGATTACGGAAAAAACTGGATGCACTTCGTGTACAAACAGGAGAATCTCTTTCGAAGTATGAGGGTTTCGGACGAAAACGCATCTATTAGAAAGGGATTTCATTTCAAATAACTAATTTTAACTCCATACTTTTTGTGTGTTCAATATTCACCATTCAAAGGCAAATCAGCAATTTTCAACCCTTTCTGACTTAATTCGATATTTTTCATGAAGTTAATGATTTATTTTGAGCTAAATGACCCTGAAATTGAAAAGCACTAGAAATAATTGTGAAAAGGTTGAAACTAGGCATGACATCATTATTTCACCCACATAGCAACTTCTAAAGAGTTGAGAGGGTTACGGCAAAAACTGGATGCACTTCGTGTACAAACTGGACAATCTCTTTCGAAGTATGAGGGTTTTGATCGAAAACGCATCTATTACAAAAGGATTTCATTTTTAATAAATTATTTTAACTCCATACTTTTTGTGTGTTCAATATGCACCATTCAAAGGCACATCATCAATTTTCAACCCTTTTTGATTTCATTTGATATTTTTCATGCATTTAACGATTTATTTTGAGTTAAAAGACCCTAAAATTGAAAAGCTCTACAAATAACTTTGAAAATATTGAAAGTTGGCATGACATCATAATTTCACCCACATAGAAACTTCTAAAGAGTTGAGAGGATTACGGAAAAAACTGGATGCACTTCGTGTACAAACAGGAGAATCTCTTTCGAAGTATGAGGGTTTCGGACGAAAACGCATCTATTAGAAAGGGATTTCATTTCAAATAACTAATTTTAACTCCATACTTTTTGTGTGTTCAATATTCACCATTCAAAGGCAAATCAGCAATTTTCAACCCTTTCTGACTTAATTCGATATTTTTCATGAAGTTAATGATTTATTTTGAGCTAAATGACCCTGAAATTGAAAAGCACTAGAAATAATTGTGAAAAGGTTGAAACTAGGCATGACATCATTATTTCACCCACATAGCAACTTCTAAAGAGTTGAGAGGGTTACGGCAAAAACAAGATGCAGTTCGTGTACAAACTAGAGAATCTCTTTCGAAATTTGTGGGTTTCAAACGAGAACGCATCTATTACAAAAGGATTTCATTTTTAATAACTTATTTTGACTCCATACTTTTTGTGTGTTCAATATGCACCATTCAAATTTACATCATCAATTTTCAACCCTTTCTGGCTTAATTTGATATTTTTCGTGCATTTAATGATTTATTTTGAGCTAAATGACACTGAAATTGAAAAGCACTACAAATGAGCTCTGAAAAGGTTATAACTTGGCATGACATCATAATTTCACCCACATAGCAAGTTCTAAAAAGTTGAGAGGGTTACAGCAAAAATTAGATGCACTTCGTGTACAAACCGGACAATCTCTTTGGAAGCATGAGGGTTTTGGACGAAAACTCATCTATGACAAAGGGATTTCATTTTTAATAAATTATTTTAACTCCATAATTTTTGTGTGTTCAATATGCACCATTCAAATGCACATCATCAATTTTCAACCCTCTCTGACTTTATTTGTTATTTTTCATGCATTTAATGATTTATTTAGAGCTAAATGACCCTGAAATTGAAAGGCACTACAAATGAACTATGAAAAGGTTGAAACCTGGCATGACATCATAATTTCAACCACATACAAACTTCTAAAGTGTTGAGAGGGTTACGGCAAAAACTGGATGCACTTCGTGTACAAACTGGACAATCTCTTCCTAAGTATGAGGGTTTCGGACGAGAACGGATCTATTACTAAGGGATTTCATTTTTAATAACTTATTTTAACTCCGTACTTTTTGTGTGTTCAATATACACCATTCAAATGCACATCATCAATTTTCAACCCTTTCTGACTTCATTTGATATTTTTCTTGCATTTAATGATTTATTTTGCGCTAAATGACCCTGAAAAAAGCACTACAAATAATTGTGAAAAGGTTGAAACATGGCATGACGCATAATTTCACCCACATAGCAACTTCTAAAGAGTTGAGAGGGTTACGGCAAAAACTTGATGCACTTCGTGGACAAATTGGACAATCTCTTTCGAAGTATGAGGGTTTCGGATGAAAACGCATCTATACAAAGGGATTTCAGTTTTAATAAATTACTTTAACTCCATAATTTTTGTGTGTTGAATATGCACCATTCATAGGCACATCATCAATTTTCAACCCTTTCTGACTTCATTCAATCTTTTTCGTGCATTTAATGATTTATTTTGAGCTAAATGACCCTAAGATTGAAAAGCACTACAAATAACTGTGAAAAGGTTGAAACTTGGCATGACGCATAATTTCACCCACATAGCAACTTCTAAAGAGTTGAGAGGGTGACGGCAAAAACCGGATGCATTTCGTGTACAAACTGTACAATCTCTTTCGAAGTATGAGGGTTTCGGACAAAAACGTATCTATTACAAAGGGATTTCATTTTTAATAACTTATTTCAACTCCATATGTTTTGTGTGTTCAATATGCTCCATTCAAAGGCACATCATCAATTTTCAACCCTTTCTGACTTAATTTGATCTTTTTCGTGCATTTAATGATTTATTTAGAGCTAAATGACATTGAAATTGAAAGGCACTACAAATTAACTATGAAAAGGTTGAAACTGGGCATGACATCATAATTTCAACCACATACAAACTTCTAAAGATTTGAGAGGGTTAAGACAAAAACTGGATGCACTTCGTGTACAAACTGGACAATCTCTTTCGAAGTATGAGGGTTTCGATCGAAAACGCATCTATTACAAAGGGATTTCATTTTTAATAACTTATTCTAACTCCATACTTTTTGTGTGTTCAATATGCACCATTCAAAGGCACATCATCAATTTTCAACCCTTCTTGACTTCATTTGATATTTTTCATGCATTTAACGATTTATTTTGAGTTAAATGACCCTGAAATTGAAAAGCACTACAAATAACTTTGAAAAGGTTGAAACTTGGCATGACATCATAATTTCACCCACATAGAAACTTCTAAAGAGTTGAGAGGATTACGGAAAAAACTGGATGCACTTCGTGTACAAACAGGAGAATCTCTTTCGAAGTATGAGGGTTCCGGACGAAAACGCATCTATTAGAAAGGGATTTCATTTCAAATAACTTATTTTAACTCCATACTTTTTGTGTGTTCAATATTCACCATTCAAAGGCAAATCAGCAATTTTCAACCCTTTCTGACTTAATTTGATATTTTTCATGAAGTTAATGATTTATTTTGAGCTAAATGACCCTGAAATTGAAAAGCACTAGAAATAATTGTGAAAAGGTTGAAACTAGGCATGACAACATTATTTCACCCACATAGCAACTTCTAAAGAGTTGAGAGGGTTACGGCAAAAACAAGATGCAGTTCGTGTACAAACTAGAGAATCTCTTTCGAAATTTGTGGGTTTCAAACGAGAACGCATCTATTACAAAGGGATTTCATTTTTAATAACTTATTTTGACTCCATACTTTTTGTGTGTTCAATATGCACCATTCAAATTTACATCATCAATTTTCAACCCTTTCTGGCTTAATTTGATCTTTTTCGTGCATTTAATGATTTATTTTGAGCTAAATGACACTGAAATTGAAAAGCACTACAAATGAGCTCTGAAAAGGTTATAACTCGGCATGACATCATAATTTCACCCACATTAGCAACTTCTAAAAATTTGAGAGGATTACGATAAAAACTAAATGCACTTTGTGTTCAAAGTGTACAATCTCTTTGCAAGTATGAGGGTTTCGGACGAAAACACATCTATTACAAAGGGATTTCATTTTTAATAAATTATTTTAACTCCATCATTTTTGGGTGTTCAATATGCATCATTCAGATGCACATCATCAATTTTCAACCTCTTTTGACTTTATTTGATATTTTTCATGCATTTAATGATTTATTTAGAGCTAAATGACCTTGAAATTGAAAGGCACTACAAATTAACTATGAAAAGGTTGAAACTGGGCATGACATCATAATTTCAACCACATACAAACTTCTAAAGATTTGAGAGGGTTAAGACAAAAACTGGATGCACTTCGTGTACAAACTGGACAATCTCTTTCGAAGTATGAGGGTTTCGATCGAAAACGCATCTATTACAAAGGGATTTCATTTTTAATTACTTATTCTAACTCCATACTTTTTGTGTGTTCAATATGCACCAATCAAAGGCACATCATCAATTTTCAACCCTTTTTGACTTCATTTGATATTTTGCATGCATTTAACGATTTATTTTGAGTTAAATGACCCTGAAATTGAAAAGCACTAGAAATAACTTTGAAAAGGTTGAAACTTGGCATGGCATCATAATTTCACCCACATAGAAACTTCTAAAGAGTTGAGAGGATTACGGAAAAAACTGGATGCACTTCGTGTACAAACAGGAGAATCTCTTTCGAAGTATGAGGGTTTCGGACGAAAACGCATCTATTAGAAAGGGATTTCATTTCAAATAACTTATTTTAACTCCATACTTTTTGTGTGTTAAATATTCACCATTCAAAGGCAAATCAGCAATTTTCAACCTTTCTGACTTAATTTGATATTTTTCATGAAGTTAATGATCTATTTTGAGCTAAATGACCCTCAAATTGAAAAGCACTAGAAATAATTGTGAAAAGGTTGAAACTAGGCATGACATCATTATTTCACCCACATAGCAACTTCTAAAGAGTTGAGAGGGTTACGGCAAAAACAAGATACAGTTCGTGTACAAACTAGAGAATCTCTTTCGAAATTTGTGGGTTTCAAACGAGAACGCATCTATTACAAAGGGATTTCATTTTTAATAACTTATTTCGACTCCATACTTTTTGTGTGTTCAATATGCACCATTCAAATTTACATCATCAATTTTCAACCCTTTCTGACTTCATTTGATATTTTTCATGCAGTTAATGATTTATTTTGAGCTAAATGACCCTGAAATTGAGAAGCACTAGAAATAATTGTGAAAAGGTTGAAACTTGGCATGACATCATTATTTCACCCACATAGCAACTTCTAAAGAGTTGAGAGGGTTACGCCAAAAACTAGATGCAGTTCGTGTACAAACTTGAGAATCTCTTTCAAAGTTTGTAGGTTTCAAACAAGAACGCATCTATTACCAAAGGGATTTCATTTTTAATAACTTATTTTGACTCCATACTTTTTGTGTGTTCAATATGCACCATTCAAATGCACATCATCAATTTTCAACCCTTTCTGACTTCATTTGATATTTTTCATGAAGTTAATGATTTATTTTGAGCTAAATGACCCTGAAATTGAAAAGCACTACAAATGAACTATGAAAAGGTTGAAACTTGGCATGAAATCATAATTTCAACCACATACAAACTTCTAAAGAGTTGAGAGGGTTACGGCAAAAACTGGATGCACTTCGTGTATAAACTGGAGAATCTCTTTCGAAGTATGAGGGTTTCGGACGAGAACGCATTTATTACTAAGGGATTTCATTTTTAATAACTTATTTTAACTCCATAATTTTTGTGTGTTGAATATGCACCATTCAAATGCTCATCAGCATGTTTCAACCGTTTCTGACTTCATTTGATATTTTTCATGCATTTAATGATTTATTTTGAGCTAAATGACCCTAAAGTTGAAGAACACTACAAATGAACTATGAAAAGGTTGAGACTTGGCATGACATCAGAATTTCAAACACATACAAACTTCTAAAGGGTTGAGAGGGTTACGCCAAAAACTCGATGCACTTCTTGTACAAACTAGAGAACCTCTTTCGAAGCATGAGGGTTTCAGACGAGACGCATCTATTAAAAAGGGTTTTATTTTTAATAACTTATTTTAACTCCATACTTTTTGTGTGTTCAATATGCACCATTCAAATGCACATCATCAATTTTAAACCCATTCTAACTTCTTTTGATATTTTTCATGCATTTAATGATTTAATTTGAGCTAAATGACCCTGAAATTGAAAAGCACTACAAATGAACTATGGAAAGGTTGAAACTTGGCATGACATCATAATTTCGACCACATACAAACTTCTAAAGGGTTGAGACGGTTACGGCCAAAACTGGGTGCACTTCGTGTGCAAACTGGACAATCTCTTTAGAAGTATGAGGGTTTTGGACGAGAACGTATCCATTACAAAGGGATTTCGTTTTTCATAACTTATTTTAACTCCATACTTTTTGTGTGTTCAATATGCACCATTAAAAGGCACATCATCAATTTCCAACCCTTTCTGACTTGATTTGATATTTTTCATGCATTTAATGATTTATTTTGAGCTAAATGACCCTGAAATTCAAAAGCACTACATATAACTGTGAAAAGGTTGAAACATGGGATGACATCATAATTTCACCCACATCGAAACTTCTAAAGAGTTGAGAGGGTTACGCCAAAAACTGGATGCACTTCGTGTACAAACTGGAGAATCTCTTTCGAAGTTTGACGGTTTCGGACGAGAACGCATCTATTATAAAGGGATTTCCTTTTCAATAACTTATTTTAACTACGTACTTTTTCTGTGTTCAATATACACCATTCAAAGGCACATCATCAATTTTCAACCCTTTCTGACTTCATTTCATATTTTTCGTGCATTTAATGATTTATTTTGAGCTAAATGACCCTGAAATTGAAAAGAACTACGAATGAACTCTAAAAAGGTTATAACTTTGCATGCCATCATAATTTCACCCACATAGCAACTTCTAAAGAGTTGAGAGGGTTAAGGCAAAAACTTGATGGACTTCGTGTACAAACTGGACAATCTCTTTCGAAGTATGAGGGTTTCAGACGAGAACGCATCTATTAAAAAGGGATTTCATTTTGAATTAATTATTTTACCTCCATACTTTTTGTGTGTTCAATATGCACCATTCAAGTGCTCATCATCTATTATCAACCCTTTCTGACTTCATTTGATATTTTTCATGCATGTAATGATTTATTTTGAGCTAAATGACCCTGAAATTGAAAATCACTACAAATGAACTATGAAAAGGTTGAAACTTGGCATGAAATCATAATTTCAACCACATACTAACTTCTAAAGAGTTTAGAGGGTTACGGCAAAAACTCGATGGACTTCTTGTACAAACTAGAGAATCTCTTTCGAAGTATGAGGGTTTCGCACGAGAACGCATCTATTAAAAGGGGATTTCATTTTTAATAACTTATTTTAACTCCATACTTTTTGTGTGTTCAATATGCACCAGTCAAAGGCACGTCATCAATTTTCAACCCTTTCTGACTTCATCTGATATTTTTCATGCATTTAATGATTTAATTTGAGCTAAATGACCCTGAAATTGAAAAGAACTACTAATGAACTCTAAAAAGGTTATAACTTTGCATACCATCATAATTTCACCCACATAGCAACTTCTAAAGAGTTGAGAGGGTTAAGGCAAAAACTTGATGCACTTCGTGTACAAACTAGACAATCTCTTTCGAAATATGAGGGTTTCGGACGAAAACGCATCTATTACAAAGGGATTTCATTTTTAACTCCATACTTTTTGTGTGTTCAATATGCACCATTCAAAGGCACATCATAAATTTTCAACCCTTTCCGACTTCACTTGATATTTTTGTTGAATTTAATGATTTATTTTGAGCTAAATGATCCTGAAATTGAAAAGCACTACAAATAACTGTGGAAAGGTTGAAACTTGGCATGACATCATAATTTCAGCCACATAGCAACTTCTAAAGAGTGGAGAGGGTTACGGCAAAAACTGGATGCACTTCGTGTATAAACTGGAGAATCTCTTTCGAAGTATGAGTGTTTCGGACGAGAACGCATCTATTACTAAGCGATTTCATTGTTAATAACCTATTTTAACTCGATACTTTTTGTGTGTTGAATATGCACCATTCAAGTGCTCATCATCAATTTTCAACCTTTTCTAACTTCATTTGATATTTTTCATGCATTTAATGATTTATTTTGAGCTAAATGACCCTGAAATGGAGAAGCACTACAAATGAACTATGAAAAGGTTGAAACTTGGCATGAAATCATAATTTCAACCACATACAAACTTCTAAAGAGTTGAGAGGGTTACGACAAAAACTGGATGCACTTCGTGTACAAACTAGAGAATCTCTTTCGAAGTATTAGGGTTTCAGACGAGAACGCATCTATTAAAAAGGGATTTCATTTTTAATAACTTATTTTAACTCCATACTTTTTGCATGTTCAATATGCACCATTCAAAGTCACATCATCAATTTTCAACCCTTTCTGACTACATTTGATCTTTTTCGTGCATCCAATGATTTATTTTGAGCTAAATGAAGCTGAAATTGAAAAGAACTACAAATGAACTCTAAAAAGGTTATAACTTTGCATGCCATCATAATTTCACCCACATAGCAACTTCTAAAGAGTTGAGAGGGTTAAGGCAAAAACTTGATGCACTTCGTGTACAAACTGGAGAATCTCTTTCGAAGTATGAGGGTTTCGGACAAAAACGCATCTATTACAAAGGAATTTCATTTTTAATAACTTATTTTAACTCCATACTTTTTGTGTGTTCAATATGCACCATTCAAAGGCACATCATAAATTTTTAATCCTTTCCGACTTCATTTGATATTTTTCATGAAGTTAATGATTTATTTTGAGCTAAATGACCCTGAAATTGAAAAGCACTACAAATAACTATGAAAAGGTTGACACTTGGCATGACATCATAATTTCACCCACATAGCAACTTCTAAAGAGTTGAGAGGGTTACGGCAAAAACTGGATGCACTTCGTGTATAAACTGGAGAATCTCTTTCGAAGTATGAGGGTTTCGGACGAGAACGCATCTATTAAAAAGGGATTTCATTTTTAATAACTTATTTTAACTCCTTACTTTTTGTGTGTTCAATATGCACCATTCAAATACACATTATCAGTTTTCAACCCTTTCTGACTTCATTTGATATTTTTCATGCATTTAATGATTTAATTTGAGCTAAATGACCTTGAAATTGAAAATGACTACAAATGAACTATGAAAAGGTTGAAACTTGGCATGACATCATAATTTCAACCATATACAAACTTCTAAAGAGTTGAGAGGGTTACGACAAAAACTGGGTGCAATTCGTGTGCAAACTAGACAATCTCTTTCGAAGTATGGGGGTTTCGGACGAGAACGCATCTATTAAAATTGATTTCATTTTTAATAAGTTATTTGAACTCCGTAATTTTTGTGTGTTCAATATGCACCATTCAAAGGCACATCATCAATTTTCAACCTTTTCTGACTTCATTTGATATTTTTCGTGCATTTAATGATTTATTTTGAGCTAAATGACCCTGAAATGGAAAAGCAGTACAAATGAACTGTGAAAAGGTTGTAACTTGGCATGACATCATAATTTCACCCACATAGCAACTTCTAAGGAGTTGAGAGGGTTACGACAAAAACTGGATGCACTTCGTGTATAAACTAGAGAATCTCTTCCGAAGTATGAGGGTTTCGGACGAGAACGCATCTATTAAAAAGGGATTTCATTTTTAACAACTTATTTTAACTCCATACTTTTTGTGTGTTGAATATGCACCATTCAAGTGCTCATCATCAATTTTCAACCCTTTCTCACTTTATTTGATATTTTTCATGCATTTAAATATTTATTTTGAGCTAAATGACCCTGAAATTGAAAAGCACTACAAATGAACTACGAAAAGGTTGAAACTTGGCATGAAATCATAATTTCAACCACATACAAACTTCTAAAAAGTTGAGAGGGTTACGACAAAAACTGGATGCACTTCGTGTACAAACTAGAGAATCTCTTTCGAAGTATGAGGGTTTCAGACGAGAACGCATCTATTAAAAAGGGATTTCATTTTTAATAACTTAATTTAACTCCATACTTTTTGTGCGTTCAATATGCACCATTCAAAGGCACATCATCAATTTTCAACCCTTTCTGACTTCATTTGATCTTTTTCGTGCATTTAATGATTTATTTTGAGCTAAATGACCCTGAAATTGAAAAGAACTACGAATGAACTCTAAAAAGGTTATAACTTTTCATGCCATCCTAATTTCACCCACATAGCAACTTTAAAGAGTTGAGAGGGTTAAGGCAAAAACTTGATGGACTTCGTGTACAAACTGGACAAAATCTCTTTTGAAGTTTGAGGGTTTCGGACGAGAACGCATCTATTATAAAGGGATTTCATTTTTAATAACTTATTTTAACTCCGTACTTTTTGTGTGTTTAATATACACCATTCAAAGGCACATCATCAATTTTCAACCCTTTCTGACTTCATTTGATCTTTTTCGTGCATTTAATGATTTATTTTGAGCTAAATGACCCTGAAATTGAAAAGCACTTCAAATGAACTCTGAAAAGGTTATAACTTGGCATGCCATCATAATTTCACCCACATAGCAACTTCGAAGGAGTTGAGAGGGTTACGACAAAAACTGGATGCACTTCGTGTACAAACTAGAGAATCTCTTTCGAAGTATGAGGGTTTCGGACGAGAACGCATGTATTAAAAAGGGATTTCATTTTTAATAACTTATTTTAACTCCATACTTTATGTGTGTTGAATATACACCATTCAAGTGCTCATCATCAATTTTCAACCCTTTCTGACTTCATTTGATATTTTTCATGCATTTAATGATTTATTTTGAGCTAAATGACCCTGAAATTGAAAAGCACTACAAATGAACTATGGAAAGGTTGAAACTTGTCATGAAATCATAATTTCAACCACATACAAACTTCTAAAGAGTTGAGAGGGTTATGACAAAAACTGGATGCACTTCTTGTACAAACTAGAGAATCTCTTTCGAAGTATGAGGGTTTCAGACGAGAACGCATCTATTATAAAGGGATTTCATTTTTAATAACTTATTTTATCTCTGTACTTTTTGTGTGTTTAATATACACCATTCAAACGCACATCATCAATTTTCAACCCTTTCTGACTTCATTTGATCTTTTTCGTGCATTTAATGATTTATTTTGAGCTAAATGACCCTGAAATTGAAAAGCACTACAAATGAACTTTTAAAAGGTTATAACTTGGCATGCCATCATAATTTCACCCACATAGCAACTTCTAAGGAGTTGAGAGGGTTACGACAAAAACTGGATGCACTTCCTGTACAAACTAGAGAATCTCTTTCGAAGTATGAGGGTTTCGGACGAGAACGCATGTATTAAAAAGGGATTTCATTTTTAATAACTTATTTTAACTCCATCCATTATTTGTGTTGAATATGCACCATTCAAGTGCTCATCATAAATTTTCAACCCTTTCTGACTTCATTTGATATTTTTCATGCATTTAATGATTTATTTTGAGCTAAATGACCCTGAAATTGAAAAGCACTACAAATGAACTTTTAAAAGGTTATAACTTGGCATGCCATCATAATTTCACCCACATAGCAACTTCTAAGGAGTTGAGAGGGTTACGACAAAAACTGGATGCACTTCCTGTACAAACTAGAGAATCTCTTTCGAAGTATGAGGGTTTCGGACGAGAACGCATGTATTAAAAAGGGATTTCATTTTTAATAACTTATTTTAACTCCATCCATTATTTGTGTTGAATATGCACCATTCAAGTGCTCATCATAAATTTTCAACCCTTTCTGACTTCATTTGATATTTTTCATGCATTTAATGATTTATTTTGAGCTAAATGACCCTGAAATTGAAAAGCACTACAAATGAACTATGAAAAGGTTGAAACTTGGCATGAAATCATAATTTCAACCACATACAAACTTCTAAAGAGTTGAGAGGGTTATGACAAAAACTGGATGCACTTCTTGTACAAACTAGAGAATTTCTTTCGAAGTATGAGGGTTTCAGACGAGAACGCATCTATTAAAAAGGGATTTCATTTTTAATAACTTAATTTAACTCCATACTTTTTGTGCGTTCAATATGCACCATTCAAAGGCACATCATCAATTTTCAACCCTTTCTGACTTCATTTGATCTTTTTCGTGCATTTAATGATTTTTTTGAGCTAAATGACCCTGAAATTGAAAAGAACTACGAATGAACTCTAAAAAGGTTATAACTTTGCATTCCATCATAATTTCACCCACATAGCAACTTCTAAAGAGTTGAGAGGGTTAAGGCAAAAACTTGATGGACTTCGTGTACAAACTGGACGATCTCTTTCGAAGTATGAGGGTTTCGGACGAGAACGCATCTATTACCAAGGGATTTCATTTTTAATAACTTATTTTGACTCCATACTTTTTGTGTGTTCAATATGCACCATTCAAATGCACATCATCAATTTTCAACCCTTTCTGACTTCATTTGATATTTTTCATGAAGTTAATGATTTATTTTGAGCTAAATGACCCTGAAATTGAAAAGCACTACAAATAACTATGAAAAGGTTGACACTTGGCATGACATCATAATTTCACCCACATAGCAACTTCTAAAGAGTTGAGAGGGTTACGGCAAAAACTGGATGCACTTCGTGTATAAACTGGAGAATCTCTTTCGAAGTAGGAGGGTTTCGGACGAGAACGCATCTATTAAAAAGGGATTTCATTTTTAATAACTTATTTTAACTCCTTACTTTTTGTGTGTTCAATATGCACCATTCAAATACATATTATCAATTTTCAACCCTTTCTGACTTCATTTGATATTTTTCATGAAGTTAATGATTTATTTTGAGCTAAATGACCCTGAAATTGAAAAGCACTACAAATAACTGTGAAAAGGTTGACACTTGGCATGACATCATAATTTCAACCACATACAAACTTCTAAAGAGTTGAGAGGGTTACGGCAAAAACTCGCTGCACTTCTTGTACAAACTGGAGAATCTCTTTCGAAGTATGAGGGTTTCAGACGAGAACGCATCTATTAAAAAGGGATTTCATTTTTAATAACTTATTTTAACTCCATACTTCTTGTGTGTTCAATATGCACCAGTCAAACGCACGTCATCAATTTTCAACCCTTTCTGACTTCATTTGATATTTTTCATGCATTTAATGATTTAATTTGAGCTAAATGACCCTGAAATTGAAAAGAACTACTAATGAACTCTAAAAAGGTTATACCTTTGCATACCATCATAATTTCACCCACATAGCAACTTCTGAAGAGTTGAGAGGGTTAAGGCAAAAACTTGATGCACTTCGTCTACAAACTAGAGAATCTCTTTAGAAATATGAGGGTTTCGGACGAAAACGCATCTATTACAAAGGGATTTCATTTTTAATAACTTATTTTAACTCCATACTTTTTGTGTGTTCAATATGCACCATTCGAAGGCACATCATAAATTTTCAACCCTTTCCGACTTCACTTGATATTTTTCTTGAATTTAATGATTTATTTTGAGCTAAATGATCCTGAAATTGAAAAGCACTACAAATAACTGTGGAAAGGTTGAAACTTGCCATGACATCATAATTGCAGCCACATAGCAACTTCTAAAGAGTTGAGAGGGTTACGGCAAAAACTGGATGCACTTCGTGTACAAACTGGAGAATCTCTTTCGAAGTATGAGTGTTTCGGACGAGAACACATCTATTACTAAGTGATTTCATTTTTAATAACCTATTTTAACTCCATACTTTTTGTGTGTTGAATATGCACCATTCAAGTGCTCATCATCAATTTTCAACCTTTTCTAACTTCATTTGATATTTTTCATGCATTTAATGATTTATTTTGAGCTAAATGACCCTGAAATGGAGAAGCACTACAAATGAACTATGAAAAGGTTGAAACTTGGCATGAAATCATAATTTCAACCACATACAAACTTCTAAAGAGTTGAGAGGCTTACGACAAAAACTGGATGCACTTCGTGTACAAACTAGAGAATCTCTTTCGAAGTATTAGGGTTTCAGATGAGAACGCATCTATTAAAAAGGGATTTCATTTTTAATAACTTATTTTAACTCCATACTTTTTGCGTGTTCAATATGCACCATTAAAAGTCACATCATCAATTTTCAACCCTTTCTGACTACATTTGATCTTTTTCGTGCATCTAATGATTTATTTTGAGCTAAATGAAGCTGAAATTGAAAAGAACTACAAATGAACTCTAAAAAGGTTATAACTTTGCATGCTATCATAATTTCACCCACATAGCAACTTCTAAGGAGTTAAGAGGGTTAAGGCAAAAACTTGATGCACTTCGTGTACAAACTGGAGAATCTCTTTCGAAGTATGAGGGTTTCGGACAAAAACGCATCTATTACAAAGGAATTTCATTTTTAATAACTTATTTTAACTCCATACTTTTTGTGTGTTCAATATGCACCATTCAAAGGCACATCATAAATTTTTAACCCTTTCCGACTTCATTTGATATTTTTCATGAAGTTAATGATTTATTTTGAGCTAAATGACCCTGAAACTGAAAAGCACTACAAATAACTATGAGAAGGTTGACACTTGGCATGACATCATAATTTCACCTACATAGCAACTTCTAAAGAGTTGAGAGGGTTACGGCAAAAACTGGATGCACTTCGTGTATAAACTGGAGAATCTCTTTCGAAGTATGAGGGTTTCGGACGAGAACGCATTTATTACTAAGGGATTTTATTTTTAATAACTTAGTTTAACTCTATACTTTTTGTGTGTTCAATATGCACCATTCAAGTGCTCATCATCTATTATCAACCCTTTCTGACTTCATTTCATATTTTTCATGCATTTAATGATTTAATTTGAGCTAAATGACCCTGAAATTGAAAAGCACTACAAATGAACTATGAAAAGGTTGAAACTTGGCATGACATCATAATTTCAACCACATACAAACTTCTAAAGGGTTGAGACGGTTACGGCCAAAACTAGGTGCACTTCGTGTGCAAACTGGACAATCTCTTTCGAAGGATGAGGGTTTCGGACGAGAACGTATCCATTACAAAGGGATTTCATTTTTCATAACTTATTTTAACTCCATACTTTTTGTGTGTTCAATATGCACCAGTAAAACGCACATAATCAATTTTCAACCCTTTCTGACTTGATTTGATATTTTTCATGCATTTAATAAGTTATTTTGAGCTAAATGACCCTGAAATTCAAAAGCACTACATATAACTGTGAAAAGGTTGAAACTTGGGATGACATCATAATTTCACCCACATCGAAACTTCTAAAGAGTTGAGAGGGTTACGCCAAAAACTGGATGCACTTCGTGTACAAACAGGAGAATCTCTTTCGAAGTTTGACGGTTTCGGACAAGAACGCATCTATTATAAAGGGATTTCCTTTTCAATAACTTATTTTAACTCCGTACTTTTTGTGTGTTCAATATACACCATTCAAAGGCACATCATCAATTTTCAACCCTTTCTGACTTCATTTCATATTTTTCGTGCATTTAATGATTTATTTTGAGCTAAATGACCCTAAAATTGAAAAGCACTACAAATGAACTATAAAAAGGTTGAAACTTGGCATGAAATCATAATTTCAACCACATACAAACTTCTAAAGAGTTGACAGGGTTATGACAAAAACTGGATGCACTTCTTGTACAAACTAGAGAATCTCTTTCGAAGTATGAGGGTTTCAGACGAGAACGCATCTATTATAAAGGGATTTCATTTTTAATAACTTATTTTAGCTCCGTACTTTTTGTGTGTTTAATATACACCATTCAAAGGCACATCATCAATTTTCAACCCTTTCTGACTTCATTTGATCTTTTTCGTGCATTTAATGATTTATTTTGAGCTAAATGACCCTGAAATTGAAAAGCACTACAAATGAACTCTGAAAAGGTTATAACTTGGCATGCCATCATAATTTCACCCACATAGCAACTTCTAAGGAGTTGAGAGGGTTACGACAAAAACTGGATGCACTTCGTGTACAAACTAGAGAATCTCTTTCGAAGTATGAGGGTTTCGGATGAGAACGCATGTATTAAAAAGGGATTTCATTTTTCATAACTTATTTTAACTCCATACATTATGTGTGTTGAATATGCACCATTCAAGTGCTCATCATCAATTTTCAACCCTTTCTGACTTCATTTGATATTTTTCATGCATTTAATGATTTATTTTGAGCTAAATGACCCTGAAATTGAAAAGCACTACAAATGAACTATGAAAAGGTTGAAACTTGGCATGAAATCATAATTTCAACCACATACAAACTTCTAAAGAGTTGAGAGGGTTATGAGAAAAACTGGATGCACTTCTTGTACAAACTAGAGAATCTCTTTCGAAGTATGAGGGTTTCAGACGAGAACGCATCTATTAAAAAGGGATTTCATTTTTAATAACTTAATTTAACTCCATACTTTTTGTGCGTTCAATATGCACCATTCAAAGGCACATCATCAATTTTCAACCCTTTCTGACTTCATTTGATCTTTTTCGTGCATTTAATGATTTATTTTGAGCTAAATGACCCTGAAATTGAAAAGAACTACGAATGAACTCTAAAAAGGTTATAACTTTTCATGCCATCCTAATTTCACCCACATAGCAACTTTAAAGAGTTGAGAGGGTTAAGGCAAAAACTTGATGGACTTCGTGTACAAACTGGACAATCTCTTTCGAAGTATGAGGGTTTCGGACGAGAACGCATCTATTACCAAGGGATTTCATTTTTAATAACTTATTTTGACTCCATACTTTTTGTGTGTTCAATATGCACCATTCAAATGCACATCATCAATTTTCAACCCTTTCTGACTTCATTTGATATTTTTCATGAAGTTAATGATTTATTTTGAGCTAAATGACCCTGAAATTGAAAAGCACTACAAATAACTATGAAAAGGTTGACACTTGGCATGACATCATAATTTCACCCACATAGCAACTTCTAAAGAGTTGAGAGGGTTACGGCAAAAACTGGATGCACTTCGTGTATAAACTGGAGAATCTCTTTCGAAGTAGGAGGGTTTCGGACGAGAACGCATCTATTAAAAAGGGATTTCATTTTTAATAACTTATTTTAACTCCTTACTTTTTGTGTGTTCAATATGCACCATTCAAATACATATTATCAATTTTCAACCCTTTCTGACTTCATTTGATATTTTTCATGAAGTTAATGATTTATTTTGAGCTAAATGACCCTGAAATTGAAAAGCACTACAAATAACTGTGAAAAGGTTGACACTTGGCATGACATCATAATTTCAACCACATACAAACTTCTAAAGAGTTGAGAGGGTTACGGCAAAAACTCGCTGCACTTCTTGTACAAACTGGAGAATCTCTTTCGAAGTATGAGGGTTTCAGACGAGAACGCATCTATTAAAAAGGGATTTCATTTTTAATAACTTATTTTAACTCCATACTTCTTGTGTGTTCAATATGCACCAGTCAAACGCACGTCATCAATTTTCAACCCTTTCTGACTTCATTTGATATTTTTCATGCATTTAATGATTTAATTTGAGCTAAATGACCCTGAAATTGAAAAGAACTACTAATGAACTCTAAAAAGGTTATACCTTTGCATACCATCATAATTTCACCCACATAGCAACTTCTGAAGAGTTGAGAGGGTTAAGGCAAAAACTTGATGCACTTCGTCTACAAACTAGAGAATCTCTTTAGAAATATGAGGGTTTCGGACGAAAACGCATCTATTACAAAGGGATTTCATTTTTAATAACTTATTTTAACTCCATACTTTTTGTGTGTTCAATATGCACCATTCGAAGGCACATCATAAATTTTCAACCCTTTCCGACTTCACTTGATATTTTTCTTGAATTTAATGATTTATTTTGAGCTAAATGATCCTGAAATTGAAAAGCACTACAAATAACTGTGGAAAGGTTGAAACTTGCCATGACATCATAATTGCAGCCACATAGCAACTTCTAAAGAGTTGAGAGGGTTACGGCAAAAACTGGATGCACTTCGTGTACAAACTGGAGAATCTCTTTCGAAGTATGAGTGTTTCGGACGAGAACACATCTATTACTAAGTGATTTCATTTTTCATAACCTATTTTAACTCCATACTTTTTGTGTGTTGAATATGCACCATTCAAGTGCTCATCATCAATTTTCAACCTTTTCTAACTTCATTTGATATTTTTCATGCATTTAATGATTTATTTTGAGCTAAATGACCCTGAAATGGAGAAGCACTACAAATGAACTATGAAAAGGTTGAAACTTGGCATGAAATGATAATTTCAACCACATACAAACTTCTAAAGAGTTGAGAGGCTTACGACAAAAACTGGATGCACTTCGTGTACAAACTAGAGAATCTCTTTCGAAGTATTAGGGTTTCAGATGAGAACGCATCTATTAAAAAGGGATTTCATTTTTAATAACTTATTTTAACTCCATACTTTTTGCGTGTTCAATATGCACCATTAAAAGTCACATCATCAATTTTCAACCCTTTCTGACTACATTTGATCTTTTTCGTGCATCTAATGATTTATTTTGAGCTAAATGAAGCTGAAATTGAAAAGAACTACAAATGAACTCTAAAAAGGTTATAACTTTGCATGCTATCATAATTTCACCCACATAGCAACTTCTAAGGAGTTGAGAGGGTTAAGGCAAAAACTTGATGCACTTCGTGTACAAACTGGAGAATCTCTTTCGAAGTATGAGGGTTTCGGACAAAAACGCATCTATTACAAAGGAATTTCATTTTTAATAACTTATTTTAACTCCATACTTTTTGTGTGTTCAATATGCACCATTCAAAGGCACATCATAAATTTTTAACCCTTTCCGACTTCATTTGATATTTTTCATGAAGTTAATGATTTATTTTGAGCTAAATGACCCTGAAATTGAAAAGCACTACAAATAACTATGAGAAGGTTGACACTTGGCATGACATCATAATTTCACCTACATAGCAACTTCTAAAGAGTTGAGAGGGTTACGGCAAAAACTGGATGCACTTCGTGTATAAACTGGAGAATCTCTTTCGAAGTATGAGGGTTTCGGACGAGAACGCATTTATTACTAAGGGATTTTATTTTTAATAACTTAGTTTAACTCTATACTTTTTGTGTGTTCAATATGCACCATTCAAGTGCTCATCATCTATTATCAACCCTTTCTGACTTCATTTCATATTTTTCATGCATTTAATGATTTAATTTGAGCTAAATGACCCTGAAATTGAAAAGCACTACAAATGAACTATGAAAAGGTTGAAACTTGGCATGACATCATAATTTCAACCACATACAAACTTCTAAAGGGTTGAGACGGTTACGGCCAAAACTGGGTGCACTTCGTGTGCAAACTGGACAATCTCTTTCGAAGGATGAGGGTTTCGGACGAGAACGTATCCATTACAAAGGGATTTCATTTTTCATAACTTATTTTAACTCCATACTTTTTGTGTGTTCAATATGCACCAGTAAAACGCACATAATCAATTTTCAACCCTTTCTGACTTGATTTGATATTTTTCATGCATTTAATAAGTTATTTTGAGCTAAATGACCCTGAAATTCAAAAGCACTACATATAACTGTGAAAAGGTTGAAACTTGGGATGACATCATAATTTCACCCACATCGAAACTTCTAAAGAGTTGAGAGGGTTACGCCAAAAACTGGATGCACTTCGTGTACAAACAGGAGAATCTCTTTCGAAGTTTGACGGTTTCGGACGAGAACGCTTCTATTATAAAGGGATTTCCTTTTCAATAACTTATTTTAACTCCGTACTTTTTGTGTGTTCAATATACACCATTCAAAGGCACATCATCAATTTTCAACCCTTTCTGACTTCATTTCATATTTTTCGTGCATTTAATGATTTATTTTGAGCTAAATGACCCTAAAATTGAAAAGCACTACAAATGAACTATAAAAAGGTTGAAACTTGGCATGAAATCATAATTTCAACCACATACAAACTTCTAAAGAGTTGACAGGGTTATGACAAAAACTGGATGCACTTCTTGTACAAACTAGAGAATCTCTTTCGAAGTATGAGGGTTTCAGACGAGAACGCATCTATTATAAAGGGATTTCATTTTTAATAACTTATTTTAGCTCCGTACTTTTTGTGTGTTTAATATACACCATTCAAAGGCACATCATCAATTTTCAACCCTTTCTGACTTCATTTGATCTTTTTCGTGCATTTAATGATTTATTTTGAGCTAAATGACCCTGAAATTGAAAAGCACTACAAATGAACTCTAAAAAGGTTATAACTTGGCATGCCATCATAATTTCACCCACATAGCAACTTCTAAGGAGTTGAGAGGGTTACGACAAAAACTGGATGCACTTCGTGTACAAACTAGAGAATCTCTTTCGAAGTATGAGGGTTTCGGATGAGAACGCATGTATTAAAAAGGGATTTCATTTTTCATAACTTATTTTAACTCCATACATTATGTGTGTTGAATATGCACCATTCAAGTGCTCATCATCAATTTTCAACCCTTTCTGACTTCATTTGATATTTTTCATGCATTTAATGATTTATTTTGAGCTAAATGACCCTGAAATTGAAAAGCACTACAAATGAACTATGAAAAGGTTGACACTTGGCATGAAATCATAATTTCAACCACATACAAACTTCTAAAGAGTTGACAGGGTTATGACAAAAACTGGATGCACTTCTTGTACAAACTAGAGAATCTCTTTCGAAGTATGAGGGTTTCAGACGAGAACGCATCTATTAAAAAGGGATTTCATTTTTAATAACTTAATTTAACTCCATACTTTTTGTGCGTTCAATATGCACCATTCAAAGGCACATCATCAATTTTCAACCCTTTCTGACTTCATTTGATCTTTTTCGTGCATTTAATGATTTATTTTGAGCTAAATGACCCTGAAATTGAAAAGAACTACGAATGAACTCTAAAAAGGTTATAACTTTTCATGCCATCCTAATTTCACCCACATAGCAACTTTAAAGAGTTGAGAGGGTTAAGGCAAAAACTTGATGGACTTCGTGTACAAACTGGACAATCTCTTTCGAAGTATGAGGGTTTCGGACGAGAACGCATCTATTACCAAGGGATTTCATTTTTAATAACTTATTTTGACTCCATACTTTTTGTGTGTTCAATATGCACCATTCAAATGCACATCATCAATTTTCAACCCTTTCTGACTTCATTTGATATTTTTCATGAAGTTAATGATTTATTTTGAGCTAAATGAACCTGAAATTGAAAAGCACTACAAATGAACTATGAAAAGGTTGAAACTTGGCATGAAATCATAATTTCAACCACATACAAACTTCTAAAGAGTTGAGAGGGTTACGGCAAAAACTGGATGCACTTCGTGTATAAACTGGAGAATCTCTTTCGAAGTATGAGGGTTTCGGACGAGAACGCATTTATTACTAAGGGATTTCATTTTTAATAACTTATTTTAACTCCATAATTTTTGTGTGTTGAATATGCACCATTCGAATGCTCATCAGCATGTTTCAACCGTTTCTGACTTCATTTGATATTTTTCATGCATTTAATGATTTATTTTGAGCTAAATGACCCTGAAATTGAAAAGCACTACAAATGAACTATGAAAAGGTTGAAACTTGGCATGACATCATAATTTCAACCACATACAAACTTCTAAAGGGTTGAGACGGTTACGGCCAAAACTGGGTGCACTTCGTGTGCAAACTGGACAATCTCTTTCGAAGGATGAGGGTTAAGGACGAGAACGTATCCATTAGAAAGGGATTTCATTTTTCATAACTTATTTTAACTCCATACTTTTTGTGTGTTCAATTTGCACCAGTAAAACGCACATCATCAATTTTCAACCCTTTCTGACTTGATTTGATATTTTTCATGCATTTAATAATTTATTTTGAGCTAAATGACCCTGAAATTCAAAAGCACTACATATAACTGTGAAAAGGTTGAAACTTGGGATGACATCATAATTTCACCCACATCGAAACTTCTAAAGAGTTGAGAGGGTTACGCCAAAAACTGGATGCACTTCGTGTACAAACTGGAGAATCTCTTTCGAAGTTTGACGGTTTCGAACGAGAACGCATCTATTATAAAGGGATTTCCTTTTCAATAACTTATTTTAACTCCGTACTTTTTGTGTGTTCAATATACACCATTCAAAGGCACATCATCAATTTTCAACCCTTTCTGACTTCATTTCATATTTTTCGTGCATTTAATGATTTATTTTGAGCTAAATGACCCTAAAATTGAAAAGCACTACAAATGAACTATAAAAAGGTTGAAACTTGGCATGAAATCATAATTTCAACCACATACAAACTTCTAAAGAGTTGACAGGGTTATGACAAAAACTGGATGCACTTCTTGTACAAACTAGAGAATCTCTTTCGAAGTATGAGGGTTTCAGACGAGAACGCATCTATTATAAAGGGATTTCATTTTTAATAACTTATTTTAGCTCCGTACTTTTTGTGTGTTTAATATACACCATTCAAAGGCACATCATCAATTTTCAACCCTTTCTGACTTCATTTGATCTTTTTCATGCATTTAATGATTTATTTTGAGCTAAATGACCCTGAAATTGAAAAGCACTACAAATGAACTCTGAAAAGGTTATAACTTGGCATGCCATCATAATTTCACCCACATAGCAACTTCTAAGGAGTTGAGAGGGTTACGACAAAAACTGGATGCACTTCGTGTACAAACTAGAGAATCTCTTTCGAAGTATGAGGGTTTCGGACGAGAACGCATGTATTAAAAAGGGATTTCATTTTTCATAACTTATTTTAACTCCATACATTATGTGTGTTGAATATGCACCATTCAAGTGCTCATCATCAATTTTCAACCCTTTCTGACTTCATTTGATATTTTTCATGCATTTAATGATTTATTTTGAGCTAAATGACCCTGAAATTGAAAAGCACTACAAATGAACTATGAAAAGGTTGAAACTTGGCATGAAATCATAATTTCAACCACATACAAACTTCTAAAGAGTTGAGAGGGTTATGACAAAAACTGGATGCACTTCTTGTACAAACTAGAGAATCTCTTTCGAAGTATGAGGGTTTCAGACGAGAACGCATCTATTAAAAAGGGATTTCATTTTTAATAACTTAATTTAACTCCATACTTTTTGTGCGTTCAATATGCACCATTCAAAGGCACATCATCAATTTTCAACCCTTTCTGACTTCATTTGATCTTTTTCGTGCATTTAATGATTTATTTTGAGCTAAATGACCCTGAAATTGAAAAGAACTACGAATGAACTCTAAAAAGGTTATAACTTTTCATGCCATCATAATTTCACCCACATAGCAACTTTAAAGAGTTGAGAGGGTTAAGGCAAAAACTTGATGGACTTCGTGTACAAACTGGACAATCTCTTTCGAAGTATGAGGGTTTCGGACGAGAACGCATCTATTACCAAGGGATTTCATTTTTAATAACTTATTTTGACTCCATACTTTTTGTGTGTTCAATATGCACAATTCAAATGCACATCATCAATTTTCAACCCTTTCTGACTTCATTTGATATTTTTCATGAAGTTAATGATTTATTTTGAGCTAAATGAACCTGAAATTGAAAAGCACTACAAATGAACTATGAAAAGGTTGAAACTTGGCATGAAATCATAATTTCAACCACATACAAACTTCTAAAGAGTTGAGAGGGTTACGGCAAAAACTGGATGCACTTCGTGTATAAACTGGAGAATCTCTTTCGAAGTATGAGGGTTTCGGACGAGAACGCATTTATTACTAAGGGATTTCATTTTTAATAACTTATTTTAACTCCATAATTTTTGTGTGTTGAATATGCACCATTCGAATGCTCATCAGCATGTTTCAACCGTTTCTGACTTCATTTGATATTTTTCATGCATTTAATGATTTATTTTGAGCTAAATGACCCTGAAATTGAAAAGCACTACAAATGAACTATGAAAAGGTTGAAACTTGGCATGACATCATAATTTCAACCACATACAAACTTCTAAAGGGTTGAGACGGTTACGGCCAAAACTGGGTGCACTTCGTGTGCAAACTGGACAATCTCTTTCGAAGGATGAGGGTTAAGGACGAGAACGTATCCATTACAAAGGGATTTCATTTTTCATAACTTATTTTAACTCCATACTTTTTGTGTGTTCAATTTGCACCAGTAAAACGCACATCATCAATTTTCAACCCTTTCTCACTTGATTTGATATTTTTCATGCATTTAATAATTTATTTTGAGCTAAATGACCCTGAAATTCAAAAGCACTACATATAACTGTGAAAAGGTTGAAACTTGGGATGACATCATAATTTCACCCACATCGAAACTTCTAAAGAGTTGAGAGGGTTACGCCAAAAACTGGATGCACTTCGTGTACAAACTGGAGAATCTCTTTCGAAGTTTGACGGTTTCGAACGAGAACGCATCTATTATAACGGGATTTCCTTTTCAATAACTTATTTTAACTCCGTACTTTTTGTGTGTTCAATATACACCATTCAAAGGCACATCATCAATTTTCAACCCTTTCTGACTTCATTTCATATTTTTCGTGCATTTAATGATTTATTTTGAGCTAA
The DNA here is from genome assembly GCA_022496015.1 of Hordeum marinum. Lineage (NCBI taxonomy): Eukaryota > Viridiplantae > Streptophyta > Magnoliopsida > Poales > Poaceae > Hordeum > Hordeum marinum. The sequence goes on along the minus strand of CM039674.1, from coordinate 20,547,448 downwards.
ATGACCCTAAAATTGAAAAGCACTACAAATGAACTATAAAAAGGTTGAAACTTGGCATGAAATCATAATTTCAACCACATACAAACTTCTAAAGAGTTGACAGGGTTATGACAAAAACTGGATGCACTTCTTGTACAAACTAGAGAATCTCTTTCGAAGTATGAGGGTTTCAGACGAGAACGCATCTATTATAAAGGGATTTCATTTTTAATAACTTATTTTAGCTCCGTACTTTTTGTGTGTTTAATATACACCATTCAAAGGCACATCATCAATTTTCAACCCTTTCTGACTTCATTTGATCTTTTTCGTGCATTTAATGATTTATTTTGAGCTAAATGACCCTGAAATTGAAAAGCACTACAAATGAACTCTGAAAAGGTTATAACTTGGCATGCCATCATAATTTCACCCACATAGCAACTTCTAAGGAGTTGAGAGGGTTACGACAAAAACTGGATGCACTTCGTGTACAAACTAGAGAATCTCTTTCGAAGTATGAGGGTTTCGGACGAGAACGCATGTATTAAAAAGGGATTTCATTTTTCATAACTTATTTTAACTCCATACATTATGTGTGTTGAATATGCACCATTCAAGTGCTCATCATCAATTTTCAACCCTTTCTGACTTCATTTGATATTTTTCATGCATTTAATGATTTATTTTGAGCTAAATGACCCTGAAATTGAAAAGCACTACAAATGAACTATGAAAAGGTTGAAACTTGGCATGAAATCATAATTTCAACCACATACAAACTTCTAAAGAGTTGAGAGGGTTATGACAAAAACTGGATGCACTTCTTGTACAAGCTAGAGAATCTCTTTCGAAGTATGAGGGTTTCAGACGAGAACGCATCTATTAAAAAGGGATTTCATTTTTAATAACTTAATTTAACTCCATACTTTTTGTGCGTTCAATATGCACCATTCAAAGGCACATCATCAATTTTCAACCCTTTCTGACTTCATTTGATCTTTTTCGTGCATTTAATGATTTATTTTGAGCTAAATGACCCTGAAATTGAAAAGAACTACGAATGAACTCTAAAAAGGTTATAACTTTTCATGCCATCATAATTTCACCCACATAGCAACTTTAAAGAGTTGAGAGGGTTAAGGCAAAAACTTGATGGACTTCGTGTACAAACTGGACAATCTCTTTCGAAGTATGAGGGTTTCGGACGAGAACGCATCTATTACCAAGGGATTTCATTTTTAATAACTTATTTTGACTCCATACTTTTTGTGTGTTCAATATGCACAATTCAAATGCACATCATCAATTTTCAACCCTTTCTGACTTCATTTGATATTTTTCATGAAGTTAATGATTTATTTTGAGCTAAATGAACCTGAAATTGAAAAGCACTACAAATGAACTATGAAAAGGTTGAAACTTGGCATGAAATCATAATTTCAACCACATACAAACTTCTAAAGAGTTGAGAGGGTTACGGCAAAAACTGGATGCACTTCGTGTATAAACTGGAGAATCTCTTTCGAAGTATGAGGGTTTCGGACGAGAACGCATTTATTACTAAGGGATTTCATTTTTAATAACTTATTTTAACTCCATAATTTTTGTGTGTTGAATATGCACCATTCGAATGCTCATCAGCATGTTTCAACCGTTTCTGACTTCATTTGATATTTTTCATGCATTTAATGATTTATTTTGAGCTAAATGACCCTAAAATTGAAGAGCAGTACAAATGAACTATGAAAAGGTTGAAACTTGGCATGACATCAGAATTTCAAACACATACAAACTTCTAAAGAGTTGAGAGGGTTACGCCAAAAACTCGATGCACTTCTTGTACAAACTATAGAATCTCTTTCGAAGTATGAGGGTTTCAAACGAGACGCATCTATTAAAAAGGGATTTTATTTTTAATAACTTATTTTAACTCCATACTTTTTGTGGGTTCAATATGCACCATTCAAGTGCTCATCATCTATTATCAACCCTTTCTGACTTCATTTCATATTTTTCATGCATTTAATGATTTAATTTGAGCTAAATGACCCTGAAATTGAAAAGCACTACAAATAACTATGAAAAGGTTGAAACTTGGCATGACATCATAATTTCAACCACATACAAACTTCTAAAGAGTTGAGACGGTTACGGCCAAAACTGGGTGCACTTCGTGTGCAAACTGGACAATCTCTTTCGAAGTACGAGGGTTTCGGACGAGAACGTATCCATTACAAAGGGATTTCATTTTTCATAACCTATTTTAACTCCATACTTTTTGTGTGTTCAATATGCACCATTAAAACGCACATCATCAATTTTCAACCCTTTCTGACTTGATTTGATATTTTTCATGCATTTAATGATTTATTTTGAGCTAAATGACCCTGAAATTCAAAAGCACTACATATAACTGTGAAAACGTTGAAACTTGGGATGACATCATAATTTCACCCACATCGAAACTTCTAAAGAGTTGAGAGGGTTACGCCAAAACCTGGATGCACTTCGTGTACAAACTGGAGAATCTCTTTCGAAGTTTGACGGTTTCGGACGAGAACGCATCTATTATAAAGGGATTTCCTTTTCAATAACTTATTTTAACTCCGTACTTTTTGTGTGTTCAATATACACCATTCAAAGGCACATCATCAATTTTCAACCCTTTCTGACTTCATTTCATATTTTTCGTGCATTTAATGATTTTTTTTTGCTAAATGACCCTAAAATTGAAAAGCACTACCAATGAACTCTTAAAAGGTTATAACTTTGCATGCCAACATAATTTCACCCACATAGCAACTTCTAAAGAGTTGAGAGGGTTAAGGCAAAAACTTGATGGACTTCGTGTACAAACTGGACAATCTCTTTCGAAGTATGAGGGTTTCGGACGAGAACGCATCTATTACCAAGGGATTTCATTTTTAATAACTTATTTTGACTCCATACTTTTTGTGTGTTCAATATGCACCATTCAAATGCACATCATCAGTTTTCAACCCTTTCTGACTTCATTTGATATTTTCCATGAAGTTAATGATTTATTTTGAGCTAAATGACCCTGAAATTGAAAAGCACTACAAATAACTATGAAAAGGTTGACACTTGGCATGACATCATAATTTCACCCACATAGCAACTTCTAAAGAGTTGAGAGGGTTACGGCAAAAACTGGATGCACTTCGTGTATAAACTGGAGAATCTCTTTCGAAGTATGAGGGTTTCGGACGAGAACGCATCTATTAAAAAGGGATTTCATTTTTAATAACTTATTTTAACTCCTTACTTTTTGTGTGTTCAATATGCACCATTCAAATAAACATTATCAGTTTTCAACCCTTTCTGACTTCATTTGATATTTTTCATGCATTTAATGATTTAATTTGAGCTAAATGACCTTGAAACTGAAAATGACTACAAATGAACTATGTAAAGGTTGAAACTTGGCATAACATCATAATTTCAACCACATACAAACTTCTAACGAGTTGAGAGGTCATTTGATATAACACCTTTTGTGTGTTCAATATGCACCATTCAAGTGCTCATCATCAATTTTCAACCCTTTCTCACTTCATTTGATATTTTTCATGCATTTACTGATTTATTTTGAGCTAAATGAACCTAAAATTGAAAAGCACTACAAATGATCTATGAAAAGGTTGAAACTTGGCTTGAAATCATAATTTCAACCACATACAAACTTCTAAAGAGTTGAGAGGGTTACGACAAAAACTGGATGCACTTCGTGTACAAACTGGACAATCTCTTTTGAAGTTTGAGGGTTTCGGACGAGAACGCATCTATTATAAAGGGATTTCATTTTTAATAACTTATTTTAACTCTGTACTTTTTGTGTGTTTAATATACACCATTCAAAGGCACATCATCCATTTCAACCCTTTCTGACATCATTTGATCTTTTTCGTGCATTGAATGATTTATTTTGAGCTAAATGACCCTGAAATTGAAAAGCACTACAAATGAACTCTGAAAAGGTTATAACTTGGCATGCCACCATAATTTCACCCACATAGCAACTTCTAAGGAGTTGAGAGGGTTACGACAAAAACTGGATGCACTTCGTGTACAAACTAGAGAATCTCTTTTGAAGTATGAGGGTTTCGAACGAGAACGCATCTATTAAAAAGGGATTTCATTTTTAATAACTTATTTTAACTCCATACTTTATGTGTGTTGAATATGCACCATTCAAGTGCTCATCATCAATTTTCAACCCTTTCTGACTTCATTTGATATTTTCATGCATTTAATGATTTATTTTGAGCTAAATGACCCTGAAATTGAAAAGCACTACAAATGAACTATGAAAAGGTTGAAACTTGGCATGAAATCATAATTTCAACCACATACAAACTTCTAAAGAGTTGAGAGGGTTATGACAAAAACTGGATGCACTTCTTGTACAAACTAGAGAATCTCTTTCGAAGTATGAGGGTTTCAGACGAGAACGCATCTATTATAAAGGTATTTCATTTTTAATAACTTATTTTAACTCCGTACTTTTTGTGTGTTTAATATACACCATTGAAAGGCACATCATAAATTTTCAACCCTTTTTGACTTCATTTGATCTTTTTCGTGCATTTAATGATATATTTTGAGCTAAATGACCCTGAAATTGAAAAGCACTACAAATGAACTCTGAAAAGGTTATAACTTGGCATGCCATCATAATTTCACCCACATAGCAACTTCTAAGGAGTTGAGAGGGTTACGACAAAAACTGGATGCACTTCGTGTACAAACTAGAGAATCTCTTTCGAAGTATGAGGGTTTCGGACGAGAACGCATGTATTAAAAAGGGATTTCATTTTTAATAACTTATTTTAATTCCATACTTTATGTGTGTTGAATATGCACCATTCAAGTGCTCATCATCAATTTTCAACCCTTTCTGACTTCATTTGATATTTTTCATGCATTTAATGATTTGTTTTGAGCTAAATAACCCTGAAATTGAAAAGCACTAGAAATGAACTATGAAAAGGTTGAAAGTTGGCATGAAATCATAATTTCAACCACATACAAACTTCTAAAGAGTTGAGAGGGTTATGACAAAAACTGGATGCACTTCTTGTACAAACTAGAGAATCTCTTTCGAAGTATGAGGGTTTCAGACGAGAACGCATCTATTATAAAGGGATTTCATTTTGAATAACTTATTTTAACTCCGTACTTTTTGTGTGTTTAATATACACCATTCAAAGGCACATCATCAATTTTCAACCCTTTCTGACTTCATTTGATCTTTTTCGTGCATTTAATGATTTATTTTCAGCTAAATGACCCTGAAATTGAAAAGCACTACAAATGAACTCTGAAAAGGTTATAACTTGGCATGCCATCATAATTTCACCCACATAGCAAATTCTAAGGAGTTGAGTGGGTTACGACAAAAACTGGATGCACTTCGTGTACAAACTAGAGAATCTCTTTCGAAGTATGAGGGTTTCGGACGAGAACGCATGTATTAAAAAGGGATTTCATTTTTAATAACTTATTTTAACTCCATACTTTATGTGTGTTGAATATGCACCATTAAAGTGCTCATCATCAATTTTCAACCCTTTCTGACTTCATTTGATATTTTTCATGCATTTAATGATTTATTTTGAGCTAAATGACCCTGAAATTGAAAAGCACTACAAATGAACTCTGAAAAGGTTATAACTTGGCATGCCATCATAATTTCACCCACATAGCAAATTCTAAGGAGTTGAGAGGGTTACGACAAAAACTGGATGCACTTCGTGTACAAACTAGAGAATCCCTTTCGAAGTATGAGGGTTTCGGACGAGAACGCATCTATTAAAAAGGGATTTCATTTTTAACAACTTATTTTAACTCCATACTTTTTGTGTGTTGAATATGCACCATTCAAGTGCTCATAATCAATTTTCAACCCTTTCTCACTTCATTTGATATTTTTCATGCATTTAATGATTTATTTTTAGCTAAATGACCCTGAAATTGAAAAGCACTACAAATGAAGTATGAAAAGGTTGAAACTTGGCATGAAATCATAATTTCAACCACATACAAACTTCTAAAGACTTGAGAGGGTTATGAGAAAAACTGGATGCACTTCGTGTACAAACTGGACAATCTCTTTTGAAGTTTGAGGGTTTCGGACGAGAACGCATCTATTATAAAGGGATTTCATTTTTAAAAACTTATTTTAAATCCGTACTTTTTGTGTGTTTAATATACACCATTCAAAGGCACATCATCAATTTTCAACCCTTTCTGACTTCATTTGATCTTTTTCGTGCATTTAATGATTTATTTTGTGCTAAATGACCCTGAAATTGAAAAGCACTACAAATGAACTCTGAAAAGGTTATAACTTGGCATGCCATCATAATTTCACCCACATAGCAACTTCTAAGGAGTTGAGAGGGTTACGATAAAACCTGGATACACTTCGTGTCCAAACTAGAGAATCTCTTTCGAAGTGTGAGGGTTTCGGACGAGAACGCATGTATTAAAAAGGGATTTCATTTTTAATAACTTATTTTAACTCCATACTTTATGTGTGTTGAATATGCACCATTAAAGTGCTCATCATCAATTTTCAACCCTTTCTGACTTCATTTGATATTTTTCATGCATTTAATGATTTATTTTGAGCTAAATGACCCTGAAATTGAAAAGCACTACAAATGAACTCTGAAAAGGTTATAACTTGGCATGCCATCATAATTTCACCCACATAGCAACTTCTAAGGAGTTGAGAGGGTTACGACAAAAACTGGATGCACTTCGTGTACAAACTAGAGAATCTCTTTCGAAGTATGAGGGTTTCAGACGAGAATGCATCTATTATAAAGGGATTTCATTTTTAACAACTTATTTGAACTCCGTACTTTTTGTGTGTTGAATATGCACCATTCAAGTGCTCATCATCAATTTTCAACCCTTTCTGACTTCATTTGATCTTTTTCGTGCATTTAATGATTTATTTGAGCTAAATGACCCTGAAATTGAAAAGCACTACAAATGAACTCTGAAAAGGTTATAACTTTGCATGCCATCATCATTTCACCCACATAGCAACTTCTAAGGAGTTGAGAGGGTTAAGGCAAAAACTGGTTGCACTTCGTTTACAAACTGGACAATCTCTTTCGAAGTATGAGGGTTTCGGACGAGAACGCATGTATTAAAAAGGAATTTCATTTTTAATAAATTATTTTAACTCCATACTTTTTGTGAGTTGAATATGCACCATTCAAGTGCTCATCATCAATTTTCAACCCTTTACGGCTTCATTTGATATTTTTCATGCATTTAATTATTTATTTTGAGCTAAATGATCCTGAAATTGAAAAGCACTACAAATAACTATGAAAAGGTTGACACTTGGCATGACATCATAATTTCACCCACATAGCAACTTCTAAAGAGTTGAGAGGGTTACGGCAAAAACTGGATGCACTTCGTGTATAAACTGGAGAATCTCTTTCGAAGTATGAGGGTTTCGGACGAGAACGCATTAGTTACTAAGGGATTTTATTTTTAATAACTTATTTTAACTCCATACTTTTTGTGTGTTCAATATGCACCATTCAAATGCACATCATCAATTTAAAACCCTTTCTGACTTCATTTGTTATTTTTCATGCATTTAATGATTTAATTTGAGCTAAATGACCCTGAAACTGAAAAGCACTACAAATGAACTATGAAAAGGTTGAAACTTGACATGACATCATAATTTCAAACACATACAAACTTCTAAAGAGTTGAGAGGGTTATGCCAAAAACTCGATGCACTTCTTGTACAAACTAGAGAATCTCTTTCGAAGTATGAGGGTTTCAGACGAGACGCATCTATTAAAAAGGGATTTTATTTTTAATAACTTATTTTAACTCCATACTTTTTGTGTGTTCAATATGCACCATTCAAATGCACATCATCAATTTTAAACCCTTTCTGACTTCATTTGTTATTTTTCATGCATTTAATGATTTAATTTGAGCTAAATGACCCTGAAACTGAAAAGCACTACAAATGAACTATGAAAAGGTTGAAACTTGGCATGACATCATAATTTCAACCACATACAAACTTCTAAAGGGTTGAGACGGTTACGGCAAAAACTGGGTGCACTTCGTGTGCAAACTGGACAATCTCTTTCGAAGTATGAGGGTTTCGGACGAGATTGTATCCATTACAAAGGGATTTCATTTTTCATAACTTATTTTAACTCCATACTTTTTGTGTGTTCAATATGCACCATTAAAAGGCACATCATCAATTTTCAACCCTTTCTAACTTCATTTGATATTTTTCATGCATTTAATGATTTATTTTGAGCTAAATGACCCTGAAATTCAAAAGCACTGCAAATAACTGTGAAAAGGTTGAAACTTGGCATGACATCATAATTTCACCCACATCGAAACTTCTAAAGAGTTGAGAGGGTTACGCCAAAAACTGGATGCACTTCGTGTACAAACTGGAGAATCTCTTTCGAAGTTTGACGGTTTCGGACGAGAACGCATCTATTATAAAGGGATTTCGTTTTCAATAACTTATTTTAACTCCGTACTTTTTGTCTGTTCAATATACACCATTCAAAGGCACATCATCTATTATCAACCCTTTCTGACTTCATTTGATATTTTTCATGCATGTAATGATTTATTTTGAGCTAAATGACCCTGAAATTGAAAATCACTACAAATGAACTATGAAAAGGTTCAAACTTGGCATGAAATCATAATTTCAACCACATACTAACTTCTAAAGAGTTGAGAGGGTTACGGCAAAAACTCGCTGCACTTCTTGTTCAAACTGGAGAATCTCTTTCGAAGTATGAGGGTTTCAGACGAGAACGCATCTATTAAAAAGGGATTTAATTTTTAATAACTTATTTCAACTCCATACTTATTGTGTGTTCAATATGCACCAGTCAAAGGCACGTCATCAATTTTCAACCCTTTCTGACTTCATTTGATATTTTTCATGCATTTAATGATTTAATTTGAGGTAAATGACCCTGAAATTGAAAAGAACTACTAATTAACTCTAAAAAGGTTATAACTTTGCATACCATCATAATTTCACCCACATAGCAACTTCTAACGAGTTGAGAGGGTTAAGGCAAAAACTTGATGCACTTCGTGTACAAACTAGACAATCTCTTTCGAAATATGAGGGTTTCGGACGAAAACGCATCTATTACAAAGGGATTTCATTTTTAATAACTTATTTTAACTCCATACTTTTTGTGTGTTCAATATGCACCATTCAAAGGCACATCATAAATTTTCAACCCTTTCCGACTTCACTTGATATTTTTCTTGAATTTAATGATTTATTTTGAGCTAAATGATCCTGAAATTGAAAAGCACTACAAATAACTGTGAAAAGGTTGAAACTTGGCATGACATCATAATTTGAGCCACATAGCAACTTATAAAGAGTTCAGAGGGTTAAGGCAAAAACTTGATGCACTTCGTGTACAAACTAGACAATCTCTTTCGAAATTGAGGGTTTCGGACGAAAACGCATCTATTACAAAGGGATTTAATTTTTAATAACTTACTTTAACTCCATACTTTTTGTGTGTTCAATATGCACCATTCAAAGGCACATCATAAATTTTCAACCCTTTCCGACTTCACTTGATATTTTACTTGAATTTAATGATTTATTTTGAGCTAAATGATCCTGAAATTGAAAAGCACTACAAATAACTAGGAAAAGGTTGAAACTTGGCATGACATCATAATTTCAGCCAGATAGCAACTTCTAAAGAGTTGAGAGGGTTACGACAAAAACTGGATGCACTTCGTGTACAAACTAGAGAATCTCTTTCGAAGTATGAGGGTTTCAGATGAGAATAGGATTTCATTTCGTGATATGAAAAGGTTGAAACTATGAAAAGGTTGAAACTTGGCATGACATCATAATTTCAACCACATACAAACTTCTAAGGAGTTGTGAGGGTTACGACAAAAACTGGATGCACTTCGTGTATAAACTAGAGAATCTCTTCCGAAGTATGCGGGTTTCGGACGAGAACGCATCTATTAAAAAGGGATTTCATTTTTAACAACTTATTTTAACTCCATACATTTTGTGTGTTCAATATACACCATTGAAATGCACATCATCAGTTTTCAACCCTTTCTGACTTCATTTGATATTTTTCATGCATTTAATGATTTAATTTGAGCTAAATGACCCTGAAATAGAAAAGCACTACAAATGAACTTTGAAAAGGTTGAAACTTGGCATGACATCATAATTTCAACGACATACAAACTTCTAAATGGTTGAGAGGTTTACGGCAAAAACTGGTTGCACTTCGTGTGCAAATTGAACAATCTCTTTCGAAGTATGAGGGTTTCGGACGAAAACGCATCTATTACAAAGGGATTTCATTTTTAATAACTTATTTGAACTCCATACTTTTTGTGTGTTCAATATGAACCATTCAAAGGCACATCACCAATTTTCAACCTTTTCTGACTTCATTTGATCTTTTTCGTGCATTTAATGATTTATTTTGAGCTAAATGACCCTGAAATGGAAAAGCGGTACAAATGAACTCTAAAAAGGTTGTAACTTGGCATGCCATCATAATTTCACCCACATAGCAACTTCTAAGGAGTTGAGAGGGTTACGACAAAAACTGGATGCACTTCGTGTATAAACTAGAGAATCTCTTCCGAACTATGAGGGTTTCGGATGAGAACGCATCTATTAAAAAGGGATTTCATTTTTAATAACTTATTTTAACTCCATACTTTTTGTGTGTTGAATATGCACCATTCAAGTGCTCATCATCAATTTTCAACACTTTCTCACTTCATTTGATATTTTTCATGCATTTAATTATTTATTTTGAGCTAAATGACCCTGAAACTGAAAAGAACTACAAATGAACTATGAAAAGGTTGAAACTTGGCATGAAATCATAATTTCAACCACATACAAACTTCTAAAGAGTTGCGAGGGTTACGACAAAAACTGGATGCACTTCGTGTACAAACTGGACAATCTCTTTGGAAGTTTGAGGGTTTCGGACGAGAACGCATCTATTATAAAGGGATTTCATTTATAATAACTTATTTTAACTCCGTACTTTTTGTGTGTTCAATATACACCATTCCAAGGCACATCATCAATTTTGAACCCTTTCTGACTTCATTTGATAATTTTCGTGAATTTAATGATTTATTTTGAGCTAAATGACCCTGAAATTGAAAAGAACTACAAATGAACTCTGAAAAGGTTTTAACTTGGCATGACATCATAATTTCAACCACATAGCAACTTCTAAGGAGTTGAGAGGGTTACGACAAAAACTGGATGCACTTCGTGTACAAACTAGAGAATCTCTTTCGAAGTATGATGGTTTCGGACGAGAACGCTTCTATTATAAAGGGATTTCATTTTTAATAACTTATTTTAACTGCATACTTTTTGTGTCTTGAATATGCACCATTCAAGTCCTCATCATCAATTTTCAACACTTTCTCACTTCATTTGAATTTTTCATGCATTTAATTATTTATTTTGAGCTAAATGACCGTGAAATTGAAAAGAACTACAAATGAACTATGAAAAGGTTGAAACTTGGCATGAAATCATAATTTCAACCACATACGAACTTCTAAAGAGTTGCGAGGGTTACGACAAAAACTGGATGCACTTCGTGTACAAACTGGACAATCTCTTTCGAAGTTTGAGGGTTTCGGACGAAAACGCATCTATTATAAAGGGATTTCATTTATAATAACTTATTTTAACTCCGTACTTTTTGTGTGTTCAATATACACCATTCCAAGGCACATCATCAATTTTGAACCCTTTCTGACTTCATTTGATAATTTTCGTGAATTTAATGATTTATTTTGAGCTAAATGACCCTGAAATTGAAAAGAACTACAAATGAACTCTGAAAAGGTTTTAACTTGGCATGACATCATAATTTCTAAGGAGTTGAGAGGGTTACGACAAAAACTTGATGCACTTCGTGTACAAACTAGAGAATCTCTTTCGAAGTATGAGGGTTTCAGACGAGAACGCATCTATTAAAAAGGGATTTCAATTTTAATAACTTATTTTAACTCCATACTTTTTGTGTGTTCAATATGCACCATTCAAAGGCACATCATAAATTTTCAACCCTTTCCGACTTCATTTCATATGTTTCATGAATTTAATGATTTATTTTGAGCTAAATGACCCTGAAATTGAAAAGCACTACAAATAACTGTGAAAAGGTTGACACTTGGCATGACATCATAATTTCAACCACATACAAACTTCTAAAGAGTTGAGAGGGTTATGGCAAAAGCTCGATGCACTTCGTGTACAAACTAGAGAATCTGTTTCGAAGTATGAGGGTTTCAGACGAGAACACATCTATTAAAAAGGGATTTCATTTTCAATAACTTATTTTAACTCCATACTTTTTGGGTGCTCTATATGCACCATTCAAATGCACATCATCAATTTTCAACCCTTTCTGACTTCATTTGATATTTTTCATGCATTTAACGATTTAATTTGTGCTAAATGACCCTGAAATTGAAAAGCACTACAAATGAACTTTGAAAAGGTTGAAACTTGGCATGACATCATAATTTCAACCACCTACAAACTTCTAAATGGTTGGAGGGTTACGGCAAAAACTGGTTGCACTTCGTGTGGAAATTCAACAATCTCTTTCGAAGTATGAGGGTTTCGGAGGAAAACGCATCTATTACAAAGAGATTTCATTTTTAATAACTTATTTGAACTCCATACTTTTTGTGTGTTGAATATGCACCATTCAAGTGCTCATCATCAATTTTCAACACTTTCTCACTTCATTTGATATTTTTCATGCATTTAATTATTTATTTTGAGCTAAATGACCCTGAAATTGAAAAGAACTACAAATGAACTATGAAAAGGTTGAAACTTGGCATGAAATCATAATTTCAACCACATACAAACTTCTAAAGAGTTGCGAGGGTTACGACAAAAACTGGATGCACTTCGTGTACAAACTGGACAATCTCTTTCGAAGTTTGAGGGTTTCGGACGAGAACGCATCTATTAAAAAGGGATTTCATTTTTAATAACTTATTTTAACTCCTTACTTTTTGTGTGTTCAATATACACCATTCCAAGGCACATCATCAATTTTGAACCCTTTCTGACTTCATTTGATAATTTTCGTGAATTTAACGATTTATTTTGAGCTAAATGACCCTGAAATTGAAAAGCAGTACAAACGAACTATGAAAAGGTTGAAACTTTGCATGAAATCATAATTTCAACCACATACAAACTTCTAAAGAGTTGAGAGGGTTATGACAAAAACTGGATGCACTTCTTGTACAAACTAGAGAATCTCTTTCGAAGTATGAGGGTTTCAGACGAGAACGCATCTATTAAAAAGGGATTTCATTTTTAATAACTTATTTTAACTCCTTACTTTTTGTGTGTTCAATATGCACCATTCAAATACACATTATCAATTTTCAACCCTTTTTGACTTCATTTGATATTTTTCATGCATTTAATGATTTAATTTGAGCTAAATGACCTTGAAATTGAAAATGACTACAAATGAACTATGAAAAGGTTGCAACTTGGCATGACATCATAATTTCAACCACATACAAACTTCTAAAGAGTTGAGAGGGTTACGACAAAAATTGGGTGCAATTCGTGTGCAAACTAGACAATCTCTTTCGATGTATGGGGGTTTCGGACGAGAACGCATCTATTAAAAAGGGATTTCATTTTTAATAACTTATTTGAAATCCATAATGTTTGTGTGTTCAATATGCACCATTCAAAGGCACATCATCAATTTTCAACCTTTTCTGACTTCATTTGATCTTTTTCGTGCATTTAATGATTTATTTTGAGCTAAATGACCCTGAAATGGAAAAGCAATACAAATGAACTATGAAAAGGTTTAAACTTGGCATGACATCATAATTTCAACCACATACAAACTTCTAAAGAGTTGAGAGGGTTACGACAAAAACTGGGTGCAATTCGTGTGCAAACTAGACAATCTCTTTCGATGTATGGGGGTTTCGGACGAGAACTCATCTATTAAAAAGGGATTTCATTTTTAATAACTTATTTGAACTCCATAATTTTTGTGTGTTCAATATGCACCATTCAAAGGCACATCATCAATTTTCAACCTTTTCTGACTTCATTTGATCTTTTTCGTGCATTTAATGATTTATTTTGAGCTAAATGACCTTGAAATGGAAAAGCAATACAAATGAACTGTGAAAAGGTTGTAACTTGGCATGACATCATAATTTCACCCACGTAGCAACTTCTAAGGAGTTGAGAGGGTTACGACAAAAACTGGATGCACTTCGTGTATAAACTAGAGAATCTCTTCCGAAGTATGAGGGTTTCGGACGAGAACGCATCTATTAAAAAGGGATTTCATTTTCAATAACTTATTTGAACTCCATACTTTTTGTGTGTTCAATATGCACCATTCAAAGGCACATCATCAATTTTCAACCTTTTCTGACTTCATTTGATCTTTTTCGTGCATTTAATGATTTATTTTGAGCTAAATGACCCTGAAATGGAAAAGCGGTACAAATGAACTCTAAAAAGGTTGTAACTTGGCATGCCATCATAATTTCACCCACATAGCAACTTCTAAGGAGTTGAGAGGGTTACGACAAAAACTGGATGCACTTCGTGTATAAACTAGAGAATCTCTTGCGAAGTATGAGGGTTTCGGACGAGAACGCATCTATTAAAAAGCGATTTCATTTTTAATAACTTATTTTAACTCCATACTTTTTGTGTGTTGAATATGCACCATTCAAGTGCTCATCATCAATTTTCGACCCTTTCTCACTTCATTTGATATTTTCCATGCATTTCTTATTTATTTTGAGCTAAATGACCCTGAAATTGAAAGGCACTACAAATGAACTATGAAAAGGTTGAAACTTGGCATGAAATCATAATTTCAACCACATACAAACTTCTAAAGAGTTGAGAGGGTTACGACAAAAACTGCATGCACTTCGTGTACAAACTTGACAATCTCTTTCCAAGTTTGAGGGTTTCGAACGAGAACGCATCTATTATAAAGGGATTTCATTTTTAATAACTTATTTTAACTCCGTACTTTTTGTGTGTTCAATATACACCATTCCAAGGCACATCATCAATTTTCAACCCTTTCTCACTTCATTTGCTATTTTTCGTGCATTTAATGATTTATTTTGAGCTAAATGACCCTGAAATTGAAAAGCACCACAAATGAACTCTGAAAAGGTTGTAACTTGGCATGACAACATAATTTCACCCACATAGCAACTTCTAAGGAGTTGAGAGGGTTACGACAAAAACTGGATGCACTTCGTGTACAAACTAGAGAATCTCTTTCGAAGTATGAGGGTTTCGGACGAGAACGCATCTATTAAAAAGGGATTTCATTTTTAATAACTTATTTTAACTCCATACTTTTTGTGTGTTGAATATGCACCATTCAAATGCTCATCATCAATTTTCAACCCTTTCTCACTTCATTTGATATTTTTCATGCATTTACTGATTTATTTTGAGCTAAATGATCCTGAAATTGAAAAGCACTACAAATGAACTATGAAAAGATTGATACTTGGCATGAAATCATAATTTCAGCCACATACAAACTTCTAAAGAGTTGAGAGGGTTACGAAAAAAACCGGATGCACTTCGTGTACAAACTAGACTCTTGCGAAGTATGAGGGTTTCAGACGAGAACGCATCTATTAAAAAGGGATTTCATTTTTAATAACTTATTTTAACTCCATACTTTTTGTGTGTTCAATATGCACCATTCAAAGGCACATCATCAATTTTCAACCCTTTCTGACTTCGTTTGATCTATTTCGTCCATTTAATGATTTATTTTGAGCTAAATGACCCTGAAATTGAAAAGCACTACAAACGAACTCTAAAAAGGTTATAACTTTGCATGCCACCATAATTTCACCCACATAGCAACTTCTAAAGAGTTGAGAGGGGTAAGGCAAAAACTTGATGCACTTCGTGTACAAACTGGACAATCTCTTTCGAAGTATGAGGGTTTCCGATGAAAACACATCTATTACAAAGGGATTTCATTTTTAATTACTTATTTTAACTCCATACTTTTTGAGTGTTCAATATGCACCATTCAAAGGCACATCATAAATTTTCAACCCTTTCCGACTTCATTTGATATGTTTCATGAATTTAATGATTTATTTTGAGCTAAATGACCCTGAAATTGAAAAGCACTACAAATAACTGTGAAAAGGTTGACACTTGGCATGACATCATAATTTCAACCACATAATAACTTCTAAAGAGTTGAGAGGGTTACGGCAAAAACTCAATGCACTTCATGTACAAACTAGAGAATCTGTTTCGAAGTATGAGGGTTTCAGACGAGAACACATCTATTAAAAAGGGATTTCATTTTCAATAACTTATTTTAACTCCATACTTTTTGTGTGTTCAATATGCACCATTCAAATCCACATCATCAATTTTCAACCCTTTCTGACTTCATTTGATATTTTTCATGCATTTCATGATTTAATTTGAGCTAAATGACCCTGAAATTGAAAAGCACTACAAATGAACTTTGAAAAGGTTGAAACTTGGCATGACATCATAATTTTAACCACATACAAACTTCTAAATGGTTGAGAGGGTTACGGCAAAAACTGGTTGCACTTCGTGTGCAAACTGAACAATCTCTTTCGAAGTATGAGGGTTCCGGACGAAAACACATCTATTACAAATGGATTTCATTTTTAATAACTTATTTGAACTCCATACTTTTTGTGTGTTCAATATGCACCATTCAAAGGCACATAATCAATTTTCAACCTTTTCTGACTTCATTTGATCTTTTTCGTGCAATTAATGATTTATTTTGATCTAAATGACCCTGAAATGGAAAAGCGGTACAAATGAATTCTGAAAAGGTTGTAACTTGGCATGCCATCATAATTTCACCCACATAGCAACTTCTAAGGAGTTGAGAGGGTTACGGCAAAAACTTGATGCACTTCGTGTAGAAACTGGACAATCTCTTTCGAACTATGAGGGTTTCGGACGGAACGCATGTATTAAAAAGGGATTTCATTTTTAATAACTTATTTTAACTCCATACTTTTTGTGTGTTGAATATGCACCATTCAAGTGCTCATCATCAATTTTCAACCCTTTCTGACTTCATTTGATATTTTTCATGCATTTAATGATTTATTTTGAGCTAAATGACCCTGAAATGGAAAAGCAATACAAATGAACTATGAAAAGGTTGAAACTTCGCATGACATCATAATTTCAACCACATACAAACTTCTAAAGAGTTGAGAGGGTTACGACAAAAACTGGGTGCAATTCGTGTGCAAACTAGACAATCTCTTTCGATGTATGGGGGTTTCGGACGAGAACGCATCTATTAAAAAGGGATTTCATTTTTAATAACTTATTTGAACTCCATAATTTTTGTGTGTTCAGTATGCACCATTCAAAGGCACATCATCAATTTTCAACCTTTTCTGACTTCATTTGATCTTTTTCGTGCATTTAATGATTTATTTTGAGCTAAATGACCCTGAAATGGAAAAGCAATACAAATGAACTGTGAAAAGGTTGTAACTTGGCATGACATCATAATTTCACCCACATAGCAACTTCTAAGGAGTTGAGAGGGTTACGACAAAAACTGGATGCACTTCGTGTATAAACTAGAGAATCTCTTCCGAAGTATGAGGGTTTCGGACGAGAACACATCTATTAAAAAGGGATTTCATTTTTAACAACTTATTTTAACTCCATAATTTTTGTGTGTTGAATATGCACCATTCAAGTGCTCATCATCAATTTTCAACCCTTTCACACTTCATTTGATATTTTTCATGCATTTAATGATTTATTTTGAGCTAAATGACCCTGAAATTGAAAAGCACTACAAATGAACTATGAAAAGGTTGAAACTTGGCATGAAATCATAATTTCAACCACATACAAACTTCTAAAGAGTTGGGAGGGTTACAACAAAAACTGGATGCACTTCGTGTACAAACTGGACAATCTCTTTTGAAGTTTGAGGGTTTCGGACGAGAACGCATCTATTATAAAGGGATTTCGTTTTTAATAACTTATTGTAACTCCGTACTTTTTGTGTGTTTAATATACACCATTCAAAGGCACATCATCAATTTTCAACCCTTTCTGACTTCATTTGATCTTTTTCGTGCATTTAATGATTTATTTTGAGCTAAATGACCCTGAAATTGAAAAGCACTACAAATGAACTCTGAAAAGGTTATAACTTGGCATGCCATCATAATTTCACCCACATAGCAACTTCTAAGGAGTTGAGATGGTTACGACAAAAACAAGATGCACTTCGTGTACAAACTAGAGAATCTCTTTCGAAGTATGAGGGTTTCAGACGAGAACACATCTATTAAAAAGGGATTTCATTTTCAATAACTTATTTTAACTCCATACTTTTTGTGTGTTCAATATGCACCATTTAAATCCACATCATCAATTTTCAACCCTTTCTGACTTCATTTGATATTTTTCATGCATTTCATGATTTAATTTGAGCTAAATGACCCTGAAATTGAAAAGCACTACAAATGAACTTTGAAAAGGTTGAAACTTGGCATGACATCATAATTTTAACCACATACAAACTTCTAAATGGTTGAGAGGGTTACGGCAAAAACTGGTTGCACTTCGTGTGCAAACTGAACAATCTCTTTCGAAGTATGAGGGTTCCGGACGAAAACACATCTAAATGGATTTCATTTTTAATAACTTATTTGAACTCCATACTTTTTGTGTGTTCAATATGCACCATTCAAAGGCACATCATCAATTTTCAACCTTTTCTGACTTCATTTGATCTTTTTCGTGCAATTAATGATTTATTTTGAGCTAAATGACCCTGAAATGGAAAAGCGGTACAAATGAATTCTGGAAAGGTTGTAACTTGGCATGCCATCATAATTTCACCCACATAGCAACTTCTAAGGAGTTGAGAGGGTTACGGCAAAAACTTGATGCACTTCGTGTAGAAACTGGACAATCTCTTTCGAACTATGAGGGTTTCGGACGGAACGCATGTATTAAAAAGGGATTTCATTTTTAATAACTTATTTTAACTCCATACTTTTTGTGTGTTGAATATGCACCATTCAAGTGCTCATCATCAATTTTCAACCCTTTCTGACTTCATTTGATATTTTTCATGCATTTAATGATTTATTTTGAGCTAAATGACCCTGAAATGGAAAAGCAATACAAATGAACTATGAAAAGGTTGAAACTTCGCATGACATCATAATTTCAACCACATACAAACTTCTAAAGAGTTGAGAGGGTTACGACAAAAACTGGGTGCAATTCGTGTGCAAACTAGACAATCTCTTTCGATGTATGGGGGTTTCGGAGGAGAACTCGTCTATTAAAAAGGGATTTCATTTTTAATAACTTATTTGAACTCCATAATTTTTGTGTGTTCAGTATGCACCATTCAAAGGCACATCATCAATTTTCAACCTTTTCTGACTTCATTTGATCTTTTTCGTGCATTTAATGATTTATTTTGAGCTAAATGACCCTGAAATGGAAAAGCAATACAAATGAACTGTGAAAAGGTTGTAACTTGGCATGACATCATAATTTCACCCACATAGCAACTTCTAAGGAGTTGAGAGGGTTACGACAAAAACTGGATGCACTTCGTGTATAAACTAGAGAATCTCTTCCGAAGTATGAGGGTTTCGGACGAGAACGCATCTATTAAAAAGGGATTTCATTTTTAACAACTTATTTTAACTCCATACTTTTTGTGTGTTGAATATACACCATTCAAGTGCTCATCATCAATTTTCAACCCTTTCACACTTCATTTGATATTTTTCATGCATTTAATGATTTATTTTGAGCTAAATGACCCTGAAATTGAAAAGCACTACAAATGAACTATGAAAAGGTTGAAACTTGGCATGAAATCATAATTTCAGCCACATACAAACTTCTAAAGAGTTGGGAGGGTTACAACAAAAACTGGATGCACTTCGTGTACAAACTGGACAATCTCTTTTGAAGTTTGAGGGTTTCGGACGAGAACGCATCTATTATAAAGGGATTTCGTTTTTAATAACTTATTTTAACTCCGTACTTTTTGTGTGTTTAATATACACCATTCAAAGGCACATCATCAATTTTCAACCCTTTCTGACTTCATTTGATCTTTTTCGTGCATTTAATGATTTATTTTGAGCTAAATGACCCTGAAATTGAAAAGCACTACAAATGAACTCTGAAAAGGTTATAACTTGGCATGCCATCATAATTTCACCCACATAGCAACTTCTAAGGAGTTGAGATGGTTACGACAAAAACAAGATGCACTTCGTGTACAAACTAGAGAATCTCTTTCGAAGTATGAGGGTTTCGGACGAGAACGCATGTATTAAAAAGGGATTTCATTTTTAATAACTTATTTTAACTCCATACTTTATGTGTGTTGAATATGCACCATTCAAGTGCTCATCATCAATTTTCAACCCTTTCTGACTTCATTTGATATTTTTCATGCATTTAATGATTTATTTTGAGCTAAATGACCCTGAAATTGAAAAGCACTACAAATGAACTATGAAAAGGTTGAAACTTGGCATGAAATCATAATTTCAACCACATACAAACTTCTAAAGAGTTGAGAGGGTTATGACAAAAACTGGATGCACTTCTTGTACAAACTAGAGAATCTCTTTCGAAGTATGAGGGTTTTAGACGAGAACGCATCTATTATAAAGGGATTTCATTTTTAATAACTTATTTTAACTCCGTACTTTTTGTGTGTTTAATATACACCATTCAAAGGCACATCATCAATTTTCACCCCTTTCTGACTTCATTTGATCTTTTTCGTGCATTTAATGATTTATTTTGAGCTAAATGACCCTGAAATTGAAAAGCACTACAAACGAACTATGAAAAGGTTGAAACTTGGCATGAAATCATAATTTGAGCCACATACAAACTTCTAAAGAATTGAGAGGGTTACGACAAAAACTGGATGCACTTCGTGTACAAACTAGAGAATCTCTTGCGAAGTATGAGGGTTTCAGACGAGAACGCATGTATTAAAAAGGGATTTCATTTTTAATAACTTATTTTAACTCCATACTTTATGTGTGTTGAATATGCACCATTCAAGTGCTCATCATCAATTTTCAACCCTTTCTGACTTCATTTGATATTTTTCATGCATTTAATGATTTATTTTGAGCTAAATGACCCTGAAATTGAAAAGCACTACAAATGAACTATGAAAAGGTTGAAACTTGGCATGAAATCATAATTTCAACCACATACAAACTTCTAAAGAGTTGAGAGGGTTATGACAAAAACTGGAAGCACTTCTTGTACAAACTAGAGAATCTCTTTCGAAGTATGAGGGTTTCAGACGAGAACGCATCTATTAAAAAGGGATTTCATTTTTCATAACTTATTTTAACTCCATACTTTTTGTGCGTTCAATATGCAACCTTCAAAGGCACATCATCAATTTTCAACCCTTTCTGACTTCATTTGATCTTTTTCGTGCATTTAATGATTTATTTTGACCCTGAAATTGAAAAGAACTACGAATGAACTCTAAAAAGGTTATAACTTTGCATGCCATCATAATTTCACCCACATAGCAACTTCTAAAGAGTTGAGAGGGTTAAGGCAAAAACTTGATGGACTTCGTGTACAAACTTGACAATCTCTTTCAAAGTATGAGGGTTTCAGACGAAAACGCATCTATTACAAAGAAATTTCATTTTTAATAAATTATTTTAACTCCATACTTTTTGTGTATTCAATATGCACCATTCAAAGTGACATCATAAATTTTTAACCCTTTCCGACTTCATTTGAAGTTAATGATTTATTTTGAGCTAAATGACCCTGAAATTGAAAAGCACTACAAATAACTATGAAAAGGTTGACACTTGGCATGACATCATAATTTCACCCACATAGCAACTTCTGAAGAGTTGAGAGGGTTACGGCAAAAACTGGATGAACTTCGTGTCTAAACTGGAGAATCTCTTTCGAAGCATGAGGGTTCCGGACGAGAACGCATTTGTTACTAAGGGATTTAATTTTTAATAACTTATTTTAACTCCATAATTTTTGTGCGTTGAATATACACCATTCAAATGCTCATCATCATGTTTCAACCCTTTCTGACTTCATTTGATATTTTTCATGCATTTAATGATTTATTTTGAGCTAGATGACCCTAAAATTGAAAAGCACTACAAATGAACTATGAAAAGGTTGAAACTTGACATGACATTATAATTTCAAACACATACAAACTTCTAAAGAGTTGAGAGGGTTATTCCAAAAACTCGATGCACTTCTTGTACAAACTAGAGAATCTCTTTCGAAGTATGAGGGTTTCAGACGAGACGCATCTATTAAAAAGGGATTTTATTTTTAATAACTTATTTTAACTCCATACTTTTTGTGTGTTCAATATGCACCATTCAAATGCACATCATCAATTTTAAACCCTTCTGACTTCATTTGATATTTTTCGTGCATTTAATGATTTAATTTGAGCTAAATGACCCTGAAACTGAAAAGCACTACAAATGAACTATGAAAAGGTTGAAACTTGGCATGACATCATAATTTCAACCACATACAAACTTCTAAAGGGTTGAGACGGTTACGGCAAAAACTGGGTGCACTTCGTGTCCAAACAGGACAATCTCTTTCGAAGTATGAGGGTTTCGGACGAGAACGTATCCATTACAAAGGGATTTCATTTTTAATAACTTATTTTAACTCCATACTTTTTGTGTGTTCAATATGCACCATTAAAAGGCACATCATCAATTTTCAAACCCTTTCTGACTTCATTTAATATCTTTCATGCATTTAATGATTTATTTTGAGCTAAATGACCCTGAAATTCAAAAGCACTACAAATAACTGTGAAAAGGTTGAAACTTGGCATGACATCATAATTTCAACCACATACAAACTTCTAAAGAGTTGAGAGGGTTACGGCAAAAACTCGATGCACTTCTTGTACAAACTGGAGAATCTCTTTCGAAGTATGAGGATTTCATTTTTAATAACTTATTTTAACTCCATACTTTTTGTGTGATCAATATGCACCAGTCAAAGGCACGTCATCAATTTTCAACCCTTTCTGACTTCATTTGATATTTTTCATGCATGTAATGATTTATTTTGAGCTAAATGACCCTGAAATTGAAAAGCTCTACAAATGAATTATGAAAAGGTTGAAACTTGGCATGAAATCATAATTTCAACCACATACTAACTTCTAAAGAGTTGAGAGGGTTAAGGCAAAAACTTGATGCACTTCGTGTACAAACTAGACAATCTCTTTCGAAATATGAGGGTTTCAGACGAAAACGCATCTATTACAAAGGGATTTCATTTTTAATAACTTATTTTAACTCCATACTTTTTGTGTGTTCAGTATGCACCATTCAAAGGGAGATCATAAATTTTCAACCCTTTCCGACTTCACTTGATATTTTTCTTGAATTTAATGATTTATTTTGAGCTAAATGATCCTGAAATTGAAAAGCACTACAAATAACTGTGAAAATCTTGAAACTTGGCATGACATCATAATTTCACCCACATAGCAACTTCTAAAGAGTTGAGAGGGTTAAGGCAAAAACTTGATGCACTTCGTGTACAAACTAGACAATCTGTTTCGAAATATGAGGGTTTCAGACGAAAACGCATCTATAAAAAAGGGATTTCATTTTTAATAACTTATTTTAACTCCATACTTTTTGCGTGCTCAATATGCACCATTCAAAGTCACATCATCAATTTTCAACCCTTTCTATCTTCATTTGTAATTTTTCATGCATTTAATGATTTGTTTTGAGCTAAATGACCCTGAAATGGAGAAGCACTACAATTGAACTATGAAAAGGTTGAAACTTGGCATGAAATCATAATTTCAACCACATACAAACTTCTAAAGAGTTGAGAGGGTAACGACAAAAACTGGATGCACTTCGTGTACAAACTAGAGAATCTGTTTCGAAGTATGAGGGTTTCAGACGAGAACGCATCTATTAAAAAGGGATTTCGTTTTATTAACTTATTTTAACTCCATAATTTTTGCGTGTTCAATATGCACCATTCAAAGTCACATCATCAATTTTCAACCCTTTCTTACTTCATTTGATATTTTTCATGAAGTTAATAATTTATTTTGAGCTAAATGACCCTGAAATTGAAAAGCACTACAAATAACTATGAAAAGGTTGACACTTGGCATGACATCATAATTTCACCCACATAGCAACTTCTAAAGAGTTGAGAGGGTTACGGCAAAAACTGGATGCACTTTGTGTGCAAACTGTAGAATCTCTTTCGAAGTATGGGGGTTTCGGACGAGAACGCATCTATTAAAAAGGGATTTCATTTTTAATAACTTATTTTAACTCCTTACTTTTTGTGTGTTCAATATGCACCATTCAAATACACATCATCAATTTTCAACCCTTTCTGACTTCATTTAATATCTTTCATGCATTTAATGATTTATTTTGAGCTAAATGACCCTGAAATTCAAAAGCACTACAAATAACTGTGAAAAGGTTGAAACTTGGCATGACATCATAATTTCAACCACATACAAACTTCTAAAGAGTTGAGAGGGTTACGGCAAAAACTCGATGCACTTCTTGTACAAACTGGAGAATCTCTTTCGAAGTATGAGGATTTCATTTTTAATAACTTATTTTAACTCCATACTTTTTGTGTGATCAATATGCACCAGTCAAAGGCACGTCATCAATTTTCAACCCTTTCTGACTTCATTTGATATTTTTCATGCATGTAATGATTTATTTTGAGCTAAATGACCCTGAAATTGAAAAGCTCTACAAATGAATTATGAAAAGGTTGAAACTTGGCATGAAATCATAATTTCAACCACATACTAACTTCTAAAGAGTTGAGAGGGTAAAGGCAAAAACTTGATGCACTTCGTGTACAAACTAGACAATCTCTTTCGAAATATGAGGGTTTCAGACGAAAACGCATCTATTACAAAGGGATTTCATTTTTAGTAACTTATTTTAACTCCATACTTTTTGTGTGTTCAGTATGCACCATTCAAAGGGAGATCATAAATTTTCAACCCTTTCCGACTTCACTTGATATTTTTCTTGAATTTAATGATTTATTTTGAGCTAAATGATCCTGAAATTGAAAAGCACTACAAATAACTGTGAAAATCTTGAAACTTGGCATGACATCATAATTTCACCCACATAGCAACTTCTAAAGAGTTGAGAGGGTTAAGGCAAAAACTTGATGCACTTCGTGTACAAACTAGACAATCTGTTTCGAAATATGAGGGTTTCAGACGAAAACGCATCTATAAAAAAGGGATTTCATTTTTAATAACTTATTTTAACTCCATACTTTTTGCGTGCTCAATATGCACCATTCAAAGTCACATCATCAATTTTCAACCCTTTCTATCTTCATTTGTAATTTTTCATGCATTTAATGATTTGTTTTGAGCTAAATGACCCTGAAATGGAGAAGCACTACAATTGAACTATGAAAAGGTTGAAACTTGGCATGAAATCATAATTTCAACCACATACAAACTTCTAAAGAGTTGAGAGGGTAACGACAAAAACTGGATGCACTTCGTGTACAAACTAGAGAATCTGTTTCGAAGTATGAGGGTTTCAGACGAGAACGCATCTATTAAAAAGGGATTTCGTTTTATTAACTTATTTTAACTCCATAATTTTTGCGTGTTCAATATGCACCATTCAAAGTCACATCATCAATTTTCAACCCTTTCTTACTTCATTTGATATTTTTCATGAAGTTAATAATTTATTTTGAGCTAAATGACCCTGAAATTGAAAAGCACTACAAATAACTATGAAAAGGTTGACACTTGGCATGACATCATAATTTCACCCACATAGCAACTTCTAAAGAGTTGAGAGGGTTACGGCAAAAACTGGATGCACTTCGTGTGCAAACTGTAGAATCTCTTTCGAAGTATGGGGGTTTCGGACGAGAACGCATCTATTAAAAAGGGATTTCATTTTTAATAACTTATTTTAACTCCTTACTTTTTGTGTGTTCAATATGCACCATTCAAATACACATCATCAATTTTCAACCCTTTCTGACTTCATTTGATATTTTTCATGCATTTAATGATTTAATTTGAGCTAAATGACCCTGAAATTGAAAATGACTACAAATGAACTATGAAAAGGTTGAAACTTGGCATGACATTATAATTTCAACCACATACAAACTTCTAAGGAGTTGTGAGGGTTACGACAAAAACTGGATGCACTTCGTGTATAAACTAGAGAATCTCTTCCGAAGTATGAGGGTTTCGGACGAGAACGCATCTATTAAAAAGGGATTTCATTTTTAACAACTTATTTTAACTCCATACTTTTTGTGTGTTGAATATGCACCATTCAAGTGCTCATCATCAATTTTCAACCCTTTCTGACTTCATTTGATATTTTTCATGCATTTAATGATTTGTTTTGAGCTAAATGACCCTGAAATTGAAAAGCACTACAAATGAACTATGAAAAGGTTGAAACTTGGCATGAAATCATAATTTCAACCACATACAAACTTCTAAAGAGTTGAGAGGGTTACGACAAAAACTGGATGCACTTCGTGTATAAACAAGAGAATCTCTTCCGAAGTATGAGGGTTTCGGACGAGAACGCATCTATTAAAAAGCGATTTCATTTTTAACAACTTATTTTAACTCCGTACTTTTTGTGTCTTTAATATACACCATTCAAAGGCACATCATCAATTTTCAACCCTTTCTGACTTCATTTGATCTTTTTCGTGCATTTAATGATTTATTTTGAGCTAAATGACCCTGAAATTGAAAAGCACTATAAATGAACTCTGAAAAGGTTATAACTTGGCATGCCATCATAATTTCACCCACATAGCAACTTCTAAGGAGTTGAGAGGGTTACGACAAAAACTGGATGCACTTCGTGTACAAACTAGAGAATCTCTTTCGAAGTTTGAGGGTTTCGGACGAGAACGCATGTATTAAAAAGGGATTTCATTTTTAATAACTTATTTTAACTCCATACCGTATGTGTGTTGAATATGCACCATTCAAGTGCTCATCATCAATTTTCAACCCTTTCTGACTTCATTTGATATTTTTCATGCATGTAATGATTTATTTTGAGCTAAATGACCCTGAAATTGAAAAGCTCTACAAATGAATTATGAAAAGGTTGAAACTTGGCATGAAATCATAATTTCAACCACATACTAACTTCTAAAGAGTTGAGAGGGTTAAGGCAAAAACTTGATGCACTTCGTGTACAAACTAGACAATCTCTTTCGAAATATGAGGGTTTCAGACGAAAACGCATCTATTACAAAGGGATTTCATTTTTAATAACTTATTTTAACTCCATACTTTTTGTGTGTTCAGTATGCACCATTCAAAGGGAGATCATAAATTTTCAACCCTTTCCGACTTCACTTGATATTTTTCTTGAATTTAATGATTTATTTTGAGCTAAATGATCCTGAAATTGAAAAGCACTACAAATAACTGTGAAAATCTTGAAACTTGGCATGACATCATAATTTCACCCACATAGCAACTTCTAAAGAGTTGAGAGGGTTAAGGCAAAAACTTGATGCACTTCGTGTACAAACTAGACAATCTGTTTCGAAATATGAGGGTTTCAGACGAAAACGCATCTATAAAAAAGGGATTTCATTTTTAATAACTTATTTTAACTCCATACTTTTTGCGTGCTCAATATGCACCATTCAAAGTCACATCATCAATTTTCAACCCTTTCTATCTTCATTTGTAATTTTTCATGCATTTAATGATTTGTTTTGAGCTAAATGACCCTGAAATGGAGAAGCACTACAATTGAACTATGAAAAGGTTGAAACTTGGCATGAAATCATAATTTCAACCACATACAAACTTCTAAAGAGTTGAGAGGGTAACGACAAAAACTGGATGCACTTCGTGTACAAACTAGAGAATCTGTTTCGAAGTATGAGGGTTTCAGACGAGAACGCATCTATTAAAAAGGGATTTCGTTTTATTAACTTATTTTAACTCCATAATTTTTGCGTGTTCAATATGCACCATTCAAAGTCACATCATCAATTTTCAACCCTTTCTTACTTCATTTGATATTTTTCATGAAGTTAATAATTTATTTTGAGCTAAATGACCCTGAAATTGAAAAGCACTACAAATAACTATGAAAAGGTTGACACTTGGCATGACATCATAATTTCACCCACATAGCAACTTCTAAAGAGTTGAGAGGGTTACGGCAAAAACTGGATGCACTTCGTGTGCAAACTGTAGAATCTCTTTCGAAGTATGGGGGTTTCGGACGAGAACGCATCTATTAAAAAGGGATTTCATTTTTAATAACTTATTTTAACTCCTTACTTTTTGTGTGTTCAATATGCACCATTCAAATACACATCATCAATTTTCAACCCTTTCTGACTTCATTTGATATTTTTCATGCATTTAATGATTTAATTTGAGCTAAATGACCCTGAAATTGAAAATGACTACAAATGAACTATGAAAAGGTTGAAACTTGGCATGACATTATAATTTCAACCACATACAAACTTCTAAGGAGTTGTGAGGGTTACGACAAAAACTGGATGCACTTCGTGTATAAACTAGAGAATCTCTTCCGAAGTATGAGGGTTTCGGACGAGAACGCATCTATTAAAAAGGGATTTCATTTTTAACAACTTATTTTAACTCCATACTTTTTGTGTGTTGAATATGCACCATTCAAGTGCTCATCATCAATTTTCAACCCTTTCTGACTTCATTTGATATTTTTCATGCATTTAATGATTTGTTTTGAGCTAAATGACCCTGAAATTGAAAAGCACTACAAATGAACTATGAAAAGGTTGAAACTTGGCATGAAATCATAATTTCAACCACATACAAACTTCTAAAGAGTTGAGAGGGTTACGACAAAAACTGGATGCACTTCGTGTATAAACAAGAGAATCTCTTCCGAAGTATGAGGGTTTCGGACGAGAACGCATCTATTAAAAAGCGATTTCATTTTTAACAACTTATTTTAACTCCGTACTTTTTGTGTCTTTAATATACACCATTCAAAGGCACATCATCAATTTTCAACCCTTTCTGACTTCATTTGATCTTTTTCGTGCATTTAATGATTTATTTTGAGCTAAATGACCCTGAAATTGAAAAGCACTATAAATGAACTCTGAAAAGGTTATAACTTGGCATGCCATCATAATTTCACCCACATAGCAACTTCTAAGGAGTTGAGAGGGTTACGACAAAAACTGGATGCACTTCGTGTACAAACTAGAGAATCTCTTTCGAAGTTTGAGGGTTTCGGACGAGAACGCATGTATTAAAAAGGGATTTCATTTTTAATAACTTATTTTAACTCCATACCGTATGTGTGTTGAATATGCACCATTCAAGTGCTCATCATCAATTTTCAACCCTTTCTGACTTCATTTGATATTTTTCATGCATTTAATGATTTATTTTGAGCTAAATGACCCTGAAATTGAAAAGCACTACAAATGAACTATGAAAAGGTTGAAACTTGGCATGAAATCATAATTTCAACCATATACAAACTTCTAAAGAGTTGAGAGGGTTATGACAAAAACTGGATGCACTTCTTGTACAAACTAGAGAATCTCTTTCGAAGTATGAGGGTTTCAGACGAGAACGCATCTATTAAAAATGGATTTCATTTTTAATAACTTATTTTAACTCCATACTTTTTGTGCGTTCAATATGCACCATTCAAAGGCCCATCATAAATTTTCCACCCTTTCTGACTTCATTTGATCTTTTTCGTGCATTTAATGATTTATTTTGAGCTAAATGACCCTGAAATTGAAAAGAACTACGAATGAACTCTAAAAATGTTATAACTTTGCATGCCATCAAAATTTCACCCACATAGCAACTTCTAAAGAGTTGAGAGGGTTAAGGCAAAAACTTGATGGACTTCGTGTACAAACTGGACAATCTCTTTCGAAGTATGAGGGTTTCGCACGAAAACGCATCTATTACAAAGGAATTTCATTTTTAAGAAATTATTTTAACTCCATACTTTTTGTGTGTTCAATATGCACCATTCAAAGTGACATCATAAATTTTTAACCCTTTCCGACTTCATTTGATATTTTTCATGAAGTTAATGATTTATTTTGAGCTAAATGACCCTGAAATTGAAAAGCACTACAAATAACTATGAAAAGGTTGACACTTGGCATGACATCATAATTTCACCCACATAGCAACTTCTAAAGAGTTGAGCGGGTTACGGCAAAAACTGGATGCACTTCGTGTATAAACTGGAGAATCTCTTTCGAAGTATGAGGGTTTGAGACGAGAACGCATTTATTACTAAGGGATTTCATTTTTAATAACTTATTTTAACTCCATAATTTTTGTGTGTTGAATATGCACCATTCAAATGCTCATCATCATGTTTCAACCCTTTCCGACTTCATTTGACATTTTTCATGCATTTAATGATTTATTTTGAGCTAGATGACCCTAAAATTGAAAAGCACTACAAATGAACTATGAAAAGGTTGAAACTTGACATGACATCATAATTTCAAACACATACAAACTTCTAACGAGTTGAGAGGGTTATGCCAAAAACTCGATGCACTTCTTGTACAAACTAGAGAATCTCTTTCGAAGTATGAGGGTTTCAGACGAGACGCATCTATTAAAAAGGGATTTTATTTTTAATAACTTATTTTAACTCCATACTTTTTGTGTGTTAAATATGCACCATTCAAATGCACATCATCAATTTTAAACCCTTTCTGACTTCATTTGATATTTTTCATGCATTTAATGATTTAATTTGAGCTAAATGACCCTGAAACTGAAAAGCACTACAAATGAACTATGTAAAGGTTGAAACTTGGCATGACATCATAATTTCAACCACATACAAACTACTAAAGGGTTGAGACGGTTACGGCAAAAACTAGGTGCACTTCGTGTGCAAACTGGACAATCTCTTTCGAAGTATGAGGGTTTCGGACGAGAACGTATCCATTACAAAGGTATTTCATTTTTCATAACTTATTGTAAGTCCATACTTTTTGTGTGTTCAATGTGCACCATTAAAAGGCACATCATCAATTTTCAACCCTTTCTGACTTCA
The DNA here is from genome assembly GCA_022496015.1 of Hordeum marinum. Taxonomy (NCBI): domain Eukaryota; kingdom Viridiplantae; phylum Streptophyta; class Magnoliopsida; order Poales; family Poaceae; genus Hordeum; species Hordeum marinum. Next base: position 20,516,134 of record CM039674.1, on the reverse strand, counting down.
TTTGATATTTTTCATGCATTTAATGATTTATTTTGAGCTAAATGACCCTGAAATTCAAAAGCACTACAAATAACTGTGAAAAGGTTGAAACTTGGCATGACATCATAATTTCACCCACATCGAAACTTCTAAAGAGTTGAGAGGGTTATGCCAAAAACTGGATGCACTTCGTGTACAAACTGGAGAATCTCTTTCGAAGTTTGACGGTTTCGGCCGAGAACGCATCTATTATAAAGGGATTTCGTTTTCAATAACTTATTTTAACTCCGTACTTTTTGTGTGTCCAATATACACCATTCAAAAACATATTCATCAATTTTCAACCCTTTATGACTTCATTTGATATTTTTCATGCATTTAATGATTTATTTTGAGTTAAATGACCCTAAAATTTAAAAGCACTACAAATGAACTCTAAAAAGGTTATAACTTTGCATGCCATCATAATTTCACCCACATAGCAACTTCTAAAGAGTTGAGAGGGTTAAGGCAAAAACTTGATGCACTTCGTGTACAAACTGGACAATCTCTTTCGAAGTATGAGGGTTTCGGACGACAACACATCTATTAAAAAGGGATTTCATTTTTAATAACTTATTTTAACTCCATAATTTTTGTGTGTTGAATATGCACCATTCAAATGCTCATCATCATGTTTCAACCCTTTCCGACTTCGTTTGACATTTTTCATGCATTTAATGATTTATTTTGAGCTAGATGACCCTAAAATTGAAAAGCACTACAAATGAACTATGAAAAGGTTGAAACTTGACATGACATCATAATTTCAAACACATACAAACTTCTAACGAGTTGAGAGGGTTATGCCAAAAACTCGATGCACTTCTTGTACAAACTAGAGAATCTCTTTCGAAGTATGAGGGTTTCAGACGAGACGCATTTATTAAAAAGGGATTTTATTTTTAATAACTTATTTTAACTCCATACTTTTTGTGTGTTAAATATGCACCATTCAAATGCACATCATCAATTTTAAACCCTTTCTGACTTCATTTGATATTTTTCATGCATTTAATGATTTAATTTGAGCTAAATGACCCTGAAACTGAAAAGCACTACAAATGAACTATGTAAAGGTTGAAACTTGGCATGACATCATAATTTCAACCACATACAAACTACTAAAGGGTTGAGACGGTTACGGCAAAAACTAGGTGCACTTCGTGTGCAAACTGGACAATCTCTTTCGAAGTATGAGGGTTTCGGACGAGAACGTATCCATTACAAAGGTATTTCATTTTTCATAACTTATTGTAAGTCCATACTTTTTGTGTGTTCAATGTGCACCATTAAAAGGCACATCATCAATTTTCAACCCTTTCTGACTTCATTTGATATTTTTCATGCATTTAATGATTTATTTTGAGCTAAATGACCCTGAAATTCAAAAGCACTACAAATAACTGTGAAAAGGTTGAAACTTGGCATGACATCATAATTTCACCCACATCGAAACTTCTAAAGAGTTGAGAGGGTTATGCCAAAAACTGGATGCACTTCGTGTACAAACTGGAGAATCTCTTTCGAAGTTTGACGGTTTCGGCCGAGAACGCATCTATTATAAAGGGATTTCGTTTTCAATAACTTATTTTAACTCCGTACTTTTTGTGTGTCCAATATACACCATTCAAAAACATATTCATCAATTTTCAACCCTTTATGACTTCATTTGATATTTTTCATGCATTTAATGATTTATTTTGAGTTAAATGACCCTAAAATTTAAAAGCACTACAAATGAACTCTAAAAAGGTTATAACTTTGCATGCCATCATAATTTCACCCACATAGCAACTTCTAAAGAGTTGAGAGGGTTAAGGCAAAAACTTGATGCACTTCGTGTACAAACTGGACAATCTCTTTCGAAGTATGAGGGTTTCGGACGACAACACATCTATTAAAAAGGGATTTCATTTTTAATAACTTATTTTAACTCCATAATTTTTGTGTGTTGAATATGCACCATTCAAATGCTCATCATCATGTTTCAACCCTTTCCGACTTCGTTTGACATTTTTCATGCATTTAATGATTTATTTTGAGCTAGATGACCCTAAAATTGAAAAGCACTACAAATGAACTATGAAAAGGTTGAAACTTGACATGACATCATAATTTCAAACACATACAAACTTCTAACGAGTTGAGAGGGTTATGCCAAAAACTCGATGCACTTCTTGTACAAACTAGAGAATCTCTTTCGAAGTATGAGGGTTTCAGACGAGACGCATCTATTAAAAAGGGATTTTATTTTTAATAACTTATTTTAACTCCATACTTTTTGTGTGTTAAATATGCACCATTCAAATGCACATCATCAATTTTAAACCCTTTCTGACTTCATTTGATATTTTTCATGCATTTAATGATTTAATTTGAGCTAAATGACCCTGAAACTGAAAAGCACTACAAATGAACTATGTAAAGGTTGAAACTTGGCATGACATCATAATTTCAACCACATACAAACTACTAAAGGGTTGAGACGGTTACGGCAAAAACTAGGTGCACTTCGTGTGCAAACTGGACAATCTCTTTCGAAGTATGAGGGTTTCGGACGAGAACGTATCCATTACAAAGGTATTTCATTTTTCATAACTTATTGTAAGTCCATACTTTTTGTGTGTTCAATGTGCACCATTAAAAGGCACATCATCAATTTTCAACCCTTTCTGACTTCATTTGATATTTTTCATGCATTTAATGATTTATTTTGAGCTAAATGACCCTGAAATTCAAAAGCACTACAAATAACTGTGAAAAGGTTGAAACTTGGCATGACATCATAATTTCACCCACATCGAAACTTCTAAAGAGTTGAGAGGGTTATGCCAAAAACTGGATGCACTTCGTGTACAAACTGGAGAATCTCTTTCGAAGTTTGACGGTTTCGGCCGAGAACGCATCTATTATAAAGGGATTTCGTTTTCAATAACTTATTTTAACTCCGTACTTTTTGTGTGTCCAATATACACCATTCAAAAACATATTCATCAATTTTCAACCCTTTATGACTTCATTTGATATTTTTCATGCATTTAATGATTTATTTTGAGTTAAATGACCCTAAAATTTAAAAGCACTACAAATGAACTCTAAAAAGGTTATAACTTTGCATGCCATCATAATTTCACCCACATAGCAACTTCTAAAGAGTTGAGAGGGTTAAGGCAAAAACTTGATGCACTTCGTGTACAAACTGGACAATCTCTTTCGAAGTATGAGGGTTTCGGACGACAACACATCTATTAAAAAGGGATTTCATTTTTAATAACTTATTTTAACTCCATAATTTTTGTGTGTTGAATATGCACCATTCAAATGCTCATCATCATGTTTCAACCCTTTCCGACTTCGTTTGACATTTTTCATGCATTTAATGATTTATTTTGAGCTAGATGACCCTAAAATTGAAAAGCACTACAAATGAACTATGAAAAGGTTGAAACTTGACATGACATCATAATTTCAAACACATACAAACTTCTAACGAGTTGAGAGGGTTATGCCAAAAACTCGATGCACTTCTTGTACAAACTAGAGAATCTCTTTCGAAGTATGAGGGTTTCAGACGAGACGCATCTATTAAAAAGGGATTTTATTTTTAATAACTTATTTTAACTCCATACTTTTTGTGTGTTAAATATGCACCATTCAAATGCACATCATCAATTTTAAACCCTTTCTGACTTCATTTGATATTTTTCATGCATTTAATGATTTAATTTGAGCTAAATGACCCTGAAACTGAAAAGCACTACAAATGAACTATGTAAAGGTTGAAACTTGGCATGACATCATAATTTCAACCACATACAAACTACTAAAGGGTTGAGACGGTTACGGCAAAAACTAGGTGCACTTCGTGTGCAAACTGGACAATCTCTTTCGAAGTATGAGGGTTTCGGACGAGAACGTATCCATTACAAAGGTATTTCATTTTTCATAACTTATTGTAAGTCCATACTTTTTGTGTGTTCAATGTGCACCATTAAAAGGCACATCATCAATTTTCAACCCTTTCTGACTTCATTTGATATTTTTCATGCATTTAATGATTTATTTTGAGCTAAATGACCCTGAAATTCAAAAGCACTACAAATAACTGTGAAAAGGTTGAAACTTGGCATGACATCATAATTTCACCCACATCGAAACTTCTAAAGAGTTGAGAGGGTTACGCCAAAAACTGGATGCACTTCGTGTACAAACTGGAGAATCTCTTTCGAAGTTTGACGGTTTCGGACGAGAACGCATCTATTATAAAGGGATTTCGTTTTCAATAACTTATTTTAACTCCGTACTTTTTGTGTGTCCAATATACACCATTCAAAAACACATCATCAATTTTCAACCCTTTATGACTTCATTTGATATTTTTCATGCATTTAATGATTTATTTTGAGTTAAATGACCCTAAAATTTAAAAGCACTACAAATGAACTCTAAAAAGGTTATAACTTTGCATGCCATCATAATTTCACCCACATAGCAACTTCTAAAGAGTTGAGAGGGTTAAGGCAAAAACTTGATGCACTTCGTGTACAAACTGGACAATCTCTTTCGAAGTATGAGGGTTTCGGACGACAACACATCTATTAAAAAGGGATTTCATTTTTAATAACTTATTTTAACTCCATAATTTTTGTGTGTTGAATATGCACCATTCAAATGCTCATCATCATGTTTCAACCCTTTCCGACTTCGTTTGACATTTTTCATGCATTTAATGATTTATTTTGAGCTAGATGACCCTAAAATTGAAAAGCACTACAAATGAACTATGAAAAGGTTGAAACTTGACATGACATCATAATTTCAAACACATACAAACTTCTAACGAGTTGAGAGGGTTATGCCAAAAACTCGATGCACTTCTTGTACAAACTAGAGAATCTCTTTCGAAGTATGAGGGTTTCAGACGAGACGCATTTATTAAAAAGGGATTTTATTTTTAATAACTTATTTTAACTCCATACTTTTTGTGTGTTAAATATGCACCATTCAAATGCACATCATCAATTTTAAACCCTTTCTGACTTCATTTGATATTTTTCATGCATTTAATGATTTAATTTGAGCTAAATGACCCTGAAACTGAAAAGCACTACAAATGAACTATGTAAAGGTTGAAACTTGGCATGACATCATAATTTCAACCACATACAAACTACTAAAGGGTTGAGACGGTTACGGCAAAAACTAGGTGCACTTCGTGTGCAAACTGGACAATCTCTTTCGAAGTATGAGGGTTTCGGACGAGAACGTATCCATTACAAAGGGATTTCATTTTTCATAACTTATTGTAAGTCCATACTTTTTGTGTGTTCAATGTGCACCATTAAAAGGCACATCATCAATTTTCAACCCTTTCTGACTTCATTTGATATTTTTCATGCATTTAATGATTTATTTTGAGCTAAATGACCCTGAAATTCAAAAGCACTACAAATAACTGTGAAAAGGTAGAAACTTGGCATGACATCATAATTTCACCCACATCGAAACTTCTAAAGAGTTGAGAGGGTTACGCCAAAAACTGGATGCACTTCGTGTACAAACTGGAGTCTCTCTTTCGAAGTTTGACGGTTTCGGACGAGAACGCATCTATTATAAAGGGATTTCGTTTTCAATAACTTATTTTAACTCCGTACTTTTTGTGTGTCCAATATACACCATTCAAAAACACATCATCAATTTTCAACCCTTTATGACTTCATTTGATATTTTTCATGCATTTAATGATTTATTTTGAGTTAAATGACCCTAAAATTTAAAAGCACTACAAATGATCTCTAAAAAGGTTATAACTTTGCATGCCATCATAATTTCACCCACATAGCAACTTCTAAAGAGTTGAGAGGGTTACGACAAAAACTGGATGCACTTCGTGTACAAACTAGAGAATCTCTTTCGAAGTATGAGGGTTTCGGATGAGAATGCATCTATTAAAAAGGGATTTCATTTTTAATAACTTATTTTAACTCCATACTTTTTGTGTGTTGAATATGCACTATTCAAATGCCCATCATCAATTTTCAACCCTTTCTCACTTCATTTGATATTTTTCGTGCATTTACTGATTTATTTTGAGCTAAATGACCCTGAAATTGAAAAGCACTACAAATGAACTATGAAAAGGGTGAAACTTGGCATGAAATCATAATTTCAACCACATACAAACTTCTAAAGAGTTGAGAGGGTTACGACAAAACTGGATGCACTTCGTGTACAATCTAGAGAAAATCTTGCGAAGTATGAGGGTTTCAGACGAGAACGAATCTATTAAAAAGGGATTTCATTTTTAATAACTTATTTTAACTCCATACTTTTTGTGTGTTCAATATGCACCATTCAAAGGCACATCATCAATTTTCAACCCTTTCTGACTTCATTTAATCTATTTCGTGCATTTATTGATTTAGTTTGAGCTAAATCACCCTGAAATTGAAAAGCACTACAAACGAACTCTAAAAAGGTTATAACTTTGCATGCCATCATATTTTCACCCACATAGCAACTTCTAAAGAGTTGAGAGGGGTAAGGCAAAAACTTGATGCACTTCTTGTACAAAGTAGAGAATCTGTTTCGAAGTATGAGGGTTTCGGACGACAACACATCTATTAAAAAGGGATTTCATTTTTAATAACTTATTTTAACTCCATAATTTTTGTGTGTTCAATATGCACCATTCAGATACACATCATCAATTTTCAACCCTTTATGACTTCATTTTATATTTTTCATGCATTTAATGATTTATTTTGAGTTAAATGACCCTAAAATTGAAAAGCACTACAAATGAACTCTAAAAAGGTTATAACTTTGCATGCCATCATAATTTCACCCACATAGCAACTTCTAAGGAGTTGAGAGGGTTAAGGCAAACACTTGATGCACTTCGTGTACAAACTGGACAATCTCTTTCGAAGTATGAGGGTTTCGGACGACAACACATCTATTAAAAAGGGATTTCATTTTTAATAACTTATTTTAACTCCATAATTTTTGTGTGTTCTATATGCACCATTCAAATACACATCATCAATTTTCAACCCTTTCTCACTTCATTTTATATTTTTCATGCATTTAATGATTTAATTTGAGCTCAATGACCTTGAAATTGAAAATGACTACAAATGAACTATGAAAAGGTTGAAACTTGGCATGACATCATAATTTCAACCACATACAAACTTCTAAAGAGTTGAGAGGGTTACGGCAAAAACTAGGTGCACTTCGTGTGCAAACTTGACAATCTCTTTCGAAGTATGGGGGTTTCGGACGAGAACGCATCTATTAAAAATGGATTTCATTTTTAATAACTTATTTGAACTCCATACTTTTTGTGTGTTCAATATGCACGATTCAAAGGCACATCATCAATTTTCAACCTTTTCTGACTTCATTTGATCTTTTTCGTGCATTTAATGATTTATTTTGAGCTAAATGACCCTCAAATGGAAAAGTAGTACAAATGAAGTCTGAAAAGGTTGTAACTTGGCAAGACATCATAATTTCACCCACATAGCAACTTCTAAGGAGTTGAGAGGGTTACGACAAAAACTGGTGCACTTCGTGTACAAACTAGAGAATCTCTTTCGAAGTATGAGGGTTTCGGATGAGAATGCATCTATTAAAAAGGGATTTCATTTTTAATAACTTATTTTAACTCCATACTTTTTGTGTGTTGAATATGCACTATTCAAATGCCCATCATCAATTTTCAACCCTTTCTCACTTCATTTGATATTTTTCGTGCATTTATTGATTTATTTTGAGCTAAATGACCCTGAAATTGAAAAGCACTACAAATGAACTATGAAAAGGGTGAAACTTGGCATGAAATCATAATTTCAACCACATACAAACTTCTAAAGAGTTGAGAGGGTTACGACAAAACTGGATGCACTTCGTGTACAAACTAGAGAAAATCTTGCGAAGTATGAGGGTTTCAGACAAGAACGCATCTATTAAAAAGGGATTTCATTTTTAATAACTTATTTTAACTCCATACTTTTTGTGTGTTCAATATGCACCATTCAAAGGCACATCATCAATTTTCAACCCTTTCTGACTTCATTTAATCTATTTCGTGCATGTATTGATTTAGTTTGAGCTAAATCACCCTGAAATTGAAAAGCACTACAAACGAACTCCAAAAAGGTTATATCTTTGCATGCCATCATATTTTCACCCACATAGCAACTTCTAAAGAGTTGAGAGGGGTAAGGCAAAAACTTTATGCACTTCTTGTACAAACTAGACAATCTCTTTCGAAGTATGAGGGTTTCGGACGACAACACATCTATTAAAAAGGGATTTCATTTTTAATAACTTATTCTAACTCCATAATTTTTGTATGTTCAATATGCACCATTCAAATACACATCATCAATTTTCAACCCTTTCTCACTTCATTTTATATTTTTCATGCATTTAATGATTTAATTTGAGCTCAATGACCTTGAAATTGAAAATGACTACAAATGAACTATGAAAAGGTTGAAACTTGGCATGACATCATAATTTCAACCACATACAAACTTCTAAAGAGTTGAGGGGGTTACGGCAAAAACTAGGTGCACTTCATTGCAAACTAGACAATCTCTTTCGAAGTATGGGGGTTTCGGACGAGAACGCATATATTAAAAATGGATTTCATTTTTAATAACTTATTTGAACTCCATACTTTTTGTGTGTTCAATATGCACGATTCAAAGGCACATCATCAATTTTCAACCTTTTCTGACTTCATTTGATATTTTTCGTGCATTTAATGATTTATTTTGAGCTAAATGACCCTGAAATTGAAAAGCACTACAAATGAACTTTGAAAAGGTTGTAACTTGGCATGACATCATAATTTCACCCACATAGCAACTTCTAAGGAGTTGAGAGGGTTACGACAAAAACTGGATGCACTTCGTGTACAAACTAGAGAATCTCTTTCGAAGTATGAGGGTTTCGGATGAGAATGCATCTATTAAAAAGGGATTTCATTTTTAATAACTTATTTTAACTCCATACTTTTTGTGTGTTGAATATGCACTATTCAAATGCCCATCATCAATTTTCAACCCTTTCTCACTTCATTTGATATTTTTCGTGCATTTACTGATTTATTTTGAGCTAAATGACCCTGAAATTGAAAAGCACTACAAATGAACTATGAAAAGGGTGAAACTTGGCATGAAATCATAATTTCAACCACATACAAACTTCTAAAGAGTTGAGAGGGTTACGACAAAACTGGATGCACTTCGTGTACAAACTAGAGAAAATCTTGCGAAGTATGAGGGTTTCAGACAAGAACGCATCTATTAAAAAGGGATTTCATTTTTAATAACTTATTTTAACTCCATACTTTTTGTGTGTTCAATATGCACCATTCAAAGGCACATCATCAATTTTCAACCCTTTCTGACTTCATTTAATCTATTTCGTGCATTTATTGATTTAGTTTGAGCTAAATCACCCTGAAATTGAAAAGCACTGCAAACGAACTCTAAAAAGGTTATAACTTTGCATGCCATCATATTTTCACCCACATAGCAACTTCTAAAGAGTTGAGAGGGGTAAGGTAAAAACTTGATGCACTTCTTGTACAAACTGGACAATCTCTTTCGAAGTATGAGGGTTTCGGACGACAACACATCTATTAAAAAGGGATTTCATTTTTAATAACTTATTCTAACTCCATAATTTTTGTATGTTCAATATGCACCATTCAAATACACATCATCAATTTTCAACCCTTTCTCACTTCATTTTATATTTTTCATGCATTTAATGATTTAATTTGAGCTCAATGACCTTGAAATTGAAAATGACTACAAATGAACTATAAAAAGGTTGAAACATGGCATGACATCATAATTTCAACCACATACAAACTTCTAAAGAGTTGAGAGGGTTACGGCAAAAACTAGGTGCACTTCGTGTGCAAACTAGACAATCTCTTTCGAAGTATGGGGGTTTCGGACGAGAACGCATCTATTAAAAATGGATTTCATTTTTAATAACTTATTTGAACTCCATACTTTTTGTGTGTTCAATATGCACGATTCAAAGGCACATCATCAATTGTCAACCTTTTCTGACTTCATTTGATCTTTTTCGTGCATTTAATGATTTATTTTGAGCTAAATGACCCTCAAATGGAAAAGTAGTACAAATGAAGTCTGAAAAGGTTGTAACTTGGCAAGACATCATAATTTCACCCACATAGCAACTTCTAAGGAGTTGAGAGGGTTACGACAAAAACTGGTGCACTTCGTGTACAAACTAGAGAATCTCTTTCGAAGTATGAGGGTTTCGGATGAGAATGCATCTATTAAAAAGGGATTTCATTTTTAATAACTTATTTTAACTCCATACTTTTTGTGTGTTGAATATGCACTATTCAAATGCCCATCATCAATTTTCAACCCTTTCTCACTTCATTTGATATTTTTCGTGCATTTATTGATTTATTTTGAGCTAAATGACCCTGAAATTGAAAAGCACTACAAATGAACTATGAAAAGGGTGAAACTTGGCATGAAATCATAATTTCAACCACATACAAACTTCTAAAGAGTTGAGAGGGTTACGACAAAACTAGATGCACTTCGTGTACAAACTAGAGAAAATCTTGCGAAGTATGAGGGTTTCAGACAAGAACGCATCTATTAAAAAGGGATTTCATTTTTAATAACTTATTTTAACTCCATACTTTTTGTGTGTTCAATATGCACCATTCAAAGGCACATCATCAATTTTCAACCCTTTCTGACTTCATTTAATCTATTTCGTGCATGTATTGATTTAGTTTGAGCTAAATCACCCTGAAATTGAAAAGCACTACAAACGAACTCTAAAAAGGTTATATCTTTGCATGCCATCATATTTTCACCCACATAGCAACTTCTAAAGAGTTGAGAGGGGTAAGGCAAAAACTTTATGCACTTCTTGTACAAACTAGACAATCTCTTTCGAAGTATGAGGGTTTCGGACGACAACACATCTATTAAAAAGGGATTTCATTTTTAATAACTTATTCTAACTCCATAATTTTTGTATGTTCAATATGCACCATTCAAATACACATCATCAATTTTCAACCCTTTCTCACTTCATTTTATATTTTTCATGCATTTAATGATTTAATTTGAGCTCAATGACCTTGAAATTGAAAATGACTACAAATGAACTATGAAAAGGTTGAAACTTGGCATGACATCATAATTTCAACCACATACAAACTTCTAAAGAGTTGAGGGGGTTACGGCAAAAACTAGGTGCACTTCATTGCAAACTAGACAATCTCTTTCGAAGTATGGGGGTTTCGGACGAGAACGCATATATTAAAAATGGATTTCATTTTTAATAACTTATTTGAACTCCATACTTTTTGTGTGTTCAATATGCACGATTCAAAGGCACATCATCAATTTTCAACCTTTTCTGACTTCATTTGATATTTTTCGTGCATTTAATGATTTATTTTGAGCTAAATGACCCTGAAATTGAAAAGCACTACAAATGAACTTTGAAAAGGTTGTAACTTGGCATGACATCATAATTTCACCCACATAGCAACTTCTAAGGAGTTGAGAGGGTTACGACAAAAACTGGATGCACTTCGTGTACAAACTAGAGAATCTCTTTCGAAGTATGAGGGTTTCGGATGAGAATGCATCTATTAAAAAGGGATTTCATTTTTAATAACTTATTTTAACTCCATACTTTTTGTGTGTTGAATATGCACTATTCAAATGCCCATCATCAATTTTCAACCCTTTCTCACTTCATTTGATATTTTTCGTGCATTTACTGATTTATTTTGAGCTAAATGACCCTGAAATTGAAAAGCACTACAAATGAACTATGAAAAGGGTGAAACTTGGCATGAAATCATAATTTCAACCACATACAAACTTCTAAAGAGTTGAGAGGGTTACGACAAAACTGGATGCACTTCGTGTACAAACTAGAGAAAATCTTGCGAAGTATGAGGGTTTCAGACAAGAACGCATCTATTAAAAAGGGATTTCATTTTTAATAACTTATTTTAACTCCATACTTTTTGTGTGTTCAATATGCACCATTCAAAGGCACATCATCAATTTTCAACCCTTTCTGACTTCATTTAATCTATTTCGTGCATTTATTGATTTAGTTTGAGCTAAATCACCCTGAAATTGAAAAGCACTGCAAACGAACTCTAAAAAGGTTATAACTTTGCATGCCATCATATTTTCACCCACATAGCAACTTCTAAAGAGTTGAGAGGGGTAAGGTAAAAACTTGATGCACTTCTTGTACAAACTGGACAATCTCTTTCGAAGTATGAGGGTTTCGGACGACAACACATCTATTAAAAAGGGATTTCATTTTTAATAACTTATTCTAACTCCATAATTTTTGTATGTTCAATATGCACCATTCAAATACACATCATCAATTTTCAACCCTTTCTCACTTCATTTTATATTTTTCATGCATTTAATGATTTAATTTGAGCTCAATGACCTTGAAATTGAAAATGACTACAAATGAACTATAAAAAGGTTGAAACATGGCATGACATCATAATTTCAACCACATACAAACTTCTAAAGAGTTGAGAGGGTTACGACAAAACTAGATGCACTTCGTGTACAAACTAGAGAAAATCTTGCGAAGTATGAGGGTTTCAGACAAGAACGCATCTATTAAAAAGGGATTTCATTTTTAATAACTTATTTTAACTCCATACTTTTTGTGTGTTCAATATGCACCATTCAAAGGCACATCATCAATTTTCAACCCTTTCTGACTTCATTTAATCTATTTCGTGCATGTATTGATTTAGTTTGAGCTAAATCACCCTGAAATTGAAAAGCACTACAAACGAACTCTAAAAAGGTTATATCTTTGCATGCCATCATATTTTCACCCACATAGCAACTTCTAAAGAGTTGAGAGGGGTAAGGCAAAAACTTTATGCACTTCTTGTACAAACTAGACAATCTCTTTCGAAGTATGAGGGTTTCGGACGACAACACATCTATTAAAAAGGGATTTCATTTTTAATAACTTATTCTAACTCCATAATTTTTGTATGTTCAATATGCACCATTCAAATACACATCATCAATTTTCAACCCTTTCTCACTTCATTTTATATTTTTCATGCATTTAATGATTTAATTTGAGCTCAATGACCTTGAAATTGAAAATGACTACAAATGAACTATGAAAAGGTTGAAACTTGGCATGACATCATAATTTCAACCACATACAAACTTCTAAAGAGTTGAGGGGGTTACGGCAAAAACTAGGTGCACTTCATTGCAAACTAGACAATCTCTTTCGAAGTATGGGGGTTTCGGACGAGAACGCATATATTAAAAATGGATTTCATTTTTAATAACTTATTTGAACTCCATACTTTTTGTGTGTTCAATATGCACGATTCAAAGGCACATCATCAATTTTCAACCTTTTCTGACTTCATTTGATATTTTTCGTGCATTTAATGATTTATTTTGAGCTAAATGACCCTGAAATTGAAAAGCACTACAAATGAACTTTGAAAAGGTTGTAACTTGGCATGACATCATAATTTCACCCACATAGCAACTTCTAAGGAGTTGAGAGGGTTACGACAAAAACTGGATGCACTTCGTGTACAAACTAGAGAATCTCTTTCGAAGTATGAGGGTTTCGGATGAGAATGCATCTATTAAAAAGGGATTTCATTTTTAATAACTTATTTTAACTCCATACTTTTTGTGTGTTGAATATGCACTATTCAAATGCCCATCATCAATTTTCAACCCTTTCTCACTTCATTTGATATTTTTCGTGCATTTACTGATTTATTTTGAGCTAAATGACCCTGAAATTGAAAAGCACTACAAATGAACTATGAAAAGGGTGAAACTTGGCATGAAATCATAATTTCAACCACATACAAACTTCTAAAGAGTTGAGAGGGTTACGACAAAACTGGATGCACTTCGTGTACAAACTAGAGAAAATCTTGCGAAGTATGAGGGTTTCAGACAAGAACGCATCTATTAAAAAGGGATTTCATTTTTAATAACTTATTTTAACTCCATACTTTTTGTGTGTTCAATATGCACCATTCAAAGGCACATCATCAATTTTCAACCCTTTCTGACTTCATTTAATCTATTTCGTGCATTTATTGATTTAGTTTGAGCTAAATCACCCTGAAATTGAAAAGCACTGCAAACGAACTCTAAAAAGGTTATAACTTTGCATGCCATCATATTTTCACCCACATAGCAACTTCTAAAGAGTTGAGAGGGGTAAGGTAAAAACTTGATGCACTTCTTGTACAAACTGGACAATCTCTTTCGAAGTATGAGGGTTTCGGACGACAACACATCTATTAAAAAGGGATTTCATTTTTAATAACTTATTCTAACTCCATAATTTTTGTATGTTCAATATGCACCATTCAAATACACATCATCAATTTTCAACCCTTTCTCACTTCATTTTATATTTTTCATGCATTTAATGATTTAATTTGAGCTCAATGACCTTGAAATTGAAAATGACTACAAATGAACTATAAAAAGGTTGAAACATGGCATGACATCATAATTTCAACCACATACAAACTTCTAAAGAGTTGAGAGGGTTACGGCAAAAACTAGGTGCACTTCGTGTGCAAACTAGACAATCTCTTTCGAAGTATGGGGGTTTCGGACGAGAACGCATCTATTAAAAATGGATTTCATTTTTAATAACTTATTTGAACTCCATACTTTTTGTGTGTTCAATATGCACGATTCAAAGGCACATCATCAATTGTCAACCTTTTCTGACTTCATTTGATCTTTTTCGTGCATTTAATGATTTATTTTGAGCTAAATGACCCTCAAATGGAAAAGTAGTACAAATGAAGTCTGAAAAGGTTGTAACTTGGCAAGACATCATAATTTCACCCACATAGCAACTTCTAAGGAGTTGAGAGGGTTACGACAAAAACTGGTGCACTTCGTGTACAAACTAGAGAATCTCTTTCGAAGTATGAGGGTTTCGGATGAGAATGCATCTATTAAAAAGGGATTTCATTTTTAATAACTTATTTTAACTCCATACTTTTTGTGTGTTGAATATGCACTATTCAAATGCCCATCATCAATTTTCAACCCTTTCTCACTTCATTTGATATTTTTCGTGCATTTATTGATTTATTTTGAGCTAAATGACCCTGAAATTGAAAAGCACTACAAATGAACTATGAAAAGGGTGAAACTTGGCATGAAATCATAATTTCAACCACATACAAACTTCTAAAGAGTTGAGAGGGTTACGACAAAACTAGATGCACTTCGTGTACAAACTAGAGAAAATCTTGCGAAGTATGAGGGTTTCAGACAAGAACGCATCTATTAAAAAGGGATTTCATTTTTAATAACTTATTTTAACTCCATACTTTTTGTGTGTTCAATATGCACCATTCAAAGGCACATCATCAATTTTCAACCCTTTCTGACTTCATTTAATCTATTTCGTGCATGTATTGATTTAGTTTGAGCTAAATCACCCTGAAATTGAAAAGCACTACAAACGAACTCTAAAAAGGTTATATCTTTGCATGCCATCATATTTTCACCCACATAGCAACTTCTAAAGAGTTGAGAGGGGTAAGGCAAAAACTTTATGCACTTCTTGTACAAACTAGACAATCTCTTTCGAAGTATGAGGGTTTCGGACGACAACACATCTATTAAAAAGGGATTTCATTTTTAATAACTTATTCTAACTCCATAATTTTTGTATGTTCAATATGCACCATTCAAATACACATCATCAATTTTCAACCCTTTCTCACTTCATTTTATATTTTTCATGCATTTAACGATTTAATTTGAGCTCAATGACCTTGAAATTGAAAATGACTACAAATGAACTATGAAAAGGTTGAAACTTGGCATGACATCATAATTTCAACCACATACAAACTTCTAAAGAGTTGAGGGGGTTACGGCAAAAACTAGGTGCACTTCATTGCAAACTAGACAATCTCTTTCGAAGTATGGGGGTTTCGGACGAGAACGCATATATTAAAAATGGATTTCATTTTTAATAACTTATTTGAACTCCATACTTTTTGTGTGTTCAATATGCACGATTCAAAGGCACATCATCAATTTTCAACCTTTTCTGACTTCATTTGATATTTTTCGTGCATTTAATGATTTATTTTGAGCTAAATGACCCTGAAATTGAAAAGCACTACAAATGAACTTTGAAAAGGTTGTAACTTGGCATGACATCATAATTTCACCCACATAGCAACTTCTAAGGAGTTGAGAGGGTTACGACAAAAACTGGATGCACTTCGTGTACAAACTAGAGAATCTCTTTCGAAGTATGAGGGTTTCGGATGAGAATGCATCTATTAAAAAGGGATTTCATTTTTAATAACTTATTTTAACTCCATACTTTTTGTGTGTTGAATATGCACTATTCAAATGCCCATCATCAATTTTCAACCCTTTCTCACTTCATTTGATATTTTTCGTGCATTTACTGATTTATTTTGAGCTAAATGACCCTGAAATTGAAAAGCACTACAAATGAACTATGAAAAGGGTGAAACTTGGCATGAAATCATAATTTCAACCACATACAAACTTCTAAAGAGTTGAGAGGGTTACGACAAAACTGGATGCACTTCGTGTACAAACTAGAGAAAATCTTGCGAAGTATGAGGGTTTCAGACAAGAACGCATCTATTAAAAAGGGATTTCATTTTTAATAACTTATTTTAACTCCATACTTTTTGTGTGTTCAATATGCACCATTCAAAGGCACATCATCAATTTTCAACCCTTTCTGACTTCATTTAATCTATTTCGTGCATTTATTGATTTAGTTGAGCTAAATCACCCTGAAATTGAAAAGCACTGCAAACGAACTCTAAAAAGGTTATAACTTTGCATGCCATCATATTTTCACCCACATAGCAACTTCTAAAGAGTTGAGAGGGGTAAGGTAAAAACTTGATGCACTTCTTGTACAAACTGGACAATCTCTTTCGAAGTATGAGGGTTTCGGACGACAACACATCTATTAAAAAGGGATTTCATTTTTAATAACTTATTCTAACTCCATAATTTTTGTATGTTCAATATGCACCATTCAAATACACATCATCAATTTTCAACCCTTTCTCACTTCATTTTATATTTTTCATGCATTTAATGATTTAATTTGAGCTCAATGACCTTGAAATTGAAAATGACTACAAATGAACTATAAAAAGGTTGAAACATGGCATGACATCATAATTTCAACCACATACAAACTTCTAAAGAGTTGAGAGGGTTACGGCAAAAACTAGGTGCACTTCGTGTGCAAACTAGACAATCTCTTTCGAAGTATGGGGGTTTCGGACGAGAACGCATCTATTAACAATGGATTTCATTTTTAATAACTTATTTGAACTCCATACTTTTTGTGTGTTCAATATGCACGATTCAAAGGCACATCATCAATTTTCAACCTTTTCTGACTTCATTTGATCTTTTTCGTGCATTTAATGATTTATTTTGAGCTAAATGACCCTCAAATGGAAAAGTAGTACAAATGAAGTCTGAAAAGGTTGTAACTTGGCAAGACATCATAATTTCACCCACATAGCAACTTCTAAGGAGTTGAGAGGGTTACGACAAAAACTGGTGCACTTCGTGTACAAACTAGAGAATCTCTTTCGAAGTATGAGGGTTCCGGATGAGAATGCATCTATTAAAAAGGGATTTCATTTTTAATAACTTATTTTAACTCCATACTTTTTCTGTGTTGAATATGCACTATTCAAATGCCCATCATCAATTTTCAACCCTTTCTCACTTCATTTGATATTTTTCGTGCATTTATTGATTTATTTTGAGCTAAATGACCCTGAAATTGAAAAGCACTACAAATGAACTATGAAAAGGGTGAAACTTGGCATGAAATCATAATTTCAACCACATACAAACTTCTAAAGAGTTGAGAGGGTTACGACAAAACTGGATGCACTTCGTGTACAAACTAGAGAAAATCTTGCGAAGTATGAGGGTTTCAGACAAGAACGCATCTATTAAAAAGGGATTTCATTTTTAATAACTTATTTTAAATCCATACTTTTTGTGTGTTCAATATGCACCATTCAAAGGCACATCATCAATTTTCAACCCTTTCTGACTTCATTTAATCTATTTCGTGCATTTATTGATTTAGTTTGAGCTAAATCACCCTGAAATTGAAAAGCACTACAAACGAACTCTAAAAAGGTTATAACTTTGCATGCCATCATATTTTCACCCACATAGCAACTTCTAAAGAGTTGAGAGGGGTAAGGCAAAAACTTGATGCACTTCTTGTACAAACTGGACAATCTCTTTCGAAGTATGAGGGTTTCGAACGACAACACATCTATTAAAAAGGGATTTCATTTTTAATAACTTATTTTAACTCCATAATTTTTGTGTGTTCAATATGCACTATTCAAATACACATCATCAATTTTCAACCCTTTCTCACTTCATTTTATATTTTTCATGCATTTAATGATTTAATTTGAGCTCAATGACCTTGAAATTGAAAATGACTACAAATGAACTATGAAAAGGTTGAAACTTAGCATGACATCATAATTTCAACCACATACAAACTTCTAAAGAGTTGAGAGGGTTACGGCAAAAACTAGGTGCACTTCGTGTGCAAACTAGACAATCTCTTTCGAAGTATGGGGGTTTCGGACGAGAACGCATCTATTAAAAATGGATTTCATTTTTAATAACTTATTTGAACTCCATACTTTTTGTGTGTTCAATATGCAGGATTGAAAGGCACATCATCAATTTTCAACCTTTTCTGACTTCATTTGATCTTTTTCGTGCATTTAATGATTTATTTTGAGCTAAATCACCCTCAAATGGAAAAGCAGTACAAATGAAGTCTGAAAAGGTTGTAACTTGGCAAGACATCATAATTTCACCCACATAGCAACTTCTAAGGAGTTGAGAGGGTTACGACAAAAACTGGATGCACTTCGTGTACAAACTGGACAATCTCTTTCGAAGTTTGAGGGTTTCGGACGAGAACGCATTTATTATAAAGGGATTTCATTTTTAACAACTTATTTTAACTCCGTACTTTTTGTGTGTTCAATATACACCATTAAAAGGCACATCATCAATTTTCAACCCTTTCTCACTTCATTTGATATTTTTCGTGCATTTACTGATTTATTTTGAGCTAAATGACCCTGAAATTGAAAAGCACTACAAATGAACTATGAAAAGGGTGAAACTTGGCATGACCTCATAATTTCACCCACATAGCAACTTCTAAGGAGTTGAGAGGGTTACGACAAAAACAGGATGCACTTCGTGTACAAACTAGAGAATCTCTTTTTAATAATTTCAACCACATACAAACTTCTAAATGGTTGAGAGGGTTACGGCAAAAACTGGTTGCACTTCATGTGCAAATTGAACAATCTCTTTCGAAGTATGAGGGTTTCGGACGAAAACGCATCTATTACAAAGGGATTTCATTTTTAATAACTTATTTGAACTCCATCCTTTTTGTGTGTTCAATATGAACCATTCAAAGGCACATCATCAATTTTCAACCTTTTCTGACTTCATTTGATCTTTTTCGTGCATTTAATGATTTATTTTGAGCTAAATGACCCTGAAATGGAAAAGCGGTACAAATCAACTCTGAAAAGGTTGTAACTTGGCATGCCATCATAATTTCACCCACATAGCAACTTCTAAGGAGTTGAGAGGGTTACGACAAAAACTGGATGCACTTCGTGTATAAACTAGAGAATCTCTTCCGAAGTATGATGGTTTCGGACGAGAACGCATCTATTAAAAAGGGATTTCATTTTTAATAACTTATTTTAACTCCATACTTTTTGTGTGTTGAATATGCACCATTCAAGTGCTCATCATCAATTTTCAACACTTTCTCACTTCATTTGATATTTTTCATGCATTTAATTATTGATTTTGAGCTAAATGACCCTGAAATTGAAAAGCACTACAAATGAACTATGAAAAGGTTGAAACTTGGCATGAAATCATAATTTCAACCACATACAAACTTCTAAAGAGTTGAGAGGGTTACGACAAAAACTGGACGCACTTCGTGTACAAACTGGACAATCTCTTTCGAAGTTTGAGGGTTTCGGACGAGAACGCATCTATTATAAAGGGATTTCATTTATAATAACTTATTTTAACTCCGTACTTTTTGTGTGCTCAATATACACCATTCCAAGGCACATCATCAATTTTGAACCCTTTCTGACTTCATTTGATATTTTTCGTGAATTTAATGATTTATTTTGAGCTAAATGACCCTGAAATTGAAAAGCACTACAAATGAACTCTGAAAAGGTTGTAACTTGGCATGACATCATAATTTCACCCACATAGCAACTTCTAAGGAGTTGAGAGGGTTACGACAAAAACTTGATGCACTTCGTGTACAAACTAGAGAATCTCTTTCGAAGTATGAGGGTTTCGGATGAGAATGCATCTATTAAAAAGGGATTTCATTTTTAATAACTTATTTTAACTCCATACTTTTTGTGTGTTCAATATGCACTATTCAAATGCCCATCATCAATTTTCAACCCTTTCTCACTTCATTTGATATTTTTCGTGCATTTACTGATTTATTTTGAGCTAAATGACCCTGAAATTGAAAAGCACTACAAATGAACTATGAAAAGGGTGAAACTTGGCATGAAATCATAATTTCAACCACATACAAACTTCTAAAGAGTTGAGAGGGTTACGACAAAACTGGATGCACTTCGTGTACAAACTAGAGAAAATCTTGCGAAGTATGAGGGTTTCAGACAAGAACGCATCTATTAAAAAGGGATTTTATTTTTAATAACTTATTTTAACTCCACACTTTTTGTGTGTTCAATATGCACCATTCAAAGGCACATCATCAATTTTCAACCCTTTCTGACTTCATTTAATCTATTTCGTGCATGTATTGATTTAGTCTGAGCTAAATCACCCTGAAATTGAAAAGCACTACAAACGAACTCTAAAAAGGTTATAACTTTGCATGCCATCATATTTTCACCCACATAGCAACTTCTAAAGAGTTGAGAGGGGTAAGGCAAAAACCCTGATGCACTTCTTGTACAAACTGGACAATCTCTTTCGAAGTATGAGGGTTTCGGACGACAACACATCTATTAAAAAGGGATTTCATTTTTAATAACTTATTTTAACTCCATAATTTTTGTGTGTTCAATATGCACCATTCAAATACACATCATCAATTTTCAACCCTTTCTCACTTCATTTTATATTTTTCATGCATTTAATGATTTAATTTGAGCTCAATGACCTTGAAATTGAAAATGACTACAAATGAACTATGAAAAGGTTGAAACTTAGCATGACATCATAATTTCAACCACATACAAACTTCTAAAGAGTTGAGAGGGTTACGGCAAAAACTAGGTGCACTTCGTGTGCAAACTAGACAATCTCTTTCGAAGTATGGGGGTTTCGGACGAGAACGCATCTATTAAAAATGGATTTCATTTTTAATAACTTATTTGAACTCCATACTTTTTGTGTGTTCAGTATGCACGATTCAAAGGCACATCATCAATTTTCAACCTTTTCTGACTTCATTTGATCTTTTTCGTGCATTTAATGATTTATTTTGAGCTAAATCACCCTCAAATGGAAAAGCAGTACAAATGAAGTCTGAAAAGGTTGTAACTTGGCAAGACATCATAATTTCACCCACATAGCAACTTCTAAGGAGTTGAGAGGGTTACGACAAAAACTGGATGCACTTCGTGTACAAACTGGACAATCTCTTTCGAAGTTTGAGGGTTTCGGACGAGAACGCATTTATTATAAAGGGATTTCATTTTTAACAACTTATTTTAACTCCGTACTTTTTGTGTGTTCAATATACACCATTCAAAGGCACATCATCAATTTTCAACCCTTTCTGACTTCATTTGATATTTTTCGTGCATTTAATGATTTATTTTGAGCTAAATGACCCTGAAATTGAAAAGCACTACAAATGAACTTTGAAAAGGTTGTAACTCGGCATGACCTCATAATTTCACCCACATAGCAACTTCTAAGGAGTTGAGAGGGTTACGACAAAAACAGGATGCACTTCGTGTACAAACTAGAGAATCTCTTTCGAAGTATGAGGGTTTCGGATGAGAACGCATCTATTAAAAAGGGATTTCATTTTTAATAACTTATTTTAACTCCATACTTTTTGTGTGTTGAATATGCACTATTCAAATGCCCATCATCAATTTTCAACCCTTTCTCACTTCATTTGATATTTTTCGTGCATTTACTGATTTATTTTGAGCTAAATGACCCTGAAATTGAAAAGCACTACAAATGAACTATGAAAAGGGTGAAACTTGGCATGAAATCATAATTTCAACCACATACAAACTTCTAAAGAGTTGAGAGGGTTATGACAAAAACTGGATGCACTTCTTGTACAAACTAGAGAATCTCTTTTTAATAATTTCAACCACATACAAACTTCTAAATGGTTGAGAGGGTTACGGCAAAAACTGGTTGCACTTCGTGTGCAAATTGAACAATCTCTTTCGAAGTATGAGGGTTTCGGACGGAAACGCATCTATTACAAAGGGATTTCATTTTTAATAACTTATTTGAACTCCATCCTTTTTGTGTGTTCAATATGAACCATTCAAAGGCACATCATCAATTTTCAACCTTTTCTGACTTCATTTGATCTTTTTCGTGCATTTAATGATTTATTTTGAGCTAAATGACCCTGAAATGGAAAAGCGGTACAAATGAACTCTGAAAAGGTTGTAACTTGGCATGCCATCATAATTTCACCCACATAGCAACTTCTAAGGAGTTGAGAGGGTTACGACAAAAACTGGATGCACTTCGTGTATAAACTAGAGAATCTCTTCCGAAGTATGATGGTTTCGGACGACAACGCATCTATTAAAAAGGGATTTCATTTTTAATAACTTATTTTAACTCCATACTTTTTGTGTGTTGAATATGCACCATTCAAGTGCTCATCATCAATTTTCAACACTTTCTCACTTCATTTGATATTTTTCATGCATTTAATTATTTATTTTGAGCTAAATGACCCTGAAATTGAAAAGCACTACAAATGAACTATGAAAAGGTTGAAACTTGGCATGAAATCATAATTTCAACCACATACAAACTTCTAAAGAGTTGAGAGGGTTACGATAAAAACTGGACGCACTTCGTGTACAAACTGGACAATCTCTTTCGAAGTTTGAGGGTTTCGGACGAGAACGCATCTATTATAAAGGGATTTCATTTATAATAACTTATTTTAACTCCGTACTTTTTGTGTGCTCAATATACACCATTCCAAGGCACATCATCAATTTTGAACCCTTTTTGACTTCATTTGATATTTTTCGTGAATTTAATGATTTCTTTTGAGCTAAATGACCCTGAAATTGAAAAGCACTACAAATGAACTCTGAAAAGGTTGTAACTTGGCATGCCATCATAATTTCACCCACATAGCAACTTCTAAGGAGTTGAGAGGGTTACGACAAAAACTGGATGCACTTCGTGTATAAACTAGAGAATCTCTTCCGAAGTATGATGGTTTCGGACGAGAACGCATCTATTAAAAAGGGATTTCATTTTTAATAACTTATTTTAACTCCATACTTTGTGTGTGTTGAATATGCACCATTCAAGTGCTCATCATCAATTTTCAACACTTTCTCACTTCATTTGATATTTTTCATGCATTTAATTATTTATTTTGAGCTAAATGACCCTGAAATTGAAAAGCACTACAAATGAACTATGAAAAGGTTGAAACTTGGCATGAAATCATAATTTCAACCACATACAAACTTCTAAAGAGTTGAGAGGGTTACGACAAAAACTGGACGCACTTCGTGTACAAACTGGACAATCTCTTTCGAAGTTTAAGGGTTTCGGACGAGAACGCATCTATTATAAAGGGATTTCATTTATAATAACTTATTTTAACTCCGTACTTTTTGTGTGCTCAATATACACCATTCCAAGGCACATCATCAATTTTGAACCCTTTCTGACTTCATTTGATATTTTTCGTGAATTTAATGATTTATTTTGAGCTAAATGACCCTGAAATTGAAAAGCACTACAAATGAACTATGAAAAGGGTGAAACTTGGCATGAAATCATAATTTCAACCACATACAAACTTCTAAAGAGTTGAGAGGGTTACGACAAAACTGGATGCACTTCGTGTACAAACTAGAGAAAATCTTGCGAAGTATGAGGGTTTCAGACAAGAACGCATCTATTAAAAATGGATTTCATTTTTAATAACTTATTTTAACTCCACACTTTTTGTGTGTTAAATATGCACCATTCAAAGGCACATCATCAATTTTCAACCCTTTCTGACTTCATTTAATCTATTTCGTGCATGTATTGATTTAGTTTGAGCTAAATCACCCTGAAATTGAAAAGCACTACAAACGAACTCTAAAAAGGTTATAACTTTGCATGCCATCATATTTTCACCCACATAGCAACTTCTAAAGAGTTGAGAGGGGTAAGGCAAAAACCCTGATGCACTTCTTGTACAAACTGGACAATCTCTTTCGAAGTATGAGGGTTTCGGACGACAACACATCTATTAAAAAGGGATTTCATTTTTAATAACTTATTTTAACTCCATAATTTTTGTGTGTTCAATATGCACCATTCAAATACACATCATCAATTTTCAACCCTTTCTCACTTCATTTTATATTTTTCATGCATTTAATGATTTAATTTGAGCTCAATGACCTTGAAATTGAAAATGGCTACAAATGAACTATGAAAAGGTTGAAACTTAGCATGACATCATAATTTCAACCACATACAAACTTCTAAAGAGTTGAGAGGGTTACGGCAAAAACTAGGTGCACTTCGTGTGCAAACTAGACAATCTCTTTCGAAGTATGGGGGTTTCGGACCAGAACGCATCTATTAAAAATGGATTTCATTTTTAATAACTTATTTGAACTCCATACTTTTTGTGTGTTCAGTATGCACGATTCAAAGGCACATCATCAATTTTCAACCTTTTCTGACTTCATTTGATCTTTTTCGTGCATTTAATGATTTATTTTGAGCTAAATGACCCTCAAATGGAAAAGCAGTACAAATGAAGTCTGAAAAGGTTGTAACTTGGCAAGACATCATAATTTCACCCACATAGCAACTTCTAAGGAGTTGAGAGGGTTACGACAAAAACTGGATGCACTTCGTGTACAAACTGGACAATCTCTTTCGAAGTTTGAGGGTTTCGGACGAGAACGCATTTATTATAAAGGGATTTCATTTTTAACAACTTATTTTAACTCCGTACTTTTTGAGTGTTTAATATACACCATTCAAAGGCACATCATCAATTTTCAACCCTTTCTGACTTCATTTGATATTTTTCATGCATTTAATGATTTATTTTGAGCTAAATGACCCTGAAATTGAAAAGCACTACAAATGAACTTTGAAAAGGTTGTAACTTGGCATGACCTCATAATTTCACCCACATAGCAACTTCTAAGGAGTTGAGAGGGTTACGACAAAAACAGGATGCACTTCGTGTACAAACTAGAGAATCTCTTTCGAAGTATGAGGGTTTCGGATGAGAACGCATCTATTAAAAAGGGATTTCATTTTTAATAACTTATTTTAACTCCATACTTTTTGTGTGTTGAATATGCACTATTCAAATGCCCATCATCAATTTTCAACCCTTTCTCACTTCATTTGATATTTTTCGTGCATTTACTGATTTATTTTTAGCTAAATGACCCTGAAATTGAAAAGCACTACAAATGAACTATGAAAAGGGTGAAACTTGGCATGAAATCATAATTTCAACCACATACAAACTTCTAAAGAGTTGAGAGGGTTATGACAAAAACTGGATGCACTTCTTGTACAAACTAGAGAATCTCTTTTTAATAATTTCAACCACATACAAACTTCTAAATGGTTGAGAGGGTTACGGCAAAATCTCCATTCAAAGGCACATCATCAATTTTCAACCTTTTCTGACTTCATTTGATCTTTTTCGTGCATTGAATGATTTATTTTGAGCTAAATCACCCTGAAATGGAAAAGCGGTACAAATGAACTCTGAAAAGGTTGTAACTTGGCATGCCATCATAATTTCACCCACATAGCAACTTCTAAGGAGTTGAGAGGGTTACGACAAAAACTGGATGCACTTCGTGTATAAACTAGAGAATCTCTTCCGAAGTATGAGGGTTTCGGACGAGAACGCATCTATTAAAAAGGGATTTCATTTTTAATAACTTATTTTAACTCCATACTTTTTGTGTGTTGAATATGCACCATTCAAGTGCTCATCATCAATTTTCAACACTTTCTCACTTCATTTGATATTTTTCATGCATTTAATTATTTATTTTGAGCTAAATGACCCTGAAATTGAAAAGAACTACAAATGAACTATGAAAAGGTTGAAACTTGGCATGAAATCATAATTTCAACCACATACAAACTTCTAAAGAGTTGAGAGGGTTACGACAAAAACTGGACGCACTTCGTGTACAAACTGGACAATCTCTTTCGAAGTTTGAGGGTTTCGGACGAGAACGCATCTATTATAAAGGGATTTCATTTATAATAACTTATTTTAACTCCGTACTTTTTGTGTGCTCAATATACACCATTCCAAGGCACATCATCAATTTTGAACCCTTTCTGACTTCATTTGATATTTTTCGTGAATTTAATGATTTATTTTGAGCTAAATGACCCTGAAATTGAAAAGCACTACAAATGAACTCTGAAAAGGTTGTAACTTGGCATGACATCATAATTTCACCCACATAGCAACTTCTAAGGAGTTGAGAGGGTTACGACAAAAACTTGATGCACTTCGTGTACAAACTAGAGAATCTCTTTCGAAGTATGAGGGTTTCGGACGAGAACGCATCTATTAAAAAGGGATTTCAATTTTAATAACTTATTTTAACTCCATACTTTTTGTGTGTTCAATATGCACCATTCAAAGGCACATCATAAATTTTCAACCCTTTCCGACTTCATTTCATATGTTTCATGAATTTAATGATTTATTTTGAGCTAAATGACCCTGAAATTGAAAAGCACTACAAATAACTGTGAAAAGGTTGACACTTGGCATGACATCATAATTTCAACCACATACAAACTTCTAAAGAGTTGAGAGGGTTATGGCAAAAGCTCGATGCACTTCGTGTTAAAACTAGAGAATTTGTTTCGAAGTATGAGGGTTTCAGACGAGAACACATCTATTAAAATGGGATTTCATTTTCAATAACTTATTTTAACTGCATACTTTTTGTGTGTTCTATATGCACCATTCAAATGCATATCATCAATTTTCAGCCCTTTCTGACTTAATTTGATATTTTTCATGCATTTAACGATTTAATTTGAGCTAAATGACCCTGAAATTGAAAAGCACTACAAATGAACTTTGAAAAGGTTGAAACTTGGCATGACATCATAATTTCAACCACATACAAACTTCTAAATGGTTGAGAGGGTTACGGCAAAAACTGGTTGCACTTCGTGTGCAAATTGAACAATCTATTTCGAAGTATGAGGGTTTCTGACGAAAACGCATCTATTACAAAGGGATTTCATTTTTAATAACTTATTTGAACTCCATACTTTTTGTGTCTTCGATATGAACCATTCAAAGGCACATCATCAATTTTCAACCTTTTCTGACTTCATATGATCTTTTTCGTGCATTTAATGATTTGTTTTGAGCTAAATGACCCTGAAATGGAAAAGGGGTACAAATGAACTCTGAATAGGTTGTAACTTGGCATGCCATCATAATTTCACCCACATAGCAACTTCTAAGGAGTTGAGAGGGTTACGACAAAAACTGGATGCACTTCGTGTATAAACTAGAGAATCTCTTCCGAAGTATGAGGGTTTCGGACGAGAACGCATCTATTAAAAAGGGATTTCATTTTTAATAACTTATTTTAACTCCATACTTTTTGTGTGTTGAATATGCACCATTCAAGTGCTCATCATCAATTTTCAACCCTTTCTCACTTCATTTGATATTTTTCATGCATTTAATTATTTATTTTGAGCTAAATGACCCTGAAATTGAAAATGACTACAAATGAATTATGAAAAGGTTGAAACTTGGCATGACATCATAATTTCAACCACATACAAACTTCTAAGGAGTTGAGAGGGTTACGACAAAAACTGGATGCACTTCGTGTACAAACTGGACAATCTCTTTCGAAGTTTGAGGGTTTCGGACGAGAACGCATTTATTATAAAGGGATTTCATTTTTAACAACTTATTTTAACTCCGTACTTTTTGTGTGTTCAATATACACCATTCAAAGGCACATCATCAATTTTCAACCCTTTCTGACTTCATTTGATATTTTTCGTGCATTTAATGATTTATTTTGAGCTAAATGACCCTGAAATTGAAAAGCACTACAAATGAACTTTAAAAAGGTTGTAACTTGGCATGACCTCATAATTTCACCCACATAGCAACTTCTAAGGAGTTGAGAGGGTTACGACAAAAACAGGATGCACTTCGTGTACAAACTAGAGAATCTCTTTCGAAGTATGAGGGTTTCGGATGAGAACGCATCTATTAAAAAGGGATTTCATTTTTAATAACTTATTTTAACTCCATACTTTTTGTGTGTTGAATATGCACTATTCAAATGCCCATCATCAATTTTCAACCCTTTCTCACTTCATTTGATATTTTTCGTGCATTTACTGATTTATTTTGAGCTAAATGACCCTGAAATTGAAAAGCACTACAAATGAACTATGAAAAGGGTGAAACTTGGCATGAAATCATAATTTCAACCACATACAAACTTCTAAAGAGTTGAGAGGGTTATGACAAAAACTGGATGCACTTCTTGTACAAACTAGAGAATCTCTTTTTAATAATTTCAACCACATACAAACTTCTAAATGGTTGAGAGGGTTACGGCAAAAACTGGTTGCACTTCGTGTGCAAATTGAACAATCTCTTTCGAAGTATGAGGGTTTCGGACGGAAACGCATCTATTACAAAGGGATTTCATTTTTAATAACTTATTTGAACTCCATCCTTTTTGTGTGTTCAATATGAACCATTCAAAGGCACATCATCAATTTTCAACCTTTTCTGACTTCATTTGATCTTTTTCGTGCATTGAATGATTTATTTTGAGCTAAATGACCCTGAAATGGAAAAGCGGTACAAATGAACTCTGAAAAGGTTGTAACTTGGCATGTCATCATAATTTCACCCACATAGCAACTTCTAAGGAGTTGAGAGGGTTACGACAAAAACTGGATGCACTTCGTGTATAAACTAGAGAATCTCTTCCGAACTATGAGGGTTTCGGACGAGAACGCATCTATTAAAAAGGGATTTCATTTTTAATAACTTATTTTAACTCCATACTTTTTGTGTGTTGAATATGCACCATTCAAGTGCTCATCATCAATTTTCAACACTTTCTCACTTCATTTGATATTTTTCATGCATTTAATTATTTATTTTGAGCTAAATGACCCTGAAATTGAAAAGCACTACAAATGAACTATGAAAAGGTTGAAACTTGGCATGAAATCATAATTTCAACCACATACAAACTTCTAAAGAGTTGAGAGGGTTACGACAAAAACTGGACGCACTTCGTGTACAAACTGGACAATCTCTTTCGAAGTTTGAGGGTTTCGGACGAGAACGCATCTATTATAAAGGGATTTCATTTATAATAACTTATTTTAACTCCGTACTTTTTGTGTGCTCAATATACACCATTCCAAGGCACATCATCAATTTTGAACCCTTTTTGACTTCATTTGATATTTTTCGTGAATTTAATGATTTATTTTGAGCTAAATGACCCTGAAATTGAAAAGCACTACAAATGAACTCTGAAAAAGTTGTAACTTGGCATGACATCATAATTTCACCCACATAGCAACTTCTAAGGAGTTGAGAGGGTTACGACAAAAACTTGATGCACTTCGTGTACAAACTAGAGAATCTCTTTCGAAGTATGAGGGTTTCGGACGAGAACGCATCTATTAAAAAGGGATTTCAATTTTAATAACTTATTTTAACTCCATACTTTTTGTGTGTTCAATATGCACCATTCAAAGGCACATCATAAATTTTCAACCCTTTCCGACTTCATTTCATATGTTTCATGAATTTAATGATTTATTTTGAGCTAAATGACCCTGAAATTGAAAAGCACTACAAATAACTGTGAAAAGGTTGACACTTGGCATGACATCATAATTTCAACCACATACAAACTTCTAAAGAGTTGAGAGGGTTATGGCAAAAGCTCGATGCACTTCGTGTTAAAACTAGAGAATTTGTTTCGAAGTATGAGGGTTTCAGACGAGAACACATCTATTAAAATGGGATTTCATTTTCAATAACTTATTTTAACTCCATACTTTTTGTGTGTTCTATATGCACCATTCAAATGCATATCATCAATTTTCAGCCCTTTCTGACTTAATTTGATATTTTTCATGCATTTAACGATTTAATTTGAGCTAAATGACCCTGAAATTGAAAAGCACTACAAATGAACTTTGAAAAGGCTGAAACTTGGCATGACATCATAATTTCAACCACATACAAACTTCTAAATGGTTGAGAGGGTTACGGCAAAAACTGGTTGCACTTCGTGTGCAAATCGAACAATCTATTTCGAAGTATGAGGGTTTCTGACGAAAACGCATCTATTACAAAGGGATTTCATTTTTAATAACTTATTTGAACTCCATACTTTTTGTGTCTTCAATATGAACCATTCAAAGGCACATCATCAATTTTCAACCTTTTCTGACTTCATATGATCTTTTTCGTGCATTTAATGATTTGTTTTGAGCTAAATGACCCTGAAATGGAAAAGGGGTACAAATGAACTCTGAATAGGTTGTAACTTGGCATGCCATCATAATTTCACCCACATAGCAACTTCTAAGGAGTTGAGAGGGTTACGACAAAAACTGGATGCACTTCGTGTATAAACTAGAGAATCTCTTCCGAAGTATGAGGGTTTCGGACGAGAACGCATCTATTAAAAAGCGATTTCATTTTTAATAACTTATTTTAACTCCATACTTTTTGTGTGTTGAATATGCACCATTCAAGTGCTCATCATCAATTTTCAACCCTTTCTCACTTCATTTGATATTTTTCATGCATTTAATTGTTTATTTCGAGCTAAATGACCCTGAAATTGAAAATGACTACAAATGAATTATGAAAAGGTTGAAACTTGGCATGACATCATAATTTCAACCACATACAAACTTCTAAGGAGTTGAGAGGGTTACGACAAAAACTGGATGCACTTCGTGTACAAACTGGACAATCTCTTTCGAAGTTTGAGGGTTTCGGACGAGAACGCATGTATTATAAAGGGATTTCATTTTTAAAAACTTATTTTAACTCCGTACTTTTTGTGTGTTCAATATACACCATTCAAAGGCACATCATCAATTTTCAACCCTTTCTGACTTCATTTGATATTTTTCGTGCATTTAATGATTTATTTTGAGCTAAATGACCCTGAAATTGAAAAGCACTACAAATGAACTTTGAAAAGGTTGTAACTTGGCATGACATCATAATTTCACCC
The DNA here is from genome assembly GCA_022496015.1 of Hordeum marinum. Lineage (NCBI taxonomy): Eukaryota > Viridiplantae > Streptophyta > Magnoliopsida > Poales > Poaceae > Hordeum > Hordeum marinum. The sequence goes on along the minus strand of CM039674.1, from coordinate 20,484,372 downwards.
ACATAGCAACTTCTAAGGAGTTGAGAGGGTTACGACAAAAACTTGATGCACTTCGTGTACAAACTAGAGAATCTCTTTCGAAGTATGAGGGTTTCGGACGAGAACGCATCTATTAAAAAGGGATTTCAATTTTAATAACTTATTTTAACTCCATACTTTTTGTGTGTTCATTATGCACCATTCAAAGGCACATCATAAATTTTCAACCCTTTCCGACTTCATTTCATATGTTTCATGAATTTAATGATTTATTTTGAGCTAAATGACCCTGAAATTGAAAAGCACTACTAATAACTGTGAAAAGGTTGACACTTGGCATGACATCATAAGTTCAACCACATACAAACTTCTAAATAGTTGAGAGGGTTATGGCAAAAGCTCGATGCACTTCGTGTACAAACTAGAGAATCTCTTGCGAAGTATGAGGGTTCCAGACGAGAACGCATCTATTAAAAAGGGATTTCATTTTCAATAACTTATTTTAACTCCATACTTTTTGTGTGTTCTATATGCACCATTCAAATGCACATCATCAATTTTCAACCCTTTCTGACTTCATGTGATCTTTTTCGTGCATTTAATGATTTGTTTTGAGCTAAATGACCCTGAAATGGAAAAGGGGTACAAATGAACTCTGAATAGGTTGTAACTTGGCATGCCATCATAATTTCACCCACATAGCAACTTCTAAGGAGTGGAGAGGGTTACGACAAAAACTGGATGCACTTCGTGTATAAACTAGAGAATCTCTTCCGAAGTATGAGGGTTTCGGACGAGAACGCATCTATTACAAAGGGATTTCATTTTTAATAACTTATTTGAACTCCATACTTTTTGTGTCTTCAATATGAACCATTCAAAGGCACATCATCAATTTTCAACCTTTTCTGACTTCATATGATCTTTTTCGTGCATTTAATGATTTGTTTTGAGCTAAATGACCCTGAAATGGAAAAGGGGTACAAATGAACTCTGAATAGGTTGTAACTTGGCATGCCATCATAATTTCACCCACATAGCAACTTCTAAGGAGTTGAGAGGGTTACGACAAAAACTGGATGCACTTCGTGTATAAACTAGAGAATCTCTTCCGAAGTATGAGGGTTTCGGACGAGAACGCATCTATTAAAAAGCGATTTCATTTTTAATAACTTATTTTAACTCCATACTTTTTGTGTGTTGAATATGCACCATTCAAGTGCTCATCATCAATTTTCAACCCTTTCTCACTTCATTTGATATTTTTCATGCATTTAATTGTTTATTTCGAGCTAAATGACCCTGAAATTGAAAATGACTACAAATGAATTATGAAAAGGTTGAAACTTGGCATGACATCATAATTTCAACCACATACAAACTTCTAAGGAGTTGAGAGGGTTACGACAAAAACTGGATGCACTTCGTGTACAAACTGGACAATCTCTTTCGAAGTTTGAGGGTTTCGGACGAGAACGCATTTATTATAAAGGGATTTCATTTTTAAAAACTTATTTTAACTCCGTACTTTTTGTGTGTTCAATATACACCATTCAAAGGCACATCATCAATTTTCAACCCTTTCTGACTTCATTTGATATTTTTCGTGCATTTAATGATTTATTTTGAGCTAAATGACCCTGAAATTGAAAAGCACTACAAATGAACTTTGAAAAGGTTGTAACTTGGCATGACATCATAATTTCACCCACATAGCAACTTCTAAGGAGTTGAGAGGGTTACGACAAAAACTTGATGCACTTCGTGTACAAACTAGAGAATCTCTTTCGAAGTATGAGGGTTTCGGACGAGAACGCATCTATTAAAAAGGGATTTCAATTTTAATAACTTATTTTAACTCCATACTTTTTGTGTGTTCATTATGCACCATTCAAAGGCACATCATAAATTTTCAACCCTTTCCGACTTCATTTCATATGTTTCATGAATTTAATGATTTATTTTGAGCTAAATGACCCTGAAATTGAAAAGCACTACTAATAACTGTGAAAAGGTTGACACTTGGCATGACATCATAAGTTCAACCACATAAAAACTTCTAAATAGTTGAGAGGGTTATGGCAAAAGCTCGATGCACTTCGTGTACAAACTAGAGAATCTCTTGCGAAGTATGAGGGTTCCAGACGAGAACGCATCTATTAAAAAGGGATTTCATTTTCAATAACTTATTTTAACTCCATACTTTTTGTGTGTTCTATATGCACCATTCAAATGCACATCATCAATTTTCAACCCTTTCTGACTTCATTTGATATTTTTCATGCATTTAACGATTTAATTTGAGCTAAATGACCCTGAAATTCAAAAGCACTACAAATGAACTTTGAAAAGGTTGAAACTTGGCATGACATCATAATTTCAACCACATACAAACTTCTAAATGGTTGAGAGGGTTACGGAATAAACTTGTTGCACTTCGTGTGCAAATTGAACAATCTATTTCGAAGTATGAGGGTTTCGGACGAAAACGCATCTATTACAAAGGGATTTCATTTTTAAAAACTTATTTGAACTCCATACTTTTTGTGTGTTCAATATGAACCATTCAAAGGCACATCATCAATTTTCAACCTTTTCTGACTTCATTTGATCTTTTTCGTGCATTTAATGATTTATTTTGAGGTCAATGACCCTGAAATGGAAAAGCGGTACAAATGAACTCTGTAAAGGTTGTAACTTGGCATGCCATCATAATTTCACACACATAGCAACTTCTAAGGAGTTGAGAGGGTTACGACAAAAACTGGATGCACTTCGTGTATAAACTAGAGAATCTCTTCCGAAGTATGAGGGTTTCGGACGAGAACGCATCTATTAAAAAGCGATTTCATTTTTAATAACTTATTTTAACTCCATAACTTTTGTGTGTTGAATATGCACCATTCAAGTGCTCATCATCAATTTTCGACCGTTTCTCACTTCATTTGATATTTTTCATGCATTTAATTATTTATTTTGAGCTAAATGACCCTGAAATTGAAAAGCACTACAAATGAACTATGAAAAGGTTGAAACTTGGCATGAAATCATAATTTCAACCACATCCAAACTTCTAAAGAGTTGAGAGGGTTACGAAAAAACCGGATGCACTTCGTGTACAAACTGGACAATCTCTTTCGAAGTTTGAGGGTTTCGGACGAGAACGCATCTATTATAAAGGGATTTCATTTTTAATAACTTATTTCAACTCCGTACTTTTTGTGTGTTCAATATACACCATTCCAAGGCACATCATCAATTTTCAACCCTTTCTGACTTCATTTGATATTTTTCGTGCATTTAATGATCTATTTTGAGCTAAATGACCCTGAAATCGAAAAGCACTACAAATGAACTCTGAAAGGTTGTAACTTGGCATGACATCATAATTTCACCCACATAGCAACTTCTAAGGAGTTGAGAGGGTTAAGAGAAAAACTGGATGCACTTCGTGTACAAACTAGAGAATCTCTTTCGAAGTATGAGGGTTTCGGACGAGAACACATCTATTCAAAAGGGATTTCATTTTTAATAACTTATTTTAACTCCATACTTTTTGTGTGTTGAATATGCACCATTCAAATGCTCATCTTCAATTTTCAACCCTTTCTCACTTCATTTGATATTTTTCATGCATTTACTGATTTATTTTGAGCTAAATGATCCTGAAATTGAAAAGCACTACAAATGAACTATGAAAAGTTTGAAACTTGGCATGAAATCATAATTTCAGCCACATACAAACTTCTAAAGAATTGAGAGGGTTACGACAAAAACTGGATGCACTTCGTGTACAAACTAGAGAATCTCTTGCAAAGTATGAGGGTTTCAGACGAGAACGCATTTATTAAAAAGGGATTTCATTTTTAATAACTTATTTTAACTCCATACTTTTTGTGTGTTCAATATGCACCATTCAAAGGCACATCATCAATTTTCAACCCTTTCTGACTTCATTTGATCTATTTCGTGCATTTAATGATTTATTTTGAGCTAAATGACCCTGAAATTGAAAAGCACTACAAACGAACTCTAAAAAGGTTATAACTTTGCATGCCACCATAATTTCACCCACATAGCAACTTCTAAAGAGTTGAGAGGGGTAAGGCAAAAACTTGATGCACTTCGTGTACAAACTGGACAATCTCTTTCGAAGTATGAGGGTTTCCGACGAAAACGCATCTATTACAAAAGGATTTCATTTTTAATTACTTATTTTAACTCCATACTTTTTGTGTGTTCAATATGCACCATTCAAAGGCACATCATAAATTTTCAACCCTTTCCGACTTCATTTGATATGTTTCATGAATTTAATGATTTATTTTGAGCTAAATGACCCTGAAATTGAAAAGCGCTACAAATAACTGTGAAAAGGTTGACACTTGGCATGACATCATAATTTCAACCACATGATAACTTCTAAAGAGTTGAGAGGGTTACAGCAAAAACTCGATGCACTTCAGGTACAAACTAGAGAATCTGTTTCGAAGTATGAGGGTTTCAGACGAGAACACATCTATTAAAAAGGGATTTCATTTTCAATAACTTATTTTAACTCCATACTTTTTGTGTGTTCAATATGCACCATTCAAATCCACATCATCAATTTTCAACCCTTTTGATATTTTTCATGCATTTCATGATTTAATTTGAGCTAAATGACCCTGAAATTGAAAAGCACTACAAATGAACTTTGAAAAGGTAGAAACTTGGCATGACATCATAATTTCGACCACATACAAACTTCTAAATGGTTGAGAGGGTTACGGCAAAAACGGGTTGCACTTCGTGTGCAAACTGAACAATCTCTTTCGAAGTATGAGTGTTTTGGACGAAAACGCATCTATTACAAAGGGATTTCATTTTTAATAACTTATTTGAACTCCATACTTTTTGTGTGTTCAATATGCACCATTCAAAGGCACATCATCAATTTTCAACCTTTTCTGACTTCATTTGATCTTTTTCGTGCATTTAATGATTTATTTTGAGCTAAATGACCCTGAAATGGAAAAGCGGTACAAATGAATTCTGAAAAGGTTGTAACTTTGCATGCCATCATAATTTCACCCACATAGCAACTTCTAAGGAGTTGAGAGGGTTACGGCAAAAACTTGATGCACTTCGTGTAGAAACTGGACAATCTCTTTCGAAGTATGAGGGGTTCGGACAAGAACGCATGTATTAAAAAGGGATTTCATTTTTAATAACTTATTTTAACTCCATACTTTTTGTGTGTTGAATATGCACCATTCAAGTGCTCATCATCAATTTTCAACCCTTTCTGACTTCGTTTGATATTTTTCGTGCATTTAATGATTTATTTTGAGCTAAATGACCCTGAAATTGAAAATGACTAGAAATGAACTATGAAAAGGTTGAAACTTGGCATGACATCATAATTTCAACCACATACAAACTTCTAAAGAGTTGAGAGGGTTACGGCAAAAACTGGGTGCACTTCCTGTGCAAACTGGACAATCTCTTTCGAAGTATGGGAGTTTCGGACAAAAACGCATCTATTACAAAGGGATTTCATTTTTAATAACTTATTTGAACTCCATACTTTTTGTTTGTTCAATATGCACCATTCAAGGGCACATCATCAATTTTCAACCTTTTCTGACTTCATTTGATCTTTCTCTAGTATTTAATGATTTATTTTGAGATAAATGACCCTGAAATGGAAAAGCAGTACAAATGAACTCTGAAAAGGTTGTAACTTGGCATGACATCATAATTTGACCCACATAGCAACTTCTAAGGAGTTGAGAGGGTTACGACAAAAACTGGATGCACTTCGTGTACAAACTAGAGAATCTCTTCCGAAGTATGATGGTTTCAGACGAGAACGCATCTATTAAAAAGGGATTTCATTTTTAATAACTTATTTTAACTCCATAATTTTTGTCTCTTGAATATGCACCATTCAAGTGCCAATCATCAATTTTCAACCCTTTCTGACTTCATTTCAAATTTTTCATGCATTTAGTGATTTATTTTGAGCTAAATGACCCTGAAATTGAAAAGCACTACAAATGAACTATGAAAAGGTTGAAACTTGGCATGAAATCATAATTTGAACCACATACAAACTTCTAAAGAGTTGAGAGGGTTACGACAAAAACTGGATGCACTTCTTGTACAAACTAGAGAATCTTTTTCGAAGTATGAGGGTTTTAGACGAGAACGCATCTATTAAAAAGGGATTTCATTTTTAATAACTTATTTTAACTCAATACTTTTTGTGCGTTCAATATGCACCATTCAAAGGCACATCATCAATTTTCAACCCTTTCTTACTTCATTTGATCTATTTCGTGCGTTTAATGTTTTATTTTGAGCTAAATGGCCCTGAAATTGAAAAGCACTACAATTTAACTCTAAAAAGGTAATAACTTTGCATGCCATCATAATTTCACCCACATAGCAACTTCTAAAGAGTTGAGAGGGTTAAGGCAAAAACTTGATGCACTTCGTGTACAAACTGGACAATCTCTTTCGAAGTATGAGGGTTTCGGACGAAAACGCATCTATTACAAAGGGATTTCATTTTTAATAACTTATTTTAACTCCATACTTTTTGTGTGTTCAATATGCACCATTCAAAGGCACATCATAAATTTTCAACCCTTTCCGACTTCATTTGATATGTTTGATGCATTTAATGATTTATTTTGAGCTAAATGACCCTGAAATTGAAAAGCACTACAAAGAACTGTGAAAACGTTGACACTTGGCATGACATCATAATTTCAACCACATACAAACTTCTAAAGAGTTGAGAGGGTTACGGCAAAAACTCGATGCACTTCGTGTACAAACTAGAGAATCTGTTTCGATGTATGAGGGTTTCAGACGAGAACACATCTATTAAAAAGGGATTTCATTTTCAATAACTTATTTTAACTCCATACTTTTTGTGTGTTCAATATGCACCATTCAAATGCACATCATCAATTTTCAACCCTTTCTCACTTCATTTGATATTTTTCATGCATTTAATGATTTAATTTGAGCTAAATGACCCTGAAACTGAAAAGCACTACAAATGAACTTTGAAAAGCATGAAACTTGGCATGAAATCATAATTTCAACCACATACAAACTTATAAATGGTTGAGAGGGTTACGGCAAAAACTGGTTGCACTTCGTGTGCAAACTGAACAATCTCTTTCGAAGTATGAGGGTTTCGAACGAAAACGCATCTATTACAAAGAGATTTCATTTTTAATAATTTATTTGAACTCCATCCTTTTTGTGTGTTCAATATGCATCATTCAAAGGCACATCATCAATTTTCAACCTTTTCTGACTTCATTTGATCTTTTTCGTGCATTTAATGATTTATTTTGAGCTAAATGACCCTGAAATGGAAAAGCGGTACAAATGAACTCTGAAAAGGTTGTAACTTGGCATGCCATCATAATTTCACCCACATAGCAACTTCTAAGGAGTTGAGAGGGTTACGGCAAAAACTTGATGCACTTCGTGTAGAAACTGGACAATGTCTATCGAAATATGAGGGTTTCGGACGAGAACGCATGTATTAAAAAGGGAATTCATTTTTAATAACTTATTTTAACTCCATACTTTTTGTGTGTTGAAAATGCACCATTCAAGTGCTCATCATCAATTTTCAACCCTTTCTGACTTCATTTGATATTTTTCATGCATTTAATGATTTATTTTGAGCTAAATGACCCTGAAATTGAAAATGACTAGAAATGAACTACGAAAAGGTTGAAACTTGGCATGACATCATAATTTCAACCACATACAAACTTATAAAGAGTTGAGACGGTTACGGCAAAAACTGGGTGCACTTCGTGTGCAAACTGGACAATCTCTTTCGAAGTATGGGAGTTTCGGACAAAAACACATCTATTACAAAGGGATTTCATTTTTAATAACTTATTTGAACTCCATACTTTTTATGTGTTCAATATGCACCATTCAAGGGCACATCATCAATTTTCAACCTTTTCTGACTTCATTTGATCTTTTTCGTGCATTTAATGATTTATTTTGAGATAAATGACCCTGAAATTGAAAAGCACTACAAATGAACTCTGAAAAGGTTGTAACTTGGCATGACATCATAATTTCACCCACATAGCAACTTCTAAGGAGTTGAGAGGGTTACGACAAAAACTGGATGCACTTCGTGTACAAACTAGAGAATCTCTTACGAAGTATGGTGGTTTCGGACGAGAACACATCTATTAAAAAGGGATTTCATATTTAATAACTTATTTTACCTCCCTACTTTTTGTGTCTTTCATATGCACCATTCAAGTGCCAATCATCAATTTTCAACCCTTTCTGACTTCATTTGATATTTTTCATGCATTTAATGATTTATTTTGAGCTAAATGACCCTGAAATGGAAAAGCGGTACAAATGACCTCTGAAAAGCATGACCCTTGGCATGAAATCATAATTTCAACCACATACAAACTTCTAAATGGTTGAGAGGGTTACGGCAAAAACTGGTTGCACTTCGTGTGCAAACTGAACAATCTCTTTCGAAGTATGAGGGTTTCGAACGAAAACGCATCTATTACAAAGAGATTTCATTTTTAATAATTTATTTGAACTCCATCCTTTTTGTGTGTTCAATATGCATCATTCAAAGGCACATCATCAATTTTCAACCTTTTCTGACTTCATTTGATCTTTTTCGTGCATTTAATGATTTATTTTGAGCTAAATGACCCTGAAATGGAAAAGCGGTACAAATGAACTCTGAAAAGGTTGTAACTTGGCATGCCATCATAATTTCACCCACATAGCAACTTCTAAGGAGTTGAGAGGGTTACGACAAAAACTGGATGCACTTCGTGTACAAACTAGAGAATCTCTTACGAAGTATGGTGGTTTCGGACGAGAACGCATCTATTAAAAAGGGATTTCATTTTTAATAACTTATTTTAACTCCATACTTTTTGTGTGTTGAATGTGCGCCATTCAAGTGCCAATCATCAATTTTCAACCCTTTCTGACTTCATTTGATCTTTTTCGTGCATTTAATGATTTATTTTGAGCTAAATGACCCTGAAATTGAAAAGCACTACAAATGAACTCTGAAAAGGTTGTAACTTGGCATGACATCATAATTTCACCCACATAGCAACTTCTAAGGAGTTGAGAGGGTTACGACAAAAACTGGATGCACTTCGTGTACAAACTAGAGAATCTCTTACGAAGTATGGTGGTTTCGGACGAGAACGCATCTATTAAAAAGGGATTTCATATTTAATAACTTATTTTACCTCCCTACTTTTTGTGTCTTTCATACGCACCATTCAAGTGCCAATCATCAATTTTCAACCCTTTCTGACTTCATTTGATATTTTTCATGCATTTAATGATTTATTTTCAGCTAACTGACCCTGAAATGGAAAAGCGGTACAAATGAACTCTGAAAAGGTTGTAACTTGGCATGCCATCATAATTTCACCCACATAGCAACTTCTAAGGAGTTGAGAGGGTTACGGCAAAAACTTGATGCACTTCGTGTAGAAACTGGACAATGTCTTTCGAAGTATGAGGGTTTCGGACGAGAACGCATGTATTAAAAAGGGATTTCATTTTTCATAACTTATTTTAACTCCATACTTTTTGTGTGTTGAATATGCACCATTCAAGTGCTCATCATCAATTTTCAACCCTTTCTGACTTCATTTGATATTTTTTATGCATTTAATGATTTATTTTGAGCTAAATGACCCTGAAATTGAAAATGACTAGAAATGAACTATGAAAAGGTTGAAACTTGGCATGACATCATAATTTCAACCACATACAAACTTCTAAAGAGTTGAGAGGGTTACGGCAAAAACTGGGTGCACTTCGTGTGCAAACTGGACAATCTCTTTCGAAGTATGGGAGTTCCGGACAAAAACGCATCTATTACAAAGGGATTTCATTTTTAATAACTTATTTGAACTCCATACTTTTTGTGTGTTCAATATGCACCATTCAAGGGCACATCATCAATTTTCAACCTTTTCTAACTTCATATGATCTTTTTCATGCATTTAATGATTTATTTTGAGATAAATGACCCTGAAATGGAAAAGCAGTACAAATGAACTCTGGAAAGGTTGTAACTTGGCATGACATCATAATTTCCCCCACATAGCAACTTCTAAGGAGTTGAGAGGGTTACGACAAAAACTGGATGCACTTCGTGTACAAACTAGAGAATCTCTTCCGAAGTATGATGGTTTCGGACGAGAACGCATCTATTAAAAAGGGATTTCATTTTTAATAACTTATTTTAACTCCATACTTTTTGTGTCTTGAATGTGCACCACTCAAGTGCCAATCATCAATTTTCAACCCTTTCTGACTTCATTTGACATTTTTCATGCATTTAATGATTTATTTTGAGCTAAATGGCCCTGAAATTGAAAAGCACTACAAATAACTGTGAATAGGTTGACACTTGGCATGACATCATAATTTCAACCACATACAAACTTCTAAAGAGTTGAGAGGGTTATGGCAAAAGCTCGATGCACTTCGTGTACAAACTAGAGAATCTGTTTCGAAGTATGAGGGTTTCAGACGAGAACACATCTATTAAAAAGAGATTTCATTTTCAATAACTTATTTTAACTCCATACTTTTTGTGTGTTCAATATGCACCATTCGAATGCACATCATCAATTTTCAACCCTTTCTCACTTCATTTGATATTTTTCATGCAATTAATGATTTAATTTGAGCTAAATGACCCTGAAATTGAAAAGCACTACAAATGAACTTTGAAAAGCATGAAACTTGGCATGAAATCATAATTTCAACCACATACAAACTTCTAAATGGTTGAGAGGGTTACGGCAAAAACTGGGTGCACTTCGTGTGCAAACTGAACAGTCTCTTTCGAAGTATGAGGGTTTCGAACGAAAACGCATCTATTACCAAGGGATTTCATTTTTAATAATTTATTTGAACTCCATCCTTTTTGTGTGTTCAATATGCATCATCCGAAGGCACATTATCAATTTTCAACCTTTTATGACTTCATTTGATCTTTTTCGTGCATTTAATGATTTATTTTGAGCTAAATGACCCTGAAATTGAAAAGCACTACAAATGAACTCTGAAAAGGTTGAAACTTGGCATGACATCATAATTTCACCCACATAGCAACTTCTAAGGAGTTGAGAGGGTTACGACAAAAACTGGATGCACTTCGTGTACAAACTAGAGAATCTCTTCCGAAGTATAATGATGGTTTCGGACGAGAACGCATCTATTAAAAAGGGATTTCATTTTTAATAACTTATTTTAACTCCATACTTTTTGTGTCTTGAATGTGCGCCATTCAAGTGCCAATCATCAATTTTCAACCCTTTCTGACTTCATTTGATATTTTTCATGCATTTAATGACTTATCTTGAGCTAAATGACCCTGAAATTGAAAAGCACTACAATTGAACTATGAAAAGGTTGAAACTTGGCATGAAATCATAATTTCAACCACATACAAACTTCTAAAGAGTTGAGAGGGTTACGACAAAAACTGGATGCACTTCTTGTACAAACTAGAGAATCTCTTCCGAAGTATGAGGGTTTTAGACGAGAACGCATCTATTAAAAAGGGATTTCATTTTTAATAACTTATTTTAACTCCATACTTTTTGTGCGTTCAATATGCACCATTCAAAGGCACATCATCAATTTTCAACCCTTTCTGACTTCATTTGATCTATTTCGTGCGTTTAATGTTTTATTTTGAGCTAAATGGCCCTGAAATTGAAAAGCACTACAAATTAACTCTAAAAAGGTTATAACTTTGCATGCCATCACAATTTCACCCACATAGCAACTTCTAAAGAGTTGAGAGGGTCAAGGCAAAAACTTGATGCACTTCGTGTACAAACTGGACAATCTCTTTCGAAGTATGAGGGTTTCGGACGAAAACGCATCTATTACAAAGGGATTTCATTTTTAATAACTTATTTTAACTCCATACTTTTTCTGTGTTCAATATGCACCATTCAAAGGCACATCATAAATTTTCAACCCTTTCCGACTTCATTTGATATGTTTCATGAATTTAATGATTTATTTTGAGCTAAATGACCCTGAAATTGAAAAGCACTAGAAATAACTGTGAAAAGGTTGACACTTGGCATGACATCATAATTTCAACCACATACAAACTTCTAAAGAGTTGAGAGGGTTACGGCAAAAACTCGATGCACTTCGTGTACAAACTAGAGAATCTATTTCGAAGTATGAGGGTTTCAGACGAGAACACATCTATTAAAAAGGGATTTTATTTTCAATAACTTATTTTAACTCCATACTTTTTGTGTGTTCAATATGCACCATTCAAATGCACATCATCAATTTTCAACCCTTTCTGACTTCATTTGATATTTTTCATGCATTTAATGATTTATTTTGAGCTAAATGACCCTGATATTGAAAATGACTAGAAATGAACTATGAAAAGGTTGAAACTTGGCATGACATCATAATTTCAACCACATAAAAACTTCTAAAGACTTGAGAGGGTTACGGCAAAAACTGGGTGCACTTCGTGTGCAAACTGGACAATCTTTTTCGAAGTATGGGAGTTTCGGACAAAAACGCATCTATTACAAAGGTATTTCATTTTTAATAACTTATTTGAACTCCATACTTTTTGTGTGTTCAATATGCACCATTCAAGGGCACATCATCAATTTTCAACCTTTTCTAACTTCTTTTGATCTTTTTCATGCATTTAATGATTTATTTTGAGATAAATGACCCTGAAATGGAAAAGCAGTACAAATGAACTCTGAAAAGGTTGTAACTTGGCATGACATCATAATTTCACCCACATAGCAACTTCTAAGGAGCTGAGAGGGTTACGACAAAAACTGGATGCACTTCGTGTACAAACTAGAGAATCTCTTCCGAAGTATGATGGTTTCGGACGAGAACGCATCTATTAAAAAGGGATTTCATTTTTAATAACTTATTTTAACTCCATACTTTTTGTGTCTTGAATGTGCACCATTCAAGTGCCAATCATCAATTTTCAACCCTTTCTAACTTCATTTGATATTTTTCATGCATTTAATGATTTATTTTGAGCTAAATGACCCTGAAATTGAAAAGCACTACAATTGAACTATGAAAAGGTTGAAACTTGGCCTGAAATAATAATTTCAACCACATACAAACTTCTAAAGAGTTGAGAGGGTTACGACAAAAACTGGATGCACTTCTTGTACAAACTAGAGAATCTCTTTCGAGGTATGAGGGTTTAGGCGAGAACGCATCTATTAAAAAGGGATTTCATTTTTAATAACTTATTTTAACTCCATACTTTTTGTGCGTTCAATATGCACCATTCAAAGGCACATCATCAATTTTCAACCCTTTCTGACTTCATTTGATCTATTTCGTGCGTTTAATGTTTTATTTTGAGCTAAATGGCCCTGAAATTGAAAAGCACCACAAATTAACTCTAAAAAGGTTATAACTTAGCATGCCATCACAATTTCACCCACATAGCATCTTCTAAAGAGTTGAGAGGGTTAAGGCAAAAACTTGATGCACTTCGTGTACAAACTGGACAATCTCTTTCGAAGTATGAGGGTTTCGGACGAAAACGCATCTATTACAAAGGGATTTCGTTTTTAATAACTTATTTTAACTCCATACTTTTTGTGTGTTCAATATGCACCATTCAAAGGCACATCATAAATTTTCAACCCTTTCCGACTTCATTTGATATGTTTCATGAATTTAATGATTTATTTTGAGCTAAATGACCCTGAAATTGAAAAGCACAAGAAATAACTGTGAAAAGGTTGACACTTCGCATGACATCATAATTTCAACCACATACAAACTTCTAAAGAGTTGAGAGGGTTACGGCAAAAACTCGATGCACTTCGTGTACAAACTAGAGAATCTGTTGCGAAGTATGAGGGTTTCAGACGAGAACACATCTATTAAAAAGGGATTTTATTTTCAATAACTTATTTTAACTCCATACTTTTTGTGTGTTCAATATGCACCATTCAAATGCACATCATCAATTTCCAACCCTTTCTGACTTCATATGATATTTTTCATGCATTTAATGATTTAATTTGAGCTAAATGACCCTGAAATTGAAAAGCACTACAAATGAACTTTGAAAAGCTCGAAACTTGGCATGAAATCATAATTTCACCCACATAGCAACTTCTAAGGAGTTGAGAGGGTTACGACAAAAACTGGATGCACTTCGTGTACAAACTAGAGAATCTCTTCCGAAGTATAATGATGGTTTTGGACGAGAACGCATCTATTAAAAAGGGATTTCATTTTTAATAACTTATTTGAACTCCATACTTTTTGTGTCGTTAATATGCGCCATTCAAGGGCACATCATCAATTTTCAACCCTTTCTGACTTCATTTGATATTTTTCATGCATTTAATGATTTATTTTGAGCTAAATGACCTTGAAATGGAAAAGCGGTACAAATGAACTCTGAAAAGGTTGTAACTTGGCATGCCATCATAATTTCACACACATAGCAACTTCTAAGGATTTGAGAGGGTTACGGCAAAAACTTGGCATGACATCATAATTTCAACCACATACAAACTTCTAAAGAGTTGAGAGGGTTACGGCAAAAACTCGATGCACTTCGTGTACAAAGTAGAGAATCTGTTTCAAAGTATGAGGGTTTCAGACGAGAACACATCTATTAAAAAGGGATTTCATTTTCAATAACTTATTTTAACTCCATACTTTTTGTGTGTTCAATATGCACCATTCAAATGCACATGATCAATTTTCAACCCTTTCGGACTTCATTTGATATTTTTCATGCATTTAATGATTTAATTTGAGCTAAATGACCCTGAAATTGAAAAGCACTACAAATGAACTTTGAAAAGCTTGAAACTTGGCATGAAATCATAATTTCAACCACATAGAAACTTCTAAATGGTTGAGAAGGTTACCGCAAAAACTGGTTGCACTTCGTGTGCAAACTGAACAATCTCTTTCGAAGTATGAGGGTTTCAGACGAAAACGCATCTATTACAAAGGGATTTCATTTTTAATAATTTATTTGAACTCCATCCTTTTTGTGTGTTCAATATGCATCATTAAAAGGCACATCATCAATTTTCAACCTTTTCTGACTTTGTTTGATCTTTTTCGTGCATTTAACGATTTATTTTGAGCTAAATTACCCTGAAATGGAAAAGCGGTACAAATGAACTCTGAAAAGATTGTAACTTGGCATGCCATCATAATTTCACCCACATAGCAACTTCTAAGGAGTTGAGAGGGTTACGGCAAAAACTTGATGCACTTCGTGTAGAAACTGGACAATGTCTTTCGAAGTATGAGGGTTTCGGACGAGAACGCATGTATTAAAAAGGGATTTCATTTTTAATAACTTATTTTAACTCCGTACTTTTTGTGTGTTGAATATGCACCATTCAAGTGCTCATCATCAATTTTCAACCCTTTCTGACTTCATATGATATTTTTCATGCATTTAATGATTTAATTTGAGCTAAATGACCCTGAAATTGAAAAGCACTACAAATGAACTTTGAAAAGCTCGAAACTTGGCATGAAATCATAATTTCACCCACATAGCAACTTCTAAGGAGTTGAGAGGGTTACGACAAAAACTGGATGCACTTCGTGTACAAACTAGAGAATCTCTTCCGAAGTATAATGATGGTTTCGGACGAGAACGCATCTATTAAAAAGGGATTTCATTTTTAATAACTTATTTGAACTCCATACTTTTTGTGTCGTTAATATGCGCCATTCAAGGGCACATCATCAATTTTCAACCCTTTCTGACTTCATTTGATATTTTTCATGCATTTAATGATTTATTTTGAGCTAAATGACCCTGAAATTGAAAAGCGGTACAAATGAACTCTGAAAAGGTTGTAACTTGGCATGCCATCATAATTTCACACACATAGCAACTTCTAAGGATTTGAGAGGGTTACGGCAAAAACTTGGCATGACATCATAATTTCAACCACATACAAACTTCTAAAGAGTTGAGAGGGTTACGGCAAAAACTCGATGCACTTCGTGTACAAAGTAGAGAATCTGTTTCGAAGTATGAGGGTTTCAGACGAGAACACATCTATTAAAAAGGGATTTCATTTTCAATAACTTATTTTAACTCCATACTTTTTGTGTGTTCAATATGCACCATTCAAATGCACATGATCAATTTTCAACCCTTTCGGACTTCATTTGATATTTTTCATGCATTTAATGATTTAATTTGAGCTAAATGACCCTGAAATTGAAAAGCACTACAAATGAACTTTGAAAAGCTTGAAACTTGGCATGAAATCATAATTTCAACCACATAGAAACTTCTAAATGGTTGAGAAGGTTACCGCAAAAACTGGTTGCACTTCGTGTGCAAACTGAACAATCTCTTTCGAAGTATGAGGGTTTCAGACGAAAACGCATCTATTACAAAGGGATTTCATTTTTAATAATTTATTTGAACTCCATCCTTTTTGTGTGTTCAATATGCATCATTAAAAGGCACATCATCAATTTTCAACCTTTTCTGACTTTGTTTGATCTTTTTCGTGCATTTAACGATTTATTTTGAGCTAAATTAACCTGAAATGGAAAAGCGGTACAAATGAACTCTGAAAAGATTGTAACTTGGCATGCCATCATAATTTCACCCACATAGCAACTTCTAAGGAGTTGAGAGGGTTACGGCAAAAACTTGATGCACTTCGTGTAGAAACTGGACAATGTCTTTCGAAGTATGAGGGTTTCGGACGAGAACGCATGTATTAAAAAGGGATTTCATTTTTAATAACTTATTTTAACTCCGTACTTTTTGTGTGTTGAATATGCACCATTCAAGTGCTCATCATCAATTTTCAACCCTTTCTGACTTCATTTGATATTTTTCATGCATTTAATGATTTATTTTGAGCTAAATGACCCTGAAATTGAAAATGACTACAAATGAACTATGAGAAGGTTGAAACTTGGCATGACATCATAATTTCAACCACATACAAACTTCTAAAGAGTTGAGAGGATTACGGCAAAAACTGGGTGCACTTCGTGTGCAAACTGGACAATCTCTTTCGAAGTATGAGAGTTTCGAACAAAAACGTATCTATTACAAAGGGATTTCATTTTTAATAACTTATTTGAAGTCCATACTCTTTGTGTGTTCAATATGCACCATTCAAGGGCACATCATCAATTTTCAACCTTTTCTGACTTCATTTGATCTTTTTCGTGCATTTAATGATTTATTTTGAGCTAAATGAGCCTGAAATGGAAAAGCAGTACAAATGAACTCTGAAAAGGTTGTAACTTGGCATGACATCAAAATTTCACCCACATAGCAACTTCTAATGAGTTGAGAGGGTTATGACAAAAACTGGATGCACTTCGTGTACAAACTAGAGAATCTCTTCCAAAGTAGGAGGGTTTCGGACGAGAACGCATCTATTAAAAAGGGATTTCATTTTTAATAACTTATTTTAACTCCATACTTTTTGTGTCTTGAATATGCACCATTCAAGTGCACATCATCAATTTTCAACCCTTTCTGTCTTCATTTGATATTTTTCACGCATTTAATGATTTATTTTGAGCTAAATGACCCTGAAATTGAAAAGCAATTCAAATGAACCATGAAAAGGTTGAAACTTGGCATGACATCATAATTTCAACCACATACAAACTTCTAAAGAGTTGAGAGGGTTACGGCAAAAAATGGATGCACTTCGTGTGCAAACTGGACAATCTCTTTCGAAGTTTGAGGGTTTCGGACGAAAACGCATCTATTACAAAGGGATTTCATTTTTAATAACTTATTTTAACTCCATACTTTTTGTGCGTTCAATATTCACCATTCAAAGGCACATCATCAATTTTCATCCCTTTCTGACTTCATTTGATCTATTTCGTGCGTTTAATGTTTTATTTTGAGCTAAATGGCCCTGAAATTGAAAAGCTCTACAAATGAACTCTAAAAAGGTTATGACTTTGCATGCCATCATAATTTCACCAACATAGCAACTTCTAAAGAGTTGAGAGGGTTAAGGCCAAAACTTGATGCACTTCGTGTACAAACTGGACAATCTCTTTTGAAGTATGAGGGTTTCGGACGAAAACGCATCTATTACAAAGGGATTTCATTTTTAATAACTTATTTTAACTCCATACTTTTTGTGTGTTCAATATGCACCATTCAAAGGCACATCATAAATTTTCAACCCTTTCCGACTTCATTTGATATTTTTCATGAAATTAATGATTTATTTTGAGCTAAATGACCCTCAAATTGAAAAGCACTACAAATAACTGTGAAAAGGTTGACACTTGGCATGACATCATAATTTCAACCACATACAAACTTCTAAACAATTGAGAGGGTTACGGCAAAAACTCGATGAACTTCGTGTACAAACTAGAGAATCTCTTTCGAAGTATGAGGGTTTCAGACGAGAACAAATCTATTAAAAAGGGATTTCATTTTTAACAACTTATGTTAACTCCATACTTTTTGTCTGTTCAATATGCACCGTTCAAATGCACATCATCAACTTTCAACCCTTTCTGACTTCATTTCATATTTTTCATGCATTTACTGATTTAATTTGAGCTAAATGACCCTGAATATGAAAAGCACTACAAATGAACCATGAAAAGCTTGAAACTTGGCATGAAATCAGAATTTCAACCACACACAAACTTCTAAAGAGTTTAGAGGGTTACGGCAAAAACTGGGTGCACTTCATGTGCAAACTGGACAATCTCTTTCAAAGTATGAGGGTTTCGAACGAAAACGCATCTATTACAAAGGGATTTCATTTTTAATAACTTATTTGAACTCCATACTTTTTGTGTGTTCAAAATGCACCATTCAAAGGCACATCATCAATTTTCAACCTTTTCTGACTTCATTTGATCTTTTTCGTGCATTTAATGATTTATTTTGAGCTAAATGACCCTGAAATGGAAAAGCAGTACAAATGAACTCTGAAAAGGTTGTAACTTTGCATGACATCACAATTTCACCCACATAGCAACTTCTAAGGAGTTGAGAGGGTTACGGCAAAAACTGGATGCACTTCATGTACGAAGTGACTATCTCTTTTGAAGTATGAGGGTTTCGGACGAGAACGTATCCATTATAAAGGGATTTCATTTTTAATAACTTATTCTAAGTCCATACTTTTTGTGTGTTCAATATGCACCATTCGAAGGCACATCATCAATTTTCAACCCTTTCTGACTTCATTTGATATTGTTCATGCATTCAATGATTTAGTTTGAGCTAAATGACCCTGAAATTCAAAAGCAGTGCAAATAACTGTGAAAACGTTGAAACTTGGCCTGGCATCATAATTTCACCCACATAGCAACTTCTAAAGAGTTGAGAGGGTTACGCCAAAAATTGGATGCACTTCGTGTACAAACTGGAGAATCTCTTTCGAAATTTGAGGGTTTCGGACGAGAACGCATCTATTACAAAGGGATTTCATTTTTAATGACTTATTTTGACTCCATACTTTTTGTGTGTTCAATATGCACCATTCAAATGCACATCATCAATTTTCAACCCTTTTTGACTTCATTTGATATTTTTCATGCATTTAATGATTTATTTTGAGCTAAATGACCCTGAAATTGAAAAGCAGTTCAAATGAACCATGAAAAGGTTGAAACTTGGCATGACATCATAATTTCAACCACATACAAACTTCTAAACAGTTGACAGGGTTACGGCAAAAACTGGATGCACTTCGTGTGCAAACTGGACAATCTCTTTCGAAGTTTGAGGCTTTCGGACGAAAACGCATCTATTACGAAGGGATTTCATTTTTAATAACTTATTTTAACTCTAAACTTTTTGTGTGTTAAATATGCACCATTCAAAGGCACATCATCAATTTTCAACCTTTTCTGACTTCATTTGATCTTTTTCGTGCATTTAATGATTTATTTTGAGCTAAATGACCCTGAAATTTACAAGCACTACAAATGAACTCTGAAATGGTTGTAACTTGGCATGACATCATAATTTCACCCACATAGCAACTTCTAAGGAGTTGAGAGGGTTACGGCAAAAACTGGATGCACGTCGTGTACGAACTAGACTATCTCCTTTGATGTATGTGGGTTTCGGACGAGAACGTATCCATTACAAAGGGATTTCATTTTTAATAACTTATTTTAACTCCATACTTTTTGTACGTTCAATATGCACCATTCAAAGGCACATCATCAATTTTCAACCCTTTCTGACTTCATTTGATCTATTTCGCGCGTTTAATGTTTTATTTTGAGCTAAATGGCCCTAAAATTGAAAAGCACTACAAATGAACTCTAAAAAGGTTATAACTTTGCATGCCATCATAAATTCACCCACATAGCAACTTCTAAAGATTTGAGAGGGTTAAGGCAAAAACTCGACGCACTTCGTGTACAAACTAGAGAATCTCTTTCGAAGTATGTGGGTTTCGGACGAGAACACATCTATTAAAAAGGGATTTCATTTTTAATAACTTATGTTAACTCCATACTTTTTGTGTGTTCAATATGCACCATTCAAAGGCACATCATAAATTTTCAACCCTTTCCGACTTCATTTGATATTTTTCATGAAATTAATGATTTATTTTGAGCTAAATGACCCTGAAATTGAAAAGCACTACAAATAACTGTGAAAAGGTTGACACTTGGCAAGACATCATAATTTCAACCACATACAAACTTCTATACAATTGGGTGGGTTATGGCAAAAACTCGATGCACTTCGTGTACAAACTAGAGAATCTCTTTCGAAGTATGAGGGTTTCAGACGAGAACACATCTATTAAAAAGGGATTTCATTTTTAATAACTTATCTTAAATCCATACTTTTTGTGTCTTCAATATGCACCGTTCAAATGCACATCATCAATTTTCAACCCTTTCTGACTTCATTTGATATTTTTCATGCATTTAATGATTTAATTTGAGCTAAGTGACCCTGAAATTGAAAAGCACTACGAATGAACCATGAAAAGGTTGAAACTTGGCATGACATCAGCGTTTCAACCACATACAAACTTCTAAAGAGTTGAGAGGGTTACAGCAAAAACTGGGTGCACTTCGTGTGCAAACTGGACAATCTCTTTCGAAGTTTGAGGCTTTCGGACGAGAACGCATCTATTACAAAGGGATTTCATTTTTAATAATTTATTTTAACTCCGTACTTTTTGTGTGTTTAATATACACCATTCAAAAGCACATCATCAATTTTCAACTCTTTCTCACTTTATTTGATATTTTTCGTGCATTTAATTATTTATTTTGTGCTAAATGACCCTGAAATTGAAAAGCACTACAAATGAACTCTAAAAAGGTTATAACTTTGCATGCCATCATAATTTCACCCACATAGCAACTTCTAAAGAGTTGAGAGGGTTAAGGCAAAAACTCGATGCACTTCGTGTACAAACTAGAGAATCTCTTTCGAAGTATGTGGGTTTCAGACGAGAACACATCTATTAAAAAGGGATTTCATTTTTAATAACTTATTTTAACTCCATACTTTTTGTGTGTTGAATATGCACCATTCAAGTGCTCATCATCAATTTTCAACCCTTTCTGACTTCACTTGATATTTTTCATGCATTTGATGATTTATTTTCAGCTAAATGACCCTGAAATTGAAAAGCACTACAAATGAACTATGCAAAGGTTGAAACTTGGCATGAAATCATAATTTCAACCACATACAAACTTCTAAAGAGTTGAGAGGGTTACGACGAAAACTGGATGCACTTCGTGTACAAACTAGAGAATCTCTTTCGAAGTATGATGGTTTCAGACGAGAACGCATCTATTAAAAAGGGATTTCATTATTAATAACTTATATTAACTCCGTACTTTTTGTGTGTTCAATATGCACCATTCAAAGGCAGATCATCAATTTTCAACCCTTTCTGACTTCATTTGATCTTTTTCGTGCATGTAATGATTTATTTTGAGCTAAATGACCCTGAAATTGAAAAGCACTACAAATGAACTCTAAAAAGGTTGAAACTTGGCATGAAATCATAATTTCAACCACATACAAACTTCTAAAGAGTTCAGAGGGTTACGGCGAAAACTGGATGCACTTCGTGTACAAACTAGAGAATCTCTTTCAAAGTATGAGGGTTTCAGACGAGAACGCATCTATTAAAAAGGGATTTCATTTTTAATAACTTATTTTAACTCCATACTTTTTGTGTGTTCAATATGCTCCATTCAAAGGCAGATCATCAATTTTCAACCCTTTCTGACTTCATTTGATCGTTTTCGTGCATTTAATGATTTATTTTGAGCTAAATGACCCTGAAATTGAAAAGCAGTACAAATGAACCATGAAAAGTTTGAAACTTGGCATTACATCATAATTTCAACCACATACAAACTTCTAAAGAGTTGAGAGGGTTACGGCAAAAACTGGATGCACTTCGTGTCCAAACTGGACAATCTCTTTTGAAATTTGAGGGTTTCGGACGAAAAGGCATCTATTACAAAGGGATTTCATTTTTAATAACTTATTTTAACTCCAAACTTTTTGTGTGTTAAATATGCACCATTCAAAGGCACATCATCAATTTTCATCCTTTTCTGACTTCATTTGATCTTTTTGGTGCACTTAATTATTTATTTTGAGCTAAATGACCCTGAAATGGAAAAGCAGTACAAATGAACTCTGAAAAGGTTGTAACTTGGCATGACATCATAATTTCACCCACATAGCAACTTCTAAGGAGTTGAGAGGGTTACGGCAAAAACTGGATGCACTTCGTGTACGAACTGGACTATCTCTTTTGAAGTATGTGGGTTTCGGACGAGAACGTATCCATTACAAAGGGATTTCATTTTTAATAACTTATTTTAATTCCATACTTTTTGTGCGTTCAATATGCACCATTCAAAGGCACATCATCAATTTTCAACCCTTTCTCACTTCATTTGATCTATTTCGTGCGTTTAATGTTTTATTTTGAGCTAAATGGCCCTAAAATTGAAAAGCACTACAAATGAACTCTAAAAAGGTTATAACTTTGCTTTCCATCATAAATTCACCCACATAGCAACTTCTAAAGAGTTTAGAGGGTTAAGGAAAAAACTTGATGCACTTCGTGTACAAACTGGACAATCTCTTTCGATGTATGAGGGTTTCGGACGAAAACGCATCTATTACAAAGGGATTTCATTTTTAATAACTTATTTTAACTCCATACTTTTTGTGTGTTCAATATGCACCATTCAAAGGCACATCATAAATTTTCAACCCTTTCCGACTTCATTTGATATTTTTCATGAAATTAATGATTTATTTTGAGCTAAATGACCCTGAAATTGAAAAGTACTACAAATAACTGTGAAAAGGTTGACACTTGGCAAGACATCATAATTTCAACCACATACAAACTTCTATACAATTGGGAGGGTTACGGCAAAAACTCGATGCACTTCGTGTACAAACTAGAGAATCTCTTTCGAAGTATGAGGGTTTCAGACGAGAACACATCTATTAAAAAGGGATTTCATTTTTAATAACTTATGTTAAATCCATACTTTTTGTGTGTTCAATATGCTCCGTTCAAATGCACATCATCAATTTTCAACCCTTTCTGACTTCATTTGATATTTTTCATGCATTTAATGATTTAATTTGAGCTAAGTGACCCTGAAATTGCAAAGCACTACGAATGAACCATGAAAAGGTTGAAACTTGGCATGACATCAGCATTTCAACCACATACAAACTTCTAAAGAGTTGAGAGGGTTACGGCAAAAACTGGGTGCACTTCGTGTGCAAACTGGACAATCTCTTTCGAAGTTTGAGGCTTTCGGACGAGAACGCATCTATTACAAAGGGATTTCATTTTTAATAATTTATTTTAACTCCGTACTTTTTGTGTGTTTAATATACACCATTCAAAAGCACATCATCAATTTTCAACTCTTTCTCACTTTATTTGATATTTTTCGTGCATTTAATTATTTATTTTGTGCTAAATGACCCTGAAATTGAAAAGCACTACAAATGAACTCTAAAAAGGTTATAACTTTGCATGCCATCATAATTTCACCCACATAGCAACTTCTAAAGAGTTGAGAGGGTTAAGGCAAAAACTCGATGCACTTCGTGTACAAACTAGAGAATCTCTTTCGAAGTATGTGGGTTTCAGACGAGAACACATCTATTAAAAAGGGATTTCATTTTTAATAACTTATTTTAACTCCATACTTTTTGTGTGTTGAATATGCACCATTCAAGTGCTCATCATCAATTTTCAACCCTTTCTGACTTCATTTGTTATTTTTCATGCATTTAATGATTTATTTTCAGCTAAATGACCCTGAAATTGAAAAGCACTACAAATGAACTATGCAAAGGTTGAAAATTGGCATGAAATCATAATTTCAACCACATACAAACTTCTAAAGAGTTGAGAGGGTTACGACGAAAACTGGATGCACTTCGTGTACAAACTAGAGAATCTCTTTCGAAGTATGATGGTTTCAAACGAGAACGCATCTATTAAAAAGGGATTTCATTTATAATAACTTATATTAACTCCGTACTTTTTGTGTGTTAATATGCACCATTCAAAGGCAAATCATCAATTTTCAACCCTTTCTGACTTCATTTGATCTTTTTCGTGCATTTAATGATTTATTTGGAGCTAAATGACCCTGAAATTGAAAAGCACTACAAATGAACTCTAAAAAGGTTGAAACTTGGCATGAAATCATAATTTCAACCACATACAAACTTCTAAAGAGTTCAGAGGGTTACGGCGAAAACTGGATGCACTTTGTGTACAAACTAGAGAATCTCTTTCGAAGTATGAGGGTTTCAGACGAGAACGCATCTATTAAGAAGGGATTTTATTTTTAATAACTTATTTTAACTCCATACTTTTTGTGTGTTCAATATGCTCCATTCAAAGGCAGATCATCAATTTTCAACCCTTTCTGACTTCATTTCATCGTTTTCGTGCATTTAATGATTTATTTTGAGCTAAATGACCCTGAAATTGAAACGCAGTACAAATGAACCACGAAAAGTTTGAAACTTGGCATGACATCATAATTTCACCCACATAGCAACTTCTAAAGAGTTGAGAGGGTTACGGCAAAAACTGGATGCACTTCGTGTGCAAACTGGACAATCTCTTTTCAAATTTTAGGGTTTCGGACGAAAAGGCATCTATTACAAAGGGATTTCATTTTTAATAACTTATTTTAACTCCAAACTTTTTGTGTGTTAAATATGCACCATTCAAAGGCACATCATCAATTTTCATCCTTTTCTGACTTCATTTGATCTTTTTGGTGCATTTAATGATTTATTTTGAGCTAAATGACCCTGAAATGGAAAAGCAGTACAAATGAACTCTGAAAAGGTTGTAACTTGGCATGACATCATAATTTCACCCACATAGCAACTTCTAAGGAGTTGAGAGGGTTACGGCAAAAACTGGATGCACTTCGTGTACGAACTGGACTATCTCTTTTGAAGTATGTGGGTTTCGGACGAGAACGTATCCATTACAAAGGGATTTCATTTTTAATAACTTATTTTAATTCCATACTTTTTGTGCGTTCAATATGCACCATTCAAAGGCACATCATCAATTTTCAACCCTTTCTGACTTCATTTGATCTATTCCGTGCGTTTAATGTTTTATTTTGAGCTAAATGGCCCTAAAATTGAAAAGCACTACAAATGAACTCTAAAAATGTTATAAGTTTGCATGCCATCATAAATTCACCCACATAGCAACTTCTAAAGAGTTGAGAGGGTTAAGGCAAAAACTCGATGCACTTCGTGTACAAACTAGAGAATCTCTTTCGAAGTATGTGGGTTTCAGACGAGAACACATCTATTAAAAAGGGATTTCATTTTTAATAACTTATGTTAACTCCATACTTTTTGTGTGTTCAATATGCACCGTTCAAATGCACATCATCAATTTTCAACCCTTTCTGACTTCATTTGATATTTTTCATGCATTTACTGATTTAATTTGAGCTAAATGACCCTGAAATTGAAAAGCACTACGAATGAACCATGAAAAGGTTGAAACTTGGCATGACATCATAATTTCAACCACATACAAACTTCTAAAGAGTTGAGAGGGTTACGGCAAAAACTGGGTGCACTTCGTGTGCAAACTGGACAATCTCTTTCGAAGCATGAGGGTTTCGAACGAAAACGCATCTATTACAAAGGGATTTCATTTTTAATAACTTATTTGAACTCCATACTTTTTGTGTGTTCAATATGCACCATTCAAAGGCGCATCATCAATTTTCAACCTTTCCTGACATCATTTGATCTTTTTCGTGCATTTAATGATTTATTTTGAGCTAAATGACCCTGAAATGGAAAAGCAGTACAAATGAACTCTGAAAAAGGTTGTAACTTTGCATGACATCATAATTTCACCCACATAGCAACTTCTAAGGAGTTGAGTGGGTTACGGCAAAAACTGGATGCACTTCGTGTACGAACTGGACTATCTCTTTTGAAGTATGTGGGTTTCGGACGAGAACGTATCCATTACAAAGGGATTTCATTTTTAATAACTTATTTTAATTCCATACTTTTTGTGCGTTCAATATGCACCATTCAAAGGCACATCATCAATTTTCAACCCTTTCTGACTTCATTTGATCTATTTCGTGCGTTTAATGTTTTATTTTGAGCTAAATGGCCCTAAAATTGAAAAGCACTACAAATGAACTCTAAAAAGGTTATAACTTTGCATGCCATCATAAATTCACCCACATAGCAACTTCTAAAGAGTTGAGAGGGTTAAGGCAAAAACTCGATGCACTTCGTGTACGAACTAGAGAATCTCTTTCGAAGTATGTGGGTTTCAGACGAGAACACATCTATTAAAAAGGGATTTCATTTTTAATAACTTATGTTAACTCCATACTTTTTGTGTGTTCAATATGCACCGTTCAAATGCACATCATCAATTTTCAACCCTTTCTGACTTCATTTGATATTTTTCATGCATTTACTGATTTAATTTGAGCTAAATGACCCTGAAATTGAAAAGCACTACGAATGAACCATGAAAAGGTTGAAACTTGGCATGACATCAGAATTTCAACCACATACAAACTTCTAAAGAGTTGAGAGGGTTACGGCAAAAACTGGGTGCACTTCGTGTGCAAACTGGACAATCTCTTTTGAAGCATGAGGGTTTCGAACGAAAACGCATCTATTACAAAGGGATTTCATTTTTAATAACTTATTTGAACTCCATACTTTTTGTGTGTTCAATATGCACCATTCAAAGGCGCA
Source organism: Hordeum marinum (assembly GCA_022496015.1). Classification (NCBI taxonomy): domain Eukaryota; kingdom Viridiplantae; phylum Streptophyta; class Magnoliopsida; order Poales; family Poaceae; genus Hordeum; species Hordeum marinum. The sequence continues at coordinate 20,457,023 of CM039674.1, read as the reverse complement.
TCATCAATTTTCAACCTTTCCTGACATCATTTGATCTTTTTCGTGCATTTAAGTATTTATTTTGAGCTAAATGACCCTGAAATGGAAAAGCAGTACAAATGAACTCTGAAAAAGGTTGTAACTTTGCATGACATCATAATTTCACCCACATAGCAACTTCTAAGGAGTTGAGAGGGTTATGGCAAAAACTGGATGCACTTCGTGTATGAAGTGACTATCTCTTTTGAAGTATGTGGGTTTCGGACGAGAACGTATCCATTATAAAGGGATTTCATTTTTAATAACTTATTCTAAGTCCATACTTTTTGTGTGTTCAATATGCACCATTCAAAGGCACATCATCAATTTTCAACCCTTTCTGACTTCATTTGATATTTTTCATGCATTCAATGATTTAGTTTGAGCTAAATGACCCTGAAATTCAAAAGCAGTACAAATAACTGTGAAAACGTTGAAACTTGGCCTGACATCATAATTTCACCCACATAGCAACTTCTAAAGAGTTGAGAGGGTTACGCCAAAAATTGGATGCACTTCGTGTACAAACTGGAGAATCTCTTTCGAAATTTGAGGGTTTCGGATGAGAACGCATCTATTACAAAGGGATTTCATTTTTAATAACGTATTTTGACTCCATACTTTTTGTGTGTTCAATATGCACCATTCAAATGCACATCATCAATTTTCAACCCTTTTTGACTTCATTTGATATTTTTCATGCATTTAATGATTTATTTTGAGCTAAATGACCCTGAAATTGAAAAGCAGTTCAAATGAACCATGAAAAGGTTGAAACTTGGCATGACATCATAATTTCAACCACATACAAACTTCTAAAGAGTTGACAGGGTTACGGCAAAAACTGGATGCACTTCGTGTGCAAACTGGACAATCTCTTTCGAAGTTTGAGGGTTTCGGACGAAAACGCATCTATTACAAAGGGATTTCATTTTTAATAACTTATTTTAACTCCAAACTTTTTGTGTGTTAAATATGCACCATTCAAAGGCACATCATCAATTTTCAACCTTTTCTGACTTCATTTGATCTTCTTCGTGCATTTAATGATTTATTTTGAGCTAAATGACCCTGAAATTGAAAAGCACTACAAATGAACTCTGAAATGGTTGTAACTTGGCATGACATCATAATTTCACCCACATAGCAACTTCTAAGGAGTTGAGAGGGTTACGGCAAAAACTGGATGCACTTCGTGTACGAACTGGACTATCTCTTTTGAAGTATGTGGTTTTCGGATGAGAACGTATCCATTACAAAGGGATTTCATTTTTAATAACTTATTTTAACTCCAAACTTTTTGTGTGTTCAATATGCACCATTCAAAGGCACATCATCAATTTTCAACCTTTTCTGACTTCATTTGATCTTTTTCGGGCATTTAATGATTTATTTTGAGCTAAATGACCCTTAAATTGAAAAGCACTACAAATAACTGTGAAAAGGTTGAAACTTGGCATGACATCATCATTTCACCCACATAGCAACTTCTAAAGAGTTGAGAGGGTTACGCCAAAAACTGGATGCACTTGTGTACAAACTGGAGAATCTCTTTCGAAGTTTGAGGGTTTCGGACGAAAACGCATCTACTACAAAGGGAATTCATTTTTAATAACTTATTTTAACTCCATACTTTTTGTTTGTTCAATATGCACCATTCAAAGGCACATCATCGATATTCAACCTTTTGTGACTTCATTTGATCTTTTTCGTGCATTTAATGATTTATTTTGAGCTAAATGACCCTGAAATTGAAAAGCACTACAAATAACTGTGAAAACGTTGAAACTTGGCATGACATCATAATTACACCCACATAGAAACTTTAAAAGAGTTGAGAGGGTTACGACAAAAGTTGGATGCACTTCGTGTACAAACTAGAAAATCTCTTTCGAAGTATGAGGGTTTCGGACGAGAACGCATCGATTACAAAGGGATTTCATTTTTAATAACTTATTTTAACTCCATACTTTTTGTGTGTTGAATATGCACCATTCAAATGCACATCTTCAGTTTTCAACCCTTTCTGACTTTAGTTGATATTTTTGATGCATTTAATGATTTATTTCGAGCTAAATGACCCTGAAATTGAAAAGCACTACAAATGAACTATGAAAAGGTTGAAACTTGGCATGACATCATAGTTGTTGGGGAACATCGCATGGGAAACAAAAAATTTCCTACGCAAACGCAAACCTATCCATGGTGATGAGCATCTACGAGAGGGAGAGTGGATCTACGTACCCTTGTAGATTGCTAAGTGGGAAGCGTTAAGAAACGCGGTTGGTGTAGTCGAACATCTTCGCGATCCAAATCGCCGAGCGTCCCGCGATCTCATCACGATCCGTCCCGCGATCCCATCACGATCCGTCTCACGATATTGATCACGATCTGTCTCGCGAACTCATCACGATCCGTCCCGCGATCTCATCACGATCCGTCTCGCGATCTCGATCACGGTCCTTCCGATCTGGCACCGAACGGACGGCACCTCCGCGTTCAGCACACGTGCAGCTTGATGACGATCTCCACCGTCTTGATCCAGCAAGAGGAGGTGGAGAGGAGAGAGAGTTCACCGGCAGCGTGACGGCGCTCTGGTGATGGTGGTGGAGCAATTTCGGCAGGGCTTCGCCTAAGCACTGCGGAACTACGATCTAGAGGAGAAACTATGCACCGGTGGAACGGGTAGCACGTGGCCGGAAATTATGTCCAAAAACCACCCAATCCATTAGTATATATAGGAGAAGAGGAGAGAAGAGGCAGACAAGGCCTTTGGGTCGGCCGAAATAGGAGGTGGGAGCAATCCTACTTCAACTCCAATCCTAGTTGGAGTAGGATTGCCTCCTATTGGCTGATTTTCCACTTTTTGGTTTAGGACTTTCTCTCCTGCGCCATGGGCCTTTGTGGCTGTTTTCCCAGCCCACTAAGGGCTGGTTGTTATTCTCCCACAGCCCATGGACCTATTGGGGTCGAAATACCCCTCCCGGAGGTCCCCTGGTACACTACCGGCACTCCCGGTACACTACCGATACTCCCGGTACACTACCGATGAGCCCGAAACTTTTCCGGCGACCAAACTAGGACATCCTATATATGAATCCTTACCCCCGGACCATTCCGGAGCTCCTTGTGATTTCCAGGATCTCATCCGGGACTCCGAACACCCTTCGGTCACCACCATACATAACTCTACACTACCGAAACGTCACCGAACCTTAAGTGTGCAGACCCTGCGGGTTCGAGAACTATGTAGTCATGACCGAGACACCTCTACGGCCAATAACCAATGGCGGGACCTGCACGTCCACATTGGTTCCTACATATTCTACGAAGATCTTTATCGGTCGAACCTCTATGTCAAGGATTCAGTTAATCCCATATAACGTTCCCTTTGTTCTTCGGTATGTTACTTGCCCGAGATTTGATCGTCGGTATCTCCATACCTAGTTCAACCTCGTTACTGGCAAGTCTCTTTACTTGTTCCGTAATACAAGATCCCATGACTAACACTTAGCCACATTGCTTGCAAGGCTTGTTGTGATGTTGTATTACCGAGTGGGCCCTGAGATACCTCTCCGTAACACGGAGTAACAAATCCCAGTCTCGATCCATGCCAACTCAACAGACACCATCGGAGATACCTGTAGAGCACCTTTATAGTCACCCAGTTACGTTGCGACGTTTGATACACACAAGGCCCTCCTCCGATATCCGTGAGTTGCATGATCTCATGGTCATAGGAACATATACTTGAGATGTAGAAAACAGTAGCAATAAACTGACACGATCATATGCTATGTTTGTAGTTTGGGTCTTATCCATCACATCATTCTCCTAATGATGTGATCCCGTTATCAAATGACATCTCATGTCCATGGCTAGGAAACCTTAACCATCCTTTGATCAACGAGCTAGTCCATTAGAGGCATACTAGGGACATGGTTTTGTCTATGTATCCACACATGCATTTAAGTCTCTGATCAATACAATTATAGCATGGATAATAAACGATTATCATGAACAAGGAAATATGATAATAACTAATTTATTATTGCCTCTAGGTCATATTTCCAATAGTCTCCCACTTGCACTAGAGTCAATAATCTAGTTCACATCACGATGTGATTCGCATTGTTATGAATCTAACACCCAATGAGTTCTGGGGCTCGATCATGCTTTGCATGTGAGAGAGGCCTTATAATCAACGGGTCTTATACGTATCCAGATTGCTACTACTAGTCATCCGGATAGGTGTTAAAGCTTGCATCGACGTAACTCTTTACGACGAACTCTTTATCACCTCCATAATCAAGAAACATTTTCTTAGTCCTCTGGTTACTAAGGATAATTCCGACTGCTGTCTAGTGATCCACTGCTGGACCACTCTTGTACCCCTTGACGGACTCATGGCAAGGCACACATAGGTGCGGTACACAGCATGGCATAATATAGAGCCTATGGCTAAGGCATAGGGGACGACGTTCGTCCTTTCTCTTTCTTCTGACGTTGTCGAGCTTTGAGTCTCACTCAACTTCACACCTTACAAATCAGACGAGAACTATTTCTCTGGCTGATCCATTTTGAACTCTTTCAAAATCTTGTGAAGGTATGCACTCATTGAAAGTCTCATCAAGCATCTTGGTCTATCTCTATAGATTTTGATGCTCAACAATTAGGTAGCTTTATCCAGGTCTTCCTTTGAAAAACACTTTTCAAACAACCTTTTATGCCTTCCAGAAATTCTACATTATTTCCGATCAACAATATGTCAACCACATATACTTATCAGAAACTCTACAGTGCTCCCACTCACTTTATTGCAAATACAAGTTTCTCGTAAACTTTGTATAAACTACAGAAACTTTGATCACCTCATCAAAGTGTATATTCCAACTCCGAGATGCTTGCTTCAGTCCATAGAAGGATCATTGAAGCTTGCTCATCTTTTAGCATCCTTAGGACTGACAAAACCGTCTGGTTGTATCACATACAACCTTTCCTTAAGTAAACCGTTAAGGAAACCATGTTTTGACATCTATCTGCCAGATTTCATAATTGAAAATGCAGCAACTGCTAACATAATTCCAACAGACTTTTAGCATCACTACGAGTGAGAAAGCCTCATCACAGTCAACTCCTTGAACTTGTCACAAACAACTTTGCAACAAGTCGAGCTTTACAAATGGTGACATTCACCATCAGTGTTTGTCTTCATTCTAAAGGTCCATTTGTACTCAACGACCTGCCATCTAACAAGCAAGTCTACCAAAGTCTATACTTGGTTTTCATACATGGATCCTATCTCGGATTTCATGGCCTCTAACCATTCGTCAGAATCCGGGCCCATCATCGCTTATCCATAGCTCGTAGGTTCATCGTTGTCCAACAACATGATGTCCAAGACAGAGTTGTCGTACCACTTAGGAGCAGTACACATCCTTGTCGACCCACGAAGTTCGATAATAACTTGATCCTGAAGCTTCATGATCATCATCACCTCTTCAACTAACGTAGGCTTCACAGAAACATCTTTCTGCGCTGCGCTACTCTCTAGTTGAACAAAGGTTTAACAACCTCATCAAGTTCTATCTTACTCCCACTCAATTATTTTGAGAGAAACATTTCCTCGAGAAAGGATCCGTTTAAGCAACAAACAATTTGCACTAGGATCTGAGATTGAAGGTTCACCCAACTGATCTTAGGGTATTCTATGAAGATGCATTTGTTCGCCTTGGGTTCGACCTCATTAGTTGAAAACATTTTCAACACAAGTGTCACAGCCCCAAATATTAAGAAATGACAGCTTAGGTTTATATCAAGCCATAATTCACACGGTGTCATCTCAACAGATTTGGATAATGCCCTATTTAAAGTGAATGTAGTTGTCTCTAATGCATACCCCCAAAAATTATAGTAGTAAAACGATAAGAGACATCACAGTATGCACTATATCAATAGAGCATGACTATAATGTTCGGACACACCATCACACCATGGTGTTCCAGGTGGCGTTAGTTGTGAAACAAATTTCACATTGTCTTAAGTTGTATGCCAAACTCGTAACTCAGATATTCACCTCCACGATCATATCGCGGTCATTTTTATCTTCTTGTCACGATGATCTTAAAACTTCACTCTGAATTTGCTTGAACCTTTCAAACGATTCAGACTTGTGTTTCATTAAGTAAATATACACTATATCTACTCAAATCATTAGTCAAGGTAAGAAAATAACGATATCCACTGCATGCTACAAGACTCACTAGATTGCATACATCAATATGTATCATTTCCAATGAATCACTTGCCCGCTCCATCCAACGGGGTCTTTTAGTCATCTTGCCCAAGAGGCATGGTTCGCATGTCTCAACCGATTCGAAATCGGATGAGTCCAAATATCCATCAGCATGGAGTTTCTACATGCGCTTTATATCAATATGACATTTAGCGGCAGTGCCACAATGCCACAAGCATGTGGTACTATCATTATTAACTTTGTATCTTTTGACATCAATGTTATGAACATGTGTACCACTACGATCAAGATTTCAACAAACCATTCTCACTGGGTGCATGACCATTGAAGGTATTATTCATGTAAACAGAATAACCATTATTCTCTAACTTAAATGAATAACCGTATTGCAATAAACATGATCTAATCATGTTCATGCTCAATGCAAAACACCAAATAACATTTAGGTTCGTCACTAATCCTGAAGGTAGAGAGAGCGTGCGATGTTGATCACATCAACCTTGGAAACACTTCCAACACATATCGTCACCTTACCCTTAGCTAGTTCTCCGTTTATTCCGTAGCTTTTATTTCGAGTTACTAACATTTAGCAACCGAACCGGTATCCAATACCCAGGTGCTACTAAGAGTACTAGCAAGGTACACATTAATAACTCGTATATCAAATATACTTCTATTAATGTTGCCAGCCTTCTTATCTACCAAGTATCTAGGGTTGTTCCGCTTCAGCGACCGCTCACCTCATAACAGAAGCACTTAGTCTCCGGTTTGAGGTCAACTTTGGGATGCTTCACTGGAGCAGCAACTGACTTGCTATTCATGAAGTTTCCCTCCTTGCTCTTGCCCTTCTCGAAACTAGTGGTTTGATTAACCATCAACACTTGACGCTCCTTCTTGATTTCTACCTTCACGGTGTCAAACATCGCAAACAGCTCAGGGATCAACATCTTTTTCCCTGGCATTTTATAGTTCATCACCAAGTTCTAGTAGCTCAGTGACAGTGACTTGGAGAACTACATCAATCACTATCTTATCTGGCAGATCAACTCCTACTCAATTCAAGCGATTGTAGTACCCAGACAGTCTGAGCACATGCTCAATGATTGAGCTATTCTCTTTCATCTTGCAGGCAAAGAATTTCGTTGGAGATCTTATATCTCGCAACTCGGGCACGAGCCTGAGATCACAATCTCAGCTCTTAGAACATCTCATATGTTCCGTGACGTTCAAAACGTTTTGGAGCCTCAATTCTAAACCGTAATGCATGACGCACTAAACTATCAAGTAGTCATTGAAACGTGCCTGTCAGATGTTCACAACATCTACAGACGACGCTAGATGGGGTGGCGCACCGAGCGGTGCATTAAGGACATAAGCCTTCTATGCAGCAATGAGGACAATCCTCAGATCACGGACCCAGTCCGCAATTTTGCTACCAACATCTTTCAATTCTATTTCTCTAGGAACATATAAAAATACAAGGGAGCCACAACGCGAGCTAGTAATCTACAACATAATTTGCAAAGACACTTTGACTATGTTCATGATAATGAGTTCAATTAATCATATTACTTAAGAACTCCCACTTAGATTGACATCCCTCCGTTCATTCGAGTGATACATGATCCACATTCACCAACTCAAGTCCGATCATCACGTGAGTTGAGGTGGCTGCAATGGTGAACATCATCATGTTGATCATATGTACTATATGACTCATGTTCGACCATTCGGTCTCTTGTGTTCCGAGGCCATGTCTGTACATGCTAGGCTCGTCACATTTAACCGGAGTGTTCTGCATGTGCAACACTGGCTTGCACCCGTTGTATGTGAACGTAGAGTCTATCACACCCGATCATCACGTGGTGTCTCAACACGACGAACTTTCCCAACGGTGCACACTCGGGGAGAACACAATTTATCTTGAAATTAAGTGAGGGATCACCTTATAATGCTACCGCCGTCCTAAGCAAAACAAGGTGCATAAAAAGGATTAACATCACATGCAACTCATAAGTGACATGATATGGCCATGAACTTGTGCTTTTGATCTCCATCTAGAAAGCACCGGCATGATCTCCATCGTCACCGGCACGACACCATGATCTCCATCAACGTGTCGCCATCGGGGTTGTCACGCCCTGCATGCTTCTACTACTATTGATATCGTAGCGATAAAGTAAAGCATTACATAGCACTTAATGATTGACACGCAGGTCATACAATAATTAAAGACAACCCTATGGCTCCTGCCAGTTGCCGTATTCAACGACATGCAAGTCGTGAAATTCTATACATCACATGATCATCTCATACATCACATATATCTCATCATGTAATTGGCCATATCACATCACAACATACCCTGCAAAAACAAGTTAGACGTCCTCTAATTGTTGTTGCATGTTTTACGTGGCTGCTACGGTATCTAGCAAGAACGATTCTCACCTACGCATAAACCACAACGGTGATACATAGATTGCTTTTCAACCTTCTCAAGGACCGCCTTTGTCGAATCCGATCCAACTAAAGTGAGAGAAACTGTCACCCGCAAGCCATCTAGGCAACAAGTTGCATCGAGGGAACCGGTCTCTCGTAAGCATACGAGTAATGTTGGTCCGGGCCGCTTCATCTCACAATCCCGCTGAACCAAAATACGAACAAGGGAGGAAGCAATCTAAGCATCAACGCCCACAAACCTTTTGTGTTCTACTCGAGATCTCATCGAACCATCAACCTAGCTCATGATGCCACTGTTGGGGAACGTCGCATGGGAAACAAAAAATTTCCTACGCACACGCAAACCTATCCATGGTGATGAGCATCTACGAGAGGGAGAGTGGATCTACGTACCCCTGTAGATCGCTAAGCGGGAAGCGTTAAGAAACGCGGTTGGTGTAGTCAAACATCTTCGCGATCCAGATCGCCGAGCGTCCCGCGATCTCATCACGATCCGTCCCGCGATCCCATCACGATCCGTCCCGTGATCTCATCACGATCTGTCTCACGATCTTGATCACGATCTGTCCCGCGAACTCATCACGATCCGTCCAGCGATCTCATCACGATCCGTCTCGCGATCTCGATCACGGTCCTTCAGATCTAGTGCCGAACGGATGGCACCTCCGCGTTCAGCACACGTGCAGCTTGATGACGATCTCCACCGTGTTGATCCAGCAAGAGGAGGTGGAGAGGAGAGAGAGTTCACCGGCAGCGTGACGGCGCTCTGGTGATGGTGGTGGAGCAATTCCGGTAGGGCTTTGCCTAAGCACTGCGGAACTACGATCTAGAGGAGAAACTATGCACCGGTGGAACGGGTAGCACGTGGCCGGAAATTCTGTCCAAAAACCACCCAATCCGCTAGTATATATAGGAGGAGAGGAGAGGAGAGGCAGACAAGGCCTTTGGGTCAGCCGAAATAGGAGGTGGGAGCAATCCTACTTCACCTCCAATCCTAGTTGGAGTAGGATGCCCTCCTATTGGCTGATTTTCCACTTTTTGCTTTAGGACTTTCTCTCCTGTGCCATGGGCCTTTGTGGCTGTTTTCCCAGCCCACTAAGGGCTGGTTATTATTCTCCCACAGCCCATGGACCTCTTGGGGTCGAAATACCCCTCCCGGAGGTCCCCCGGTACACTACCGCCACTCCCGGTACACTACCGATACTCCCCGTACACTACCGATGAGCCCGAAACTTTTCCGGCAACCAAACAGGGACATCCTATATATGAATCTTTACCTGTGGACCACTCCGGAGCTCCTCGTGACGTCCAGGATCTCATACGGGACTCCGAACAACCTTTGGTCACCACCATACATAACTCTACACTACCGAAACGTCACCGAACCTTAAGTGTGCAGACCCTGCGGGTTCGAGAACTATGTAGACATGACCGAGACACCTCTACGGCCAATAACCAATGGCGGGACCTGGACGTCCACATTGGTTCCTACATATTCTACGAAGATCTTTATCGGTCGAACCTCTATGTCAAGGATTCAGTTAATCCCGTATAACGTTCCCTTTGTTCTTCGGTATGTTACTTGCCCGAGATTTGATCGTCGGTATCTCCATACCTAGTTCAACCTCGTTACTGGCAAGTCTCTTTACTCGTTCCGTAATACAAGATCCCGTGACTAACACTTAGCCACATTGCTTGCAAGGCTTGTTGTGATGTTGTATTACCGAGTGGGCCCTGAGATACCTCTCCGTAACACGGAGTAACAAATCCCAGTCTCGGTCCATGCCAACTCAACAGACACCATCGGAGATACCTGTAGAGCACCTTTATAGTCACCCAGTTACGTTGCGACGTTTGATACACACAAGGCACTCCTCCGATATTCGTGAGTTGCATGATCTCATGGTCATAGGAACATATACTTGACATGCAGAAAACAGTAGCAATAAACTGACACGATCATATGCTATGTTTGTAGTTTGGCTCTTACCCATCACATCATTCTCCTAATGATGTGATCCCGTTATCAAAAGACATCTCATGTCCATGGCTAGGAAACCTTAACCATCCTTTGATCAATGAGCTAGTCCATTAGAGGCATACTAGGGACATGGCTTTGTCTATTTATCCACACAAGCATTTAAGTCTCCGATCAATACAATTATAGCATGGATTATAAACGATTATGATGAACAAGGAAATATGATAATAAATAATTTATTATTGCCTCTAGGGCATATTTCCAACAATAATTTCAACCACATACAAACTTCTAAAGAGTTTAGAGGGTTACGGCAAAAACTGGATGCACTTTGTGTACAAACTAGACAATCTCTTTCGAAGTATGAGGGTTTTGGACGAAAACACATCTATTACAAAGGGATTTCATTTTTAATAACTTATTTTAACTCCATACTTATTGTGTGTTCAACAAGCACCATTCAAAGGCACATCATCAATTTTCCACCCTTTCTGACTTCATTTGATCTTTTCGTGCATTTAATGATTTATTTTGAGCTAAATGACCCTGAAATTCAAAAGCACTACAAATAACTATGAAAACGTTGAAACTTGGCATGACATCATAATTTCACCCACATAGCAACTTCAAAAGAATTGAGAGGGTTACGCCAAAAACTGGATGCACTTCGTGTACAAACTCGAGAATCTCTTTCGAAGTTTGAGGGTTTCAGACGAGAACGCATCTATTACAAAGGGAATTAATGTTTAATAACTTATTTTGACTCCATACTTTTTGTGTGTTCAATATGCACCATTCAAATGCACATCGTCAATTTTCAACCCTTTCTGACTTCATTTGATATTTTTCATGCATTTAATGATTTATTTTGACCTAAATGACCCTGAAATTGAAAAGCAGTACAAGTGAACCATGAAAAGGTTGAAACTTGGCATGACATCATAATTTCAACCACATACAAACTTGTAAAGAGTTGCGAGGGTTACGGCAAAAACTGTATGCACTTCGTGTGCAAACTGGACAATCTCTTTCGAAGTTTGAGGGTTTCGGACGAAAAGGCATCTATTACAAAGGGATTTCATTTTTAATAACTTATTTTAACTCCAAACTTTTTGTGTGTTAAATATGCACCATTCAAAGGCACATCATCAATTTTCAACCTTTTAAGACTTCATTTGATCTTTTTCGTGCATTTAATTATTTATTTTGAGCTAAATGACCCTGAAATTGAAAAGCACTACAAATAACTGTGAAAAGGTTGAAACTTGGCATGACATCATAATTTCACCCACATAGAAACTTTAAAAGAGTTGAGAGGGTTACGACAAAAGTTGGATGCACTTCGTGTACAAACTGGAAAATCTCTTTCGAAGTATGAGGGTTTCGGACGAGAACGCATCGATTACAAAGGGATTTCATTTTTAATAACTTATTTTGACTCCATACTTTTTGTGTGTTGAATATGCACCATTCAAATGCACATCGTCAATTTTCAACCTTTTCAGACTTCATTTGATCTTTTTCGTGCATTTAATGATTTATTTCGAGCTAAATGAACCTGAAATTGAAAATCACTACAAATGAACTATGAAAAGGTTGAAACTTGGCATGACATCATAATTTCAACCACCTACAAACTTCTAAAGAGTTTAGAGGGTTACGGCAAAAACTGGATGCACTTCGTGTACAAACAAAAGAATCTCTTTCGAAGTATGAGGGTTTTAGGAGAGAACACATCTATTACAAAGGGATTTCATTTTTAATAACTTATTTTAACTCCATACTTTTTGTGTGTTCAATATGCACCATTCAAATGCACATCATCAATTTTCAACCCTTTCTCACTTCATTTGATATTTTTCATGCATTTAATGATTTATTTTGAGCTAAATGACCCTGAAATTGAAAAGCACTACAAATGAACTATGAAAAGGTTGAAACCTGGCATGACATCATAATTTCAACCACATACAAACTTCTAAAGAGTTGAGAGGGTTACGGCAAAAAATGGATGCACTTCATGTACAAACTCGACAATCTCTTTCGAAGTATGAGGGTTTCGGACGAAAATGCATCTATTACAAAGGGATTTCATTTTTAATAACTTATTTTAACTCCATACTTTTTGTCTATTCAATATGCACCATTCAATGGCACATCATCAATTTCAACCCTTTCTGACTTCCTTTGATCTTTTTCGTGCATTTAATGATTTATTTTGAGCTAAATGACCCTGAAATTGAAAAGCACTACAAATAACTGTGAAAAGGTTGAAACTTGGCATGACACATAATTTCACCCACATAGCAACTTCTAAAGAGTTGAGAGGGTTACGGCAAAAACTAGATGCACTTCGTGTACAAACTGGACAATCTCTTTCGATTTATGAGGGTTTCGGACGAAAACGCATCTATTACAAAGAGATTTCATTTTTAATATAACTCCATACTTTTCGTGTGTTGAATATGCACCATTCAAAGGCCCATCATCAATTTTCAACCCATTCTGACGTCATTTGATCTTTTTCATGCATTTAATGATTTATTTTGAGCTAAATGACCCCGAAATTGAAAAATATTACAAATAAGCTCTAAAAAGGTTATAACTTTGCATGACATCATAATTTCACCCACATAGCAACTTCTAAAGAGTTGAGAGGGTTACGGCCAAAACTTGATGCTCTTCATGTAGAAACTGGACAATCTCTTTCGAAGTATGAGGGTTTCGGACGAAAACGCATCTATTACAAAGGGATTTCATTTTTCATAACTTATTTTTACTCCATACTTTTGGGGTGTTCAATATGCACCATTCAAAGGCACATCATCAATTTTCCACCCTTTCCGACTTCATTTGATATTTTTCATGAATTTAATGATTTATTTTGAGCTAAATGACCGTGAAATTGAAAAGCACAACAAATAACTATGAAAAGGTTGAAACTTGGCGTGACATGATAATTTCACCCACATAGCAACTTCTAAAGAGTTGAGAGAGTTATAGCAAAAAGTGGATGCACTTCATGTACAAACTGGAGAATCTCTTTTGAAGTATGAGGGTTTCGGACGAGAAGGCATCTATTACAAAGGGATTTCATTTTTAATAACTTATTTTAACTCATACTATTTGTGTGTTAAATATGCACCATTCAAATGCACATCATCAATTTTCAATCCTTTCTGACCTCAGTTGATATTTTTCATGCATTTAATGATTTATTTTTAGCTAAATGACCCTGAAATTGAAAAGCAGTACAAATGAAATATGAAAAGGTTGAAACTTGGCATGACATCATAATTTCAAACACATACAAACTTCTAAAAAGTTGAGAGGGTTACGGCAAAAACTGGATGCACTTCGTGTACAAACTGGACAATCTCTTTCGAAATTTGAGGGTTTCACACGAAAATGCACCTATTACAAAGGGATTTCATTTTTAATAACGTATTTTAACTCCATACTTTTTGTGTGTTCAATATCCACCATTCAAAGGCACATCATCAATTTTCAACCCTTTCTGACTTCATTTGATCTTTTTCGTGCATTTAATAATTTATTTTGAGCTAAATGACCCTGAAATTGAAAAGGAGAACAAATGAACTCTAAAAAGTTTGAAACTTGGCATGGCATCATAATTTCATCCACATAGCAACTTCTAAAGAGTTGACAGGGTTATGGAAAAAACTGGATGCACTTTGTGTACAAACTGGACAATCTCTTTCGAAGTATGAGGGTTTCGAACGAAAACGCATCTATTACAAAGGGATTTCATTTTTCATAACTTATTTTTACTCCATACTTTTGGGGTGTTCAATATGCACCATTCAAAGGCACATCATCAATTTTCCACCCTTTCCGACTTCATTTGATATTTTTCATGAATTTAATGATTTATTTTGAGCTAAATGACCCTGAAATTGAAAAGCACAACAAATAACTATGAAAAGGTTGAAACTTGGCGTGACATGATAATTTCACCCACATAGCAACTTTAAAAGAGTTGAGAGGGTTCGGCAAAACCTGGATGCACTTCGTGTACAAACTGGAGAATCTCTTTCGAAGTATGAGGGTTCCGGACGACAACGCATCTATTCCGAAGGGATTTCATTTTTAATAACTTATTTTAACTCCATAATTTTTGTGTGTTCAACATGCACCATTCAAAGGCACATCATCAATTTTCCACCCTTTCTCACTTCATTTGATCTTTTTCGTGCATTTAATGATTTATTTTGAGCTAAACGATACTGAAATTGAAAAGCAGTACAAATGTACTCTGAAAAGGTTATAACTTGGCATGCCATCATAATTTCACACACATAACAACTTCTAAAGAGTTGAGAGGGTTACGGCAAAAACTAGATGCACTTCGTGTACAAACTGGACAATCTCTTTCGAAGTATGAGGGTTTCGGACGAAAACGCATCTATTACAAAGGAATTTCATTTTTAATAACTTATTTTAACTCCATACTTTTTGTGTGTTCAATATGCACCATTCAAAGGCACATCATCAATTTTCAACCCTTTTTGACTTCATTTGATATTTTTCATGCAGTTAATGATTTATTTTGGGCTAAATGACCCTAAAATTGAAAAGCACTACACATAACTGTGAAAAGGTTGAAACTTGGCATGACATCACAATTTCACCCACATAGCAACTTCTAAAGAGTTGAGAGAGTTATAGCAAAAAGTGGATGCACTTCATGTACAAACTGGAGAATCTCTTTTGAAGTATGAGGGTTTCGGACGAGAAGGCATCTATTACAAAGGGATTTCATTTTTAATAACTTATTTTAACTCATACTATTTGTGTGTTAAATATGCACCATTCAAATGCACATCATCAATTTTCAATCCTTTCTGACGTCAGTTGATATTTTTCATGCATTTAATGATTTATTTTTAGCTAAATGACCCTGAAATTGAAAAGCAGTACAAATGAAATATGAAAAGGTTGAAACTTGGCATGACATCATAATTTCAAACACATACAAACTTCTAAAAAGTTGAGAGGGTTACGGCAAAAACTGGATGCACTTCGTGTACAAACTGGACAATCTCTTTCGAAATTTGAGGGTTTCAGACGAAAATGCACCTATTACAAAGGGATTTCATTTTTAATAACGTATTTTAACTCCATACTTTTTGTGTGTTCAATATCCACCATTCAAAGGCACATCATCAATTTTCAACCCTTTCTGACTTCATTTGATCTTTTTCGTGCATTTAATAATTTATTTTGAGCTAAATGACCCTGAAATTGAAAAGGAGAACAAATGAACTCTAAAAAGTTTGAAACTTGGCATGGCATCATAATTTCATCCACATAGCAACTTCTAGAGAGTTGACAGGGTTATGGAAAAAACTGGATGCACTTCGTGTACAAACTATTACAAAGATACCATGCTAGAAAATGCATGCATGTCCTTCACATAGAAAGTGATAATGGTGAAGCCGGTCACATCCCAGAGTGGGATCTCGCTGTGTAAGACTTTTTCTGTGTGTTTCTCCCTTGCTTATGATTGCACCGTAACCATGGAGAATCTTCATCATTTAACTGGATGCTTGGGTCAGTCTTCACTCTGAAGTGAGGGATTTCATGAAACTTTTCATCATCTTCTGACATGTCTGTCTTGTCCTCCACTCCCACAATGTTTCTTTTCCCTCAAAGAACTATGTCGTGCTTTGGGTCATCGTACGATGTATTCGCTTCCTTATCTTTTTTTCTCCTCGGGTTGCTAGACATGTCCTTCACATAGAACACCTAAGCCACATCATTGGCTAGGATGAAGGAGACGTCTGTGTACCCAAGATTGTTGAGATCAACTGTTGTCATTCCGTACTCCGGGTCTACCTGTACCTCGCCTCTAGTATATTTGACCCATTTGCACCGAAACTAAGGGACCTTAAGATCATGTCCATAGTCAAGTTCCCATATCTCCTCTATGTAACCATATTATGTGTCTTGAAAGTACAGTTCATATGGAACATCGTTGTCATTGATGAGCTTTGTTTTCAACCAACCGGCGAAAGTCTCCACGTGTTTACATTCAATCCAGGGGTTAGACTGCTCCGGGTTCTTGGACCGTACAATATCCTTGTGTTCCTCGATATATGGAGTCACCAAGGTGGAATGTTTTAGAACCGTGTACTGTGCTTGAGTGAAAGAATGCCCATCCATATTTCTTGCTTCTTTATTTCCTAGTGTGCCTTTTCCACCCAGTCTCCCCTCATGCCGCGATTCAGGAAGACCAATCGGCTTAATGTCAGGAACAAAGTCAACACAAAACTCAATAACCTCCTCTGTTCCATATCCCTTGGCGATGCTTCCTTCTGGCCTAGCATGGTTATGAACACATTTCTTCAAGACTCCCATGAACCTCTCAAAGGGGAACATATTGTGTATAAATACATGACCCAGAATGTTAATCTCTTCGACTAGGTGGACTAGGACGTGCGTCATAATATTAAACAAGGATGGAGGGAACACCAACTCGAAACAGGCAGGACATATTTCTGGATCGATTACCTTTTGAGAAATTGCATTGAGGAATGCACATCGCTTCACAATGGCTAATCGAACATTTTCTGGTAGAAGCCCCCTAAGTGCAACGAGAAGTAATTGTGTCATAATCATGTGGCAGTCATGAGACTTTACATTTTGAAATTATTCTCTGTCATATTTATTATTCCCTTTATATTCTACGACAAGCCAGACAGGACCTTGATAATGAGCAGGCATTCCAAAAAGATTTCCTTCTCTTCTTTCGTAAGAGCGTAGCTGGCAGGACCTTGATACTGCTTTGGAGGCATGCCGTCTTTTTCATTAATTCATTGCTTGTCCTCCCGTTCCTCCGGTGTATATTTTGTCTTTACATACACGCCCAAGAAGCCTAGAAGGTTCACACAAAGATTCTTCGTCACATGCATCAGGTCGATTGCATTGCGGGCCTCTAGGGCTTTCCAATATTCAAGTTCCCAAAATATAGATTTTTTTCTTCCACATGGGTGTGTGTCCGTTGGTATCATTCGGAACAAATTGTCCACGAGGACCCTTTCCAAAGATTACTTGTAAATCCTTGACTATATCAAATATATATTCACCAGTACGGAGGTAGGCTTCTTCCGGTTATCTGGCTCACCTTTGAAATGGTTGCCTGCCTTTCTTAAGATATGCTTGATCGGTAGAAATCGACGATGTCCAAGGTACACATTCTTCTTGCATTTATCCAAATATATACTTTCAGTATCATCTAAACAATGTGTGCATGCATTGTATCCCTTGTTTATATTTCCTAAAAGGTTACTAAGAGCAGGCCAATCACTGATGGTTACAAACAACAATGCTCGTAGGTCAATTTCCTTCTATGTGTGCGCATCCCACACAAGTACACTTGGTTTTTTCCACAATTGTAGAAGTTCACCAACTAGTGGCCTTAGATATACATCAATGTCATTTCCGGGTTTCTTAGGGCCTTGGATGAGCACTGACATCATAATGAACTTCTGCTTCATGCACAACCAACGAGGAAGGTTGTAGATACATAGAGTCACGGGCCAGGTGCTCTGACTGGAGCTTTGCTCCCCAAAAGAATTCATGCCGTCTGTCCTAAGACCAAACCATAAGTTCATTGCATCAGCTTCAAAGTCCTCGAAGTCCCTCTTGATTTTTCTCCACTGCGACCCATCATTGGGTGCTCTCAACATCGCATCTTTCTTACGTTCTTCTTTGTGCCATCGCAACAACTTGGCATGCTCTTTGTTTTGGAACAAACGTTTCAACCGTGGTGTTATAGGAGCATACCACATCACCTTGGCAGGAACCCTCTTCCTGTGCGTTCTCCCTCCACATCACCAGGGTCATCGCGGGCAATCTTATAGCGCAGTGCACCGCATACCGGTCATGCATTCGAATTATCGTACTCCTCACCGCAGTAGAGGATGCAGTCATTAGGGCATGCATGTATCTTCTGCACCTCAAATCCTAGAGGGCAGACAACCTTCTTTGCTTCGTACGTACTTTAAGGCAATTTGTTATCCTTTGGAAGCATCTTCTTTATCATTATCAACAATTCTTAAAATCCCTTGTCAGTTACACCATTCTTCGCCTTCCATTGCAGCAATTCTAGCGTGGTACCCAGCTTTTTCTGGTCATCTTCACAATTTGGATACAAGAATTTCTTGTGATCCTCCAACATGCACTTCAACTTCAACCTCTCCTTGTCACTTTCGCAGTTTCTCTTTGCATCACCAATGACCCGACCAAAATCATCAGCGGGCTCATCTGATGCCTCTTCTTCAGCTTCCCCCATTGATGCCTCTTCTTCAGCTTCCCCCATTTTTGCATCGGCGAAAGGACAGTTGTCATCATCCTCTTCTTCTTCATTGTCTTCCATTATAAACCCTCTTTCCCTATGCTTGGTCCAACAGCTATAGTCGGACATGAAACCGGACTTCAGCAGGTGGTAGTGAAGGGTTTTTGAGGTAGAGTAATTCCTATCATTCTTACAGTCACGACATGGACAACACATGAAACCATTCTGATTGTTTGCCTCAGCCACACGGATAAAATCATGTAGGCCATTATGGAACCCTGGACTTAGTTGGTCATTGTACATCCATTGCCGGCTCATGTTCACTACACAACACCGAAGTGACCAAATTAATACAACTTCATCATCCCATTACAACCAAAGTAGAGCTAGCAGTGACCAAATGTTATTACTTCAAATAATAGATACTTATAGTTCTTACATTCATCTCATAAAACCACATACAACTATCATAATCGCAAATAAGTTAACAATTGAGCCAACGACATAATGATACAAGCCTCTTTATCAATGGCATATTTTCTAACCTTTCTAAGCTTCAAGCGCATTCCAGCCATCTTGTTCTTGTGATCATTGACGATATTGGCAACATGCAACTCCAATCCCATCTTCTCATCTTCAGTTCTTTTCAATTTTTCTTTCAAATGATCAACTTCTTTTTCAGCTTGTGTTAACTTCTCGAGCAGAATTGCTTAGTCGGTTGGAAATTCTGGTTCAACTACTTCCTAGACTGGACGAGGGCCGACGTGGGCGGATACCATAACCATGACACTATAGAATAACTAACAATAATACAAGTAAGTAAATTGTACACGCAGCTATCTAAATCATACAAGTAATTTTTTTAACAAATAGGTTTTAAGAAGAACAAGAGGCTCACCAAGGTGGCCGGTGCCGCGACGAGACGATGCACATGATCGACGGTGGTTAGGACGGGGATGGGAAGGCACCAAATAAACCACACCTACAAATATGCAACCAAACAAGTAATTTCGTCTCAAATTGCATATAAATCAAATAAACTCCCACATAATGATCACTCCCCCAAAACATAGCTAAAACCCACAAATCACATATCTTTGAGCATACCACAAGCTAATCTAGCAATGAGAGATGAAGGGGCAAAGTTGCTATCCTTTGTGAACACTTGGATAGATGGGGTGCCTTCAAATCTTGACAAATCCTTTGCAAAATGGAGGATGAGCTTCGAGTAAGAAGAAGAACAGGGGAGAAAACAGAGAAATGAGAACCCCTTTGATCGGCTAAGGACGAAGCATATATATATATAGGAAGTCTTTAGTACCGGTTGGTGTCACCAACCGGTACTAAAGGGCAACCTTTAGTACCAGTTCATGCCACCAACTGGTACTAAAGAGGCACGCGGGGACCAAGTCTGACCAAAAGCCTACCACGCCCCCTTTAGTACCGATTCGTGACACGAACCGATAGTAAAGATCCCTTAAGAGCCAGTACTAAAGGTCACCCTGCTCCTAGCCATTGGAGCCGGCATGAACCGGGGATAATAGCCTCTTTAGAACTGGCTCATAACCAGACCAGGACTAATGCTTGGGACAAAAGGTTTGTTTACTACTAGTGACCTTATTGGCACTCACCATGAGCGGGTTGATCCATTGGACTAGCTGTTCTCCGAGCTGGGGAACAGTTTTCCCGCATTTACTGCTACCACTCGACGTCTTCCGTTTGTTGTGGGATCCAAAGGACTTGGTGGTAGAGCGTTCATAGTGTGATACCAGCCTTTTCTCCTCTGGTTTAGCTGCATCAATAAAGTGTTGTACGATCTCGTCGGGTACTTTCTCCTTTGGCGGTGGGGGCGGTTTCGGTTCAAAATGGGCATTGAAATCGATAGACACTTGTTCATCGGTTTCCTCGTCAGTCTTCTCGTAACCTAACTTGTTTTTCCTAGACACTTGTTCTTATTTGGTGCTGATCTCTTCCGCTTTGGAGATGGCGGATATCGATATCGTGGACTCTACGTGCTAGGCTTCGTCTCGGCGTGGGATGAAATATGCTGATGTGACGGATCTTGATATGGCAGACTCGCCATGCACTCCGTGTCGGGATAGGACGATGGATTCGGCTGGCGCGGCAGAGATGGATTTGGCGGACTCACCCTGCGCTCCGTCTCGGGGAGGGTTGGAGTCTGCTGATGCGGCAGACTTGGAGGAGTAGTCGGTGGCCTTGGCATCTAGTTTGCAAACATGATGCATTCCTTTTTCCATAAAATGACACAACACCTGGCTTCTCCAAGTGTCTACTCCCCTTCACCTCCAAGGTAGTGAAGATCTAGTGTTTCATATGCCGACACAACTTGATCCACCCAGACACGAGCATAGGCAGGTGGAATCGGATTGCCATGGAAAGTTGCTTCAGGTCCACATGGTAAAACAAAGTTGTCCGCCGCCTTCATGGATATGTTCTTCAGTTGGACGTGTAACTCCCAAGGTGTCAACTCTAAGATATCATCCATGGGGTAGCGAGCCAGCAGTCCATTATCCACCGGGATCTCCATGGAACACATGCCGCTTTTTGGCATAGATGATGGAATGGTACTATCCAATGCTGGTTCTCATTGCTGCTGCTACTGAGACGCGCCTTGTTGGCTAAGTTTCTTGATTTGCTCCTGCTGCATGTAATATTTGCATTCCAATTCCTAGATCCAATCTACTTCATGCTTCTTCTTTCTGTCATGACTTCTGTAGCTGTCATTACAATCGGCAAACCCCACATACCACGGAACTGTGCCTTTCCCTGGTGATCGTCCCGGGTGCTTAGGATGTTCTCTCTATTCGGCTGGTACACACCCGCTCGATCTTCTTCTACTACTTTAATTATCTCGTTCCACTACTGGTATCAGGCACATTGTCTCCTACCATAGGATGGCAAAGGCCACAACGGAGGACGGCAAAATTTTGGGCCGAATAAACTTTGGCAAAGGGGTTCTTTGCCGTCTGCCTCGTCCCAGAGGAAGGCAAAGGTTTTTTGTCGTCGGCCTGCAGAAGGAAAAGAGGATGGATGGCCCACTACTAACGGCGCCACCGTCAGGTGGCTAACGGCCCCCAATCCTTTTTCGTCTGCCGCCCGCCCCCCTTTGTCGTCTGCCCCCGACGGCATAGACCCCCGCTTTGCCATCTACCGTGGCCGCCCCCCTGTGTCCCTCTTTCCCGTCTGCCACGGCCACCCCATGCGCCCCCTTTGCCGTCCGCCATGGCCCCTCACACCGCCTCTTTGCTGTCTGCCCTGGACGGCAAAGATGCCATATGTCCCCAGCATGGTGTTCCTAGGTTTCACAAGTTGCCGCCACGTGGCCACTTTGCCGTCCGGGCAGTCGGCAAAGGGGTCTTTGTCGTCCGTGGCAGGCATAAAAGAGGCTGTATTGCCTCCTTTTTTGTTACATTCAACAATTTTCAAACAAACAATATATGATATTTATATAAATATTTCACAGAAACAATGTCAACAGCCATATAAGATGAACCAGCAATTATACCAAATTAATAGTATGAAATGCCACATTCTTCACCATATTAGAATAGGTTCATCGATACATACATATAGTCTCATTGATATAAATGACTTAATACATGAAAACAGAAAGTAAACACTAGCACTACATCAAAGCAAGCTGTCGTGAACTCAATCAAATCTGATAAATTGGAAATAAGAAACTTAGAAAGATAATACTAGAATTAAGAAGTATAAGAAGATCTAGAATTATAAGAAGATGAAGAAGATGAAGGTCCTGCTTGGTTCATGACTAACTTTGCCACAACAAACCTTAGGCAAAGTGTTGCTGCCACAAAAAGTGTGGCTAACGAAATGATCACCACAAGTGTGGCAAGGTTTGGAAAAAAGTTGAGTCTACGACACATGGACCATATAACTAGAAAAGTGTGGCAAGCCACAAGTGTGGCAATGAACCAAACAAATGCCTAAGCGGTTGTGGCATGGCTAAGTTTAGGCGTGACAACCTTAGGTTCGGAACCAAACATCCCTGAAGAAGGGCTTTTCTTCTCTTTGTGTCTCCTCTTGTTTATCTTCTTTTTATTGCTTATTTGTGCCATTTTAGAGCTAACCTAGGTAATTATCACATTTTTACCTAAGTAAACTTATTGTGTCATTTTGCAAGAAAATAAGCTAAGTCTATGGCATCTATGAGGTTACCAAGTCTATTATGTCATTTTGAGTTAACTAAGTTGATTATATCTGTGTGGCGGAAACAATGTTAAGTATAGGTGATTTTAGAGCTAACTTAGGTACAATATGTCATTTTGGAGGTAAGTAAGCTTACTATGTTATTTTAGAGGAAACAAAGGTAACTTAGGTAAAATATGACATTTGTCTAAGTGCTAAGTTTGTCATTGTGCTAAGTTTGTCTAAGTGATATGTTTGTCTTTGTTTGACAAATGATCTAGGTAAGCATATTAGTGTCATCACAGAGGTGAAGCACCGGGGTTGCTCGGGTCGTGCGATGTGGCTCAGGAGTTATGTTTTACCAAAGGTCATTTGCGTTAGCACGATGACACTAAAATGTTAAGACTAGTAACTAATGAACATTGAAATCAAACTCACCGCTCTAGCCGTGTTAATGACTGGCATCGAGGGAGGCGTCTGGCCAATCTTCTCGCAGAAACTCTGCATATTTGGTTTTCACAAGTCAATCATATTAGTTATTATTGAAAAGAACATGTAGTGCATGATTTGGCTAATATAAAAAAGAAACTTACCACGATGAGCTTGTACATGGCCCAGTTAGACAAATTGTTCCGTGCCCTCTCCTCCTCCAACAACTTAATCATACTCTCCTCCAGATCCTTGTTCCCTTCCGCCGCCTACCGGGCCTACTCCACCAGATGCGCCTGGCTTGTCTCTCTCTATTTCTGTAGAGCAGCCTGTAACACAACTCCTCGTTAGCATTGTACTCATCTTTGTGCACATGCATAATGTAATGGAAGAAAGCTATTTGAGTCCAAATGAGTAAGCTCGATGGCGAGCTGGACTGGCCATGGACGAGGCAACATCTCAGGACAGGAGCTCGTTTCACGTGCCTTGATCTGCAGCAGAGTGCTCGAAGACCGTATAGGTCCATCTCCAATGGCTATCAATCCATGGGGCCTCCTGTGGCCAGCTATCATCACCAGGTATGGATCAATAGGATGCTGGCTCGGGTTTAAGTCCTCCCCATTCATCGCCTTCCCTACATCTTTGTACCTCATGAGCTTGTTGTGGGAGGAGATATTGGTGAAGTTCTCAGGATTATCAAGATCAGACTCAGAGAATGCCTTGACCTTCTTGTATGAGGTAGTATGGGCCATGGCATAGAGGTCGTACACCTCTGGCACCTTCATCTTATTGTGATGAGCCAACAGGAGAGGAACAATGTAATAATAAAGGGGTGAAGGCTAGCATCAAGAATGAATTGCAGGAATCATGAAGCAAACCACATACCTAGTTCCGCCCTGAACTGAAAAATGTTCGCGCTGCCTTCATGGTGTGGCAGACCTTCCATTTGGGCACACCGTGCCTTGGCTTCATCGTGGACGACTCGCCATTGGCCAGAGCACCATCCATTCAGCAATGCCTCCCAACAATCCATCTTATCTGCACACCATCTCGGGGGCTCTCCTAAGTTAGTAAAGAGAAATTTGAGAGCTACGCCTAAGAACCAAAGCGAGCAAACTAAGTACAAGGCCTTTAGAATAGGTAATTCCCTTCATGTAGTGCTCCTTGTCCAGAAACTTTCGGTGAGGTGACGACTTGGCCTTCTTAATAAGCTGCGAGGCATAGTAGTATCGAACAGCCTATACCCGAGCCTCGTGTCGTATGTTCTGTAGTAGGCGTCTGCACTCGTAATCTATAAGCTTTGCCAAGGCCTCCTCATATCCCTCCTTACACCTGTAGAAGGTCTGCAATCAAAAGAGACAACACTGATTAGTACAATAACTAGCTATTGTTGATTTTTAAGTGTGTAAAGGAGAAATTACCCAGAACTTCCTGATCACCATGTCGATCCTCGTGTGGAACAACACACTATCGATCATCTCCTGCAGCGGGGCTTTGGGAGACAAGTAGTTCTCCCATTGCAATCCTACCTCTTCTTGCTAACCCTCGCCGGGCAACGTGACAAACCCCGGGTTGTTATGCCGTAAAATCACACCAAGGATGGAGTTGGGCCTGCGGACATCCTTGGCGTGAATCCTACCCCTGTGGTATGACAAAGCCAACACATTAGATATGTGAAGAAACATGAAAGCAAAAGGTTTAAAAGAGTAAATGCACTTACTTCAGCGACTTAGGCTTAATCAACCACCTCTGCTTGTGGGTCACCAGCACGGGTGGGAGCCTTATACACCCACGCTAGTAGACAGTGCCCTCAATCACCTCATCCCCGCTGTCAGAAAGCCGATACCCGCCACCATCAGCATGGCCATTTGGCTCCGGCTGATGTAGATCCAGCCAGGTATCCCTTCTGGTGGAAGCCTGTGGTGTCTCGTACGACGAAACGTATGCCATAGGAGTCTTAGGGGACGAAGTGTTTGGCATAGGAGTCTCGCGGGTCGAAGTGTCTGGGACAGAAGGGTCGTCGACCCGAGGCTCGTGGTCAGGAGTCCTTGTAGCCTCCACCTCAGACGAGTCCACCGTAGCAGACCTATGCTCGGGTGAATCCGCTAGGGTGGCGGCAAGGAAGGCGTAGCAGTCTTCGTTCCTCTCCCGCGGACACCACGTGTAGCTTTAGGAGCTCTCTTCTTCCCCCGACCACCTATCCCGATGGGCAACTTCACCGACGAAGAAGTGACCTCGGGTGACCCAATACAGTCATACAACGCTCTTCGGAGAGTTTGGGGTGGAATGGAAGTACCTCTCCCACCACGCGCCGCCAAAGGAGCCTCGGATCGATCTCGACCCGCGCCCACCATATTTCAACACCTGCCATGACAAAGAGTAAGCGAAATTAGTACAACATAAAAAAATTGAATACCGACATGAATAATAATATTTATATATATAATTGGAGTGTCTCATCATCATGTACACCTAACAGGAACTAATAATGATCTTCATCGTCTATATATGCCTTGGGGTCAATGAACGCATCATCATCATCACTATCATCAATAAATGCATCATCATATATCAGGAGCAACATGTGGAAGGCCTCCTTTATGTACTCGGTCAAGCATTGAGATGTCATCAGCAGCAGTAACCTCTTATTCTTCCTTCTCTTCTTGTTCCGGCTCAGGGGTGAAGTTGGATTCACTGTCGCTTCTACCTCAATGTTCTGGGGTGAATTAGAGCGGTTCTTGAAATGTTTTTTTGGAAAGACGTGTTTCTTGGACTAATTCTTCTTCATATGTGTCTGGGTTGATGTGAGGTTCATAATCATCTTCATTGACGGAAGGTGGTCTAAAACTCGCGGCACATCATAAACGACATCCCAACCATCCAGATTGGACCAGTTTGGCCGGCCCATGCTAGATAGAAAACTTGGGTCGCCTATTGAGCCGTAATATAGACATCGGGAACATCTAAATGGGTGCTTTGTTATGATTTCGACAAGCCATATATGTTCATGAGTCCTTGTAGTCTCCTTCGGCTGGAACGAATAACATTTGAAGAATACGACGTTTGGTCTGTTTCCCTAAAGAATATAAGTTCATAAATTGCTTCAACTCTTCCATAATACTGGACACCTCCTTCGCCGATAGTGGAGACACAATAATTTGTAGACTTTCGGTCGGCCATAGATAGCTCTTTGCCAAAAGTACGAAAGCGATACCCGTTGATGTCGTATTTGTCAAATGAACGGACCTTATAGTCAAAACCATTAGCGACTTGTCTCAATTCGGCGTCCATAGACTCTGAATTAGCCTACAAGTTTGATACGAAAGGATTGTTGCATTAGCCGCAAACTAGACCAAGAAATGAAATGGTCTAATGTAAATTACCGTTTTTTTGAACCAAGGAATGAAACCGGGATAGCCGCCTCCATGCTTTGCCAGAAGCTCATACTCTTCAATGGAATCCTTTTGGATCACCGCTCCATCCGAGAATTTGGCGACTTATCGGTTGTATCACATATCCAGGAATAAGAGCAGTTCAAAGGAATTAGAAGTTTTGAAACAATGTACCGGGAACTTACTCGATCTACAGCCGCACTTCTGTTAGGTAGTTGAAGATATACAACGAAATGGTCTGCCATTCTTCAACATCCAACATTATTGCTTTCGAAGCACCTATTGGTGCGAGCTTCCCTCGGAATAGGCTAAGGTTGGATCAAACTTTTTCATGGTCACCATCATTATACCGAGGCTTCGGATTATGCAAATGACGATTCTTGGATTTGTAGTGTGATGTCACGAAGTTTTCCACCTCCTCGGCAATGAATTGCTCTGCCATCGATGCTCAATTCTACGTTTATTTTTACATTTTGCTCGAAGCGTCTTCTACATCCTATTAGTTGCAAAGCACCAACGATTTTGCACGGGCCCCCCCAATCTTGTCTCGGCGGGGAGATGCAAACTCGAATGTTGCATTGGATTAAAGAAGCCCCGTGGAAAGATCTTTCCTAACTTCCAGATCAACTTTGGCACCTACTCTTCCAGCTCATCTAGCATGTCGGGAAATAGTTCTTTCGCACAAAGAGAGCGGAAGAAATAACTCAGGTCTGCTAGTACTAGCTGAGGGTATCCTGTATTAGGGCGTCCTCGGATAGCCAACCTGTTGTGTATGGGTCGGACTGTATGGGCCACTCGCCAGACAACATATCGGATGTCATGGTGGACAGCTTGGCCGAGAGCGCTTTGTTCTTTTGTTCCAAGGCATCGCACTTTTTGCTAGAGTCCTGGAGCTCATCTTGTATGTCCGCCACACAAGGGTCGTATTTATCACTGGTGGCTCACAGGGCGGAGAGAGTGGTGGCCGCTTCCTTGGCTGCCACCTTCTCCACGGCCGCTTCAGCTTTGATGCGCAGAAGCTTGGCCCTGAGATTTTCCATCTCTTTCGACGAAGCTGCAACACGAGAAGGACTTATCTATAAGGATTGCATTGATAGAATACGGGGAAGAATACTAAGATTGGATTCAAACCTACCCTCACTACTAGAATCAAGATCTTTGCCGTCAGCTAGCTCTTTGCCGTCAGCTGGCTGATGGCAAAGAAGGTCTTACAGAAAACTGACGGCAAAGAAAGAGCTAACGGCAAAGATCATGTTTGCTGTCAGCCAGCTCTTTGCCGTCTGCTAGCGGACGGCCTAAAAACTTTGCCGTCAGCTAGAAGACGACAAAGAGAGAGGGTGGTCCACTAACGAGAACAACCTAACGGCCACTTTCTTTGTTGTTTGCTAGCAGACGGCAAATAGAGTGGCCAACCTAACAGCCGTTCCCTCCCACTAGCTAGGCTCTTTGCCGTCTGCTAGCAGACGGCAAAGAGCTTTGACCTAAAAAAATTGGTGAGCGCCCGCACCCCACCCCTCTCTCTCTCCCCTCTGTCTCTCTGCCCTCACCTCACCCTCGCCGTCCCCATGCCCGAGCCGCCCCCACCGTCGACCCCCACCGCCCCCTGCCACCCCCGACCCCCACCTCCCCCGACCCCCAAAGCCCCCTGCCGCCCTGGCTTCTCGCCCAGTCCTTGCGGCTGCCCCACCACCCCGCCGCCCCGTTGCCCCGGTGCCGCTCCGCCCCCCGTCGCCCGGCCCCTGTCTGTCCAACCGCCCCCTTGTGAGGTTATTCCCCTTTTAGGTTAGTTGCTTTTTCTAGGTTAGTAGATTTTTGGTTAGTAGATTGTAGGTCAGTTTTTTTATATTTAGTCATATTTTAGGTTAGTAGATTTTAGGTTAGTCATATTTTAGGTTAGTAGATTTTAGGTTAGTCATATTTTAGGTTATTAGTACATTTTGTGAGATGAAAAAAATAAGAAAAGAAGAAAAAGTACAAGTGGAGAGGAAAAAGGAAAAGAAGGATAATGAAGAAGAAAAAGAAGACAAGAGGAAGAAGGAAAAGAAGGAAGAAGAAGAAAAAGATGGAGAGGAAAAGGGAAAATAAGGATAATGAAGAAGAAAAAGAAGACAAGAGGAAGAAGGAAAAGAAGGAAGAAGAAGACAAAGATGGAGAGGAAAAGGGAAAATAAAGAAGAAGAAGAAGAAAAAGAAGAAGAAGAAGAAGAAGAGGAAGAGGAGGAGAAGAATAGAAGAAGAGGAGGAGGAGAAGATGAAAAAAAAGAAGTAGAAGTGGAAGATGACAAAAAGAAGTAGGAAAAGTAGAAAAAGAGAGTCACCGAGCGAAAAGTGGGTCGCCGAGTGGTTGAGGTGTCGAGGATCGAGGGGAAAAGGAGTCGAGGGTCTAGGGGTCGAGGATCGAGGTGTCGAGGGGTCGAGGGTCGTGGGGAAAAGGGGTCCAGGGGTCCAGGGTCGTCGAGGGGTCGAGGGGTCAAGGATTTCCCATCCCGACCACGACACACCGACCCCGACACGACACCCTGAGACCCCGACCCCGACACGACACCCCGACATCGCGACCCCGACACAGCACCCCGACCGCAAAATGGCACCCCCGACCCCGACACAGCACCCCGACCCCGACACGGCACCCCTGACCCCGACACAGCACCCTGACCCCGACACGACACCACCGACACCCTGACCCCCGACACAACACCCCGACACCCCGACATGGCACCCCTGACCCCGACATAGCACCCCTATCCTGACTTGACACCCCCGACACCCCGACCCCGACACGGCACCCCGGTCCCAAAAAAGGTGCTCTTCGGCCTTCCAAAGGCTGACGGGTCATATATTTGTGAATTATGAGTTAGGTCAAATATTTTTTGATTTTGTTATAAAAAACATCATATTTATTTTGATCAGGTGGATTTAAATGTGCAGTTGTTTCGTCGCTGCGAGGGTCTCGTGTTCGACGACCTCCCCGTGCGTTCGACGAGCTGTGTCCCTGCGTTCATGAGTGACCACAAATGACATCTCCTCCTCCCCCCTTCATTTCCCCTGTTCCGGTCTTCATGCCGATGAAACTTGCTAGCTATACGTGTCTTCAATCATCAGTATGCGTGACCACTATGCATCTCCTGTTCCAAAGGGTTACATCTATAAATATGCATTAAGTACCATATTTATAATCGTGATTCTTTCGAATTGTCCAACATTATCTATGGACAGCCCGAGTATGTGTATCAGGATAGTATATTTAAGTTCGTTTTCCCATATATGCTCTGCTCCGGATTCGATGCAGAATTTCGTCAGTGCCTCCTAGTTGTTGTCCGAGTACACATCCTCTCTGGTTATTGCCGAGACGTGTATCAGGAGAACAATGGGGAGGTGCTACCGAAATTGTGCGTCATATCTAGAGCAGAGCATGGCAAAACGAACCCAATCTACACATACTCGGGTGGGATTAGGACCTATCTTTACCTACTAGCGTCTAGGTTGCATCGACGTCATAAAACTGACAAACTCTATTAACTGATGAATATGGTTTGCTGAATTATGTATATATTTTTTGTGTGTCTAGTAGCTAGGCAAGATGAGTGATCGTGGGTGGATGAACACCGGTCACACTAGTCAGAAAGACATGACCCGTGAATGTATAAAACAACCAAGGAGTTTGTGAGAGTCACATTTGCAAATGGAGAGAAAATAACTTGGCGCCCTTGTGTCCATTGCGACAACTTTAAGAAGTCAGAGTTTGAAATGATCAAACACCTACAAAAGTGGGGTTTTACGCCTAATTATACGGTCTGGACATTTCATGGTGAGTCTGCCCAACGTGCCAGAGCTGTGGTGGTTCATCGTCGCACCGACGAGCATGCTACCGGGATCGAAGACATGGTGCAAGACTTTGATGATGCTCGGGATTTCGATGATCAGAAGGAGGAATCTGCAAAGGCCTTCTTTGAAATGTTGGAGTCTTCAAAACGTCCTCTCCACGAGCACACTGAGCTTTGTCAGCTGGATGCCATCGCGCAAGTAATGTCTCTGAAGTCTCAGTTCAACCTGGGCAGAGAATGCTACGACGCAATGATGACGATATTTGGACGCTTTTTACCCAAAGGCCATGTATTGCCAGAAAACTTGTACCACTCGGACAAAATCCTACGTGCACTTAAGATGCCCTATGAGAAGATAGATGCCTGTGAGTATGGATGTGCCTTATTTAGGCTTGACTATGCGGGCTTCAACTATTGTCCCATTTGCAATGCTTCCAGGTATGTTCTGGTAGACAACGGTATGGGTGAGAAGAGTCAGACCATAATCCCAGTCAAGGTTCTTCGGTATCTTCCAATCATACCAAGACTTCAACGTCTTTTCATGGTCGAAGAGACGGCCAGATAGATGATGTGGCATAAATTGGGCAAAAGAACAGAACTAGATGCAGATGCGAATCCGATGTTGGGACACACATCAGACGCTTTTGTGTGGAAGCACTTCGATGCATTGCATAAGGATAAAGTGGCAGATCCAAGGCATCCACGAGTTGCCATCAGCAAGGATGGGTTCAATGTGTATGGTATGACGGCAACACAATACAGTTGTTGGCCTATATTTGTCATTCCACTCAATATCCCCCCGGAGAGATTATGAAAAGAAGGAACATTTTCCTGACGTTGATAATTCCAGGGCCCAACTATCCGAGGAAGAATATGAATGTATACATGCAGCCGCTTAAGGATGAATTGCAAGAAGCCTGGGATAATGGGATCAAGACATACGACGCCGCTACCAAGTAGAACTTCAAAATGCATGTGTGGTACGTGTACTTGTCGCATGAATTGTCGACGTATACGCTATTCGTTGGCTGGTGTGTGCATGGAAGATTCCTAGGCCCAAGGCAGCTCTTCTGTTCCGTTGGCTGCAGGCGGGTCGCAAGTTTTCTTGCTTCAACATGCATAGACAGTTCCTGGATGCTGACCATAAGTTTAGAAAAGACAAGAAGAATGTCATCAAAGGTAGAGTTGTCAAAAACATTGCACCACCTGCGTTGACAGGCCAACAGATCCTGGATCAGATAAACACTCTCGAGCCGGATCCAAATCGTCCAGGGTATTTTAAAGGATATAATACGGAACACGCCTGGACTCACAAGATATGTTTGAGAGATCTGCCTTACTTGAAAGACCTCATTTGCCCACACAACATCGAGGTAATGCACACTGAAAATAAAATCGCGGAGGCCCTTTTTGGTACATTGTTCGGCATAGAGGTGAAGTCGACGGATAATCCTAAGGCTAGAGTCGATCAGGAGGCTCTATGTGATAGACCATTACAAAACATATGACAACCGAAAGGAAAGAAGAACTGGAGGAAGACAAAGGAATGGTTCTATCTTGGGAGGCCAGCTATGAGGGAAATGATCTTGTGGGTGAAAATGCAGTTGATGTTCCCCAATGGGTATGCAGCGAATCTAAAGAGGGGAGCGAGTCTTGACAAATTGAAAAAAATTGGTCTCAAGAGTCATGATTGGCACATATGGCTTGAGTGGGTAATGCCGGTGATGTTGCGTGGCTTTAACCCTGAGGATGAATGGCTAGTACTGGCAGAGTTGAGCTATTTCTTCCGTGCTCTTTGTGCGAAAGAACTATCACCTGACGTGCTAGACAAACTGGAAGAGTTGGCGCCGGAGTTGATCTGCAAGTTAGAAAAGATCTTTCCACCGGCCTTCTTTAATCCAATGCAGCATTTGATTTTGCATCTCTTGACCGAGGGAAGATTGGGGGGGCGTGCAAAATCATTGGTGCTTCACAACTGAGATGATGCAGAAGATGCTTCGAGGAAAACGTAAAAATAAATGTAGAGTTGAAGCATTGATGGCCGAGGCATTCATTACTGAGGAGGTGGCAAACTTCGTGACACCACACTACAAAGCCAAGAATCGTCATTTACATAATCTGAAGCCTCAGTACAATGATGGCGACCATGAAAAAGGTGGATCCAACCTCAGCCTATTCAAAGGGAAGCTCGCACTAGCCGGTGCTTCGAAAGCAATAGCGTTGGACGTCAAAGAATGGCGGACCATTTCGTTGTATATCTTCAACAACCTAGCAGAAGTGCGGCCGTACGTCGAGTAAGTTCTCGGTACATTGTTTCGCAACTTGTAATTCTTTAGAAATGCTCTTATTCCCGGATATGCAATACAGTCGATACGTCGCCAAATTCTCAGATGGAGCGGTGATCCAAAAGGAATCCATCGAAGAGTATGAGCTTCTTGCAAAGCATGGAGCGGCTATCCCGGTTTCATCTCTCGGTTCAAGCAAACAGTAATTTCCATTAGACGATTTCATTTCTTCACCTAGTTTGCGGGTAATGCAACAATCCTTTCATATTAAACTTGTAGGCTAATGCAGAGTCTATGGGCTCCGAATTGAGACATGTCGCTAATGGTTTTGACTATAAGGTCCGTTCATTTGACAAATACGGCATCAACGAATATCGCTTTCGTACTTTTGGCAAAGAGCTATCTATGGCGGACTGAAAGTCTACAAATTGTTGTGTCTCTGCTGTCGGTGAAGGAGGGGTCGAGTATTATGGAAGAGTTGAAGCAATTTATGAACTTACATTCTTTGGTGAAAACTCACCAAACGTCGTAGTCTTCAAATGTTATTGGTTCCAGCCAAAGGAGACTAGAAAGACTCATGAACATATTGGGCTAGTCGAAATCAAACAAAGCACCCATTTAGATATTCCCGATGTCTATATTACGGCTCAACAGGCGACCCAAGTTTTCTATCTACCGTGGGCCTACCAAACGGATCCAAATCTGTATGGTTGGGATGTTGTTTATGATGTGTCGCCACATTTTAGACCACCTTCCCTCAATCCAGATGATTATGAACCTCACATTAACCCACACACATATGAAGCAGAATTCTTTCAAGAAACACATGTTTCCAAAAAACGTTTCAAGAACCGCTCTACTTCACCCCAGAACATTGAGGTAGACCGCGTCAGTGAGTCCGACTTCACCCCTGAGCCAGAACAAGAAGAGATGGAAGAAGAAAAGGTTACTGCTGCGGATGACGTGTCAATGCTTGACCGATTAAATAAAGGAGGCCTTCCACATGTTGACGCATTTATTGATGATGCTGATGAGCACGTCATTACTGATAGTGATGATGATTATGCATTTATTGATCCCTGAGCATATATAGACAATGAAGATTAATATTAGTAATGTTAGGTATTCAATTATTATTATGTACATATATATTATTAATTAGTTCGTGTTATTAGGTATTTCATTTTTTATGTTGAACTAATTTCGTTCACTCTTTGTCATTGCAGGTGTTGATAGATGGTGGGCGTGGGTTGAGAGCACTCTGAGCCTCCTTCCTCATCGCGTGCTGGGAGGGGTGCTATTATTCCACCCCAGCAACTCAGGAGAGCACTGGTACACTGTATGCAGACACCGGCATGCGCTTCTTCTTCGACCGGGAGAGGTCGGAAGAAGACAATTCTCCCGACCACCCCCACCCCCAGCTGATTCTCCCAACAACAAGAGTGCTCCGTCTCAGGTGGACCCACCTGACTTGGACCCGTCTTGGACTCCGGTCGCCGAGCCTCGGGCCGACGAGCCTCGGGTCACCGAGCCTTCATCCCCGGAGGCTACGGTTCCAGAGTCTTCGTCCCAGGAGACTCCGGTCCCAGAGTCTTCCTCCCACGTGACTCCGGAGGCTAGTGGCCATGCTGATGGTGGCAAGGATAACTTGTCCAAGGACACCTATAGCTAGGGTGAGCTAGTTGAGGACGGCAAGAAGGTCTACCAGCATGGTTGTACAAAGATCCCGCCCGTGCCGACGACCCGCGATCAGTTGTGCTGATTGAGCCTATGCAGAGAAGTGCATTTACTCTGTTTAAAACTTTTTCCTTCATGTTTCTTCAATTTAATATCTAATGGGTTGGCCTTGCCGTACTGCAGGGGTTGGAAACACGAGCATGGTGTCCGCAGGCCCAACCAGGTCCTTCGTGTGCTTCTCCGGCACCACTTCCGGGGGAAGGTCCAGTTGCCCGGTGACGGTGAGGTTCCACTGGTAGGATTGACCTGGGAGCTGTACGTCGCTGCCGCGGCCACGCCGGAGGAGATGGTCGATGGTGTCTTGTGCGAGACGGTGGCCGACATTGTGATCCGTCAGTTTTGGGTAATTTCTCCTTTACAAAATTAAAAATCAACAACACCTAGTTATTGTACTAATTAGTGTTGTCTTGCTTGATTGCAGACCTTCTACAGGTGTCTTGAGGAACACGAGGCAAACACGGGTATTATTCTCATAGCCGAGTGCAAGCGCCTACTTCAGAAATTACGGCCCGAGGCTCGGGTGTAGGCTATTTGAGACTACTCAGCCACAACTAACATTAAGAGGGCCAAGAAGAAGTGCCGCAAAAATTATCTGAGTAAGGAGAAGTTAATGAAGGTAATTATCTATTCTTAAGGCCTTGTACTTAGTTTCCTTGATTTGATTCGTAGGCGTAGCGCCGAAATTTCTCTTGTCTAACTTAGGTGCCCCCGAGATGGTGTGCGGATAGGATGGCCTATTGGGAGGCATTGGTGGATGAGTGGTGCTCTTCCAAATGGCTAGCCGACCACAACAAGGCTAGGGATAAGCGTGCCCAAATGAAAGGTGTGCCACACCATGAAGGGAGCTCCAACCTGTTTGAGTACGAGTATCACTGGGTATGTGGTTTACTTCATGATTCATGCAATTTCATTCTTGATGCTAGCTTGAGCCCTTAACTAATATTTTATTCCTCTCTTTTAGGCGCGATAAAACCAGAAGGAGGTGCCACCGCTATTAGACCTCTATGCCATGGCCCATACTGCCTCGTACAATAAGGCCAAGGCATCCTCTAAGTCAGACCTCAATCATCCAGAGAGCTTCAGCAACATCTCCTCCCACAAGAAGCTCGTGAGGTACAGAGATGAGGGGAAGGCGAGGAAAAGGAGGACTTCAACCTGAGCTAGAGTCCTTTTGATCCAGAGCTCGTGATGATATCTGGTGGCGGGAGGCCCCATGGCTCGATAGCCATTTGGGATGGACTAATACGTTATCCTAGAAGTGCCAGACGAGCTCCGATCCTGAGATAAGGCCTCGTCCACGGCCAATGGAGCTCGCCATCGAGGTTAGGGCCCAGGAGCTTCTGAAGGAAGCAAACAGGCAGGTGGCGCAGAGGGAGAGGGACATGGAGGAGAGGACGGCTAGGCTGTTGGAGGAGGAGAGGAACCGGAACGACGCCTCTCACCGGGCCCTATACGAGCTCCTCGTGGTAAGTTTCTCCTGCATATTAGCCAAATCATGCACGTAATGTTCATTTCATCACTAGCTAATATGACTAACTCGTGAAAACAAAATGTGCAGACCGTGTGCCAGAATAATGGTCAGACCCCTCCTTTGATGCCTCAGAATTGTATAGCACCCACGATGACTTTCATTTCAATCACTACAAGAAATATGCTAACTTGCGACCATTAATATTGGTCATTGAATGGTCATTATTTTTCATTTGCGACCTTTTTGCGACCAAAAACAGTTCGTCAAAAGCTAGTCGTCATTAATGAAACTTAATGACCTTTTTTCTGAAATCGGAACGGTCGTTGGTTCTACGACCAATTGTTTTGCTCACTGGCAGCCTGCCTAGGCCACATCAGATCCGACCTGGTAATCTGACATGGAAAAATTGCAACCAATCGAATTGGTCGTTGATTTGAATCAGCCCGGTCCAGTTCGATCTTTTACTTAGGCCGAGCCCAACAATTCGGCCTTTTTATATTTTTTCTGTCAATTTTTGATCAGCTTTATGGGCCAAACCCAACATTGCAGCCTTTTTTATTGTTGTGTCGTAGGCTTTTTGTCTAAACATTTTCATTTTCCATTTTAAGCCGTGTCCTTTTCGCCTAAATATTTTCATTTTCCTTTTAAGTCAGGGCCTTTTTGTCTAAATATTTTCATTTCCTTTTTTTATTAAATGTAATTTAATTTTCCTTTTTTAATAAATGTGTCCATAGAGGTGGTCCTTTCGTTCAGGAGGCAGAGGACAGACATGGCCGTCGGCGGTCCAACGGTGAGCATTTGCCACCCCTAGGTCATTCTGGTCTCGAGTTCAACGGCATCGGCGGTGACTGCGTCCGGCGACGGCATTGCGAGTCGCTCCTGGGCGTCCGGCTCTTCCGTCCATGCAGGTCCCGTGGCGGGAGGCAGCCGCCCGTGGGGCGAGCGTTGGCCCTATGTGACCCAACCATCTCCTAGGCGCCTGACCCTATGCAACGAGCCGCGGTGACCCGAGCGGCACCGACCCGGTCGAGAGACAGGCAGGAGCGACCTATAGGGGGCAGATGCCGGTGGGGGCGACCTGTTGGGGAGAGAGGCCAGCGGGGGTGACCTGCGGGGTCGATAGGCAGGCAGGGGCGAGCTGCGGTGTATAGAGGCCGGCAGGGGTGAGCTACAGGAGAGGTCGACGGGGAAGAGCTGCAAGCGAGAGAGGATGGAAGGGGAGAGAGGCCTCCATGGGCGAGATGCAGGGGAGATCGACGGGGAAGAGCTGCAAGGGAGAGAGGCTAGCAGGGGAGAGAGGTTGGCAGGGGAGAGAGGCTGGGGCGAGCGGAGGAGGGCAGCTGCAACGACGACAGCGAAGGGCAACGATAATGGTAGCGGTGGAGGATTCGGTGAGAGGAGAGAGATAGAGAGGTGGGTACAGAGTATGGCCCGGCCCACCGTGGCACGATTACTAACCGTCGTGCCGTGCCAGACCGCGTGCCCGGGATGCCGGCCCAGGCACGACCCGTTGGCTAATCGGGCCGGCCCGTCGGCACGCCAGGCCCGCTAATATGCCTACTATTTGACGCATTGAGCTTTAGTCTATTTTTACTTATTGGGACGTATAAAAAAATAAAAAAAAAGATAATCGGGTCGTGCCGTGCCGGCCCGCATGCTGGGGGTGGCGATCCAGGCATGGCCCAAGGCGGGCCGCGGGCCTGGCACGACCCGTTTAGCTCGTGCCGGGCCGGGCCGTGTGCCGGGCCGGCGTGGCGTGCCGCTGGGCCGGCCCATTAAGCCCGGCCCGTTTGGCCAGGTATGGTACAGAGATGACCGGAGGGGAGTGAGGATAAGTCAGTGGGAGATTGGGGCCTTGGGGGAGTGGGGAGTGGATGGCTAGCCAAATCATCCACGTCACCGATCCAGGTGATGGGGTGGTCAGCCAATAGAAAAGCCCCATTCAATTTGTGTTTCTTTACCTGTTTCTTTAGATAGATTTACTGTGTTAAATATGATGAAATATTTTCAAACTTTTTGCACACCCTTTTGGTTTCATAAACCAACAATATGCCAAATTTCATGTTTTTTACAATTTTTTTGAATTTTGTAAAATTTCTGCCGACATTCATGTATGAAGATCCGTGGTTTTCAAGTTTGACATTCATGTTATAGTTTCTTCAAATGATATCATATTCTGCACAACTTTGCATATTGGAATGTCAAACAATGTTGCCTAAGGGAATTTTAATTTTCTTTGCACGAAAAATCAATTTTTTATTTTCCGAGTGCCCAAATCAATTTTATAAAATATTAAGCTATATTTAATGTACAATTGACAAAACGGTTGGCTGTCAAAAGCTTTGATCAACCTTAGCATTGCCACACGTTCTAGGTGGCCTAGGCATGTCTGATGGGTTGGGCACTCCCCCGGTAGATTCAAGGAAGAATAATACAACAGAAGAATCTCACGGGAAGACTAAACTAAGATCAAATATGAATTAGCACCCAAGTGTTTGATTAGTGGTGGGGGAAATGAACATGGACAATGGGCCTGGGTTTTGGCTGAGGGTGATAATCTACCAAGGGGATTGTCTTGGCAAATTTTCAGCTCAAATGGAGGAGCCTAAGTGGCCCTTGCTTTACAAAATACTTAACTAGACAGAAATATGAATATTGAAGCTGGGCTCAAATGAATATATGGATTGAGCTTAAATTTGGTGGAGGATAGTAATTTCGGCATAGGAAGGCACTGTAAAATTTTCATATCATTTGTACATGCCAAAGTGGTACTTCCTTCACAATGCTCTTCTCTGGATAGAAAATGGAAACTGATGTTGGGCCCACATAGATGACTGGATTGAGCTGCAATTTGGAGGAGGATGGTAATCTGGACATATGAAGGAATTGTACAAATTTCATACCATTTCGATAAATAAAAATGGTATTTCCTTCACAATGCTCTCCACTGAACAGAAAATTAGGAAAAATATTGAGGAAAATTGGCTACATTAAAATCAGATGAAATTTCGTGTAGGGAGGTTCGATTGCAGCATCATGTCCGGGTAAATTTTCAGGAATTATAAAGCAATATAAAATATAGTTGCTTCATAATTGAGAATATTACCATAAACAAAGATTGGATGGTGATCTCAAATGAATAAATGGATTGATCTTAAATTTGGTGGACGATAATAATATGGGCATAGGAAGGCACTGTAAAAATTTGATACCACTTCGACATGCCAAAGTGGTACTTCCTTCACAACGCTCTTCTCTAGACAAAACCTTGGGAAAAATATTGAGAGAATTTGGCTAAATGAAATGAGCTCAAATTTGGTTGAGGTAAGTTATATAGGTAGAGACATGCCCTGGTAAAGTTCGGAAATAATTAAGGAATAGAAAATATAGTTGCTTTACACACTGAAAATAAGACCAGAATAAAAGATTGGATGATGAGCTCACATGAATTGCTGGGTAAATCTCAAATTTTCTGTAGAGTGATTATTTGAGTATCTGAAACATTGGCAAAAATCCCAAATCACTTAGATAATCCTTTCCAATACTTTCTTCACAAAGCTTCTCTCTAGATAGAAATTTTGGAAATTTGTTGATGAAGATTTACTAGGCAAACGGAGCTCAATATTGGCACGTGGAAATGATTTGAATATGGAAGAGAGCCCAAAAAGTTTGAGGTAAATAGGAGGGGTCTAGATAGCACTTGCTTTGCAATGTGCCAATCTGGACAAAAAATATAAATTGATGCTCGGCTTACATAGATGATTGGATTGAGCTGCAATTTGGAGAGGGATGATAATTTGGGCATATAAAGGCACTCTAAAAATTTCATATCATTTGGAAAAATAAAAATGGTACTTCCTTCACAATGCTCTCAAGTGAACAGAAAATTAGGAAAAATATTGAGGGAAATCGGATAAATTAAGTGAGCTAAAATTTGGTGGAGGGAGGTTTTATGGGCACGGTCATGTCCTAATATTTTTCAGCAATTATAAAGAAATATAAAATATAGTTGCTTCACAAACTGAAAATATTACGAGAAACAAAGATTGGAATGTGAGCTCACATGGATTGTTTATATATGTTTAACATTTTTCAAATACATGATAGCATCTTTCATATATTCCCAACAAAAAAATATCTTTTCATGCATACATTTTGTTGTCTATATTTGATTTTACACATTGTACATTTTTGTATACATATAAAAAGGAGGTCGTCTTAAGTACCAATGCATCACAAAGGAGGTAGAAATAAGGTCGTCAACCATTTTTGTTTGCTTTATGACCATTTTATGTAAGGAAATTCCAGCGTTTGAGCCCTTCCTAGCGAAATGGCCGTGGATTTACGACCAATTCAGCCGGGGTCACTAAGAGAAGGTCACAAGTTGACATATGTCTTGTAGTGAATGGTCATTAGTTACTAGTATTCATATTTGATTTGCGTCATTCTAAGTAGACATTGCACATGATCTTTGGTGCAGTGTGCCTCCCGACAAGCATCGACCGATCCTTTTGCATCCGCCGCAACCCCGACCGGTCCTTCTCCGTCTCACCCTGGCACAAACCCGTCCGGTCCTTAACCTCCGTGATGATGGTAAATTTTCCCAAGTGTTTTGCTTAACAAGTGCATACTTAGCTTAATAAATGACCAATTTAACTCCAAAATGACCTATACTTAGCTTCTTTAGTTCAATTTTGACATACTAAGCATACTTAGGTAAAAAATTGCATGATAACCTTGGTTTAGCTCCAAAATGACACAGACTTAGCTTAGTTTCCTCCAAAATGACAAAATAACTTTACCTACCTCCAAAATGACCGATTATAACTAGGATAGCTCTAAAAAGACCTACACTTGCCATTTTGTCCTCCAAAATGGGTAAATATGATTAGTTAGCTCAAAAATGGCATAACTACCTAGGTTAGCTCAAAAATGACCTATACTTAGCTTCTTCAGTTCATTTATGACATACTTAGCATACTTTGGTAAAAAATGGCATTATAACCTTGGTTTAGCACCAAACTATCATATCATTAGTTTGTTTTCCTCCAAAATGACAAAATAAGCTTACGTGGCTCCAAAATGATAGATTTTAACTACGATAGCTCAAAAATGACCTACACTTACCACTTGTTCTCCAAAATGAATAAATATGCTTAGTTAGCTCAAAAAAGATCTAACTACCTAGGATAGCTCAATAATGATCTATACTTAGCTTAGCTAGTTCATTTATGACATAATTAGCTTACTTAGGTAAAAAATGGCATAATAACCTTGGCTTAGCTCCAAACTGTCATATCATTAGTTTTTTTCCTCCAAAATGACAAAATAACCTTACTAGCTGCAAAATGACCGATTTTAACTAGGATAGCTAAAAAGTGACATAATTAGCTTACTTAGGTAAAAAAATGACATAATAACCTTACTAACCTCCAAATGACCTATTTACCTAGCTTAGCTCTAAAATGACCTACACTTAGCATTTTTACCCAGCTTAGCTAAAAATTGCATTTTTACCTACCTTAGTTAGAAGAAGAAGAAGATAAAGAATAGGAGAGGAGAAAAAGAAAGAGAAGAAAAATTCTTCTTGTTCTTCTTCTAGCTAGTCTTCTTTTTCTAGTCTTCTTCTTCTTCTTCTTCTTCTAGCTAGTCTTCTTCTTCTAGACTTCTTATTCTTCTTCTTCTTCTTGTTCTAACTTTCTTCTTTCCCAATTTGCAGATTTTCTTTCAATGAGGAAGCTTGCGTTAATGGAGTCTACTCTTCTTCTTGTGCTTCCTTTTTGTTTTGATTTTGTAGGATGAACAATGTGAAACTTGCTACCTATATATGTATGTATGGATGAAACCATTGTATGCTTTTTGTGGGATATGTTGGCTAGCTATATATGTTGCATATGGATTTTTCATTTGGTATGTATATATATCTGTTGGATGATCATATCCATATGGCAGGGATATGATTTCGTATGTATATGTGTTGTTATGCTTTTTGAAAGTATTTTCAAATGTTTATATATGTATATATGTGAAATTCTATGAAATGCAATGAATTGAAGGAAAAACAGGGACTGTACAGGCTCTTTGCCGTCTGCTAGCGGATGGCAAAGAGCTTTGTCGTCAGCCAGCAAACGACAAAGCTGCCACGTGGCAGCTACCTGTGCAACCTAGGGTGGCACTAGGCTGGTCTATGTGGTTTCTTTGCCATCTGTTGGGCGACGGCAAAGAACTTTGCATCTTTGCCGTCTTCCAATGGACCTTAAAGAAACCACATGGGCCGGTAAAGAAACAGTTACTTTGTCGTCCGCTGGCAGACGACAAAGAACTTTGCATCTTTGTCGTTTGCCAGCCGATGGCAAAGCACACTGTTAACCCCTTAACGGCCGTAAGATACCACGTGTGCCGTCCACGATATTTGTCATCTGCTGGCGGACGGCAAAGACCTAAGCATCTTTGTCGTATGCCACCAGACCGCAAAGGGCCCTTTACGGTAGCTTATTCAGTGGGACGGTTGGCCATCTGCTGGCAGATGACAAAGGCTTTGTCGTCCGCCATGCATAACTTTGTCGTCCGGTATGGCGGACGACAAAGAAGTTGATTCCTGTAGTGTCTTTGCCTTGTCGAACCTTTTGTTGAGGGCTTCCACCTTATCCTCAGAGCGCTTGAGCTTCCGATTTATCTCCTCCAGTTCGGAAACATTTTTGGCTGCCACCGATGATGAGACCTACACATACAATACATGTATCACATCGCCACTTACTTTCCGAACTATAGATATGACCCCTAGGCAAGTTTGTTCAACTCACCATGTATCCAATATGATTAAATAATATCTTAACACAAACGACGGGCAACTTACACTTTGTAACACCGCACCCATAAGGGTGCAGTGGTCTTCGGGGACAGAAGCGCTTGATAGAGCCTCCCCCATCACCGACCACTTAGTGGTCGACGGCGTCGGGGATGATTGGATTTCTCGATCACCCACTGGGGTTTGGACCTATGCCTCCGGCGGCACCACGTGCTCCGGTGACGTTCTTGGGGGGGACTGATGGACTGCCCGACCTCCTCGATGGTCGGGCAAGGGATCGTCCCCTGTTCTTCAGTGGTCGAGGTGTTAGCCTCAGCCACGGGGGTGTCCTCTACGCGCCCTGTGTCCACCTCCATTGGAGTACGCTGGGACATCACCTCCACGGCGTCCTTTGTAGCACCCGAATTGGGGGAGGGTGCAAGGCATCCCTGCTCTCTGCCAGCTTGGCTGGCGGGGTCACCCCATGAGATATAACCACGGTGGGGATAACACGAGGAGGGTTGTTGGACGAACAACTTGCGTGTCAGCAAACTCTGAGCCTACTAGCGTCAGAAAGAAGGGTCTTTGGATCCTAACCTGTATGGAGGTGGCGGAGCTCGAGTCTTCGGACTCGGCATCTTCGGATGCGGAGCTCGAGTCTGAGCTGCTGTTGGACAGGACCGTCCGTGCTTGTCGTGCCCTCTTCAGGTTAGGAGAGCTTGCCTGCCCCGGGGCATCGGAAGATGTTGCCCTCTTCCCTACGTGCGGGGGGGGGGGGGGGCGATCGTCGACCCCCTCTCTCTCGACGTCCTCCTCCTCTTCTTCTTCTTCCTCCTCTTCGGCCTCCTCCTGGTTTGTGGAGGCGGGTGTGTCTCCGGAAGCAGCATCAGGCTGATCCCTGATGCGGATACCAGCCTGACCTTGTTTCTTCTTCTTCTCCTTCTTCATGGGAGGCTTGTAAGGCTTCTCCACGAGCATCTTGTCCAACAGCTCGGCCCTCTCGTCTTCGGGCTGAGGAGCCGGACTGTAGATGTTGATGGATTTCTTCAGCCATTTCTACATACACATGTTAGACAAAGGGTTAAAGACCTTCTAAGTAATAAAACCTAATAAGTTGGGATGTGGCA
Source organism: Hordeum marinum (assembly GCA_022496015.1). NCBI lineage: Eukaryota > Viridiplantae > Streptophyta > Magnoliopsida > Poales > Poaceae > Hordeum > Hordeum marinum. The sequence continues at coordinate 20,412,767 of CM039674.1, read as the reverse complement.
TACCTCAGAGTCTGGCTTGGCAGCATGGAGGCCCTTGTATTCCCCCTTGGCTGGCCAGCTCTTCATCGATTTGAGGAACACCCTCCACAACTTCTCCCGAGTAGTGCGGAAGAATTTCCGGATTGTGGGCTCGGTGTCGAGTTTCTGAGCCCACAGTGGGGTGTCTCGATGCTGCCAAGGCAGGATGCCTCTTCGGAACATCACCTGAACCACATCGGCTAGCTTTGTGCCGTCCTCGATCAAGGAACTCATCCACTTTTGCAGATCGGCCACCTCCTAGCTTGACCCCCACTCGAGGTCCTTTTCGAGCCATGAAGCTAGCCGGGTCTGGGGATGGATTTGAATGCGGCGGCGGGGTGCAGATCTTGTTCTTGTGGATCTGTGATGTAGAACCACTCCTTCTATCACCCCTTGATGGTGTCAATGAGGGTGCCCGCTGGCTAGTCGATGCGCGTGAGTTTATCGATGATGGCGCCACCGCAGTCGGCGTGCTTGCCGCCAACACACGTTGGCTTGATTTTGAAAACATGTAGTTAGATCCCGAAGTGTGCCTCGACATGTAGGAATGCCTCACAGAGGAGGATGAAGGAAGAAAGGTGCATGCTGGAGTTCGGCGGAAGGTCATGGAAGTTGAGGCCGTAGAAGAACATGAGGTCCCTGACGAAGGGATGGAGCGGAAAGCTGAACCCCCTGATGAAGTGGGGGATGAACACCACCCACTTGCCTGGATTCGGTGTGTGGATTGCTTGTCCTTTCTCCACCACGTGATGAGTAATATCGGCCGGGAGGTAGCCGACATTCTTAAGGTCGAGGATGTCTTGGTTGCTAACTATGGAAACTTCCCACTGGCCATTGGAGCCCGCCATTGCTGAGCTCGGAGGCGGGGGTGGAAGAGACCTAGATCTGTGGTCTAGAGGCGCAAGGAAAGAGGAGGAACAGATGTCGAATGGAGAGCGTGAGAGACCTTTGGGGTTTTCTTTCTCCTTTTATGAGATCTGTCGATTTGGCCTCCCTTTGGTGCGTCGTGATTCTCTTCACTTCCCGAGATGCACGAGCTGTTGTGGGCATATAATTAACTACATCCCGTATAAAACGGGACATGATCCGTGTGGAGAGATCAAGTGGACGGAACGGCCTCGAGCCACGCATCGAGTACCTATAACTGGCCTATCGGTCATGATGGGTTGTGACCTTTCATCAGAAAGATTGTCGGGAAACATTAGCTTTTCCGGGCGCTTGGCCTTCAAAAGCCGAATCATCTCACAGAATTCGGACATGCTGTAAGGAGGAAAACTATTTGTCATCGGAGGCCGAACTATGGTTCAGTGGAAGGAACTCACCTCGCAAGCCGAAGACTCTGTTCGCGAAGCAATTGGAGTTGAAGACTCTTGGCATTGGAGGCAAGTTCGGGGGCTACTGAGGAGTCCTATATTAGGGGGTCCTCGGATAGACGACCTGTTGTGTCCGAGCCGAACTGTATGGTCCATTCGCCAAACACCAGATGACCTTGAGGCCCAGTTACCAGGATGGAATCTTCGAGGACCATGGCTTGCACTCCACGTCTGATATAGTAAATAGGCATATTTATCTCCTCGGCATGTAACCGACCATGTGTAAACCCTAGGCCTCCTCGGCATCTGTATAAGCCGAAGGGTTTTAGGGTTTAGAGGAAGGACAACTCATCTAGGGTTAGACATAGGGTCTCAAGGTAGATCCACTTTGTAACCTCTTACACCATCAATAGGACGTCCCTAACCTGGGTAAACTCGTGTCCCCTTCGTCTCCTGTTACTGTCGATCCTAGTCTCATAGTTTGGGACCCCCTACCCGAGATCCGCCAGTTTCTACATTGACACTGGCGATTCATCCTCAGAGATAAAGGCACGCAAAATCACCGGCATTACCCGCTCAAGCCATATGTGCCAATCATGACTCTTGAGACCAAATTTTTTCAATCTGTCAAGACTCGCTCCCCTCTTTAGATTCTCTTCATGTCCATCAGGGAACATCAACTGCATTTTCACCCACAAGATCATTTCCCTCATATTAGGCCTTCCAAGATTGAACCATGCCTTTGGCTTCCTCCAGTTCTACTTTCCTTTCGGTTGTCACATGTTTTGTCATGGTATATCACATAGAGCCTCATGATCGACTCTAGCCTTAGGATTATCGTTTGACTTTCCCTCTATGTCGAACAATGTACCAAAAAGGGCCTTGGCGATATTCTTTTCAGAGTGCATCACATCGATGTTATGTGGGTAATGGAGGTCTTTAAATAAGGCAGATCCCACTAGCATATGTTGTGAGTTCAGGCGTGTTCCAAATTATACCCTTTGGAATACCCTGGACGTGTTGGATCAGGCTCGAGAGCGTTTATCCGATCCAAGGTCTGTTGGCCTGTCAATGCAGGTGGTGCAGAGTTTTTCACAACTCTACCTTTCATGAAATTCTTCTTGTCTTTTCTGAACTTATGGCGAGGATCCAGGAACTGTCTATGCAAGTCGAAGCAAGAATACTTGCAAGCCGTTTGCAGCGAATGGAACTCAAGAGCTGACTTGCATGGGGGGCACGGGAAACTTCCATGCACACAATAACCAATGAATAGCGCATATGCCGGCAAGTCATGCGTCGAGTACATGTACCACAAATGCATTTTGAAGTTTTTTTGGTAGCAGCGTCATGTCTTGATCCCATTATCCCAAGCTTCTTGCAATTCATCCTTAAGCAGCAACATGTACACATTCATATTCTTCCCCCGATAGTTGGGCCCTGGAATTATCAGCGACAAGAAAATGTTCTTTCTTTTCATAATCTCTCGGGGGGGGGGAGATTGACTGGAATGACAAATAAAGCCCAGGAACTGTATTGGGTTGCCGTCATACCAAACACATTGAACCCTTCCGTGTTGATGGCGACTCGAGGATGACTTCGATTTGCCGCTTTATCCTTATGTAATGCATCGAAGTGCTTCCACGCAAAAGCGTGTGAAGTGTGTCCCAACATCGGATTCCCATTTGCATCTAGATCGGTTCCTTTGCCCAATTTATGCCATGTCATCTGTCTGGCCGTCTCTTCCACCATGAAAAGTCGTTGAAGTCTTGGTACGATTGGCATAGACCGAAGAAAATTAACTGGGATTTTGGTCTGACTCTTCTCACCCATACTGTTGTCTACCACAACATACCTGCAAGACATGCAAATGGGACAATAGTTCAAGTCCGCATACCGAAGCCTAAATAAGGCATTTTGTTCGAGTGGTATAGGTTTGCTGGAAATACATGGCCTTTGGGTAGAAAGTGTCCAAATATTGTCATCATCACGTCATAGCATTCTCTACCTAGGTTGAACTGAGCCTTTAGAGCCATTACTTGCGCGATGGCATCTAGCTGAGAAAGCTCAGTGTGCTCATGGAGCGGACGTTTTGAAGACTCCAACATTTCATAGAGGGCCTTTGCCGATTCCTCCATCTCGTTGTCCGAATCTTGAGCATCATCAAAGTCTTGCACCATGTCTTCGATCCTAGTACCATGCTCGTTGGTGCGACGACGAACAACCTGAGATCTAGCACGTTGGGCAGACTCACCATGAAATCTCCACATCGTATAATCAGGCGTAAAACCCCACTTTTGCAATTGTTTACCAATTTCATCCTGTGTCCACTTTTTATGGTTGTCACACCGGACATAGGGCACCAGGTTATTTCCTGGCCATTTGCAAATGCGGCGCTTAGAAACCGCTTGGTTTTTGTTAACCATTCAATGGTCAGTTCTTTCTGACTAGGGTGACCGTTGTACATCCAAGCATGATCACTCAGCTTGCCTACCTACTGAACACACAAGAAATATAAATATATATACTTCATCATATATATTCATCCGTTAATCAAGTTTGTTAGTTTTATTACGTCGATGCAACCTACATGCTAATAGGTAGAGATAAGTCCTAATCCCACCCGAGTATGTGTAGATTGGCTTCGTTTTCCCATGCACTTCTCAGGATTCGACCCAGAATTTTGGCAGCACCTCCCTGCTATTATCCTGATACACGTCTCTGCAAGAAGTAGAGAAGATGTGTACCCGGAGAACAACAGGGAGGCACTAACAAAATTCCGCATCGGATCCGGAGCAGAGCATACGAGAGAACGAACCCAATCTACACATACTCGGGCTGTCCATGCATAATGGATGGCGGTTATAAATATGCAAAAAATGCATACTTATTGATTCCACCCTTTCGAACGGGAGACGCATACTAGTAACACATACTGATGATTGAAGACACATATATCTAACAAGTTTCATCGACACGAAGACCGAAACCGAGCAAATTACGGAGGGAGGAGATATTATTTGTGCTCACCAACGAACGCGTCGGGGAGCTCGTCAAATGCACCGGGAGGTCGTCGAACAACAGATCCTCACAGTGACGAAAGAACTTCACATTGAAATGAAACTCGATAAACACAAATATGATGTTTTTCATAACAAAATCGGAAAATATATGACCTAATACATAATTTAAAAAACTATGACCCCGTTGGCCTTTGGAAGACCGAAGAGGTGTCGAGGGTCGGGGGTTAGTGGTGTCGGGGCGGTGTATTAACTGCTGCGCGGGGGTGTGGTGCCATGGTGTCACTGAGATGTCGTGATGTGGTGTCGCCGTGGTGTCGATAAGGGGGCTTATCGAAGGGGCGTCGCCGGGGGTGTCGTGTCGGGGTATCATGCCAGGGGTGTCGTGTCAGGATGTCTTGCCGGGGGTGTCATGCAGGGGGCTTACCGCATAATTCTTCTTCTTCTTCTTTTGCTTTTCTTCTTTTTTGTTCTAGGTTTATCTTTTCTTATTTTTCTCCTGATTTTTTATTTGCTATCTAAGTTCTACTAGGTTTTTCTTCTCCTCATCTCCTCTTTCTTCTTCTTCTTCTTCTTCTTCTTCTCTCCTTGTCCTTCTTCTTCTTCTTCTTTTTTTTCCTTCTCTTCTTCTTCTTCTTGTTCTTTTCCTTCTTCTTTTCCTTCTTCTTTTCTTTTTTTTTGTTCTAGGTTTTTATTCTCATCTTTTTCTTCTAAGTTTTTTCTTTTCTATCTAAGTTTTTCTACCTAATAAACTAATTAAATAATTTAACAAAAAACAAAAAACAAAAAAATGGTGGTGGTGGGGATGCGGGGCTCACTGAAGATGGCAGTGGCGGTTGGGCGTCGGGGGGCGTTGGGGGCATGGCCTCCGGGGGCGGGGGCGCTCGGCGGCAAGGAGAGGAGGCGGCCGGACGGGGTGGAGGTGGCGGCGTTGCATCAGAGGAGGACGGGGCGGCAAGGGCATCCGAGCCACGAGGGAAGACGGGGGCTTGGCGTCCGGTGGTGGGGCCACGGGCTAAGGCGGCCGATGGCGACGAGAGGAGGCGGCCAGACGGGGTGGAGGTCATAGCAGGGGCAGAGGGTGGCGGAGGTGGCATCGCGTCCGGTTACAAGGGCGAGGGCGGAGGAGGGCGGTGGCGGAGGGGGGAGGGCGCGGAGGGGGCCGCCAGGGGCTTGGCGTCTGGTGGCGGGGGCGGGGGCTTGGCGTCTGGTGGCGGGGGCGGCGGCAGAGGAGGTCGGGGCGGCATGGAGGAGGCGGTGGCGTCGAGCAGTAGAGAGAAAAAAAGAGAGAGGGGGGTGGGGCAAACGCCGTTATGGTGGGTGTAGAGGTTTGTCGTCTGCTGGCGGACAGCAATGAGCCGCCAGGCAGACGACCTAGCTAACCCAAAAAGTCCCCATGGGCCAGTGGGCCCATTGCCGTCTGCCTTCCTTGTATTTGCCGTCCGCTGGCAAACGACAAACATATGGCAGATGGCAAACAAAATCTTTGCCATGATTCTGATCTTTGCCATCCGTTTTCCTGAAGCTGACGGCAAACACTCTCTTTGCCTGGCAGATGGCAAATAATCAGATTCCAGTACTGTGATTCTAGCATTCTCTCTACCAGTGTCGGTTATTACGACCTTATTGGCACTCACCTTGAGCGGGCTGATCGATTGGACTGGCTGTTCACCGAGCTGGCGAACAATTTTCCCGCATATACTGCTAGCGCTCGACATCTTCCGTTTGTTGCGGGATCAAAAGGACTTGGTGATAGAGCGTTCATAGTCTGATATTGGCCTTTTCTCTCCCGGTTTAGCTGCATGAAAAAAGTGTGCTATGATCTCGTCGGGTACTTTCTTCTTTGGCGGCCGGGACGGTTTCCGTCCAAAATGGGCATTCAAATCAATAGCCACTTGTTCATTGCTTTCCTCGATAGTCTTCTCATAAGCTAACTTCTTTTTCATAAGAGGCTTGGGTTTCTTCTTTTGTGCTGATCTCTTCTGCTTTGGAGATGGCGGATATCGATATCGTGGACTCTATGCGCTAGGCTCCGTCTCGAGGTGGGATGAACTATGCTGATGTGGCGGAGCTTGATATGGCGGACTCGCCATGCGCTCCATCTCGGGGTGGGACGATGGATTCGGCTGTTGCGGCGGAGAGGGATTTGGTGACTCACCCTGCGTTCCGTCCTGGGGAGGGTTGGAGTCTGCTGACACGGCAGAGTTGGAGGATTCGGTGGCCTTTGCATCGAGTTTGCAAATATGATGCATTCCTTTTTCCATAAAACTACACAAGCCCTGCCTTCTCCCACTGTCCGCTACCCTTCACCTCCAAGGTAGTCAAGATTTAGTGTTTCATATGCCGACACAACTTGATCGACCCTGACACGAGCATAGGCAGGTGGAATCGGATTGCCATGGAAAAATACTTCAGGTCCACATGGTAAAGCAAAGGCCTCGGCCGCTTTCAGGGATATGTTGTTCAATTCCACGTGTAGCTTACAAGGTGTCGACTCTAAGATATCATCCACGAGGTAGGGAGCTAGCAGTGCATCATCCGCCAGGGCCTCTGTGGAACCCATGCTACTTTTCGGCATAAATGATGAAATGGTACCATCCAATGCTAGATCTGGTTGCTGCTGCTGACGCACCTTGCTAGCTAAGTTTATTGATTTGCACCTGCGGCATGTTATATTTGCGTTCCAAGTCCTGGATCCGATCTACTTCATGCTTCTTCTTTCTGTCAAAACTTTTGTAGCTGTCGTTCCAATCCGCAAACCCCAGATACCACGGAACCATGCCTTTGCCTCGTGTTTGTCTCGGGTGTTGAGGATTTTCGAGTGCGCACGAAAGCTCATCGTTCTCTCTATCCGGCTAGTGCACACCAGGTCGAGCTTCTTCTACTACTTTAATTATCGTGTTCTTGGCATCTTTAAGACTAGCCTGTTCAAGAACCAGGCCTATCTTTGGGTCCAACTTGTTGGGGAACGTCACATGGGAAACAAAAAATTTCCTACGCACACGCAAACCTATCCATGGTTATGAGCATTTACGAGAGGAAGAGTGGATCTACGTACCCTTGTAGATCACTAAGTGGGAAGCGTTAAGAAACGCGGTTGGTGTAGTCGAACTTCTTCACGATCCAAATCGCCGAGCGTCCCGCGATCTCATCACAATCCGTCCCGCGATCCAATCACGATCCGTCCTGCGAACACATCGCGATCCATCCCACGATCTCATCACGATCCGTCTCACGATCTTGATCACGATCTGTCCCGTGAAATCATCACGATCTGTTCCGCGATCACATCACGAACCGTCTCGCGATCTCGATCACGGTCCTTCCGATCTAGCACCGAACGGACGACACCTCCGCGTTCAGCACACATGCAGCTTGATGACGATCTCAACCGTCTTGACCCATAAAGAGCAGATGGAGAGGAGAGAGAGTTCACCGGCAGCATGACGGCGCTCCGTTGATGGTGGTGGAGCAATTCTGGCAGGGCTTCGCCTAAGCACTGCAGAAAACCGATCTAGAGGAGCACCGGTGAAACGGGTAGCATGTGGCCGTATTTTCTGTGCAAAAACCCTCTATTCCACTAGTATATATAGGAGGAGAGGAGAGGAAGAGGGGCTGGCGCACAAGGCAGCCAACCAGCCTTCTGCGCCAAGGGGGAGAGGAATCCTACTCTTCCTCCAATCCTAGTTGGACTAGGATTGCTCCCTATTGGCTGATTTTTGGCCTTTTTCCTTTAGCCTTTTTTCTCCTGCGCCATGGGCCATTCTAGGCTGATTTATCAGCCCACTAAGGGATGGTTAATACTCTCCCACAGCCCATGGTCCCTCTAGGGTCGAAATACCCCACCCGGAGGTCTCCCGGTACACTACCGGCACTCCCGGTACACTACCGATGAGCCCGAAACTTTTCCGGCGACCAAACTGGGACTTCCTATATATGAATCTCTACCTCCGGACCATTCCGGAGCTCCTTGTGACATCCGGGATCTCATCCAGGAATCTGAACAACCTTCGGTCACCACCATACATAACTCTACACTACCGAAACGTCACCGAACCTTAAGTGTGCAGACTCTGCGGGTTCGAGAACTATGTAGACATGACCGAGACACCTCTACGGTCAATAACCAATGGCGGGACCTGGACGTCCACATTGGTTCCTACATATTCTATGAAGATCTTTATTGGTCGAACCTCTATGTCAAGGATTCAGTTAATCCCGTATAACGTTCCCTTTGTTCTTCGGTATGTTACTTGCCCGAGATTCGATCGTCGGTATCTCCATACCTAGTTCAACCTCGTTACCGGAAAGTCTCTTTACTTGTTCCTTAATACAAGATCCCGCAACTAACAATTAGTCACATTGCTTGCAAGGCTCATTGTGATGTTGTATTACCGAGTGGGCCCTGAGATACCTCTCCGTCACACGTAGTAACAAATCCCAGTCTTGATCCATGCCAACTCAACAGACACCCTCGGAGTTACCTGTAGAGCACTTTTATAGTCACCCACTTACGTTGCGATGTTTGATACACACAAGGAACTCCTCCGATATTTGTGAATTGCATGATCTCATGGTCATAGGAACATATACTTGACATGCAGAAAACAGTAGCAATAAACTGACACGATCAGATGCTACATTTGTAGTTTGGGTCTTGTCCATCACATCATTCTCCTAATGATGTGATCCCGTTATCAAATGACATCTCATTTCCATGGCTAGGAAACCCTAACCATCCTTTGATTAACGAGCCAGCCCATTAGAGGCATACTAGGGACATGGTTTTGTCTATGTATCCACACATGCATTTAAGTCTTCGATCAATACAATTATAGCATGTATAATAAACGATTATCATGAAAAAGGAAATATGATAATAACTAATTTATTATTTCCTCTAGGGCATATTTCCAACACAACTTTCCCCCATCTGCACAAAACCAAGTCCTGCACCTCTCGGGCCAAGTATCTGTTACTAGAGAGACCTCTACAGACCTCTTGTTTTGCTCAGATTCATCCCACTTAGGCAACCCAGACTTGTAGCCGCCTAGCTATAGACGATGGTACCACTTTTTTGCGGCATTTTTCTTGTTTCTTCTCGACCATTTCTTAGATTCTTCTGATTCCTTGATGTTCACCAATTCGTCCCAGTCATCTACTAACTTCACATATTCTCCTTTGAATTTTGGAGTCTTCTTTTCTTCTTCCAAGTAATTGTTCCATAATATTTTCTTCCAAGACTGGAATTGTGTGGCCATCTTCTTAAAAGCACACTTCTTGACTTTCTCCCGTTGAACATCTGTCAGACCCTCTGGTAGGGTGAAATGTTTCATGAGCTCCTCCCAAAGCAGATCTCGTGCTCTTTGGCTGACAAAAGGAACTCCGTGATCCTTTGGCTGATTCCATTCTTGAGCAGTGATCGGGATTTGGTACCTAACGATAACTCCTCGTTGACATATATTTTTTTTTGTATTCTCTTTAGGAGCAATCGGTTCGCCATCTACTCTGATTTGATCTATGTTATACTTCACGCCTTGTTTCAACTCTCTTGTCAGGCCACGTTTAACCTTGTTAGAAGATTTTCTTGACCTAGAGGGCTAAAAGGAAGAAAGATTCGTTAACATATACAAATCAATCAATACATCTGATGATCACTAGAGGGCAAATTAATACCTTGCCGGACTCTGTTAAATGGTCAAAAATTTCTTTCCATTGTCATTGTCAGCTGGTTCGCCTTCGTCTCTTGGTTGTTCTTCCTCAATTCCCTTACCGGATGGGTTAAGGTATTGTGAGCCATCATCTACTTTATTCTCTTCGTATCCAGAGCATATCAGGTCGTACATGGCATTCCGTTGATCACGGTCGTGCATAGCTTAATTAATCAAGAACAAATATAAAACAATTATAATGCATCCATAACTAATCATCAAAAAGTATCAAATGGACGAAATTTAACAAAGTTTGTTACATTTTGATAAACTACAACTAACGGACAAAATTTTAAAAAAATCCAACTAAATTTAACATTTTCAAATTGGTTTCAAATATGGTTTGATTAAAGAAAGCAAGTGTACCTAACTAGGAGACAACTGGCAACATTCATACTTGGAATGTTGATACTTGCAATGTGCGGCCTCTATTGATCAATCAAACTATGAAACACTACAAAATAGATTAATTGTGTATGTAGAAAATTGAGCATGACATCTACACAGGCCAGGTTCACCAAATTGCTGTCAATTTGGACTAATTGAAGTGTTCAATGTTGAAAATTCAGTAGACGGGGACGGGGACGGAGGGGGAGGGGCTCACCGGCCGGAGACGACGACGTCTAGTGTTGGGGGATAACTCCGGGGTAGCCTACAGCAACCCACAACTCCAACTTTCTAAAACAATTGGAGGGCGGGCCGCCTCCTGCTGCAGTCCGGCTGCACCCCGACAGAACGCTATGCCTGCAGGCCCTAAAGGCTATGCTCGACCGGCTACGACAGGCTTGCCGGCTAGGGCGCAGGGACTCCCTCGCGCCCTAGCCGGCAGAGCATCGGATGCCACGGTCAGCGCGTGTGTGGCAACAGTGTCCCCCATTCCATCGGGGGTCAGCGCCCGTATGGCCATTTTGAAGGCAACAGTGCTTCTGCCTCCGGCTGACCGTGATCAGGCGTCCAACAGTGCCGGCAGGCCACCAACGACTCCATTACTTGCCCCGACAAGGCTACAGCGTAGCCGTTCATACCACTTACCCCGGCCGGCTACCGCAAGACGATGCCCCGAAGGACAACCCGTGCTGTGAAGCGATCGATACTGGGACCTACCAAGCGGGCCCCTCCGGCCCTCGATGAGACCGCGCAGCCGACAGGCCCTACCACTGACGGGACCCTACAATCAGGGGCCCCATAACCGGATAGAGAGGCTGCCAGCTGGGGTCCTCCCCCATGCCTTCTATTCATATTCTAATCCGGGGGGTTGAGCTATAAAAACCCTCGGAGCCTCCCATGCATGGGGCAAGTAGACAAACTCACAAGCACGCACGGGATCTCTTCCTCCCGCATCCACTCACGTAGAAAAGGAGAAGGAGCCGGCTGCCCCCTCCTCCACCTCTAGACAACAGCTCCAGGAGCACCTTTGCAACCACCCTCATCTATCCACATAGACCAAGCAGGACTAGGGGTATTACCTCCCACGGAGGACTCTGAACCTGGGTACATCATGCTTCCACCGTTGCTTGTGCTTAATCCCGCTCCTGGAGGCCATCCGCTTCCTCTGGGCCCAACCACCTTCAATAAGCCTACCCATGGCATCCATCGTGAGAAAACGACGATAATTGGTGCCCACCATGGGGTCGTACGCGGTGCCAGCCGGAGTCACGCTCTGGGCAGGACCCTTCACCATCTCCTCCTGCCGCTCCGCCTGTGGATGGAACCACGGGCGCATGGGGCTTGCTGCAGCAGGCCCTACGCGGAACAATGTCAGCTTCCCGAACAAACGTCTCGGCGGCGATCTCGCGCACGACATCGCCGTACTCACCAAGAGCTTTAGCAAGCTGAGCCTCGCTGATGAGCCAGCAGTCGACGAGTACACTAGCTAGGTGCTCTACTGCACCGATCCACCCTCGTCCATTGGGGCTCTCCTCCCGGTCGAGTCCAACGGGAGTGATGGTCACTTTTTTCTCCACCTCCTCCGTCCATGCACGTGTCGAGGCCCGCACGGCCACTGCTCGCACCGGTACAGCGGATCCGCTCGGCGCTATCCTAACGGGGCTGAGCACAGCGATTACCTCGATGACGAACCCATACGCCGTCGCAGCCGAGCTGGAGGCGGCTCGCTTCCTGCTGTTCGAGGATGCCAGCGCCCTTGTGGCTGAGGGGCACCATATGAAGGCCGCTCACGGGGAGTACACCGCCAACGTGCAGCAGCTCCTGCTCACCCCGGGCGGAGCCGCCTCTGAGGGTCCCCATCCAGAGGGCGAGGGCATGGAGGCTGCTGGTCGTCAGCCGGCTCAGCACTCCTGCTCCCCTCGCATATCCGGTCGGTGGGCCGAGGAAATCAACCCCCAGCATTCCCAGCTGCCTGGGAACAAGCAACCGGCTATGAATAGCCGGCACAGCAACAATCCAGCTCGGAAGCAACCGCCAAAACGATGCACGGGCTGGCGGTAGCCGGCACAATCGCGGGCACACGCTGCCACCACAACACGAACCGGCGCCGTCAGTTCCGTCGGCTGTCCGCCCAGAGCTGGCGGCCCGGCTCGGACCACAGGTCCCCCACAGCAAAAACGACGCACGCCTATGTCTCGACCGACTGGCGTAGTAGGCCCTCGCCGAGGAGGAGGGCTCAATCGGTCCGGCATGCTTTGCCCGCCCGGATCCGTAATGATCCATTCCCGACCGGCTTCACTCTTCCCTAGGACACCCAGAAGTACAACGGGGATGCCAAGCCCGAGGACTGGCTGATTGACTAAACCACCGCAGTCGGCATCGCCAGGGGGAACAAGCACGTCGCCTTCCGCTACGCTCCTCTCATGTTGATCGGCTCGACTCGCACCTGGCTCAACAGCCTAGCAGACGGCAGCATCGACACTTGGACCAACTTCAAAGAGGCGTTCGTCTGCAACTTCACTAAGACCTACAAGCAGTCGGGCCATCCCCACGAAGTAGCCATGTGCGTTCAGGGGCCGTATGATGCCCTCCGCGACTACGTCACCCGGTGGGCCGAGCTCCGCAACTCCTGTGAAGGGGTGCACAAGGTGCAGGCCATCCAGTACTTCATCGAAGGTTGCCGAGATGGAACCTACCTCAATCACAAGCTCCTTTGCTCCGAGCCGGCTACACTGGCGGAACTCATGGCCAAGGCGGACAAGTATGCCATGGACGACTCCTCAATCTGGGTTAAGACCAGCACGCCTGCCAAGGTGGCACCGACGCCGGCTGCGTCACGACCGGTTGTGACAGCCGGCAGCCACAGAACAACAAGCGCAATGCCAACCAGGCCGACTCCCCCTGCGGGAGCTGGCAGGTCGCCACCATCAAGGAAGAGGAGCCGGCTGCCCAGCCTTCCGGCCAGCATTAGTGCACCGACAAGGCTGCCTGGCAGTCCAAGCTCACATTCGAGCAGATGCTCGACCTCGCCTGCAAGAATCATTCTGGAGCCAAGCCCTCCACGCACACGCTCCGGCAGTGCAGCTTCTCACAGCGACTGGCCTGGGGGGACGGCCTTACGGCTCCCCCCGGGCCCCGGCTCCGGTTTCGGCTCCCGCTCCTACAACGGCTCCGGTTCCATCCCAGAACGACGGTCGCCTCCTTAACCAATTCCCCAACCGAGACGGTTCCTACGTTGTCTTCACCAATGAAGTTACGGACAAGCACGCTCAGTGCCAGCTCCATCACGAGGTGAATGACACCATGCCCGTGACTCCCAAGTTCATGCATTGGTCCGAGAAGCCGGTTACCTAGAGCCGAGCAGACCACCCGACCGTGATGCCAAACCTCGGCAGCTATGCCCTCGTCCTTGACCCCACCATCGCCTCCGAGAGATGCACCTGCCGCTTCTCGCGGTTGTTAATCTATGGTGGCAACATCATCAACATCATCTACCTCGACACGATGCTGAAGTTGGGGGTCAAGTCAGAAGACCTGCAAAAGAGCCGAACAGTTTTCCATGGCATCATGTCGGGAAAGTCCTGCACCCCCATCGGCAAGATCAATGTCGAAGTCCTCTTCGACGGTCCTAGCCACTTCCGCCACGAGCCGATATGGTTCGAGGTGGTGGACCTCGACAGTCCCTACCACGCGCTGCTGGGCCGACCGACTCTCGTCATGTTCACGGCGGTCCCCTGCTACGCCTACCTCAAGCTCAAGATGTCGGGTCCCAAGGGGATCATCACTGTCGCCGGCGAGACGAAAGTCGGCTGGCCGAGGCCGTGGAGATAGCAGAGGAGAAGCAGCAGCTCGACCGGCTCGTGGCCCTTGCCGCCAGTTAGCCGGTCGTGCCGGCTCCTCCCTTGAAGTCAGTCGGTGAGGCTTCATTCCAACCGTCTAAGGCCACGAGGCAAGTCCCGCTCGACCTGGCCAACACCGAGCAGTGCGTCACCAACGGCTCCCGCCTCGACAGCAAATAGGAAAGCGAGCTCGTCGACTTCCTCCGTGAGAATCGGGACATCTTTGCATGGTCCTCCAAGGACATGCCGGGTTTTCCAAGGAAGTTTGCCGATCACAAGCTTCACGTACGACCGGACGCGAAACTGGTCAAGCAACCCCTACGCTGTTTGTCCAAGGAGAAGCAGCGTACTATAGGAGAAGAGATTGCCCGGCTGCTCGCAGCCGGCTTCATCATGGAACTTTTCCACCTGGACTGGCTGGCCAACCCAGTCCTGGAACTGACGAAGAACAAGACTACACCAGCCTGAACAAGGCGTGTCCCAAGGACCCGTTTGCCCTGCCACGGATCCATCAAGTCATCCACTCCACGGTCGGCTACAACCTGCTGTCTTTCTTCAACGCCTACTCCGGCTACCACCAGATCAAGCAGGACCCGGACGACCGGCTCAAGACCTGCTACATCACCCCCTTCGGGGCCTACTTCGACATCACCATGTCCTTTGGCCTAAAGAATACATGCGCTATGTTCCAACATTGCATGCAGAAGTGTCTCTTGCCTCAGGTAGGCAGGAACTTCCACGTGTACGTTGACGACATCGTCGCCAAGACCAAGAAGCACTTCAGCCTCCTTTACGGTGTCAGGGAGACGTTCGTGATCCTACGCAAGTACAAGATCAAGGTCAACCTGGATAAGTGCGTCTTCGGCATCCCACCCGTCCGTCTCCTGGATTTCTTCGTGTCCGCTCGCGGCATCGAAGCTAACCCCGAGAAGATCAGGGCGATCGAGCGTATGCCCAAGCCGACTCGGCTCCACCACGTCCAGAAGTTCACCGGGTGCCTCGCCTCGCTCAGCCATTTCATCAGTCGGCTAGGAGAGAAGGCCCTGCCCCTCTACGGGCCCCTGTGGAAGACGACTCTGGTCAAGCTGGGTCGCAGCTCCCAAAGAAGACGGCCATGTTCGACTTCCCCGACGAGGTGGACAAGTCCTTCCGCGACCTCAAATGGGCCCTCACCAGCGCACCCATCCTGGCCGCGCCGGCTGAGAAGAAGACCTTAGTCGCCTACATTGCGGCCATCACACGCGTCATCAGCGTCATCCTGGTGGTCGAGTGGCTAGAGGAGGGCAAGATGTAGCCGGTCCAGCACCCCGTCTACTACCGCAGCTAGGTCCTCTCTGCCTCCAAGCAGAACTACTCCCACTACCAGAAGATATGCTACGGCATATACTTCGCCGCCAAGAAGGTCTAGCAGTACTTCCAAGAGCACACCATCATCGTGGTAAGCATGGACCCGCTCGGGGAGATCATGAGTGGACGAAACTCCACTGGCCCTCGCCAACCACAAGATCCGGTACGAACCACGCACCACCATCAGGTTGCAGGCAATGGCCGACTTCCTTGTCGACTGGGCAGAAACCGAGTTTGTGATGCCTTCCCAAAACTCTACTCATTGGCGCATGCACTTCGACACACTATAGGAAACAGGTACTTTGTCGTCCGCCATCCTGGACGGCAAAGGCATAAACCCCGGACGGCAAAGGCTTTGCCGTCCGCAAGCGATAAAGGCCGGTTTGCTGTCTGCTGGCGGACGGCAAAGACCTTAGGTTCTTTGTTGTCTGCCAGCAGACGGCAAAGAGCCTGGACGTCACACGTGGGCACTTAGCTCCATTAGGGGGCTTAACAGCGTGCTTTGCCATCCGCTGGCAGACGGCAAAGACCTTAGTTCTTTGCCGTCTGCCAGCTGATGGCAAAGCACCTTTTTTATAGCTGGGGCTGGCCTAGCTGGGTTCTTTGCTGTCCGCTGGCAGACGGCAAAGAACCTTAGGTCTTTGCCGTCTGCCAGCAGATGACAAAGAACCCACCTAGGCTAGCCCCAGTTTGCACAGGCAGCTGCCACGTGGCCACTTTGCCGTCTGCTGGCGGACGGCAAAGCTCTTTGCCGTCTGCCAGCAGACGGCAAAGTGGCCATATAGCCCCTGTTTTTTTTGTTCTTTCTTCAAATCATTCAATTTTACAGAAAATTCATATATATCCAACATATACATCTCCAGAATATACATAACATTCAACAAGTTCCAACAAGCATACTAAATAAGTTGAAACAAGCATAGGTGGACCAATAATTAAGTTCCAACATACAAGTCCAACATATATAGAAGCTTCCAACAACACACAATATGGTTTCCAAAAACATATCCATACATATGTATCAAAAACAAGTGTTCCATAAACATAAAGGTAGCAGAAGTAGAAGAGTACAGTCCATCAATCCACTCTTCCTCATCTGTAGCAAATCTGCAAAGTAGGAAAGATATAGTTAGAAGAAGAAGAAGACTAGGTAGAAAAAGAAGAAGAAAATGAAGGAAAAAAAGAAGAAGAAGAATTTATCTTCTATTTATTTTTCTCCTCTCCTCTCCTCTCCTCTCCTCCAAGGTGGTAATGCCATTTTGTAGCTAACTAATCATATCAAGTAATTTTGGAGGAAAAATGCTAAGTATAGGTCATTTTATAGCTATCCTAGGTAGAATATATCATTTTGGAGGTAAGTAAGGTTATTATGTATTTTTTAGGAAAATAAGTTAAGTATAGGTCATTTTGGAGGTAAACAAAGGTTATTATGCCATTTTTACATAAGTGAGCATATTATGTCATAAATGAACTAGCTATAGATCATTATTGAGCTATACTAGCTACTAATGCCATTTTCTAGCTAACTAAGCATATCAAGTCATTTTGGAGGAAAAAATGCTAAGTATTGGTAATTTTATAGCTATCCTATGTAGAATATACCATTTTCTAGCTAAGTAAGCATATCAAGTCATTTTTGATGAAAATAAGCTAAGTATAGGTCATTTTGGAGCTAAGTAGGTCATTTCTTAAGCTAAGTATGCGGTTGTTAATGAAAACACTTGGGAAAACTTACCATCAACATGGAGGAGAAGGACAGGTAGGGTTTGGGCCAGGGTGAGATGTAGAAGGACCGATCTGGGTTGCGGTAGACGCAGAAGGATCGGTCGATGCTTGTCGGGAGGCACGCTGCACCAAAGATCATTTGCAATGTCTCCTTAGCATGATGCAACTCAAATGTGAATACTAGTAACTAATGACCACTTAAATGAAACTCACTGTGGGTGCTATAACAATATGGGGCATCGACGGAGGGGTCTGACCATTGTTCTGGCACACGGTCACCACATTTTGTTTTCATGAGTCATTCATATTAGTTAGTGATGAAACGAACATTACATGCATGATTTGGCTAATATGTAGGAGAAACTTACCATGAGGAGCTCGTATAGGGCCCGATGAGACGCGTCGTTCCGGTTCCGTGCCTCCTCCAATAGCCTAGCCATCCTCTCCTCCATGTCCCTCTCCCTCTACACGGCCTGCCTGGTTGCCTCCGCCAGAAGCTCATGGGCCCTAGCCTCAATGGCGAGCTCCATTGGCCGTGGACGAGGCGTTATCTCAGGATCAAAGCTCGTCTAGCGCTTCTTGATATCCGGGAGAGTTCTAGGACAACATATCAGTCCATCCCCAATGGCTATCGAGCCATGGGGCCTCCCACCACCAGATATCATCACGAGCTCTGGATCGAAAGGACTCTAGCTCGGGTTGAAGTCCTCCCCGTTCCTCGCCTTCCCAAAATCTCTTTACCCCACGAGCTTGTTGTGGGAGGAGATGTTGTTGAAGCTCTCTGGATGATCGAGGTCATCCTCAGAGAATGCCTTCGCCTTCTTGTACGAGGCAGTATGGGTCATGGCATAGAGGTCGAATAGAGGTGGCACCTCCTTCTTGTTGTGTCGCGCCTAAAAGAGGTGAACAAAATATCAGTTAAGGGTTCAAGCTAGCATGAAGAATGAAATTGCATGAATCATGAAGCAAACCACATACCCAGTGATCCCCCAACTCAAATAGGTTGGAGCTCCCTTGATGGTGTGGCACACCTTTCATTTGGCCATGCTTCTCCTTGGCCTTGTTGTGTTCGGCTAGCCATCCGGGAGAGCACCACTCATCCACCAATGCCTCCCAACAGTCCATCCTATCCGCACACCATCTTGGGGGCACCTAAGTTAGACAAGAAAAATTTCAGCGCTACGCCTACGAATCAAATCAAAGAAGCTAAGCACAAGGCCTTAAGAATAGATAATTACCTTCATAAACTTCTCCTTACTCAGATAATTATTGCGGCACTTCTTCTTGGCCCTCCTCATGTTATTCGAGGCGTAGTAGTCTCGAATAGCCTGCACCTGAGCCTCGTGCCATAAGTTCTGAAGTAGGCGCTTGCACTCTGCTTCGAGAACAACAGCCGCTCTCGCCTCGTCTTCCTCAAGACACCTGTAGAAGCTCTGCAATCAAACAAGACAACACATTAGACACTGATTAGTACAATCACTAGGTGTTATTGACAAGGAGAAATTACCCAAAAGTGACGGATCACAATGTCAGCCACCATCTCGCACAAGACACCGTCGACCATGTGCTCCGGCAGGGCCGGGGCACCCCTGTACAGCTCCCAGGCCAGTGCTACCTATGGAGACTCATCGGGCAACTCGACCTTCCCTGGGAAGTGCTGCTGGAGAAGCAGACAAAGGACCTGGTTGGGCCAGCGGACACCATGCTCGTATTTCCAACCCCTGCGGAGAAGCACACCAAGGCCAACACACTAGATATTAATTTGAAGAAACATGAAGGCAAAAGGTTAAAAAAGAGTAAATGCACTTACTTCTCCGCGTTAGGCGCAATCAACCACCTCTCCTCACGGGTCGTCGGCACGGGAGGTAGCTTTGTACAACCAAGCCGGTAGACCTTCTTTCCCTCCTCAACCAACTCGCCCTTGCTATAGGTGTCCTCAGACAAGTAATTGTCCTCGCCACCATCAGCATGGACACTGGTCTCCGGAGTCACGTGGGATGAAGAATCTGGGACCGGAGTCTCCTGGGACGAAGACCCTGGGACCGGAGACTCCAGGGACGAAGCCTCGGAGACCCGAGGCTCGTCCACCCGAGGCTCATCGACCCGAGGCTCGTAGACCGGAGTTCGATACGGGTCTAAGTCAGACGGGTCCACCTGAGACGGAGCACTCCTGTGGTCGGGAGAATCAGCTGGGGGTGGCAGCGAGGAAGGCGCAACAGCCTTCCTACCTCTAGCACCTCTCTTCGTCTTCCCCTGACCTCTCCCGGTCGAAGAAGAAGCGCTCGCCGGTGTCTGCATGCTGTGTACCAGCGCTCTTCGGAGTTGCTGGGGTGGAATAATAGCACCCCCCAGCACGCGCCGAGGAAGGAGGCTCAGAGCGCTCTCGACCCCCGCCCACCATCTGTCAACACCTGCAACGACAAAGAGTGAACAAAATTAGTTCAACATAACATATTGAATACCTAATAACATGAACTAATTAATAATATAAATGTACATAAGAATAATATAATACCTCACATTACTAATATTAATCTTCATCGTCTATATATGCTCCGGAATCAATAAATGCATAATCATCATCACTATCAGTAATGACGTGCTCATCAGCATCATCAATAAATGCAACAACATGTGGAAGGCCTCTATGTAATCGGTCAAGCATTGTCAGGTCATCCGTAGGAGTAACCTCTTCTTCTTCCGTCTCTTCATGTTCCTGCTCAGGGGTGAAGTCTGGTTCACTGTCGCCGTCGATCTCAATGTTCTGGGGTGAAGTAGAGAGGTTCTTGAAGCGTTTGTTTCTTGGAAGAATTCTCCTTCATATGTATCTGGGTTAATGTGAGGTTCATAATCATCTTTATTGAGGGGAGGTGGTCTAAAATGTGGCGGCACATCATAAACGACATCCCAACCTTTCAAATTTGGATCCGTTTGGCAGGCCCATGGTAGATAGAAAACTTGGGTCGCCTGTTGAGTCGTAATATAGACATTGGGAACATCCAAATGGGTCCTTTCTTTGATTTCGACTAGTCATATATGTTCATGAGTCCTTCTAGTCTCCTTCGGCTGGAACCAACAACATTTGAAGCCTACGACGTTTGGTGGGTTTTCACCAAAGAATGTAAGTTCATAAATTGCTTCAACTCTTCCATAATACTCGACCCCTCCTTCATCGACAGCGGAGACACAAAAATTTGTAGTCTTTAGGTCGGCCATAGATAGATCTTTGCCAAAAGTACGAAAGCGATACCCATTGATGTCGTATTTGTCAAATAAACAGAGTCTGCATTAGCGACTTGTCTCAATTCGGAGTCCATAGAGTCTGCATTAGCCTACCAGTTCAATGCCGAAGGATTGTTGCATTAACCACAAACTAGGCGAAGACATGAAATCGTCTAATTAATGGAAATTACCGTTTGCTTGAACCAAGAGATAAAACCGGGATAGGCGCCTCCATGCTTGGCTAGAAGCTCATACTCTTCGATGGAATCCTTTTGGATCACTGCTCCAGCCGAGAATTTGGCGACGTATCGACTGTATCACATATATATCCAGGAATAAGAGAACTTACTCGATGTACGGCCGCACTTCTGTTAGGTTGTTGAGGATATACAATGAAATGGTCCACCATTCTTTGAATTCCAACCCTATTGATTTCGAAGCACCGGCTGGTGCGAGCTTCCCTTTGAATAGGCTGAGGTTGGATCGACCTTTTTCACGGTCGCCATCATTGTACCGAGGCTTCGGATTATGCAAATGACGATTCTGGGCTGTGTAGTGTGCTGTCACAAAGTTTGCTGCCTCCTGAGTAATGAATGCCTCGGCCATCGATGCTTCAACTCTACGTTTGTTTTTACATTTTGCTCGAAGCGTCTTCCGCATCCTCTCAGTTGAGAAGCACCAACAATTTTGCACGGGCCCCCCCAATCTTGCCTCAGTCGGGAGATGCAAAATCAAATGCTGCATTGGATTAAAGAAGCCCAGTTGAAATATCTTTTCTAACTTGCAGATCAACTCCGACGCCAACTCTTCCAGTTCGTCTAGCACGTCAGGCGATAGTTCTTTCGCACAAAGTGCATGGAATAAATAGATCAGCTCTGCCAGTACTAGCCATTCATCCTCAGGGATAAAACCACGCAACATCACCGGCATTACCCGCTCAAGCCATATGTGCCAATCATGACTCTTGAGACCAAATATTTTCAATTTTTCAAGACTCGCTCCCCTCTTTAGATTCGCTGCACACCAATCGGGGAACATCAACTAAATTTTCACCCCCAAGGTCATTTCCCTCATAGCTAGCCTTCCAAGATTGAACCATGCCTTTGGCTTCCTCCAGTTCTTCTTTCCTTTCGGTTGTCGAATGTTTTGTAACGGTCTATCACATAGAGCCTCGTGGTCGATTCTAGCCTTAGGATTATCCTTTGACTTCCCCTTTATGCCGAACAATGTACCAAAAAGGGCCTCCGCGACATTCTTTTCAGTGTGCATCATGTCGATGTTGTGTGGGCAAAGGAGGTCTTTGAAGTAAGGCAGATCCCACAAACATATCTTGTGAGTCCCGGCGTGTTCCGTATTATACCCTTTGAAATACCCTGGACGATTTGGATCCGGCTCGAGAGCGTTTATCTGATCCAAGATCTGTTGGCCTGTCAACGCAGGTGGTGCAATGTTTTTGACAACTCTACCTTTGATGAAATTCTTCTTGTCTTTTCTGAACTTATGGTCAGGATCCAGGAACTGTCTATGCATGTCGAACCAAGAAAACTTGCGACCCGCCTCCAGCCAAGGGAACTGAAGAGCTGCCTTGCATGTGGGGCAAGGAAACCTTCCATGCACACACCAGCCAACGAATAGCGTATACGCCGGCAAGTCATGCATCGAATACATGTACCACACATGCATTTTGAAGTTCTTTTTTGTAGCAGCGTCACATGTCTTGATCCCATTATCCTAGACTTCTTGCAATTCATCCTTAAGCGGTTGCATGTACACATTCATATTCTTCCCCGGATATTTGGGCCCTGGAATTATCAGGGTCAGGAAAATGTTCTTTCTTTTCATAATCTCTCCGGGGGGGGACATTGAGTGGAATGACAAATATAGGCCAACAACTGTATTGTGCTGCCATCATACCATACACATTGAACCCATTCGTGCTGATGGCAACTCGAGGATGCCTTGGTTCTGCCGCTTTATCCTTATGTAATGCATCGAAGTGCTTCCACGCAAAAGCGTCTGAAGTGTGTCCCAACATCGGATTCCCATCTGCATCCAGTTCTGTTCTTTTGCCCAATTTATGCCACGTCATCTGTCTAGCCGTCTCTTCGACCATGAAAAGCCATTGAAGTCTTGGTATGATTGGCAGATACCGAAGAACATTAATGGGGATTTTGGTCTGACTCTTCTCACCCATACCGTTGTCTACCAGAACATACCTGGAAGCATTGCAAATGGGGCAACAGTTCAAGCCCGCATACCGAAGCCTAAATAAGGCACATCCATTCTCACAGGCATCTATCTTCTCATAGGGCATCTTAAGCGCACGCAGGATTTTGTCCGACCTGTACAGGTTTGGTGGCAATACATGGCCTTTGGGTAGAAAGCGTCCAAATATCGTCATAATCGCGTCGTACCATTCTCTACCCAGGTTGAACTGAGCCTTTAGAGCCATTACTTGCGAGATGGCATCCAGCTGACAAAGCTCAGTGTGCTCGTGGAGAGGACGTTTTGAAGCCTCCAACATTTCATGAAAGGCCTTTGCAGATTCCTCCATCTCATCGTCCGAATCCCGAGCATCATCAATGTCTTGCACCATGTCTTTGATCCCAGCACCATGCTCGTCGGTGCGACGACGAAGCACCTCAGCTCTGGCATCTTGGGCAGACTCACCATGAAATGTCCAGACCGTATAATTAGGCATAAAACCCCACTTCTGTAGGTGTTTGATCATTTCAAACTCTGACTTCTTCTTATAGTTGTCGCAATCGACACAAGGGCACCAGGTTGTTTTCTCTCCATTTGCAAATGCGACTCTCACAAACTCCTTGGTTTTTGTTAACCATTCACGGGCATGTCTGTGTGACTAGTGTGACAGGTGTACATCCACCTACGATCACTCATCCTGCCTAGCTACTGGACACACACAAAATATATACATAATTCAAAAAACCATATTCATCAGTTAATAGAGTTTGTCAGTTTCATTACGTCGATGCAACCTAGACACTAGTAGGTAAAGATAGGTCCTAATCCCACCCGAGTATGTGGAGATTGGGTTCGTTTTCCCATGCTCTGCTCCGGATCCGATGCAAAATTTCGGCAGCACCTCCCTGTTGTTCTCCTGATACACGTCTCGGCAATAAGCAGAGAGGATGTGTACCCGGAGAACAACAAGGAGGCACTGACGAAATTCTGCATCGGATCCGGAGCATAGCATATGGGAAAATGAACCCAATCTACACATACTCGGGCTGTCCATGGATAATGTTGGACAATTCAAAAAAATCACGGTTATAAATATGCAAATGTATGCATATTTATAGATGTAACCCTTTCGAACGGGAGACGCATAGTGTTCACGCATACTGATGATTCGATGTACCTACAGCTAGAAAGTTTCATCGGCACGAAGACCGGAATAGAGCAAATGAAGGGGGAGGAGGAGATGTCATTTGTGCTCACCAACAAACGCAGGGGCGGAGCTCGTCGAACGCACGGGGAGGTCATCGAACACCAAACCCTCGCAGCGACGAAACAACTGCACATTTAAATTCACCCGATAAACACAAATATATATATATGATGTTTTTCATAACAAAATCAGAAATTATATGACCTAACTCATAATTCACACATATATGACCCCGTCGGCCTCTAGAAGGCCGAAGAGCACCCTTTCGGTCAACAGGAGGCCGAAGAGGTGTTGGGGGTCGGGGGTGTCGTGTCGGGATGTCGGGGTGTCGTGTCGGTGTATGTTGGTATAATGCGTGTGTGACTTTCGGTTCGTCGAGGCTTTCCTTAAGTAACTCTCATATCTCATGGTGTGTTGGTGCGCACTCTCTCACACTGATATGGTGGTGTTTATATGTTGGTGGGCACTCTCTCATAGTAATAGTTCGACCGCTGGTGATGGACGCCTCTTCTCTCCTCTTCTTGCGCAAACTATCGATGAGTATATCGCATAGAAGAGAAAAAAGAAGAGGCGCCCCCATGACAACAGTCGGGATTCCTCCATCAGGAACACACATGAAAGTTATTTAAGGAAAGCCTCGACGGACCGAAAGTCACACACGCATTATACCGATGTACATCGGCCCACGATCACTCATCTTGCCTAGCTACTGGACACACACAAAATACTGATGATTGAAGACACCTATAGACTGATGATTGAAGACACTCACATCTCATGGTGTGTTGGGGTGTCGGGGTGTCGGGGTCGGGGTGCTGTGTCGGGGTGTCGGGGTGTCGGTGTCGGGGTGCCGTGTCGGGGTGTCGTGTCGGGGTGTCGGTGTTAGGGTGTCAGGGGTGTCGGAGTCGGGGTGTCAGGGGTGTCGGGGTGTCGGAGTCGGGGTGTCGTGTCTGGGGTGTCGGTGTCGGGGTGCCAGGGGTGTCGGGGGTGTCGTGGTGTCAGGGGTGTTGGGGTCGGGGTGCTGTATCGGGGTCTCTGGGTGTCGGGGTCGGTGTGCCGTGTCGGGGTGTCGTGTCGGCGTGTCGGTGTCGGCGTGTCAGGGGTGTCAGTGTCGGGGTGTCAGGGGTGTCGGGTGTCGGGGTGT
This sequence comes from Hordeum marinum, assembly GCA_022496015.1. Lineage (NCBI taxonomy): Eukaryota > Viridiplantae > Streptophyta > Magnoliopsida > Poales > Poaceae > Hordeum > Hordeum marinum. The sequence continues at coordinate 20,387,632 of CM039674.1, read as the reverse complement.
CGGGGATGTCATGTCTGGAGTGTCGGTGTTGGGGTGTCAGGGGTGTCAGGGGTGTCGTGGTGTCAGGGGTGTCGGGGTCGGGGTGTCAGGGTGTCCTTTTGTTTTATTTCTTATCTTTCTTCTACTTCTTCTTCAACAGCAGCAAAATGTCTAAAGAGAGCACCAGGACAACAGCATAATGGCATCTTAGTAGACTACAACAGCAGTATCACAAGCATCATAGCAACAGCAGCACACACATATATGGATTAGGAGCAGAACTACACATACTAGCTAGTATATGGCTATATGCAACCCAAAGGTAGCACAGAGCAATGACCAATGCCACGGTAGCTATACAACATGTATGGAGTTAATCAGCAGCACCAAATCCCACATCATCTCCTCCTCCTCCTCCTCTCCTCCTCCTTCTCCTTCTCTTCCTATTCTTTATCTTCTTATTCTATTTTTCTTTTTCCTTTCAATTTTCCTTTAATTATATTTACATCTACATCTTTTTCTTCTCTTTCTTTTCATTTTCTTTCTTTCTTCTATTTCCTTTTTCTTCTCCTAAATCTTACTCCTATTATCTAAGTAATAAAAACAGATAACAAATCTAAAACTAAATCTAATTCAACCTAAACATTAAATCTAACTAATACAAACAGAGCTAATTAAACCTCAATAAGAAGATAAAAAGGGAACAAAAAGAACAGGGGAGGAGCGGGGCTTACCTTCTGGTGGTTGCGGGTGGGGGGGAGGTGGCCGCGGGGAGGAGGATGGCTGCGGGTGGGGGGGAGCTAGCGCCGGTGGCGGAGCGGGGTGATGCGACGCGGCAAGGCTCCGACAATGGGGCGGGGTAGGGGGGGCGCCGCGGCTTGGGCCCGCTGGGCGGGGCGGCCGGCAACGGGACGGGCTCCGGGGGGCGGTGCGGGGCGGTGGCGGGGGGCGGCGGAGGGGGAGGGGCGGGGAGCATCGGGCGGCGGTGGCGGGGGTCGGGGATAGGGCGCGGGAGAGAGAGAAGAGAGAGAGGGAGAGAGAGAAGAGAGAGAGGAGGTGAGGGGTAATGGCCGTTAGGGGGTTATTTTCTTTGCCGTCTGCCAGCGGGGCCCACCCCCACGGGGTTGGCCGTTGCAGTTAACTGACCTCCACGGGGCCCACCCCCACGTCTTTGCCGTCCGCTAGCGGACGGCAAAGAAAGTTTGCCGTCCGCTGGCAGACGGCAAAGAGATGGCTGATGGCAAAGAGTGACGTTGCCATCAGCCAGCTCTTTGCCATCTGCCTTGCCAAAGCAGGCGGCAAACAACCTGTTTGCTATCTGCCAGTAGACAGCAAAGAGCTGGCAGATGGCAAAGTCCCTGATTCCAGTAGTGGCGGCTTAAAGATGAGGACCGGCCTGGGAGCCGGCATAGTCCTCTCCTCCCTGAAGAGATATCAACTCAAGTACGCTCTTCAGATCCACTTTGCCGCCTCCAACAACATGGCTGAGTATGAGGCACTTGTCCACGGCGTCCGACTCGCCAAGGAGATTAGCGTCAGGAGCATCCTATGCTTCGGCGACTCCGACCTCGTAGTACAGCATGTCTCTGGCGTGTGGGATGCCAGAGACATCAACATGGCCAGCTATTGCTTCCTCGTCCAGCAGCTCACCGGCTCCTTCGAAGGCTATGAGTTCCACCACATCCCCCGGGTGGACAACGAGGCGGCCGATACGCTGGCAAAAAATCAGCTCCACCCGGCAGGCCATACCAGCCGGCGTCTCCCTCGAGGTTCCGCTCAAGCCGTTGATCAAGCCCTCCCCCGAATCGGAATCCATCTTCGTGTCATCCAATGCTGTCGGCCCATCGGCGGCTTCGGCTGCTCTTCCGACGCCATCACCGCTGGCTGCACCACCGCCCCCTAGCTCCGGCTGCCTTGTCAGCACCTTCGGCACCAACATCACCAGCTCCAACCGTCCAGCCGGCCGAATCCGAACCGACCAGCTCCGACGCTGCAGCGGTCATGATGGAAATCGACACCTCTCCCGCCGCCTTAGCCCCAGGGACTGGCGAGCTGGTCCCGGGGGCGGGTGAACCTGTCCCGAGGACTGATCACTTAGGCCCGGGGGACCCTGAGTCGGCCCCCATCTCGGCTCCATCATGGGCCCAGCCCATCCTGGTGTTCCTCTTACGTGGCGAGCTCCCACCCAACGAGGCCAGGGCAAGGCAAATCCAACGCCAAGCCCCGGCCTACAACATAATCAACCACGAGCTGGTTCATCGCAGCACCACCGGCATTTTTCAATGATGCGTCGAGCCGGAGAAGGGACAAGAAATCCTGCTCGACATCCACCAGGGTGATTGCGGGCACGACGCTGCCTCTAGGACCCTGGTTGCCAAGGCATTCCGCCATGGCTTCTACTGGCCGACGGCCTTGGAGTAGGCCAAGCAGCTAGTCAACAATGTGAAGGCTGCCAGTGCTTCAGCAAACAGAGCCACCTGCCGGCTAAGGCCCTCCAGACCATCCCCCTCTCGTGGCCCTTTGTCGTCTAGAGGCTGGACATGGTGGGCCCCTTCAAAACTACGCGAGGCGGCAGGACACATTTGCTGGTAGTCGTCGACAAGTTCACCAAGTGGATCGAAGCCAAGCCGATAAAGAAGCTGGAAGGCCCCACAATATCATCACCGAAAACGACACAGACTTTGCCAAGGGCGCGCTAGCGTGCTTCTGCGCCAAACAGGGCATCCGGCTGGACCTGGCATTCGTCACTCATGCACAGTCGAACGGCCAGGTCAAGAGGGCGAATGGCCTGATCCTTGCCGGCATCAAGCCCCGGCTCGTGGGACCGCTAGTCAGATCAGCCGACTGCTGGATCGAAGAGCTGCTAACTATCCTGTGGAACCTCAGGACCACACCTAACCGGTCAACTGGCTACATCACTCTCTTTCTCATATACGGGTCCAAGGCAATCATCCCCACCGACATCAAATTCGATTTGCCTCAGGTCACCCTATATACAGAGAAGGACGCGAAGGAGGCAAGGGAAGATGGTGTCGACCTACTCGAAGAAGCACGTGGGCTGGCTCTGAGCCGGACGGCCGCCTACCAGCAGAAGTGTTGGGGAACGTCGCATGGGAAACAAAAATTTTCCTACGCACACGCAAACCTATCCATGGTGATGAGCATCTACGAGAGGGAGAGTGGATCTACATACCCTTGTAGATCGCTAAGCGGGAAGCGTTAAGAAACGCGGTTGGTGTAGTCGAACATCTTCGCGATCCAAATCGCCGAGCGTCCCGCGATCTCATCACGATCCGTCCCGCGATCCAATCACGATACGTCCCGTGAACTCATCACGATCCGTCCCGCGATCTCATCACGATCCGTCTCACGATCTTGATCACGATCTGTCCCGCGAACTCATCACGATCCGTTCCACGATCTCATCACGAACCGTCTCGCGATCTCGATCACGGTCCTTCCGATCTAGCGCCGAACGGACGGCACCTCCGCGTTCAGCACACGTGCAGCTTGATGACGATCTCCACCGTCTTGATCCAGCAAGAGGAGGTGGATAGGAGAGAGAGTTCACCGGCAGCGTGACGGCGCTCCGGTGATGGTGGTGGAGCAATTCCGGCAGGGCTTCGCCTAAGCGCTGCGGAAAACCGATCTAGAGGAGAAACTGTGCACCGGTGAAACGGGTAGCACGTGGCCGGAAATTCTGTCCAAAAACCACCCAATCCACTAGTATATATAGGAGGAGAGGAGAGGAGAGGCAGCCAAGGCCTTTGGGTCGGCCGAAATAGGAGGTGGGAAGAAATCCTACTTCACCTCCAATCCTAGTTGGAGTAGGATTGCCTCCTATTGGCTGATTTTCCACTTTTTGCTTTAGGACTTTCTCTCCTGCGCCATGGGCCTTTGTGGCTGTTTTCCCAGCCCACTAAGGGCTGGTTATTATTCTCCCACAGCCCATGGACCTCTTGGGGTCGAAATACCCCTCCCGGAGGCCTCCCGGTACACTACCGGCACTCCCGGTACACTACCGGCACTCCCGGTACACTACCGATGAGCCCGAAACTTTTCCGGAAACCAAACTGGGACTTCCTATATATGAATCTTTACCTCCGGACCATTCCGGAGCTCCTCGTGATGTCCGGGATCTCATCCGGGACTCCGAACAAACTTCGGTCACCACCATACATAACTCTACACTACCGAAACGTCACCGAACCTTAAGTGTGCAGACCCTGCGGGTTCGAGAACTATGTAGACATGACCGAGACACCTCTACGGTCAATAACCAATGGCGGGACCTGGACATCCACATTGGTTCCTACATATTCTACGAAGATCTTTTTCGGTCGAACCTCTATGTCAAGGATTTAGTTAATCCCGTATAACGTCCCCTTTGTTCTTCGGTATGTTACTTGCCCGAGATTCGATCGTCGGTATCTCCATACCTAGTTCAACCTTGTTACTGGCAAGTCTCTTTACTCGTTCCGTAATACAAGATCCCGTGACTAACACTTAGCCACATTGCTTGCAAGGCTTGTTGTGATGTTGTATTACCGAGTGGGCCCTGAGATACCTCTCCGTCACACGGAGTAACAAATCCCAGTCTCGATCCATGCCAACTCAACAAACACCATCGGAGATACCTGTAGAGCACCTTTATAGTCACCCAGTTACGTTGCGATGTTTGATACACACAAGGCACTCCTCCGATATCCGTGAGTTGCATGATCTCATGGTCATAGGAACATATACTTGACATGCAGAAAACAGTAGCAATAAACTGACACGATCATATGCTATGTTTGTAGTTTGGGTCTTATCCATCACATCATTCTCCTAATGATGTGATCCCGTTATCAAATGACATCTCATGTCCATGGCTAGGAAACCTTAACCATCCTTTGATCAACGAGCTAGTCCATTAGAGGCATACTAGGGACATGGTTTTGTCTATGTATCCACACATGCATTTAAGTCTCCGATCAATACAATTATAGCATGGATAATAAACGATTATCATGAACAAGGAAATATGATAATAACTAATTTATTATTGCCTCTAGGGCATATTTCCAACAGTCTCCCACTTGCACTAGAGTCAATAATCTAGTTCACATCACCATGTGATTCGCATTGTTATGAATCTAACACCCAATGAGTTTTGGGGCTCGATCATGCTTTGCATGTGAGAGAGGTCTTATAGTCAACGGGTCTGCGATATTCAGATCCGTGTGTACTTTGCAAATCTCTATGTCAAACCGTAAACACTGCTACCACACTCCACTTGGTACTATTTCCAAATGGCTGCTCCACTATACGTATCCAGATTGCTACTACTAGTCATCTGGATAGGTGTTAAAGCTTGCATCGACGTAACTCTTTACGACGAACTCTTTATCACCTCCATAATCAAGAAACATTTCCTTAGTCCTCTGGTTACTAAGGATAATTCCGACCGCTGTCCAGTGATCCACTCCTGGACCACTCTTGTACCCCCTGACAGACTCGTGGCAAGGCACACATAGGTGCGGTACACAGCATGGCATAATATAGAGCCTATGGCTAAGGCATAGGGGACGACATTCATCCTTTCTCTTTCTTCTGCCGTTGTCGAGCTTTGAGTCTCACTCAACTTCACACCTTACAAATCAGACGAGAACTATTTCTCTGGCTGATCCATTTTGAACTCTTTCAAAATCTTGTCAAGGTATGCACTCATTGAAAGTCTCATCAAGCATCTTGATCTATCTCTATAGATTTTGATGCTCAACAATTAGGTAGCTTTATCCAGGTCTTCATTTGAAAAACACTTTTCAAACAACCTTTTATGCCTTCCAGAAATTCTACATTATTTCCGATCAACAATATGTCAACCACATATACTTATCAGAAACTCTATAGTGCTCCCATTCACTTTATTGCAAATACAAGTTTCTCGTAAACTTTGTATAAACTACAAAAACTTTGATCACCTCATCAAAGTGTATATTCCAACTCCGAGATGCTTGCTTCAGTCCATAGAAGGATCACTGAAGCTCTCTCATCTTTTAGCATCCTTAGGACTGACAAAACCTTCTGGTTGTATCACATACAACCTTTCCTTAAGTAAACCGTTAAGGAAACGACGTTTTGACATCCATCTGCCAGATTTCGTAATTGAAAATGCAGCAACTGCTAACATAATTCCAACAGACTTTTAGCATCGCTACGAGTGAGAAAGCCTCCTCGCAGTCAACTCCTTGAACTTGTCACAAACAACTTTGCAACAAGTCGAGCTTTACAAATGGTGACATTTACCATCAGTGTCTGTCTTCATTCTAAAGGTCCATTTGTACTCAACGACCTGCCGTCTAACGAGCAAGTCTACCAAAGTCTATACTTGGTTTTCATAAATGGATCCTATCTCGGATTTCATGGTCTCTAACCATTTGTCGGAATCCGGGCCCATCATCGCTTCTCCATAGCTCGTAGGTTCATCGCTGTCCAACAACATGACCTCGAAGACAGGGTTGTCGTACCGCTTAGGAGCAGTACACATCCTTGTCGACCCACGAAGTTCGATAGTAACTTGATCCTGAAGCTTCATGATCATCATCATTAACTTCCTCTTCAACTAACGTAGGCTTCACAGAAACATCTTTCTGCGCTGCGCTACTCTCTGGTTGAACAAAGGTTTAACAACCTCATCAAGTTCTATCTTCCTCCCACTCAATTCTTTCGAGAGAAACCTTTCCTCGAGAAAGGATCCGTTTTAGTAACAACCACTTTGCACTCGGATCTGAGATAGAAGGTTCACCCAACTGATCTTAGGGTATTCTATGAAGATGCATTTGTCCGCCTTGGGTTCGACCTCATTAGGTGAAAACATTTTTCACACAAGTGCCGCAGCCCCAAGTATTAAGAAACGACAGCTTAGGTTTCTATCAAACCATAATTCATATGGTGTCATCTCAACGGATTTAGATGGTGCCCTATTTAAAGTGAATGTAGTTGTCTCTAATGCATAACCCCAAAATTATAGTAGTAAAACGACAAGAGACATCATAGCACGCACCATGTCCAATAGAGCATAACTATGATGTTCGGACACACCATCACACTATGGTGTTCCAGGTGGCGTTTAGTTGTGAAACAACTTTCACATTGTCTTAAGTTGTACGCCAAACTCGTGACTCAGATATTCACCTCCACGATCATATCGCAGTCATTTTTATCTTCTTGTCACGATGATCTTTAAACTTCACTCTGAATTTGCTTGAACCTTTCAAACGATTCAGACTTGTGTTTCATTAAGTAAATATACACTATATCTACTCAAATCATCAGTGAAGGTAAGAAAATAATGATATCCACTGCACACTACAAGACTCACTAGATTGCATACATCAACATGTATCATTTCCAATGAATCACTTGCCCGCTCCATCCAACGGGGTCCTTTAGTCATCTTGCCCAAGAGGCATGGTTCGCATGTCTCAACCGATTCGAAATCGAATGAGTCCAAATATCCATCAGCATGGAGTTTCTACATGCGCTTTATACCAATATGACATTTAGCGGCAGTGCCACAAGTATGTGGTACTATCATTATTAACTTTGTATCTTTTGACATCAATGTTATGAACATGTGTAATACTACGATCAAGATTTCAACAAACCATTCTCACTGGGTGCATGACCATTGAAGGTATTATTCATGTAAACAGAATAACCATTATTCTCTAACTTAAATGAATAACCGTATTGCAATAAACATGATCTAATCATGTTCATGCTCAACGCAAAACACCAAATAACATTTATTTAGGTTCGTCACTAATCCTGAAGGTAGAGAGAGCGTGCGATGTTGATCACATCAACCTTGGAAACACTTCCAACACATATCGTCACCTCACCCTTAGCTAGTTCTCCGTTTATTCCGTAGCTTTTATTTCGAGTTACTAACATTTAGCAACCGAACCGGTATCCAATACCCAGGTGCTACTAAGAGTACTAGCAAGGTACACATTAGTAACTCGTATATCAAATATACTTCTATCAATGTTGCCAGCCTTCTTATCTACCAAGTATCTAGGGTTGTTCCGCTTCAGCGACCTCTCACCTCATAATAGAAGCACTTAGTCTCGGGTTTGAGTTCAACTTTGGGTTGCTTCACTGGAGCAGCAACTGACTTGCTATCCATGAAGTTTCCCTCCTTGATCTTGCCCTTTTCGAAACTAGTGGTTTGATTAACCATCAACACTTGACGCTCCTTCTTGATTTCTACCTTCGCGGTGTCAAACATCGCGAACAGCTCAGGGATCAATACTTCTATCCCTGGTGTATTATAGTTCATCACTTAAGTTCTAGTAGCTTTAGTGACAGTGACTTGGAGAACTATATCAATCACTATCTTATCTGGAAGATCAACTCCCACTTGATTCAAGCGATTGTAGTACCCAGACAATCTGAGTACATGCTCAACGATTGAGCTATTCTCCTTCATCTTACAGGCAAAGAATCTTGTTGGAGATCTCATATCTCGCAACACAGGCACGAGCCTGAGATCACAATCTCTGCCCCTAGAACATCTCATATGTTCCGTGACGTTCAAAACGTTTCGGAGCCTCAATTCTAAGCCGTAATGCATGACGCACAAAACTATCAAGTAGTCATCGAAACGTGCCTGTCAGATGTTCACAACATCTATAGACGACGCTAGAGGGGGTGGCGCACCGAGCGGTGCATTAAGGACATAAGCCTTCTGTGCAGCAATGAGGACAATCCTCAGATCACGGACCCAGTCCGCAATATTGCTACCAACATCTTTCAATTCTATTTCTCTAGGAACATATAAAAATACAAGGGAGCCACAACGCGAGCTAGTAATCTACAACATAATTTGCAAAGACACTTTGACTATGTTCATGATAATGAGTTCAATTAATCATATTATTTAAGAACTCCCACTCAAATTGACATCCCTCCGATCATTCGAGTGATACATGATCCAAATTCACCAACTCAAGTCCGATCATCACGTGAGTTGAGGTGGCTGCAATGGTGAACATCATTATGTTGATCATATCTACTATATGACTCATGTTCGACCTTTCGGTCTCTCGTGTTCCGAGGCCATGTCTGTACATGCTAGGCTCGTCAAGTTTAACCCGAGTGTTCTGCGCGTGCAAATCTGGCTTGCACCCGTTGTATGTGAACGTAGAGTCTATCACACCCGATCATCACGTGGTGTCTCAACACGACGAACTTTCGCAACGGTGCACACTCGGGGAGAACACAGTTCATCTTGAAATTCAAGTGAGGGATCACCTTATAATGCTACCGCCGTACTAAGCAAAACAAGGTGCATAAAAGGATTAACATCTCATGCAATTCATAAGTGACATGATATGGCCATGAACTTGTGTTTAAGATCTCCATCTTCGAAACACCGGCATGATCTCCATCGTCACCGGCACAACACCATGATCTCCATCATCTTGATCTCCATCAATGTGTTGCCATTGGGGTTGTGGCGCCAGCCCTGCTTCTACTTCTATTGCTACTGCTTAGCGATAAAGTAAAGCATTACATAGCGCTTAATGATTGACACGCAGGTCATACAATAATTAAAGACAACCCTATGGCTCCTGCCGGTTGCCGTACTCAACGACATGCAAGTCGTGAAATTCTATACATCACATGATCATCTCATACATCACATATATCTCATCATGTAATTGGCCATATCACATCACAACATACCCTGCAAAAACAAGTTAGACGTCCTCTAATTGTTGTTGCATGTTTTACGTGGCTGCTATGGGTATCTAGCAAGAACGATTCTCACCTACGCATAAACCACAACGGTGATACACTAGTTTGCTTTTCAACCTTCTCAAGGACCGCCTTTGTCGAATCCGATCCAACTAAAGTGAGAGAAACTGTCACCCGCAAGCCATCTAGGCAACAAGTTGCGTCGAGGGAACCGGTCTCTCGTAAGCGTACGAGTAATGTTGGTCCGGGCCGCTTCATCTCACAATCCCGCTGAACCAAAATACGACCAAGGGAGGAAGCAATCTAAGCATCAACGCCCACAAACCTTTTGTGTTCTACTCGAGATCTCATCGAACCATCAACCTAGCTCATGATGCCACTGTTGGGGAACGTCGCATGGGAAACAAAAATTTTCCTACGCACACGCAAACCTATCCATGGTGATGAGCATCTACGAGAGGGAGAGTGGATCTACATACCCTTGTAGATCGCTAAGCGGGAAGCGTTAAGAAACGCGGTTGGTGTAGTCGAACATCTTCGCGATCCAAATCGCCGAGCGTCCCGCGATCTCATCACGATCCGTCCCGCGATCCAATCACGATACGTCCCGTGAACTCATCACGATCCGTCCCGCGATCTCATCACGATCCGTCTCACGATCTTGATCACGATCTGTCCCGCGAACTCATCACGATCCGTTCCACGATCTCATCACGAACCGTCTCGCGATCTCGATCACGGTCCTTCCGATCTAGCGCCGAACGGACGGCACCTCCGCGTTCAGCACACGTGCAGCTTGATGACGATCTCCACCGTCTTGATCCAGCAAGAGGAGGTGGATAGGAGAGAGAGTTCACCGGCAGCGTGACGGCGCTCCGGTGATGGTGGTGGAGCAATTCCGGCAGGGCTTCGCCTAAGCGCTGCGGAAAACCGATCTAGAGGAGAAACTGTGCACCGGTGAAACGGGTAGCACGTGGCCGGAAATTCTGTCCAAAAACCACCCAATCCACTAGTATATAGGAGGAGAGGAGAGGAGAGGCAGCCAAGGCCTTTGGGTCGGCCGAAATAGGAGGTGGGAAGAAATCCTACTTCACCTCCAATCCTAGTTGGAGTAGGATTGCCTCCTATTGGCTGATTTTCCACTTTTTGCTTTAGGACTTTCTCTCCTGCGCCATGGGCCTTTGTGGCTGTTTTCCCAGCCCACTAAGGGCTGGTTATTATTCTCCCACAGCCCATGGACCTCTTGGGGTCGAAATACCCCTCCCGGAGGCCTCCCGGTACACTACCGGCACTCCCGGTACACTACCGGCACTCCCGGTACACTACCGATGAGCCCGAAACTTTTCCGGAATCCAAACTGGGACTTCCTATATATGAATCTTTACCTCCGGACCATTCCGGAGCTCCTCGTGATGTCCGGGATCTCATCCGGGACTCCGAACAAACTTCGGTCACCACCATACATAACTCTACACTACCGAAACGTCACCGAACCTTAAGTGTGCAGACCCTGCGGGTTCGAGAACTATGTAGACATGACCGAGACACCTCTACGGTCAATAACCAATGGCGGGACCTGGACATCCACATTGGTTCCTACATATTCTACGAAGATCTTTTTCGGTCGAACCTCTATGTCAAGGATTTAGTTAATCCCGTATAACGTCCCCTTTGTTCTTCGGTATGTTACTTGCCCGAGATTCGATCGTCGGTATCTCCATACCTAGTTCAACCTTGTTACTGGCAAGTCTCTTTACTCGTTCCGTAATACAAGATCCCGTGACTAACACTTAGCCACATTGCTTGCAAGGCTTGTTGTGATGTTGTATTACCGAGTGGGCCCTGAGATACCTCTCCGTCACACGGAGTAACAAATCCCAGTCTCGATCCATGCCAACTCAACAAACACCATCGGAGATACCTGTAGAGCACCTTTATAGTCACCCAGTTACGTTGCGATGTTTGATACACACAAGGCACTCCTCCGATATCCGTGAGTTGCATGATCTCATGGTCATAGGAACATATACTTGACATGCAGAAAACAGTAGCAATAAACTGACACGATCATATGCTATGTTTGTAGTTTGGGTCTTATCCATCACATCATTCTCCTAATGATGTGATCCCGTTATCAAATGACATCTCATGTCCATGGCTAGGAAACCTTAACCATCCTTTGATCAACGAGCTAGTCCATTAGAGGCATACTAGGGACATGGTTTTGTCTATGTATCCACACATGCATTTAAGTCTCCGATCAATACAATTATAGCATGGATAATAAACGATTATCATGAACAAGGAAATATGATAATAACTAATTTATTATTGCCTCTAGGGCATATTTCCAACAAGAAGCTCCTACACTACCACCGCAAGCGGATCCGCCCAGTCTCTTTTTGCGAAGGAGACTTGGTGTTGAGGTGGATCCAACGAACCGCCGGCCAGCACAAGTTGTCCTCCCCATGGGAGGGCCCGCTCATCATCAGCAGAGCGCTCCACAACAACACATACTACTTGATAGACACCCAGAAGTGGTAGAAGCGAGATAGAGACGCCTCCGGCGAGGAGACGGATCGCCCGTGGAACGCGGCAATCCTCCGCCCGTTTTACTGCTGAAAAAGCAGTGTATGTATGTATCCTTCCCTTTTGGGGCTCATGAATGCAACGGGTGTCAAAAGCCAGCTCTTGGGACACGCCCCTTTCATTTATTTCCAAAGTTTGCTCGATTCACCAGCTCCCGGACCCGGCTCCCTGTCCCGAGGGCTTGCCGGTTAGTCCTAGGCACCCTCCCAGGAAACCGATCAAGTAATGTGAACTAAACAAGCCCTCCCACCCCTCCAAGCTACGAACCGGCTCCCAACTGTCCGGCTGATGGGTCCTCGGGGTGGTGGAACTTAGCACACACGAAAAATCAATCACAAGGGGATCGCCGGCTAGGTCTTGCCGAAGCACTTTCTCGCCTCTATCACATGCCTCACCAAAAACTCTCGCGGTTCCCAAACTCAGAACCACCTCCCTCGAGGAGGACGCCCCGTCCCAGCTATAGACCGGCTCCCGGCTATCGGGCTGGCAGGGCTGAAACCAAGGGGGACAAGGGTTTGAGAAGACAAAACCAAAAGGGCAAAAAAGGGGTAAGGACAAGCCGGGACGCACAAAACAACATTGCAACAACCAAAAGCTTCATAAAACTTAAAAAGGCCGACGCCCACGAGTTCATTACATCTACACCTCGAGTGGGTGGAATTGAGGTCTAACAAAATACAAAAGGATAAAAAAGGCCCTAGGTGGCGGTCACGCCGTCTTCTCCCCAGTCGCCCCCCACGGCGGCTCCCATCTTTGGGTCCTGAGCCGACTCGGAGTCGGTACTGGAGCCAGCGTCTTCACCATCTGTCTCGGTGTCGCTACCCTCCGGGTCATCCAGTATGAGCGCGTACTGATCCTCCGGAACCATCATGCCATCTGCCCTATGCTCAGGGACGTATTCGTCCCACGCAACGAAGGACGTAAGGTCACTTGCCTACGCGGCCAACACGTTGGACACCGATTCCAGATTTGCGTCGGTACCGGCACGCTGGGCGGTGAGCAGGCTTAGGTCTAGCTCAGGGTACCACAACCTCGCAATGCGATGGTCCATGCCCGCACAGGCACGCGCCACGGAGGCCCTCCAAGCGTTCACCCACACAGTCACAAACTCCAGCCACCTTGACAGTCGGCTCATGGAGGTCGGCTCCATCGCGTCGGGCCAGAGGGTGCGGACCAGCGTCTCGCCGACCGCCTGGAGCTGCTTCAAGGCCCGCACCACCTCCTCCATCCTCACCCTGGCGGCGATCCCCACCTTGTCCAAGGTCCAGGGGCAAGCGGCCCAATGGCTACCCCCCCGCACCTGTTGATCCTAACAGTGGGACACCACGTCCGCCACAGCGACCTCCTGTGTACCAGGGAAGAGCCCTAGGAAGAGAAGAAGACGAGGGATGAAAAAAGAAGCAAGACAACAACCTAGAATCAACACGCAGAAAGGACTAGATGGCAAGGACTCACCGCACAACATTCGGTCCACCCCGTGCTCCTACTCCTGCAGCTCCTACTCCCTGGCCGACCAATCCTGGAGCCGGCGATCGAGCTCACGCCGGGCTGCCTGTGCCTCGTCGGTCGCCTTTGCCAGTGCGGCATCTTTGCCCTTCAGTCCCTGGCGGAGGACCTTCTCCCGCTCCTCCTCCTATAGACGAAGAGCCGTCTCGCGGTCCACCAGCTCCTGACGCTGGGTTTTCTCGCGCTCGGCCGCCTCCGCATGCGCCTGGCTCGCCTCCTGGCAGAATTGCTCGCACTACATGATTAGGTGGTTCCACTGGTTGCCAAGATCCACGACCCGGAGATGAAGGTTGGCCGCCTCGACGTTGCTTGCTGCCAGAGCAAAGAGGCCTCTTTTAGAAGACAAGAAACGGAAGGGAATTTGTCCTGCCTCCATGGCAGCCGGCTCAAATCCCGGGTGCTACACCCCCTCCCTAAAAAGTTGCACGGGTCTTACCATGCAGGTCCTTGGACAAGCTGGACAGTCGGCCCTCAGCCGCCCAGTACATGCTCAGCAGGGAGTTGTATGCGGTCACCCGGCGGTAATCCGCTCCTGGAAGCAACAAAGATACAACGCATCATTAAACCCGACCCACCTGCGCCACAGCTGGCTCGATTCTCAGGGGCTACACCCTAGTGGGTGCACTAGCGCGCCCCCATTGGAAAAAGTGCCAAGAACAAGAAAAGAAAGAAAAGGTAGAAGCTTACCGCAACGGTCATCTCCAGCTGCACTAGTAGGTCATTGGCTGCCCGGGCGTCCTGCATCGTCTGGGCGTGGCAGGCGGCAAACTCCTCGATGGCAGTGGACACTGCCGCCCCAAGGGTACTCAGCGGGTCCCCAGCGGCCGCGCGGCCGGCTGCGGCCCAGTTCTGCTGTGGTCGGCCCCCGTTTGCAGGCCCCCTTTTTCGGAGGTCACCATAGGACCGGCTCCCCCCGACACCATTGTGCCAGGGGCCCTAGACGAGGAGCCCGTACCACCCGACCCTTCGGGCATCATGACATCCCTCCTCGGCACTCCATCTCTGGTTGCTCTCTCCCGGTTCGCCTCTCGCGCTGGTGCTCCCGGAGCCAGCTCATTCGGAGCCGGCATTTTTGGAGCCAGAGTCTTCGAGGGCGGCCCCTCTGGAGCCGTTCCCTCTAGAGTGGGCGCCTCCTGGCGCGAGACTTTAGCTTGCGGGGGTCCCTCTAACCCTGGTGGCACATTGTCTACCCATCATGGATCCACGTCGCAATCCCTCTCCTCTCTGCCACTAGCGCGGGCCGTGCCGGCGCCGGCCGCCGCACACGCATCCTTTGCGACTTCGTGTCCACTTCCGCCCGCCGTGCGGGGTCGTGGTGGGCCTTGGACCGCCTCTCCCGGCCGTGGGGTGATGGCTCCAATGACTGGCCGGCTGCTTCCCCGCCGGATCCTCCCGATAGTGTCTGCTTCTTCGCCGCCTCCTCCCACAGGCGGTGCCCCTCGGTGCGCAGCTCCTGCTGGGCCGCCTCCAAGTCGCGCCACGCCTCGTGCTCCCTCTCCTCAGCAGTGCTCGGCGGCGCCGTCCCTGCGGTGTCGCTTGTCGGGGTCCTTCCCAGGGCGCGCCTCCCTGATCGAGCGGAATAAGAAGGGGAGGGGTGGAGGAAAAACCAAAGGAGCGAGACGGCTGGGAGCGAATCTTACCCGACAACAACGGTGACCACCCTCCTTGCGGGGCCTGTCGAGACCACTCGCCTCTTCTTCCCTTCGCCTTTGTGACTGCTGCCCAGCAGCTTAGCAGTTGCCCGCTTGAGCGCCGGCCTGTCATTGACCACCTGTTTCCTCTTGCCGTCGGCTGCCGCGTCGTCTCGGCTGGGCTCGAGGCCGGCGCGGCGAAGGCACCTCCTCGGTGTCGTGACATCGTCCTCCGTGGCTGCAGCGTCTTCTGGAGCCTCTGCATCATGCCACTCCTCCAACTCAGCATCGTCATCAGTCCAATCCTGCAAATGCGGACGGGGAGGGGACTCACCCGTCGACTCGGTCGCCTCCACGTCTTCTGCATCCTCAACCTCCTTGGGGTCCGAATCCAGCATGTCGGCAGCCAACTCTCTGTAGTTCTGTAGTAGCGGGAAGACCTGTAGGCGGAAAAAATTTCTCTAACCGTCAAGACAAGGTGGTGCCTCCGAAGAAGAAAGGGAGGGCGAGCCGACTAGTAACTTACCGGCAGCACCGGATGCTCCGGCTGTACGGGTCTTCCCCCACTGCCATCCCCCCTCCTTCAACTTCGTCGTCCAGCTAGCGTTCACCCTTCATCTGGCAGCGGCTCCACCCATCAAGCCACCATTGCGGCGAGCAAATCAGAAGCCTTCAACCTTTCGACCCGGTCATCACCAGCAAACGCTCGCAGAGCCGGTCCCTCGTCTTGGGGTCCTGAGGCGGAGCCATCCACCAATTCAGCATCGCCGCTGGCGGCTGGTTGACGAAGTTGGGGAGGTTGATGTAGTCCTCCTCTAGCTTCATGTTCTTCATGTAGAAGAACCCCCACTACCAGTTCTTCAACGACTCCTACATCGGGAGTTTCGGGAAGCCTGCCCCCTGGCGGATGTGGATCATGGCGCCCCCGCAGGCGGTCATGACCTTTTGTAGCGTCGCCGGGTCCTTCACCATTTGTCGTTTGAGGAAGGAGAGACGGAACCAGAGGTCGATCCTCGGCTCCACCCCCAAAAACCCAGAGGGTGATCATGGCCCCCAAATGCAAGACGGGGTTGGCGGCAAGATGGTGCAGCTGTAGGCCGAACCATGTCAGGAAGCGGCTACCAAAAATACTCACCGACAGCCCGAGACTGCGAAGGAGACGCTCGGCAAAGACAACCACCTCGCCATTCCGCGCGATTAGAAAATTCTCCAGCCTAGCGATCCATGCCTCCACGTGCTCCGCCGACGGGGGCTTGCAGCGATGGCAGAGGTGCTCGATGAACTGTTCATCAACGCCACTGCCATCCCACGCTCCTTTGCTCGCCATGGCTTCCGAGAGGCTTGGGAGCGCAGCGGCGTGTGTAGGAGCTCGGCGGCGATGGGAGTTCTCGGCAGCGTCGACGGTGGCGCGAGAAGGAGCAGAGGCATCACTCTCTTTCTCTCTTTCTCTTGGAGTGGGAGGAGAAGGGAGACGGGAGTTATACGACAGGGGCGAGGGGAGCAAATGTGTCGTTCTATTCCCCTCACCCCTCCATTTAAACCCCGTGCGGATGGCCGTGGGGGCGTATTCATTGTGCACGACCCCCACGATCCTTGTCGCATGCGGGATGGAAGTTATTAGGCTCGGGAATGCTATCCGACGACCTGAGCCGCAGAAGATCCCCATGCGTGGGCGGAGGCCGCGGCCGTGGCAGGACCCGCCCCGCGGCCCAGTCTTGTCCACCGCGCGGCCTGTAAGAACGCAGCCCGTTACTACTCCCACGTGGCACGACCGCTCCTCCCAATGAGGTGCCTAGGGTGGCACACAAAGCGTGGGCCGGCTACGCAGCCGGCTGCCATCCACTCATGGCGTCCGGCTCCTGCGACACGCCATGGTACTGAAGCGAGCTTCAAGCCGGCGAGGACCGTCGCATCTCGGCGGCGGGCCTCCCCTGCTTTAGGGACTACTGTCGGGGGGACAACCCTGGGGTAGCCTAAAGCGACCCATAACTCTGACTTTCAGAAACAATTGGAGGGCGGGCCGCCTCCTCCTGTAGTCCGGCTGCACACCACCTTCACGCTATGCTGGTCGGGCCCTGCCGGCTATGCTTGACCGCCTACGGCAGGCTTGCCGGCTCAGCGCAAGGACCCCCTGGCGGCCTAGCCGGCCACGCGTCGGATGCCACAGTCAGGGCATGCATGGCAACGGTGGCCCAAATCCCATCGGGGGTTAGCGCCTGTATGGCCACAGTGAAGGCAATAGTGCCTCGGACTGCGGCTGACTGCGACTAGGCCTCCAATAGTGCAGGCACGCCTCTAACCACTCCATTACCTGCCCCGGCGCAGCTACAGTGTAGCCGGTCGTACCACTACTGACCCAGGCCAGCTACCGCAAGACGACGCCTCGAAGGTCGACCCGTGCTGCGAAGCGACCGACGTTGGGACCTACCAAGCGAGCCCATCCGGCTCTCGACGGGACCGCGCAGCCGGCGGGCCCTACCACTCACAGGACCCTAGAATCGGGGGGCCCATAGCCGGCTAGAGAGAGTGCCAGCTGGGGCCCTCCCCCTCGCATTCTATTCATATTGTAATCCGGGGGGTTGAGCTATAAAAAACCCCAAAGCTCCCCATGGATGGAGAAAGTAGAAAAACTCATAAGCACACACTGGATCTGTTCCTCCCGCATCCACTCATGTAGATAACGAGATGTAGCCGGCTGCCTCTTCCTCCACCTCTCGACAAACTCGAGGTGTAGGATTGAAAGTAGGTCTAGATGGGGGATGATTAGACTACTTGATCAAATAAACGTTTTGCCTTTTCCCAAATTTTAGTGTTTGCAGTTTTAGCATTCATGGCATGTCAATTTCGCCCAACACATGCATGTCTAAGAGTATAGCTATGGAAAGTAACAACAAGCATGAGTAAAAGTGATAGGGGATCTAATCTACGCCGTTGATTAGGGATCGGACGGGGAGGGTGCTCACCGTGGTGGTTGACGGTTCCGGCGAGGGTTTCGGCGATGGAAGAGGCGTCGAGGTCGTCGGGGATGCGCCTCCGGTGGTCCTCCGGCGACGGCGAGGGCTCCGTTCGACTCAACGATGAATGGCGCGTCCGGTGGTGGTCGAGGGCGAGCTCGGGGACGACGGTGACGACGAGCAGGAGCGAAGGGAGCTTCGGGGTCGGGGAACACTCTGGCCAGGGTGATGTCTTCACAGCTCTAGAGAGTCTCTAGAGAGGGTGAGGGGTCGGGGAGGTGCGCACGGTCGTGGGGAAATCGTCGGAGGGCTCGGGAGAGTGCGGGGAGGTCAGGGTGATGCGGGGACGCGATAATGGCGCGGCGGCCGTGGTGAAGTCCGGCGATGAATAGCGGCGCAGTGAGGCCGTGGGGGTTGGGGAGAAGTGGGGGAATGGAGAGAGGGGAGCAGTGGATCTTATATAGGCCAGAGGGGGAGCAGGGAATGGAAGGGAGAGGGGATTCTGGCGATGGCTCCGGCGCGGGCGTGGGGGAGGAGGGAGATGGCCAGCGTGATCTCGGGGTCGGACGGCGGGCCCGACATGTCAGCGAGAGGAGGGGGAAAGCGTTGACAGCGGGCGGCCGGCGCGGAGGGTTTTCGGGCGGGATCAGGGGGTTGCTGGGCCGGCGGATCTTAAAGGCCTTTAAGGACTTTCCATTTTTTCAAAAAATAGAGCAGTAAAACTACTTTAATTCCATTGATTGAATTCCAAATATAGTCAAATTTTATATCATAATTATCAACAGACTAAATTCCATTTAATGGACATTTTTATTCTGTCAAATTAAATACTTTGAAAAAATCATTTTTCAGAAAATGCCTTAATTGGCTTTATTTACTTTTGCAAATATTTTTCAACTCACCCCTTGAGTTTTATGATTTAAAAACTTCACAAATAACCCCTGGTTTTTGGAGTGTCCTATTAATCCTCTCAAAATTATTTTTAGGGGTTTGAATCCCTGCAAATTCAAATAGGAAATTCAAATGAAACTGAAACTCAAATAGATTTCAAATTCCCTTTTCCAAATCCTTGGTTTAACTTCCAACTCATATTTCATATATTTGAAGAAGTCATATTATCTTCTCTCATGAAAAATCATTGAGTTGCATAAAGTAGCTAGATTTGAAATATTATCAAATGGAATTCAAATTATTTTCAAATCCCTTGTCATTTCTTTAAATGGAAGAAGTCATGTCATCTTCACTCCGGGGTTTTGTGATGAAATGAATTTGAATTCCTGATGATCAAAATGCAGGTTAAAAGTTTTGGGAAAGTCATTTCATTCCCTCTCATCAAACTTTCAAAAGTTTCAAAAAGTTTCAAATTTCACTCACTTTCAATCATTCAAGCAAACAAACAATCATTCTATATTTATTATAACATTCCAAAGTTTGGGATGTTACATAGGAGTTGGTTGTCACTAGTGCAATTCCGGCAACACCGTCATCTTGACTATAGTTGGAGTTGGAGTGATAGCTTTACTCGGAGTGGTTGTCGGAGTAGGAGCCGAAAACCCATTCACCAACATGAGCTTGATGTTTCTTTCTTGAGTAGCTCTTGGTGTACTTGTCCTTCTTCTCTGAATCTCAACTTCTCCTAGAGGGTCTTCGTTCATAACGATAATCTCTACTCCTTCTCTCTCATCAAGGTGAATCATCTCTTGAGCTTCGTCTTCTCGATGACTCTTCTCTTCGTTTGAAAGGAGTCGTGCACTCATTGGAGTAGTGTCCGGGCTTCCCACAATTGTAGCAGTTTCGGTCAGGACTTGAAGAATGCTTGTCTTCATGTCTTGACTTTGAGCTACGGTCTTTGCTTCTATTCTTGTAGAACTTGTTGAATTTCTTTACCATGAGGCTTATCTCTTCATTTGTGACAAGGTTGTCGCTTGAGGTAGCGGGACCATCACTTGTGGCTTTGTAAGCACCGCTAGACTTGTGGTGAAGCTCTTCCTTGTGTTTGAGTGTCATCTCATGATCAACAATTCTACCAATCACTTCTGTTGGCTTGAGATATTTGTAGTTGGGAATCATTTGGATCAATGTGCACTATCATATCAATCATCCAAAGCTCAAAGTATCTTCTTTATGATGAATTTGTTAGTCATTTCTTTGCTTCCTAAGTCGGCAATTTCATTGGTGATGAGAGCTAGCCTGGAGTACATCTCAGCGAATCCTTCACCATCCTTTATCTTGAACTTGTCAAGTTGACCTTGAAGATCATCTCACTTGGATTCTCTCACGTACTCGGTTCCTTCATGCATATCAACCAAAGTATCCCAAATCTCTTTTGCATGTTCAAGACGGCTGATTTTGTTGAATTCTTCGGGGCATAGGCAGTTGAAGAGAATGTCAAATGCTTGAGCATTGAGTTGCAGCATCTTCAATTCATCTATGGTCACTTCACGATCCGGTTCCTTTCCTTCAGTAAAGAATTCACCATGCAAGCCAACACGAACAACAGCCCAAACGGGAGGATTATGACCAAGCAAATGCATTTTCATCTTATGCTTCCAACTAGCAAAATTAGTGCCATCAAAGTACGGACCCTTACGGTGATAATTTCCTTCACTAGATGCCATACTTCTCCTAGGTTGTGAAACCAATGCAATGGAGATCAAAGCTCTGATACCACTTTTAGGATCAAAAGTAGGTCTAGAGGGGGGGTGATTAGACTACTTGACCAAATAAAAGTTTTGCCTTTTCCCAAATTTTAGTGTTTGCAGTTTTAGCATTCATGGCAACTCAATTTCACCCTACACATGCATGTCTAAGAGTATAGCAGCAGAAAGTAACAACAAGCATGAGCAAAAGGGATAGGGTAGGAAGATCAAACGGAATTGTAGACACGGTGATCTTTCCTGTGGTTTCGATAGGTGGTGCTATTGTACATCCACGTTTATGGAGTCTTCAATCCACGGAGGGTAACAGTCGCGAGAGTCCACAGAGGGCTCCACCCATAAGGGTCCACGAAGTAGCAACCTTGACTATTCCATATGGCTTCCGTCCACGAAGGACTAGCCTCAATATGGGTAGATCTTCATGAAGTAGACGATCTATTGCCCTTACAAACTTATTGGTTCACTCCAACATGAAGTAGGAGGCTCCCAAGTGACACCTAACCAATCTACGAGGTACCACCCTCCAAAAGGTAATAGGCTCGGTAATGGCGATGAACTCCTTGCTCTCGTGCTTCAAGATGATAGACTCCTCAACACACAATCACTCTCTCACAGATTTGGCTTGGTAGAAGAGATGGGATTGGTGGTAAGCAACTTGGGGAAGCTAAAAATCAAGATCCATATGGTTGGAGTGGAAGATCTTGATCTCAACACAGGGGTAGGTGGTTCTCTCTCAGAAAACTGGTAGGATAGGTAGGGAATAGTCTTGAATGCTTCTCTTTCAAGTAGGTGGTGGTGAAGGGGTATATATAGGCATCCCCAAAATTCCAACTGTTACACACAAAATGACCAACTCGGTGACACCAATGTGTTAATCTCGGTGGTACCGAAGTGACCAAAAGGTGGCAACTTTTGAATCTCAGAGGGACCGGTATACGAATCTCGTTTGCACCAACAAGGTGACCAATGGTCAGATTTCCAATCTCGGTGATGCCTACTAAACAATCTCGATGGGACCAAAAATGTGAATTTGCGTAACATAAAGTTAGCAACCTAAACTCGGTGGCACTGGTATGTAATCGGTTGCACCGAAGTGGCTAGGGTTTGGCTGAGTCTGTCGAGGGTTTGGAATCGGTGGCACCGGGATAGGAATGTTGGTTGCACCGAGATTGTTGGTGGGAGATCTTGTGGATGTTTTTGGTGACTACCACTTGTGCACGTATGAGCATTTTGTTCACCAACAAAACCTTACCCCCTTTTAATAGTATTGGCTTTCCTATGGACTCAAAGTGATTTCTCACAAATGTAAAATGTAGAGTCCTCTTTCATGAAGCTTGGCCAACCTATTTCCTTGCATCTTGGGGTGATTCCACAGTCTTCACAATCGTTTTGCCATCCATATCATTGAACGTTTCAAGAAACATACTTGGTGGAAACATTAGTTCAAAGACTTATATGTTGTTATTAATTACCAAAAACACCAAAGGAGCAAATGTGCTTTCACCAGGAGCACCATTCTAACCACCCTCATCTATCAACCTAGACCAAGCAGGACTAGGGGTATTACCTGTTGGGGAACGTCGCATGGGAAACAAAAAAATTCCTACGCACACGCAAACCTATCCATGGTGATGAGCATCTACGAGAGGGAGAGTGGATCTATATACCCTTGTAGATCGCTAAGCGGGAAGCGTTAAGAAACGCGGTTGGTGTAGTCGAACATCTTCGCGATCCAAATCGCCGAGCGTCCCGCGATCTCATCACGATCCGTCCCGCGATCCAATCACGATCCGTCCCGTGAACTCATCACGATCCGTCCCGCGATCTCATCACGATCCGTCTCACGATCTTGATCACGATCTGTCCCGCGAACTCATCACGATCCGTTCCGCGATCTCATCACGAACTGTCTCGCGATCTCGATCACGGTCCTTCCGATCTAGCGCCGAACGGACGGCACCTCCGCGTTCAGCACACGTGCAGCTTGATGACGATCTCCACCGTCTTGATCCAGCAAGAGGAGGTGGAGAGGAGAGAGAGTTCACCGGCAGCGTGACGGCGCTCCGGTGATGGTGGTGGAGTGATTCCGGCAGGGCTTCGCCTAAGCGCTGCGGAAAACCGATCTAGAGGAGAAACTGTGCACCGGTGAAACGGGTAGCACGAGGCCGGAAATTCTGTCCAAAAACCACCCAATCCACTAGTATATATAGGAGGAGAGGAGAGGAGAGGCAGCCAAGGCCTTTGGGTCGGCCGAAATAGGAGGTGGGAGCAATCCTACTTCACCTCCAATCCTAGTTGGAGTAGGATTGCCTCCTATTGGCTGATTTTCCACTTTTTGCTTTAGGACTTTCTCTCCTGCGCCATGGGCCTTTGTGGCTGTTTTCCCAGCCCAATAAGGGCTGGTTATTATTCTCCCACAGCCCATGGACCTCTTGGGGTCGAAATACCCCTCCCGGAGGTCCTCCGGTACACTATCGGCACTCCCGGTACAATACCGATACTCCCGGTACACTACCGATGAGCCCGAAACTTTTCCGGAAACCAAACTGGGACTTCCTATATATGAATCTTTACCTCCGGACCATTCCGGAGCTCCTCATGACGTCCAGGATCTCATTCGGGACTCTGAACAACCTTCGGTCACCACCATACATAACTCTACACTACCGAAACGTCACCGAACCTTAAGTGTGCAGACCCTGCGGGTTCGAGAACTATGTAGACATGACCGAGACACCTCTACGGTCAATAACCAATGGCGGGACCTGGACGTCCACATTGGTTCCTACATATTCTACGAAGATCTTTATCGTTCGAACCTCTATGTCAAGGATTCAGTTAATCCCGTATATCGTTCCCTTTGTTCTTCGGTATGTTACTTGCCCGAGATTCGATCGTCGGTATCTCCATACCTAGTTCAACCTCGTTACCGGCAAGTCTCTTTACTCGTTCCGTAATACAAGATCCAGCAACTAACAATTAGTCACATTGCTTGCAAGGCTTATTGTGATGTTGCATTACCGAGTGGGCCCCGAGATACCTCTCCGTTACATGGAGTAACAAATCCCAGTCTCGATCCATGCCAACTCAACAGACACCATCGGAGATACCTGTAGAGCACCTTTATAGTCACCCAGTTACGTTGCGACGTTTGATACACACAAGGCACTCCTCCGATATCCGTGAGTTGCATGATCTCATGGTCATAGGAACATATACTTGACATGCAGAAAACAATAGCAATAAACTGACACGATCATATGCTATGTTTGTAGTTTGGGTCTTATCCATCACATCATTCTCCTAATGATGTGATCCCGTTATCAAATGACATCTCATGTCCATGGCTAGGAAACCTTAACCATCCTTTGATCAACGAGCTAGTCCATTAGAGGCATACTAGGGACATGGTTTTGTCTATGTATCCACACATGCATTTATGTCTCCGATCAATACAATTATAGCATGGATAATAAACGATTATCATGAACAAGGAAATATGATAATAACTAATTTATTATTGCCTCTAGGGTATATTTCCAACAGTCTCCCACTTGCACTAGAGTCAATAATCTAGTTCACATCACCATGTGATTCGCATTGTTATGAATCTAACACCCAATGAGTTTTGGGGCTCGATCATGCTTTGCATGTGAGAGAGGTCTTATAGTCAACGGATCTGCGATATTCAAATCCGTGTGTACTTTGCAAATCTCTATGTCAAACCGTAAACACTGCTACCACACTCCACTTGGTACTATTTCCAAATGGCTGCTCCACTATACGTATCCAGATTGCTACTACTAGTCATCCGGATAGGTGTTAAAGCTTGCATCGACGTAACTCTTTACGACGGACTCTTTATCACCTCCATAATCAAGAAACATTTCCTTAGTCCTCTGGTTACTAAGGATAATTCCGACCGCTGTCCAGTGATCCACTCCTGGACCACTCTTGTACCCCTTGACAGACTCATGGCAAGGCACACATAGGTGCGGTACACAGCATGGCATAATATAGAGCCTATGGCTAAGGCATAGGGGACGACGTTCGTCCTTTCTCTTTCTTCTGCCGTTGTCGAGCTTTGAGTCTCACTCAACTTCACACCTTACAAATCAGACGAGAACTATTTCTCTGGCTGATCCATTTTGAACTCTTTCAAAATCTTGTGAAGGTATGCACTCATTGAAAGTCTCATCAAGCATCTTGATCTATCTCTATAGATTTTGATGTTCAACAATTAGGTAGCTTTATCCAGGTCTTCCTTTGAAAATCACTTTCCAAATAACCGTTTTATGCTTTCCAGAAACTCTACATTATTTCTGAACAACAATATGTCATCCACATATACTTATCAGAAATTCTATAGTGCTCCCACTCACTTTATTGCAAATACAAGTTTCTCATAAACTTTGTATAAACATCAAAACTTTGATCACCTCATCAAAGCGTATATTCCAACTCCGAGATGCTTGCTTCAGTCCATGGAAGGATCACCGAAGCTTGCACACCTTTTAGCATCCTTAGGCCTGACAAAACCTTCTGGTTGTATCACATACAACCTTTCCTCAAGTAAACCATTAAGGAAACGATGTTTTGACATCCATCTGCCAGATTTCATAATTGAAAACACAGCAACTGCTAACATAATTCCAACAGACTTTTAGCATCGCTACGAGTGAGAAAGTCTCATCGTAGTCAACTCCTTGAACTTGTCACAAACATCTTTGCAACAAGTCGAGCTTTACAAATAGTGACATTCACCATCAATGTCTGTCTTCATTTTAAAGATCCATTTGTACTCAACGACCTGCCGTCCAACGAGCAAGTCTACCAAAGTCTACACTTGGTTTTAATACATGGATCCTATCTCAGATTTCATGGCCTCCAACCATTTGTCGGAATCCGGGCCCATCATCGCTTCTCCATAGCTCGTAGGTTCAGCGTTGTCCAACAACATGACCTCCAAGACAGAGTTGTCGTACCACTTAGGAGCAGTACACATCCTTGTCGACCTACGAAGTTTGATAGTAACTTGATCCTGAAGCTTCATGATCATCATCATTAACTTCCTCTTCAACTAACGTAGGCTTCACAGTAACATCTTTCTGCGCTGCGCTACTCTTTGGTTGAACAAAGGTTTAACAACCTCATCAAGTTCTATCTTCCTCCCACTCAATTCTTTCGAGAGAAACTTTTTCTCGAGAAAGGACCCAGTTCTAGCAACAAACACTTTGCACTCGGATCTGAGATAGAAGGCATACCCATCTGTTCTTAGGGTATTCTATGAAGATAATTTGTCCGCTTTGGGTTCTAGCTTATTATGTGAAAACATTTTCCACACAAGCATCACAGCCCCAAACATTAAGAAATGACAGCTTAGGTCTCTATCAAACCATAATTCACATGGTGTCATCTCAACGGATTTAGATGGTGCCCTATTTAAAGTGAATGTAGTTGTCTCTAATGCATAACCCCAAAATTATAGTAGTAAAACGACAAGAGACATCATATTACGCACCATGTACAATAGAGCATAACTATGATGTTCGGACACACCATCACACTATGGTGTTCCAGGTGGCGTTTAGTTGTGAAACAACTTTCACATTGTCTTAAGTTGTATGCCAAACTCATGACTCAGATATTCACCTCCACGATCATATCGCGGTCATTTTTTATCTTCTTGTCACGATGATCTTTAAACTTCACTCTGAATTTGCTTGAACCTTTCAAACGATTCAGACTTGTGTTTCATTAAGAAAATATACACTATATCTACTCAAATCATCAGTGAAGGTAAGAAAATAACGATATCCACTGCACGCTACAAGACTCACTAGATTGCATACATCAACATGTATCATTTCCAATGAATCACTTGCCCGCTCCATCCAATGGGGTCCTTTAGTCATCTTGCCCAAGAGGCATGGTTCGCATGTCTCAACTGATTCGAAATCGAATGAGTCCAAATATCCATCAGCATGGAGTTTCTACATGCGCTTTATACCAATATGACATTTAGCGGCAGTGCCACAAGTATGTGGTACTATCATTATTAACTTTGTATCTTTTGACATCAATGTTATGGACATGTGTACTACTACGATCAAGATTTCAACAAACCATTCTCACTGGGTGCATGACCATTGATGGTATTATTCATGTAACCAAAATAACTATTATTCTCTGACTTAAATGAATAACCGTATTGCAACAAACATGATCTAATCATGTTCATGCTCAACGCAAAACACCAAATAACATTTATTTAGGTTCGTCACTAATCCTGAAGGTAGAGAGAGCATGCGATGTTGATCACATCAACCTTGGAAACATTTCCAACACACATCGTCACCTCACCCTTAGCTAGTTCTCCGTTTATTCCGTAGCTTTTATTTCGAGTTACTAACATTTAGCAACCGAACCGGTATCCAATACCCAGGTGCTACTAAGAGTACTAGCAAGGTACACATTAGTAACTCGTATATCAAATATACTTCTATCAATGTTGCCAGCCTTCTTATCCACCAAGTATCTAGGGTTGTTCCGCTTCAGCGACCTCTCACCTCATAATAGAAGCACTTAGTCTCGGGTTTGAGTTCAACTTTGGGTTGCTTCACTGGAGCAGGAACTGACTTGCTATCCATGAAGTTTCCCTCCTTGCTCTTGCCCTTTTCGAAACTAGTGGTTTGATTAACCATCAACACTTGACGCTCCTTCTTGATTTCTACCTTCGCGGTGTCAAACATCGCGAACAACTCAGGGATCAATACTTCTATCCCTGGTGTATTATAGTTCATCACTAAGTTCTAGTAGCTTTAGTGACAGTGACTTGGAGAACCATATCAATCACTATCTTATCTGGAAGATCAACTCCCACTTGATTCAAGCGATTGTAGTACCCAGACAATCTGAGTACATGCTCAACGATTGAGCTATTCTCCTTCATCTTACAAGCAAAGAATCTTGTTGGAGATCTCATATCTCGCAACAACGGCATGAGCCTGAGATCACAATCTCTGCTCTAGAACATCTCATATGTTTTGTGACGTTCAAAACATTTTGGAGCCTCAATTCTAAGCCGTAATGCATGACGCACTAAACTATCAAGTAGTCATCGAAACGTGCCTGTTAGATGTTCACAACATCTATAGACAACGCTAGAGGGGGTGGCGCACCGAGCGGTGCATTAAGGACATAAGCCTTCTGTGCAGCAATGAGGACAATCCTCAGATCACGGACCCAGTCCGCAATTTTGCTACCAACATCTTTCAATTCTATTTCTCTAGGAACATATAAAAATACAAGGGAACTACAGCGCGAGCTAGTAACCTACAACATAATTTGCAAAGACACTTTGACTATGTTCATGATAATGAGTTCAATTAATCATATTACTTAAGAACTCCCACTCAAATTGACATCCCTCCGATCATTCGAGTGATACATGATCCAAATTCACCAACTCAAGTCCGATCATCACGTGAGTTGAGGTGGCTGCAATGGTGAACATCATTATGTTGATCATATCTACTATATGACTCATGTTCGACCTTTCGGTCTCTCGTGTTCCGAGGCCATGTCTGTACATGCTAGGCTCGTCAAGTTTAACCCGAGTGTTCTGCGCGTGCAAATCTGGCTTGCACCCGTTGTATGTGAACGTAGAGTCTATCACACCCGATCATCACGTGGTGTCTCAACACGACGAACTTTCGCAACGGTGCACACTCGGGGAGAACACAGTTCGTCTTGAAATTCAAGTGAGGGATCACCTTATATTGCTACCGCCGTACTAAGCAAAACAAGGTGCATAAAAGGATTAACATCTCATGCAATTCATAAGTGACATGATATGGCCATGAACTTGTGTTTAAGATCTCCATCTTCGAAACACCGGCATGATCTCCATCGTCACCGGCACAACACCATGATCTCCATCATCTTGATCTCCATCAATGTGTTGCCATTGGGGTTGTCACGCCCTGCATGCTTCTACTACTATTGCTACCGTAGCGATAAAGTAAAGCATTACATAGCGCTTAATGATTGACACGCAGGTCATACAATAATTAAAGACAACCCTATGGCTCCTGCCGGTTGCCGTACTCATCGACATGCAAGTCGTGATAATCTATACATCACATGATCATCTCATACATCACATATATCTCATCATGTAATTGGCCATATCACATCACAACATACCCTGCAAAAACAAGTTAGACGTCCTCTAATTGTTGTTGCATATTTTATGTGGCTGCTATGGGTATCTAGCAAGAACGATTCTCACCTACGCATAAACCACAACGGTGATACACTAGTTTGCTTTTCAACCTTCTCAAGGACCGCCTTTGTCGAATACGATCCAACTAAAGTGAGAGAAACTGTCACCCGCAAGCCATCTAGGCAACAAGTTGCGTCGAGGGAACCGGTCTCTCGTAAGCGTACGAGTAATGTTGGTCCGGGCCGCTTCATCTCACAATCCCGCTGAACCAAAATACGACCAAGGGAGGAAGCAATCTAAGCATCAACGCCCACAAACCTTTTGTGTTCTACTCGAGATCTCATCGAACCATCAACCTAGCTCATGATGCCACTGTTGGGGAACGTCGCATGGGAAACAAAAAAATTCCTACGCACACGCAAACCTATCCATGGTGATGAGCATCTACGAGAGGGAGAGTGGATCTACATACCCTTGTAGATCGCTAAGCGGGAAGCGTTAAGAAACGCGGTTGGTGTAGTCGAACATCTTCGCGATCCAAATCGCCGAGCGTCCCGCGATCTCATCACGATCCGTCCCGCGATCCAATCACGATCCGTCCCGTGAACTCATCACGATCCGTCCCGCGATCTCATCACGATCCGTCTCACGATCTTGATCACGATCTGTCCCGCGAACTCATCACGATCCGTTCCGCGATCTCATCACGAACTGTCTCGCGATCTCGATCACGGTCCTTCCGATCTAGCGCCGAACGGACGGCACCTCCGCGTTCAGCACACGTGCAGCTTGATGACGATCTCCACCGTCTTGATCCAGCAAGAGGAGGTGGAGAGGAGAGAGAGTTCACCGGCAGCGTGACGGCGCTCCGGTGATGGTGGTGGAGTGATTCCGGCAGGGCTTCGCCTAAGCGCTGCGGAAAACCGATCTAGAGGAGAAACTGTGCACCGGTGAAACGGGTAGCACGAGGCCGGTAATTCTGTCCAAAAACCACCCAATCCACTAGTATATATAGGAGGAGAGGAGAGGAGAGGCAGCCAAGGCCTTTGGGTCGGCCGAAATAGGAGGTGGGAGCAATCCTACTTCACCTCCAATCCTAGTTGGAGTAGGATTGCCTCCTATTGGCTGATTTTCCACTTTTTGCTTTAGGACTTTCTCTCCTGCGCCATGGGCCTTTGTGGCTGTTTTCCCAGCCCAATAAGGGCTGGTTATTATTCTCCCACAGCCCATGGACCTCTTGGGGTCGAAATACCCCTCCCGGAGGTCCTCCGGTACACTATCGGCACTCCCGGTACAATACCGATACTCCCGGTACACTACCGATGAGCCCGAAACTTTTCCGGAAACCAAACTGGGACTTCCTATATATGAATCTTTACCTCCGGACCATTCCGGAGCTCCTCATGACGTCCAGGATCTCATTCGGGACTCTGAACAACCTTCGGTCACCACCATACATAACTCTACACTACCGAAACGTCACCGAACCTTAAGTGTGCAGACCCTGCGGGTTCGAGAACTATGTAGACATGACCGAGACACCTCTACGGTCAATAACCAATGGCGGGACCTGGACGTCCACATTGGTTCCTACATATTCTACGAAGATCTTTATCGTTCGAACCTCTATGTCAAGGATTCAGTTAATCCCGTATATCGTTCCCTTTGTTCTTCGGTATGTTACTTGCCCGAGATTCGATCGTCGGTATCTCCATACCTAGTTCAACCTCGTTACCGGCAAGTCTCTTTACTCGTTCCGTAATACAAGATCCAGCAACTAACAATTAGTCACATTGCTTGCAAGGCTTATTGTGATGTTGCATTACCGAGTGGGCCCCGAGATACCTCTCCGTTACATGGAGTAACAAATCCCAGTCTCGATCCATGCCAACTCAACAGACACCATCGGAGATACCTGTAGAGCACCTTTATAGTCACCCAGTTACGTTGCGACGTTTGATACACACAAGGCACTCCTCCGATATCCGTGAGTTGCATGATCTCATGGTCATAGGAACATATACTTGACATGCAGAAAACAATAGCAATAAACTGACACGATCATATGCTATGTTTGTAGTTTGGGTCTTATCCATCACATCATTCTCCTAATGATGTGATCCCGTTATCAAATGACATCTCATGTCCATGGCTAGGAAACCTTAACCATCCTTTGATCAACGAGCTAGTCCATTAGAGGCATACTAGGGACATGGTTTTGTCTATGTATCCACACATGCATTTAAGTCTCCGATCAATACAATTATAGCATGGATAATAAACGATTATCATGAACAAGGAAATATGATAATAACTAATTTATTATTGCCTCTAGGGTATATTTCCAACATTACCTCCCATTGAGAGCTCTAAACCTGGGTGTGCATCCACCGCCGCTTGTGCCTAATCCCGCTCCCGGAGCCCGTCGGCGTCCTCCGGCCCAAACCCCCTTTGATAAGCCTACTCATGGCATTTTCCATGAGAAAGCAATGACATCGAGTGCACCGGACGGAGGAGGAGAAGCTCACCGGACGGATACAGCTTCGTCAAGGGTGCGAGCACGGGCTCGGGGACAGAGGAGGACGCCGGAGGCGGGGAGGAGCGGCGCTGGCGCACGTGGGCTTGGTCCTCGGCGGTAGTTGGAGAAGCGGGTGTGATCAACGTAGGCACGCAGAGGAGCCATGGCAGCGACGGTGTCGGGGTGGATTTCATGAACCTGGTGAAGAAGAGGTCAGAGATGAGGAGCAGCGACGGCGTCGGTTGGGATTTGGGCAGCCTATCGGTGTATGTAGTGGACTCACTAGTAGAAAACAGGGAACTAGTCCCGGTTCCAAAGAGCCTTTAGTCCGGTTTTGGAACCGGGACAAACCTAGCGGGACAAATACTTAACACCTTTAGTCCCGGTTCGCTTACAAAGCGGGACCAAAGGGGCTCCACGTGGCCGCTACAAGGTGCCAGGTAGGATTATGTTTCTCCAGGTTGGTAACACCAACCGGGACCAAAAGGCCGCCACGCATCAGGCATTTTTTTTGGATGGGGGTTTATGGGTTTTGTAGGGTTAATTTAGGGGTTTCATATTGTGTTAGCTAGCTAATAGACGGAAGTGATCTCTCTTTCTTCGTGCTTGGTCAACGATGCTAGCTACTATACATATAGAGAGAACTCGACGCTAGCTAATAAGCAAATGAAGGAAACCATTAATGATACAAGATCTAACAACTCATCATCATCATCTTAATCATACAAACTTAAAGTCTCATAAAACAAAAAAGAAGATAAAATGACATAGTGCTCACTCATAGGACCTAGTTCTCCCTCCTAGGTAAAATTACATGAAACGGAATAACACCTATGTCTCCATGATGAAGCAAAGAGATCCAACGGTCTCCAACTTGTGGCTTGTGATCCTTCTTTATTTGTCCCCATGCTTCAACATGGAGACGTCTTGGTGGTTTGAGCTCAGTCGAGTATGCAAAAGAGAACTCGGGATGGAAGGGGCTTTTAATTGTCATATTACCTTCGGGTTGCTTCAACGGTGGCTGACGAGCATATGTACTTAGAGTAGGGTCCTAGGCAAGGCCCACATACCCTACCTAAGGACACTACATGGGAGGACTTGAAGAACAAGAATGAACTTCCGAGTGGATCCTTGGAGACGTCTAAGACCACTCGATAGTAATCCACTCGGAGCTTCTCCCCTCACTCGGCAGTCGTGTGTCACTCGGAAGACCTCGCTTCACTCGACGCCAGAAGACCAGAAGCCATCATCAATAGCCCAACGGGCAGACGCTGGTTCAATGGTTATTAATAGCTTTCATTATGTACGTTACCAGTAACTGTAGACTTTAAACCCCACGATCAGACTCTTAGATGCGGGGTAATTATGATGGGTAGCGAACTCTATATAAGCCGCCCCTCTGCTGCTGCACAAGGGTTCTCACCCATTTTAATCTCAGTATTCCACACGACATAAGCTCCCGACCACTGAGACGTAGGGCTATTACCTCCACGAGAGGGGCCTGAACTCATACATACGTGTGTACACCCTCGCCGTAGCTAAGACTCTACCCTCTTCGTTCGTACCCCTACCTTCTACTGTCAAGCTCGTTCCCACGACAGTTGGCGCCCACCGTGGGGCAGGCGTCTAAGCGCCTTCCAGCGAGGTTGCGATTTTCATCCTTCGACATGTCTTCCGGCGGTGTTTTCGCTCTAGGCCACGAGATCCGTTTCGGAGTGCTCACCTTCATCACCGACGATTCGGCATGGCTCCTGGAGGCGCCTCTCAATGTCGAGGCGCTCCCAGTCCGCAGGGCCGTGCACTTCCACGCGAGTTCCTGCAATGTGTTGCTGCGTCAGCCATCGATCCCTTACGCGTCGGCTCCTCTCGCTGTTCGCAGTCGCAAGCGGTCCGGCCACCCATGACTTCAGCGTTGGGTTGAACACGCGGCGGCGCGTCAAACTTCTCCGTAGATTGCAGCGCTTGAGCCCGTCGAGTCCCTTCACGGCGTGGTCGAGTCTGATTCTGATCCGTCCAATGTGCCTTCCGAGTGCGAAAGCTGTGATCCCGCAGCGGAGGTCTTGATGGAGGGCTCTCATCAGAGTTCACCACCTGGCCTGGGCCGTGGCACGCACGAGGCTAGTGGTCCATCGAATGGGCAGCTGCGTCGCGACGAGGAGGTTCTTCACACTCCCATCGTCGGCGTGATCGCTGTGGCCCAAGCTTTGTAGGCCGCACGGATTCGTCTGGAAGAGCTCCAGGCAAAGATCGACGAGCGTGCTCGCCAGCGCCCGCCACGTCCTAGTCGACATCAGCGAAAGTTATTTCCGACTGGAAATCACGACGACGTTGAGGTATACCGAACTCCTACGTTAAACATTGCAGCAGTTGCTAGGATAGCAGACTCCATTCAGCCGTCCCGGTCAGAGGCCGGAATAGGGTTGCTGCAGATCAGAGCTCTGTTGGATGCAGTGCAGCGGCAGAACTCAGCAGTTTCTCAGTCCCACCACAGGATTCATAGCAATTCACC
This sequence comes from Hordeum marinum, assembly GCA_022496015.1. NCBI lineage: Eukaryota > Viridiplantae > Streptophyta > Magnoliopsida > Poales > Poaceae > Hordeum > Hordeum marinum. The sequence continues at coordinate 20,353,312 of CM039674.1, read as the reverse complement.
TAAGGCAGAGACCGTTCAGTCGGCACACATCCCTGGATCATCCTTGCGTCGACGAGGCGACGGTTTCCATGAAGGCCAAGACAGAGATCATTTTCACTGTGATGACCACCGTCGAGTGCCCACCCCTCCGCGGAGTGGTCCGTACGCACCCTGGCGCCAGGACGACCGGCGTTCGTTCGGTGATGAGTGGGATGCAGACTTTGATGCCCGCGGCTACCTTGTTCAGAAGCAGATCGAGAAGAGCAGAGCCTACAGAGAAGGACATGAAAGAGATGTTCTGAGTGGAAGCTCAGCTATGGTGTCAGGTCCCGAGTGTTTCAGCAGAGCTATACGTTCTGCAGAGATTCCCCCCAATTTCAGAATAGCGGCGGGAATCGGAAAGTTTTCTGGTGAGACAAGGCCAGAGACTTGGTTAGATGACTACCGAGTGGCTATGCAGATTGGCGGCGGAAACGACAATGTCGCAATGAAGCACCTGCCCCTGATGCTAGATGGTCCAGCTCGAGCTTGGCTGAATCGTTTGGCACCATCCGGTATACATTGCTGGGAGGATCTTACCCGGGTGTTTGTCCGAACCTTTGAGGGCACCTGCAAGCGTCCGGCGGGACTGGTCGACCTACAGCACTGCGTCCAGGAGCCAATGAAAACCTAAGAGATTATATTCAGCGATGGTCCACTCTGCAACACACTGTGGAGAATGTGGGCGTGATCACGGTCACGGGTAATCGACAGCGGGCCGAAGAGTGCCTCCAGCAGGGTCCAAGATTGCCGATCAGCAGATGGCCATGGTTGAGCTGGAGGAGTACAAGAAAACCGCCGACCCTGCTGAGTTGCTCCGTGCAAAGAAGTCGGCTTCCGAGTTGGCATTTTAGTCGGCAGGGGAGGTGAAGAAGGTGCACATCCACCCGACGGATCCAGATGCTGCCCCGACGAATTTGTCAACAACACTCGACAGTAAATAGGAAGCCGGGCTCATCCAGTTCCTCCGTGAGAACTGGGATATCTTTGCATGGAAGCCTGCTGGCATGCCGGGGATTCACAGGGGGCTGTCTGAGCACCGTTTGCAAGTGGATCCGAAAGCCAAGCCCGTCAGGGAGCATTTGCGTCGATCCGCGGTGGAGAAGCGCAAGGCACTCGGAGAAGAAGTGGCCCGTCTCTTGCAAGCCAAGTTCATTCGGGAGATTTACCACTCCGAGTGGCTCTCAAATGTTGTGATGGCGCCAAAGAAGAATAAGTCGTTGCCCATGTGCATTGACTTCAAACATCTCAATAAGGTGTGCCCTAAAGACCATTTTCCGCTCCCCCGCATAGATCAAATTTTTGACTCGACAGCGGGGTGAGAGCGATTATCGTTTCTGGATGCTTACTCTGGGTACCATCAGATCCGTCTGTATGGTCCGGACGAAATAAAAACAGACTTCATCGGCCCATTCGGGTGATTTTGTTACATCACCATGCCTTTTGGTCTCAAGAATGCCGACGCTACTTTTATGCGCATGATTCAGAAATGCTTACTCGAGCAGATCCCTTGGAATGTCGAGGCATATATGGATGACATAGTGGTCAAGTCCCGCAAAGGTTCCGACCTGGTGGCTGACTTGGCCGAGACATTTGCCAAACTAAGGCGATTTGACATAAAGCTGAATCCGGCAAAATGTACCTTTGGCGTCCCTGGTGGCAAGTTGCTCGGTTTTCTCGTTTCCGAGCAAGGAATTGATGTCAACCCTGAGAAAATCAGTGCCATTACCCGTATGAAGACTCCGGTGCAAGTGCACGACGTTCAGAAGCTCACTGGTTGCTTGGCAGCATTGAGTCGTTTCATTTCTCCTCTTGGTGAGAAGGCTCTACCTTTATATCAATCGATGAACAAGTCCCACACGTTCGACTAGACTCCCGAAGCCGAAGCAGCATTTGTAGAGCTCAAAGCTCTGCTTTCCGCCCGGCCGGTGCTGGCCGCTCCTGCCAGCCAAGAGCCCTTGCTCCTGTACATCCCGGCCACAAATCAGGTCGTCAGTACAGTGCTCACTGTCGAGCGAGAAGAGGAGGATAAAGCCTGTAAAGTCCAGCGGCCAGTGTATTATGTCTCGGAAGTGTTGTCCCCTCAAATCAAAGATATCCACATTATCAGAAGCTGGTGTATGGTATTTACCTATTAGCGAAGAAGGTGGCGCACTATTTCCAAGACCACTGGATTTTAGTCGTTAGTGATGCTCCTTTGTCTGAGATTTTCAATAATTGCCACGCATCAGGTCAAGTGGCTAAATGGGCAATTGAGCTTGGACATTTTGACATCAGATTTGAGGCCAAGAAAGCAATCAAGTCCCAAGCATTGGCAAATTTCATGGCTGGGTGGATCGAGCAGCAACAGCCTATCCAAGTTCACCCGGCGCATTGGGAAATGTTCTTTGTTGGCTCCAAGATGTTGAATGCATCCGATGCTGGTGTAGTCTTGATATCTCCACAGGTGACAAGCTCAGCTACGTCCTGCAAATTCACTTTGATTCCTCCAACAATGAGGCAGAGTATGAACCACTTTTACATGGGTTGCGCATGGCTATCTCACTCGGCGTCAAGCGCTTGATGGTTTATAGCGACTCAGATTTGGTGGTGAATCAAGTGATGAAAGAGTGGGATGTGAGAAACCCCTCTATGACTGGATACTACAATGCAGTCCGGAAACTAGAGAAGAGATTTGAAGGCCTGGAACTTCATCATGTTCCCCGATTGAAAAATCAATCGGCCGATGAGTTGTCCAAGATTTGTTCCACTCAACGGCCTATCCCTAGTGGTGTGTTCTTGGAGAATTTGCACACTCCTTCGGTTCAAGAAAATCCCTTCACCGAAGAGCCCCCACAAGCTTTGAGTTCCACTAACTTAATTGAAGTCAACGTTCCTGCTGTGATTGACCAGGTCATGGAGTCTCTGGTTATCATTCCCGACTGGACTATGTCATACATTGCCTATATCCTCAGACAAGAGCTTCCCGAAGATGAAGTAGAGGCTCGGCTGATTGTGTGTAGGTCCAATGCTTTCACTGTGATGGGAGATCAGCTGTTCAGAGAGAGCATGACTGGTGTCACTCAGTGCTGCATTTCCCTCGAAGAAGGTCGAATGATCCTGGATGAGATTCACTCAGGAACTTGTGGTCATCATGCGTCTTCAAGGGCGATTGTTGCTAAGGCGTATCGAGCTAGTTTTTACTGGCCGCGAGATAATGAGATGGCTAAAGACATCGTTGATCATTGCGAGGGTTTCTAGTTCTATGCGAACCTCTCACATAAACCCGCGTCTACCCTGAAGACCATTCCACTTGCCTGGCCATTTGTGGTTTGGGGACTCGACATGGTTGGTCCCTTCCGACCCGGAAAAGGAGGATTCACTCACTTGTTGGTAGCAGTTGACAAATTCACCAAGTGGATTGAAGCCAAGCCCATCAAGAAGTTGAATGCCCATACGGCGGTCACATTCATGAGGTAGATCATTATTCGATACGGCATTCCACATAGCATCATCATGGAAAACGACACTAATTTTGACTCGGAAGAATTCAGAAGATTCTATAACTCCCAAAGCACCCGAGTGGATTATGCTTCTGTTGCACATCCCCAAACCAATGGGAAAGTCAAATGGGCTAATGGTCTAATTCTGCAAGGTCTAAAGCCTCGTCCCATGCGCGATTTGGATCATGCCGCCGGTGCCTAGGTAACTGAGCTGCCGTCTGTTTTGTGGGGATTGAGGACAACGCCTAATCGGTCGACTGGACGAACTCCTTTATTCCTTGTCTATGGAGCCGAAGCCATATTGCCGAGTGACTTGGCCCACAATTCTCCTCGAGTGGAGCTATACTCTGAAGCTGAAGCTGAACAGGCCAGCCAGGATGGGGCAGATCTTCTGGAGGAAGAACAAGAGATGGCTCTGAAATGGATAACTGCCTACCAGCAAGACCTGCGACGCTTCCATGTGAGGAATGTGAAGAGTCGAGCTTTCCATGAAGGGGACTTGGTACTCCGAGTGAACCAACAACGACCTCACAAGCTTGCCACTGCATAGGAAGGTCCTTTTTTTGTCACCAAGGTGCTAAACAATGGAGCCTATCACCTATACAATCTCGTGAAGCGGATGGATGAACCACGAGCCTGGAACGCAGATCTGCTCTGGCGTTTTTATACTTGAGACAAGAGTTTTCTGACGCAATAAGAATACCTCATCAATTCTATTCCCGTTTCTACAATTTCCGATCGTACAGTTACGTTTCTGGGAATATTCCGAGTGATGAGCAATCCTCACATTCGGGGCTTAGTCACGAACATGCTTCGCCCAAGTTAAAAACCCTGTCGGGTGGATAGCAGTCCATTCACTTGATGGCCTATTTGCAACCTGTCTTTGCTTAGGTTCAAAAATACTCTGAGTGATGAGCAATCCTCACGGTCGGGGGCTTAGGTGTGAATCAACGTTCGCCTAAGTTCAAAAATACTACGGGTGATGAGCAATCCTCATGCTCGGGAGCTTAGCTGTGAACCCGTTTCGCTTAAGTTAAAAAACTCCGTCGGGTGGATAGTAATCCATTCACTCGACAACTTAGCCGTGAATCAACATTCGCCTAAGTTCAAAAATACTCCGAGTGATGAGCAATCCTCATGCTCGAGGGCTTATCTCTTAACCCACTTCGCCTAAGTTAAAAAACTCCGTCTGGTGGATAGTAATCCATTCACTCGACAACTTAGCTGCGAATTGACATTCGCCTAGGTTCAAAAATACTCCGAGTGATGAGCAATCCTCACACTCGAGAGCTTAGCTCCGAACCCGTTTCGCCTAAGTTAAAAAACTCCGTCGGATGGATAGTAATCAATTCACTCGACAAATTAGCCGTGAATCGACATTCTCCTAAGTTCAAAAATACTCCAAGTGATGAGAAATCATCACACTCGGGGACTTAGCTGCGAAATACATTTCACCTAAGTTAAAAAAACTCCGTCGGGTGGATAGTAATCCATACACCTAACAACTTAGCTGCGAATTGGCATTCGCCTAAGTTCGAAATACTCCGAGTGATGAGCAATCCTCACACTCGGGAACTTAGCTGCGAAATATGTTTCACCTAAGTTAAAAAAACTCCATCGGGTGGATAGTAATCCATACACCCGACAACTTAGCTGCGAATCGACATTCGCCTAAGTTCGAAATACTCCGAGTGATGAGCAATCCTCACATTTAGGGACTTAGATGTGAAACACGTTTCGCCTAAGTTAAAAAACTCCGTCGGTTGGATAGTAATCCATACACCCGACAACTTAGCTACGAATCAACATTCGCCTAAGTTTGAAATTCTCCGAGTGTTGAGCAATCCTCACACTCGGGGGCTTAGCTGTGAACACGCTTCGCCTAAGCTAAAAACAAACTCAGTCGAACAGACCTAAGGCTCAGACCTAAGGCTTGAAGGAAGTTTTAAAGGATACAAATACACTCGGCATATCGAGGCAAATTTAATTGTTTCTTCCAAAGACCATGTTTTTTCAAACGGGAGATGGGCTGGCCGGCTCGACGAAGGTGTCCAAGTCGATGCCGTCGGCGATTCTTGTAGCTGCCTCGATGAAGGTTTCCATGAAGTCCTCAAACTAGAGTTTCTTCGTGTTCACCACCTAGAGCTCCTTCAGTTTCTCCTCCCTCACGTACCTGTAGTGGACCCTGACGAGTGATAATGCCACATCGGCCCCGCAGCGAGCACCAGATTGTTTCCAAGCTTGCACTCGGCCGGGGAGTTCATTCAGACGGGCCATTATGGAGTTAAGATCGAGTTGAAGAGTATCCGTGGGCCATAGCTCTTTGTCGATTCTTTCAATGGCAGATTTCAGTCGAGCAACGTAGGCCTGGACGCCTTGGAGTTGGAAGTTGAGTCGCAACATGTTCATTGCCACCGCATCAGCAACTGGTGACTTGGTGGGGTCAAGATTGAGCTCAACCTCTTCTATTTCCTTCTCAAAATCCTGGCAGAATTCTGTTGAAGAATGGGGAATTGGAAGAGAGTTTGTGAACCGCGACCCTCAAGAAGTTTTTGGCAAATAACAGTCGACAAAAGGCACTCACCGTCGAGCAGAAGATACATCTTCCTTGAGAACTCGCCCAGATGCCTCTCCAGGCCAGTGCTCCTCTTAGTCAGTTGCTCGACTTCTTGACGAGGTCCGCGCGTTCTTGCTTCAACTTGGCATTCTCATCCTTCAGCTTGTTGGCAGCCACCAGCTTCCGGTTCGCAGCTTCAGTTTGGTCCTTGGCCACCTGTTGGGCGTCAGCAAGCGCCTTATCTTTCTCCTCCAACGCCTTCTTGATGGAATCTAAAGAAACAACATTGTTGAGTCGCGCTTGGAGTCGGCGGTTTTCACTACGTACGTCTGTTCGAGTGAGAGCACTCGGTTCAAAACATGACGAGTGAAGAAGAAAATGTGGAAAGCCAGTAGCAAGTACCTCCCAAAGCCTTCACCTCAGCACGTGCTCGCTCCAGGGCCTTGTTGGAGGCCACCAGAACCACCTGGAGCCGGTTCCTTTCGTCCTCCATGTCCTTGTACTCCGCCCCAAGTTCACAAGCCCTCTGGAATAAACACAAGACAAGAATTCAATCGGCGAGTGAAGCTTGGGACAGTTGACTGGGTATGATAGAAGCATCCAAGCAGAAAGTCCACTCGACATGTCGACTGGCACTGACGCTCCGCGCGTCATAAACAAATCTGGAACTGTCTCTGTTAAAGACCCCTGTCAGTGCAAGCACTCAACGGAGGTCTCGGGGACTACACCCAGTGGGTGCACTAAGAGCGCCACCAATGAGACGGTTAACTCTCGATCCGTCGAGCAACCCGTCAGAGAAAAAAACATACAGACTCGACATGTCGAGCGACTTTAGTACCACGCGTACGACAAGTTTTGAAACCTACCGTTTATCGTCTGCGATGAACAGTCTCTATAGAAGACCCCTGCGAATGCAAGCTCCTGACAGTGGTCTCGGGGACTACATCAGTGGGTACACTAAGAGTGCCCCCACTGGTTATTAAAGCATTCGACAAGGTCAGCCCTGTCAGTGCACTTGACTTGTCGAGTGACGCGCCTCCTTACTATATGAAGTTCAATCGACCCTTACGCAACGGCATATCATGGTTTGTCAATAATATCCATGAAACCTGTAAGGTAGCTACGGAGTGGTGTGGTTCAAATTGAAATTTATCCTGTATACAATAAACTCCAAGACCTCCGCCGGTGCAAGCATCCGACGGTGGCCTCGGGGACTACACCTAGTGGGTGCGCTAAGAGCGCCCCCACTGGATCTGCCAATTCTTGATCAGTCGAGCGACAGAAACTTCCATCATTCTAAGAAGTGCAGTCTATCCTTATGCAGCATCATATCATGGTTTGTCAATAATATCCATGAAACCTGCAAGGTAGCTACGGAGACGGTTAACTCTCGATCCGTCAAGTAACTCATCAGAAAACACACTCGACATATCGAGTGGCCCTAGTACCACGCGTACTATCAACCCCAATCCTACTCGACTATGATCCGATCTATTCGAGTGGAGAAAATCCAAATATTCTACGACAATCACCCACTGGGTGTACAACAACCAAGAGACAATGGACTTACAATCGAACTTACTCGGACATTGGTGCGGAGGGTTGCGCTGACGTCAAAAGCTAGTTTGCTGGCCTCTAACACATCCTTTATCCTCAGCATGAGCTGCTCTGCCTGAATCATGGCTTCCCTCGCAGCTTCGGTCTGATCTTCTGGGGTGCAATACAGAGAGAAGACCGTCACAGGTGGGTTCGGCATGGACGCTAGGCCAGCTAAGGCAACCTGAGGGGGCCCAGTTGGAGTCGACGTCACAACAGTCGAGATGGCTGGAGGAGCATGCGACAGAGGCATTGCAGGCTCAACCCTAGGTTGCGTCGAGCCAGCTCTCCTCTGGGAAGACTTTGCAGTTGAGCGCTGAGGTGCTTGCGCCGATGACGCCCTTCGGGTGCGAGTGTACGAAGTGTCCAGTGGCCCCTCGTCGTCCTCCACTTGAATGACCTCTACACCGACAACTGATAGTATCAAACTCTGCATGCGTCGAGTCCCATTCAGACAAACCGACAATTTTCTTACCTCTATGAGAAGCAACAGCGTCAGTGGTGTCAACATCCATCTCGTCCCCTCCATCTCGATGAGGCGACGTCACAGATGTTGCAGCTCTGAAGGATTGAAAAGTTGTCACTCAGATATAACTCAAGACTTGAGTCGACAGAACAATTCGGAAATGAACACTTACGTGGAGACAACAGGTACGGCCACCCTCATGCGGGGCAGAGCTTTGCGAGGCTTGGAGATGGCTTGCTTGGGCTGATTGGCCAGTTTTTCATTCGACTCAACAGTTGAGGGGCGGCTCCGTTTCGGGTTCTTCTCGCTGGGGCTCGGGGCCTTATCCTCAGCAGCTACCGGATCCTGGCAGGCCTTGGTGCGACCTTCACGACGGGGAGGTGACTCCACTTCTTCCTCTTCGCCGGAGTCTTCGTATTCATCCTCGGAGTCAAAAAGTCCGTCGCCGTCCACACTGCCGCCCTCACCCACCATGCCGTCTTCCACATGCTTCCCGTTATGAACGGGCGAGTGCATGTTTATCCACTCCTACATGATTCAAACAAGAGAGTCAGTCTATGAGTCAATACATCACTCGACAGTATAAATACATCAATCGACACCGCATTACTCATTAGGTTCTTTGGTGGGTTTTCGACCGAGTAAGGACGGATCGTCTTAGCTCCCATGGGGTTGTCACAAGTTCCAGTGATGCTCTGAAGCCACTGCTTGACAGTTTCCTATGGAACCTCCTCTGGATGTGCCCTGGTCGAGTCCCCCGGGCCTGAGTAGTGCCACATGGTGTGGTCTCTGGCCTGGAGTGGCTGGATGCATCGACCGAGGAACGTCTCAAGCAGGTCCATGCCTGTCACTCCGTCCCGGATCAGTAGCACCACCGCCTCGACTAAGATACCCACTTGGACATGCCACTCGTCGGTCACCTTCAGGGACTTGGGGGTGGCGGGGCGGTCAGGTGTGAAGGAGGGAAGACCAGTCGACATGTTGGGTGGTGCTACATCTTTGTAGTAGAACCAGGTCGACTGCCAGCCTCTGACGGACTCGGGAAAAGTAATGGCAGGAAAGGAACTATGCTGCCTTTTTTGGATCCCTAAGCCTCCACACAACTGGAGCACATGAGTCTTCCCATCATCAGGAAGGGCTTTCTTCATAGTCTGGGATCTGACCATGAAGAGATGCCCCAGGAAACACCCCAGGAAACACTCGCACAAGGTGACCAATGCTGACAAATATGCAATGGTGTTCGGCGGAAAGTGGTGCAGTTGTGCACCGAAAAAATTCAGAAATCCCCTAACGAGCTGGTGGGGTGGCATGGAGAAACCTCTTTCCACATGGGAGAGGAGAAGATCCCGCTCCCCGTCACGCGGCTCCGGCTCGCGATCCTCCCCCGGCAGCCTCCAGGCGCCGTCTTCCACCAGCCCGTTGGAGACGAGACCCTCGATGTCGACGCGAGTGACAACAGAGGGGAGAAAATCCCCTACTTCCACCCCGCCGGCGCGATGAACCAAGCGGTCGAGGGCTTCTTGCCCTTGAGCTTTGACGTCCCTTTCTTTGCCCGCTCGAGCTTCTCTGTCGCATTTCTTGTCATCGGAGCGGCGGATCTCGTCGAAGGAGAACGGTGTGCGGCGTTTGGGGCAGAGGAGGCGGAAGAAGTGAGGAAGAACTAGCGGAAGGTACTGTGCGAACCGCGGCACCGGAAGCTTTATATGCTGCCGAGTGTCTCACTGACTAGTGGGCCCGCGAGATAACCGCACACGCCAACCACTGCGGCGCCCAGTGCGTGGCGAGGTGACCGGCGTGAGAATCGAGGCATCGTGCCTCCACTCGCCCTGATCGTGGCGTCATCATCACGTGCGCGCTTCCCAAATTTTCGTATCTTGGAGGATCCGGGCCTGTCAGACCGACCCGTCACCTCCCAAGATGCTCTCAATTCACTCGGAGCAAAATAGACCCTGAACATCCACTCGGACACTTTTAAGGCTGAATAGATCCAGACGAGCGAAGAAGAATTCAATCGGCGTAAATTTCATTGAAGCCCCGAATTTCATTAGGAAGATTTTGCATGTCGATCCTAAATGGACACCGATGCTCAGAGTTCAATCGATGCAAGTTTCATGGAAACCCCAAATATCATTCGGATGATTCGACGCATTAACTAAAGATTGACGTCAATACTTCTTTCCACCACTCGAACCCCGATCCATTCGGGGGCTAATGACGAGGATATGTACCTAGGGTAGGGTCCTAGGCAAGGCCCACATACCCTACCTAAGGACACTACATGGGAGGACTTGAAGATCAAGCATGAACTTCCGAGTGGATCCTTGGAGACGTCCAAGACCACTCGACAGTAATCCCCTCGGAGCTTGTCGTGGGAACGAGCCTGACCGTAGATCGTAGGGGTACGAATGGAGAGGGCAGAGTCCTAGCTACGGCGAGGGTGTACACACTGGTGTATGAGTTCAGGCCCCTCTTGTGGAGGTAAAAGCCCTACGTCTCAGTGCTCGGGAGCTCTTATGTCGAATGGAATGTAAAGATTACAATAGTTGCTAACCCTTGTGCAGGAGGGGAGGGATGGCTTATATAGAGTTCGTTGTCCCTCATAATGGTCCCGCATCAAAGGGTCGGGTCGTGGGGTGTAAAGTCTGTCGTTACAGGTAACGTACGCAATAAAAGCTATTAAAGGCCATTAAGCCAGCGTCTGCCCGTTGGGCTCTTGATGAAGGCTCTTGGTCTTCTGCTGTCGAGTGAAGAGAGGTCCGTCAAGTGACACACGACTATCGAGTGAGTGCAGGAGTTTCTGAGTGGACTACTGTCGGGTGACTCTGAATGTCTCCAGGGAACCACTCGGAAGTTCATGCTTGATCTTCAGGTCCTCCCATGTGGTGTCCTTAGGTAGGGTAAGCGGGCCTTGCCTAGGACCCTACCCTAGGTACATATCCTCGTCATTAGCCCCCGAATGGATCGGGGTTTGAGCGTCGGAAGGAGGTATCAATGAAGGCCTTGCGTTAGTATATCAAACCCTCCGAATGACATTTGAGGTTTCTGTGGCACTTGTGTCGACTGAACTCTGAGCCTTAGCATTCGTCCAGGCTCGACACGCAAAGCCTTCCGAATGATATTCGGGTCTTCAACGAAATTTACGTTGATTGGATTCTTCTCCGCTTGCCTGGATCCATTCAGTCTTAAAAGTGTCCGAGTGAACCGAGCGCATCTTGAGGAGGCGACGGGTCGGTCTGACGGGCCCGGATTCTCCAGGATACGAAAATTTGGGAAGCGCACGCCTGCGCGGAGATGACGCCACGATAAGGGTTAGTGGAGGCACGACGCCTCGATTCTTGCGCCGGTCTTCTCGCCATGCAGGGTGCGTCGTCAGCGGTTGGCATGTGCGGCTATCTCGCGGGCCCATGAGTCAGTGAGACACTCGACAGCATATAAAGCGCTGTGAGCTGCGGATTGCACGGTACCTGCCGCCGATTCTTCCTCTCTTCCTCCGCCTCCTCTGCTCCATAGCGCAGCACACCGCCCCTCTCCAACTAGAGCCGCCGCTCTGATGACGAAGAACGCAATGGAGAAGCTGGAGCGCGCCAAGAAGGGGGCGTCGAAGCCCAAGTCCAGGAAGCTTCGACCACTTGGTCCACCGCGCATGCGGGTTGGATGCAGGGGGATTTTCTCCCCTCTTTTGTCACCCACGAGGACCTCGAGGGCCTCGTCTTCGACGGTCTAGTGGCGGACAGCGCCTGGAGGTTGCCGGGGGAGGAGCGCGAGCCGGAGCCGCACGACGGAGAGCGGGTTCGCCTCCTCTCCCATGTAGAAAGAGGTTTCTCAATGCCCCCTCACCCCTTTTTCCGGGGATTTCTTAATTTCTTTGGTGCGCAGCTGCACCACCTCCCGCCGAACACCATAGCGTACTTGTCCGCATTCGTCACCTTGTGCGAATGCGTCCTGGGGTGCCCTCCTCATTGGGGGTTATTTAAGCATCTCTTCACGGTCAGATCACAGACTGTGAAGACAATCCTTGCGAATGACGGGAAGACCCACGTGCTCCAGTTGTGTGGAGGCTTAGGGGTCCAGAAAAGGCAACGTAGTTCCATTACTACCTTTTCTCTTCCCGAATCTGTTCGAGGCTGGCAGTCGACCTGGTTCTACTACAAAGATGTAGCACCACCCAACATCAACTGGTCTTCCTCCTTTTTCACCTGACCGACCCGTTGCCCCAAGTCCCTGAAGGTGACCGCCGAGGAGCATGTCCAAGTTGGTATCCTGGTCGAGGCCATGGTTCAACTGATCCGTGGCGGGGTGACAGGCATGGATCTACTTGAAACGTTCCTCGGTCGACGTATCCACCTGCTCCAGGCCAGAGACCACACCATGTGGCACTAGTCTGGTCCGAGTGACTCGACCAGGACGCACCCAGAAGAAGTTACATAGGGGACCGTCGAGCAGTGGCTTCGGGGCATCACTGGAAATTGTGACAACCCCTCGGGAGCAAGGAGGATCCAGCCTTACTCGGCTGAAAACCCACCGAAGAACCTGGTGAGACGCATAATGTCGACTAATACGTTTATATGTTTATACGAGGCCGCCCTCCAACTGTTGAGCCGAACGAGAAACTGACCAAGCAGCCCAAGCTAGCCACCTCCAAGCCTCGCAAAGCACTGCCCCGTATGAAAGTGGTTGTGCCTGTCATCTCCACATAAGTGTTCATTTCCGAATTGTTCCGTCGACTGAAGTCTTGGGTTATATCTGAGTGAAAGATGTATACTCCATCAGAGCTGCGACCTCCGTGACTTCGCCTCGCCGAGATGAGGAGGACGTAATGGATGTTGACAGTGCTGACGCTGCCACCTCTCATAGAGGTAAGAAAGTTGTTGGTTTTTCCGAATAGGGCTCGACACATGTAGATGTTGATGTTGTCGAGTGTTGCATAGGTCATTAAAGTGGAGGATGATGAGGGGTTGCTAGATCCTTCGCACGCTCGCACCCGGAGGGCGTCATCGTCGCAAGCGCCCAATGCTCAACTATGGAGTCTCCTCGGAGAGGGGGTGACTCGACGTGACCCAGGGTTGAGTCTGCACCGCCGCCGTCGTATGGTCCTCCAACCGTGTCGACCGTCGTGGCAGTGGAATAGATCGGATCATAGTCGAGTAGGATGAGGATTCGTAGTACGTACAGTACTGTTGTCACTCGACATGTCGAGTGTGTTTTCTGACGAGTTACTCGACGGATTGAGAGTTAACCGTCTCAGTGGGGGCGCTCTTAGCACACCCACTAGGTGTAGTCCCCGAGACCGCTGTCGAGCGCTAGTATCGGCAGGGGTCTTAGAGTCTGTTGCATACTAGATACGCTTCATCATGAATCACACCCCTCCGCAGCTACCTTGCTGGTTTCATGGATATTATTAGCAAACCATGATATTACGCTGCATAAGGATAGTCTGCACTTCATAGAGTAGAGGGAGTGCATCACCCGACAGGTCGAGTGTCACGACAGGGCTGACCATGTCGAATGTGTTTTTTGACGAAATTACTCGATGGATCAAGAGTTAACCGTCTCAGTGGGGGCGCTCTTAGCGCACCCACTGGGTGTAGTCCCCGAGACCGCTCTCGAGTGCTTGCATCGGTAGGGGTCTTTGTAGAGATAGCTTTAAATTGGTTTACGGCGGCGGAGCGCCGGGGCCACTCGATATGTCAAGTGGATTTTTTTCTTGAATTCTTCAAAGATTGTCATTCGCAGGTTTCAATAATTCAGCCGACTATTGAGGAACCACTTGCTGATTGAACTCCTGTCTCTTGTTGGTTCCAGACGGCTTGCGAACTTGGGACGCAATACAAGGAGATGGAGGAGGAGAGGAACCAGTTGCAGGTGGACCTGGCGACTGCCAACAATGCCCTCGAGCGAGCACGTGCTGAGCTGATGTCTCTGGGAGGTATTTACTGTCGACTGTCAGCATCTCCATCTTCACTTTTCATGTTTTGAACCGAGTGCTCTCACTCGAACAGTCATACGTGATGAAAACCGTCGACTCCAAGCGCGACTCAACAATGTTGTTTGTTTAGATTCCATGAAGAAGGCCTTGGAGGAGAAGGACCAAGCACTCGCCGACGCCCAACGGGTGGCCAGGGACAAGACTGAAGCTGCAGATCAGAAGCTGGCAGTCGCCCAGAAGTTGGAAGAGGGGAACACCAAACTCAAGCAGGAGCGTGCGGACCTCGTCAAGAGGGCCGAGCAGCTAAACAAGACGAGCAATGGCCTGGAGAGGCACTTGGGCGAGTTCTCGAGGAAGATGTATATCTTGCTCGACGGTAAGTGTTGTCCATCGACTAAACTTTTGTAAAAGCTTTGAGGGTTGCAGTTCACCGATTCTTCTCCCATTCCCCATTTTTCAACAGAGTTCTGCCAAGACTTTGAGAAGGAGACAGAGGAGGTTGAGCCCAATCTGGATCCCACCAAGTCTCCTATCACAGACGCGGTGGCCATCAACATGCTCCGACTCAATTTCTGGCTCCAGGGCGTCCAGGCGTACCTTGTCCGATTGAAGTCTGCGATGGCAAGGATCGACAAAGAGCTATGGCTCGAGGACTCCTTCTAGCTTGACCTCAACTCTATGATGGCTCGCCTGGACGACCTTCCAAGTCGAGTGCAGGCCTGGAAGAAATCTGCCGCTCGTTGTGGGGCTGACGTGGCATTGTTGCTCGTCAGGGTCCATTGCAGGGACATGAAGGAGGAGAGTCAGAAGGAGCTTTAGGTGGTCAACACGAAGAAACTCCAGTTTGAGGACTTCATGGAGACCTTCATCGAAGCGGCCACCAGAATTGCCGACGACATTGACCTGGACACCTTCGTCGAGCCAGCCAGTCCGTCGCCTGCTTGAAAAAACTTTTGTCTTTGAAAGAAACAGTTAAATTTGCCTCGGTATGCCGAGTGGATCTGTATCCTTAAAAACTTTGTTCAGGCCTTAGTTCTGAGAACTTTTGCTGTCGTACGAAACGTTGATCCTTGGTTTACCATTTGGATTTTGTTCATATTTGGCTTTCAATCATCTATTTAACTGAATTTTACTTAGGCGAAGCGTGATCGCAGCTAAGCCCCAGAGTGTGAGGATTGCTCATCACTCGAAGTATTTTGAACTTAGACGAATGACAATTCGTACCTAAGTTGTCGAGTGAATGGATTACTATCCACTCGACGAGGTTTTTAACTGAGGCAAAACGTGTTTCACAACTAAGCCTCCGAGGGTGAGGATCGCTCATCACTCGGAG
Source organism: Hordeum marinum (assembly GCA_022496015.1). Classification (NCBI taxonomy): domain Eukaryota; kingdom Viridiplantae; phylum Streptophyta; class Magnoliopsida; order Poales; family Poaceae; genus Hordeum; species Hordeum marinum. The sequence continues at coordinate 20,337,934 of CM039674.1, read as the reverse complement.
TATTTTGAACTTCGGCGAATGTCGATTCGCGTCTCAGCTGTCGAGTGAATGGATTATCATCCAGTCGACGAGTTTTTTAACTTAGGCGAATTATATTCGCAGCTAAGCCCCCGGGCGTGAGGATCGCTCATCGCTTGGAGTATTTTCAACTTAGGCGAATGTCGATTCGTACCTAAGTTGTCGAGTGAATGGATTACTATCCACTCGACGAGGTTTTTAACTTAGGCGAAACGTGTTTCACAGCTAAGCCTCCGAGGGTGAGGATCACTCATCACTCGGAGTATTTGGAACTTAGGCGAATGTCAATTCGCATCTAAGTTGTCGAGTAAATGGATTACCATCCAGCCGACAAATTCTTTAACTTAGGCGAATTGTATTTGCAGCTAAGCCCCCGAGCGTGAGGATCGCACATCGCTCGGAGTATTTTGAACTTAGGCGAATGTCGATTCGCATCTAAGCTGTCGAGTGAATGGATTACCATCCATTCGACGAATTTTTTAACTTAGGCAAATTGTATTCGCAGCTAAGCCCCCGAGCATGAGGATCGCTCATCAATCGGAGTATTTGAACTTAGGCGAATGTTGATTCGCATCTAAGCTGTCGAGTGAATGAATTACCATCCAGTCGACGAATTTTTAACTTAGGCGAATTATATTCGCAGCTAAGCCCCCGGGCGTGAGGATCGCTCATCGCTCGGAGTATTTTGAACTTAGGCGAATGTCGATTCACATCTAAGCTGTCGAGTGAATGGATTACCATCCAGTCGACGAATTTTCTAACTTAGGCGAATTGTATTCGCAGCTAAGCCCCGAGCGTGAGGATCGCTCATCACTCGGAGTATTTTGAACTTAGGCGAATGTCGATTCGCATCTAAGCTGTCGAGGGAATGGATTACCATCCAGTCGATGAATTTTTTTTAACTCACGCGAAGACGGATTCGCAAATAGGCCGTCGAGTGAATGTACTGCTATCCACCCAACAGGGTTTTTAACTTAGGCAAAACATGTTTCGTACCTAAGCCCTCGAGTGCGAGGCTTGCTCGTCGCTCGGAGTACCCCCAAGTAAATAACTGCACAGTTGGAATCAACGAGGTACTAATTGCAGAGACACAACTTGCATTGATGAAGAACTTTTATTACATCAGGAAACTAATGTCTCAAGTGTAAAAACGTCGAAGCAGGTCTACGTTCCAAGCTCGTGGCTCATCCATCTGCTTCATGAGGTTGTATAAGTGATAGGCCCCATTGTTTAGCACCTTGGTGACTACAAAGGGGCCTTCCCATGCAGGAGCTAGCTTGTGAGGTCGGTGCTGATTCCCTCGGAGCACCAAATCTCCTTCATGGAACGCTCGGCTTCTGACGTTCCTGGCATGGAAGCGCCGCAAGTCTTCCTGGTAGGCTGTGGTCCGGATCAGAGCCATCTCACACTCTTCTTCCAGAAGATCTACCCCATCTTGTCTGGCCTGCTCGGCTTCGGCTTCAGAATACAGCTCCACTCGAGGAGAGTTGTGGGCCAAGTCACTCGGCAGTATAGCTTCAACACCATAGGCAAGGAAGAAAGGAGTTCGTCCAGTCGACCGATTAGGTGTTGTCCTCAACCCCCCACAAAACAAACGGCAGCTTAGTTACCGACGCCCCAGCGGCATGATCCAAATCGCGCATGAGATGAGGCTTCAGACATTGTAGAATTAGACCGTTAGCCCGCTCAACTTGTCCATTGGTTTGAGGATGCACAACAGAAGCAAAATCCACTAAGGTGCCTTGGGAGTTACAGAATCTTCTGAATTCTTCTGAGTCAAAATTAGTGCCATTGTTCGTGATGATACAGTGGGGGATGCCGAACCGGATAATGATCTCTCTCATGAACGTGACCGCCATGCGGGAATTCAGCTTCTTGATGGGCTTGGCTTCGATCCACTTGGTGAACTTGTCGACTGCTACCAACAGGTGGGTGAATCCTCCTTTTCCGGGTTGGAAAGGACCAACCATGTCGAGCCCCGAAACCGCAAACGGCCAGGCGAGTGGAATAGTTTTCAGAGCAGATGTTGGCTTGTGTGACAGGTTTGCATAGAACTGACAGCCTTCACAATGATCAACAATGTCCTTAGCCATTTCATTAGCCCGTGGCCAATAAAAACCCGCTCGGTATGCTTTAGTGACGATCTCCCTTGAAGACGCATGGTGCCCGCAAATTCCCGAGTGGATTTCATCTAGAATCATTCGACCTTCTTCGGGTGAAATGCAGCGCTGGGTGACACCCGACACACTTTCTCTGAAAAGCTGATCTCCCATTACAATGAAAGCCTTCGACCTGCGCACAATCTGTCGAGCCTCTGCTTCATCTTCAGGAAGCTCCTGTCTAAGGATATAGGCTATGTACGGTACAGTCAAGTCGGGAATGATAACTAGCACCTCCATGACCAGGTCAATCACGGCGGGAACATCGACTTCAATCGAGTCAGAGGACCTTAAGGTTTGCGGGGGCTCTTCGGTGAAGGGATCCTCTTGGATCGAAGGAGAATGCAAATGCTCCAGGAACACTCAGCTGGGGACAGGCCATCGAGTGGAACCAATCTTGGATAGCTCATCTGCTGCCTGATTTTTCAGTCGAGGAACATGATGAAGTTCCAGGCCTTCAAATTTCTTCTCCAGCTTCCGGACTGCATTGCAGTATCCGGTCATAGCAGGGTTTCTAACATCCCACTCTTTTGTCACTTGATTCACCACCAAATCTGAGTTGCCATAAACCATTAAGCGCTTGACGCCGATCGAAATAGCCATGTGTAGCCCGTACAAATGTGCTTCATACTCTGCTTCGTTGTTGGAGGAATCAAAGTGAATTTGCAAGACATAGCTGAGCTTGTCGCCTCTGGGGATATCATAACAACGCTAGCCCCAGATCCATTCATCATCTTGGAGCCGTCGAAGAACATTGTCCAATGCGTCGACTGAACTTGGATAGGCTGTTGCTGTTCGATCCACTCGGCCATGAAATCTGCCAATGCTTGGGACTTGATTTCTTTCTTGGCTTTGAATCTAATGTCGAAGTGCCCCAGCTCAATTTCCCATTTAGCCATTCGATCTGATGCGTCGCGAATTGAAAATCTCTAATAAAGGTGCATCACTGACGACTGAGATTGAGTGGTCTTGGAAGTAATGTGCCACCTTCTTTGCTGATAAGTAAATACCATACACCAGCTTCTGATAGTGAGGATATCTTTGCTTCGAGGGGGACAAAACTTCCGAGACATAATAGACTGGCTGCTGAACCTTATAAGCTTTGCCTTCTTCTTCTCGCTCGACGGTCAGCACTATACTGATGACCTGATATGTGGTCGCGATGTATAGGAGCAAGCGCTCTTTGCTCATAGGAGCGGCAAGCACCGGCTGGGTGGACAGCAGGGCTTTGAGCTCCACAAACGCTCCTTCATCTTCATGAGTCCAGTCGAATGTGCTGATTTCTTCTCACCAAGACGAGAAATGAATCGGCTTAACGCCGCCAAGCAACCTGTGAGCCTCTGAACATCGTGCACTCGCATGGGAGTCTTCATACGTGTAATGGCGCTGATCTTCTCTGGATTGACTTCAATTCCTCACTCGGAAATGAGAAAACCGAGCAACTTGCCGCCAGGGACACCGAAGGTACATTTAGCCGGATTCAATTTTATGTCGAATCGTCTCCGATTGGCGAACGTCTCGGCCAAGTCAGTCAGCAGGTCGGAACCTTTGCGGGACTTGACCACTATGTCATCCATGTACGCCTCGACATTTCGAGGGATCTGGTCGAGTAAACATTTCTGAATCATGCGCATAAAAGTAGCATCGGCATTCTTAAGACCAAAAGGCATGGTGATGTAGCAAAAACACCCAAACGGGGTGATGAAGGCTGTTATTATTTCATCTGGGCCAAAAATAGGCATCCAAAAATGATAATCGCTCGCACCTCGCTGTCGAGTCAACAATCTGATCTATGCGGGGGAGCGGAAAATAGTCTATCGGACACACCTTATTAAGATGTTTGAAGTCAACGCACATGCGCAACGACTTATCTTTTTTGGGCACCATCACAACATTCGAGAGCCACTCAGAGTGGTAAATCTCCCGAATTAACTTGGCTTGCAAGAGATGGGCCACATCTTCATCGATTGCCTTGCGCTTCTCAGCTGCGGATCGACGCAAATGTTCCTTGACGGGCTTGGCCTTCGGATCCACTCGCAGGCGAAGCTCAGCCAGCTCCCTGGGAATTCCCGGCATATCACCAGGCTTCCATGCAAAGATATCCCAGTTCTCACGGAGGAACTGGATGAGCTCATCTTCCTATCTGCTGTCGAGTGTCGTCGAAATATTCGTCGGGGCAGCTGTTGGATCCGTCGGGTGGATGTGCACCTTCTTCACTTCACCTGCCGACTAGAATGCCGACTTGGAAGCCGACTTTTTTGCACGGAGCAAATCAGCAGGATCAGTGGTTTTCTTGTAGTCCTCCAGCTCCACCATGGCCATCTGTTGATCGGCGATCTTGGACCCTTGCTGGAGGCACTCTTCGGCCCGCTGTCGATTGCCTGTGACCGTGATCACGCCCTTAGGGCCCGGCATTTTTAGCTTCAGATAGACATAACACGGTCGGGCCATGAAACGTGCATAGGCGGGTCGACCCAAAATGGCGTGGTAAGACCTCTTGAAATCCACGACTTCAACCATCAACTTTTCTTTTCGGAAATTTTTGCTATCTCCGAATGCCACATCCAATGATATCTGGCCGAGTGACTTGGCCTTCTTTCCTGGGATGACCCCATGGAACTGCATGCTGCTATCGCTGAGACGAGACATAGGAATGCCCATTCCCTTCAGGGTATCCGCATACAGGATGTTCAAGCCACTGCCGCTGTCCATGAGGACTTTTCTGAGTCGAGTCCCCTGCACCACCGGATCAACTACCAGAGCCTGTCGACCGGGTGTGGCCACACGTGCAGGATGGTCAGTCTGGTCGAATGTGACAGCATACTGGGACCATTTGAGGTAGGTGGTGGTGTCTGGCATAGCCATATTGATCTCTCTGTTTATGACATTCAGACGGCTCTTGCTCTCGGCCTCAGCAAAAATCACCAGGGTAGCACTGACATCCGGGAAGGTTTCCTTCTCTTCGTCTTCATCTTCTTTTTCAGGAGATTTTCCACTCGACTGGTCTCCCTTGAACTGTTGGATGAGGGTCTGACACTGTCGAGTGGTGTGGTTGGGCAATATCAGGATGCCTTCTGCATGTTTCTTCGTGTGAATCACACACGGCTGATCCAAGATATTGGTTCCCGGCTGACCCTTCCCCTTCTTGGGGGCATACTGAGCTTTGGCCTTGCCCTTGTTTTTCGACTGAGACACCACTGCTGCGGCCTCCGCCGGAACTGAATCTTCAGTCTTCTGCTTTTGTTTCCTATTGTTACCGCCGCCAGACTCGTTGGCAACGGTTTTCCTTTGCTGCTACGGAGGCGGTCTTCTTCCTCACCATTGGCAATTTCCATCATCTTGCCGAGTGAAATATCGCCCGTGCGCCCGAACTTCAAATACAGCTCTCTGTATCTCACACTGGCCTTGAAGGCACAAATAGCTTGGTGTTTCGACACATTTTCCACCGTATGATGCAGGGTGGACCATCGCTGAATATAGTCTCTCAAGGTTTCGCTGGGCTTCTGGACGCAATGCTGTAAGTTGACCAGACCTGCGGGGCGCTTGCAAGTGCCCTTGAAGGTCTGCACAAACACTCGAGCAAGATCTTCCCAACAATGAATGCTCGAGGGAGCCAAACGATTCAACCAAGCTCGAGCTGTTCCATCCAACATAAGGGGTAGGTGCTTCATTGCGACACTGTCATTCCCGCCACCGATCTGCACAGCCACTCGGTAATCATCAAGCCAAGTCTCTAGTTTTGTTTCACCAGAGAACTTTTCGATCCCCGCCGCCATTCGGAAGTTGGGGGGAATCTCCACAAAGCGTATAGCTCTGCTAAAACACTCTGGACCAAACACTACAGCTGAACTACCGCTCGGGACATCTCTGTCATGCCCTTCTCTGTAGGCTTTGCTCCTGTCGATCCATTTCTGAACAAGGTACGCGCGGGCATCGAAGTCCGCGTCCCGCTCGTCACCGAAGGAGTGCGTGTCGTCCTGGCACCGGGGCACGTACGGACCACTCCGGGGGGACTGGGCACTCGACGGTGGACTTCGCAGTGGTGTTGATATCTGTCTTGCCCTTCACGATAACCGCCGTCTCGACGACGCAAAGGCGACCTAGGACTATGTGCCGATTGAACGGTCTCTACCTTGGTTGAATTGTTGTGTATTTGTGACGAGCGTGTGAAACTGCTGAATTTTGGCCTTGTGCTGCATCTAACAATGCTCTGATCTGCAACAACCCTCGACCAGCCTCGGACTGGGAAGGCTGAATGGAGTCTGCTATTCTGGCAGCAGCAGCAACATTAAGCACGGGAGTTCGGTATACCTCGACACCATCACGAGATCCAGTCGGGAACTGATGTCGCCGACATCGACCGGAGCGCGGCGCTCGTGGACGGGCGCGCTCATCTATCTCTGCCTGGAGCTCTTCCAGACGAACGCGCGTGGCCTCCAAAGCCCGGGCCTCGGCGGTCGTGCTGATGATGGGGGTATGGAGGACTTTCTCATCACGACGCACTTGCGCATTAGACGGGCCACCAGCCTCGCGCTCGCCACGACCAAAGCTAGGCGGTGAGCTATGATGTGAGCCTGCCATCAAGACCTCCGCTGCGGGATCACAGCTCTCACACTCGGAAGGCACGTCGGACGGATCGGAATCCGACTCGAACACGCCATGAAGGGATTCGGTAGGTTCAAGTGCTGCAACCTGCGAAGAACCTTGACGCGTCGCTGCGTGTTCGACCCACCGCTGGAGTCGTGAACGGCCAGACCGCTTGCGATCGTGAACAGCGAGAGGAGATGACGCGTAAGGGGCCGACGGCTGACGCAGCAACACGCCACACGGGCTCGTGCGGAAATGCGCCGCCCCGCGAACCGGGAGTGCCTCGACATCGAGAGGCGCCTCCTGGAGCCATGCCGAATCGTTGGCGATGAAAGTGAGCGCCACAAAACGGATCTAGCGGCCCAGAGCAAAGACACCGTCGGAAGACATGCTGAAAGATGAACAACGCAACCTCGCCGGAAGTCGCTTAGACGCCTGCGCCACGGTGGGCGCCAACTGTCGTGGGAACAAGCCTGACAGTAGATGGTAGGGGTATGAATGGAGAGGGAAGAGTCCTAGCTACGGCGAGGATGTACATACTTGTGTATGAGTTCAAGCCCCTCTCGTGGAGGTAAAATCCTACGTCTCAGTGCTCGGGAGCTCTTATGTCGAGTGGAATGTAAAAATTACAATAGTTGCTAACCCTTGTGCAGGAGGGGAGGGACGGTTTATATAGAGTTCGCTGTCCCTCATAATGGTCCCACATCAAAGGGTCTGGTTGTGGGGTGTAAAGTCTGCCGTTACATGTAACGTACGTAGTAAAAGCTATTAAAGGCCATTAAGCCAGCGTCTACCCATTGGGCTCTTGATGAAGGCTCTTGGTCTTCTGTTATCGAGTGAAGAGAGGTCCGTCGAGTGACACACGACTGTCGAGTGAGTGCGGGAGTTTCTAAGTGGACTACTATCGAGTGACTCTGAACGTCTCCAGGGAACCACTCGGAATTTCATGCTTGATCTTCAGGTCCTCCCATGTGGTGTCCTTAGGTAGGGTAAGCGGGCCTTGCCTAGGACCCTACCCTAGGTACATATCCTCGTCAGAGCTGCTCCTCTCACTCGGCAGTTGCATGTCACTCAGAAGACCTCGCTTCACTCGACGCAAGAAGACCAGAAGCCATCATCAATAGCCCAACGGGCAGATGCTGGTTCAATGGTTATTAATAGCTTTCATTACGTACGTTACCAGTAACGATAGACTTTAAACCCCACGATCAGACTCTTAGATGCGGGATAATTATGAGGGGCAGCGAACTCTATATAAGCTGCCCCTCCTCTCCTGCACAAGGGTTCGCACCCATTGTAATCTCACTATTCCACACGACATAAGCTCCCGAGCACTCAGACGTAGGGTTGTTACCTCCACGAGAGTTCCTGAACTCGTACATACATGTGTACACCCTCGCAGTAGCTAAGACTCTGCCCTCTTCCTTCGTACCCCTACATTCTACTGTCAGGCTCGTTCCCACGACAGTGGCACAACTTCATATGGAAATTTCTGTTGAAGAACATAATAGTAGCGTAGTTAGCAATATAATCAATACCATTTATGCAATAGTACTAGTGTACTTAATTAGCAACTCTTACCAAGATATTTCAGCGAATGTCATCCGCCCTCAACCTATGCACTAGTGTCCTGTACAATGTATAATTTGGGCCAGTTCCCAAATAATATGGGAAGATCTCCCTACCAACTAGGACACCAATAACAAAATTTATAATATCATCCTTATCCTCCCATGTTAGATGTGATCCATAAGTGTAGTCTGTTATGTCGATTATATTCTGTGTTTCACTCGAAGAGATGAAATAAGCTGTAAATTCTCAATTAACAAATTTAGTAAAGATGAACACCAAATATTATTAAATATAGAATGCAAAATACTTGACAAATATGCATGGTTGACAAACTCACATGGAGGTAAAATAGGAAGCATATCGACAGCCACCCAAATGTCGATGTTTCCTTCAATATAATCTTCAGGACGAAGATCGGAGGTTATTTCCATATCCTCTTGAAATCCATATGCCTTGCAAAGAGCTTCCCAATTTTAGCACCCTAATTCTGTGTTATATGGTGCATTCAATACTTTCACAAGAAATTTTTCACCATCTTTAGTCCTCAGGTTGGCTGTCCTCGTCTCGAAACTCTCATGCTCTTCGAAACCGAGCCTCTCCAAGAAATACCGTCTTCCATGACAGGGGATGAACTAGTCGAATTATATAAAATAGAAATTGCGCATTGAAGGAAAGAAATAGAAGTCATGCTTAATTACGAAAACACAGTTGTCATCGCTATGTACCGTAGAAATATCAAAGTCGTCGTAAAGCATGATGGTGAAGAACCTGCCGTCTCGGAGCACAGGTTGGTTGCAAAGACCCTTATCTACACCTCAAAATTCACATGCTTGGATCCTATCATTGTCTGATGACAACGACATTTCCTGTGTTCATGATTCAAGAATTACGGCACGCTTGGATCCTAATGCGTGTGTGACTTTCGGTCCGTCGAGGCTTTCCTTAAATAACTCTCATATCTCATGGTGTGTTGGTGCGCACTCTCTCACACTGATACGGTGGTCTATATATGTTGGTGGACACTCTCTCACAGTAATAGTTCGAACGTCGGTGATGGACGCCCCCCTCTTCTCTTCTTGCGCATTATACCGATGAATATATCGCAAAGAAGAGAAGAAAGAGGAGGCGCCCCCCATGACAACAGTAGGGATTCCTCCATGAAGAACACACATAAAAGTCACACAAGGAGCAACGATAGACGAAAGTCACACACGCATTATACCGATAAAATATCACTTATACATATATAATGAACTCGAATATAATATCACTAATACATCATCTTGAATAATCTAGTTATTAATGCATCATCAAATATTAACTAATACATCTCGAATATTATCATATAAGATCACTAATACAGATCGAGTACTATCGAATAATCTAAGTCACTAGCAGTACATGAGTTGCGGGTGGTGGACACCCAAAGATAAGGAACCATCACCGGATCATAACTCGGGTGAGATCCCTGAAGAATCTGCCAAGTATTGTTGAACCTGGCGTCCAACGCCGCCATGTAGCGATGGACGTGCTTGTTCTCCTCCTTGACACAGTGACGTACCACCTCCACGGGGCCCACGTGACTACCACCAAAGAAGCTCCGGTTCGACGATGAGACCCGGATTCCTCACCATGCTTCGAGCCCCAGAAGGTAGCACCTCCCAGTGCCAGCCCGACGGAGCCTAGTCCCGGACATGGCGCCTATCAAGCAGGCTCTCGCGGAACACTCGAAGACGAGGATGCAGGTCGGGCATCGTCGATGTCGAGACAAATTCCTATGAGGACATTTTCTTATCGTTTAATCGCTAATTTTTCCAAAACCCAAGAATTTTTCTCTAATCTAACATACAAATACTAAATTTTCCTATGACTCCTAATTAAATAAAACATAAAACAACTAAAACATAAAAAAGCATCATAGACAAAATCGTCTAATAATATTAATCTACTTATCCATCTACGTACAATGTTCTTAACACATTGTTTAATGAAAAAAAATTGCATACCAACCACAAAAATTTGCATGTGTTTAAAACAATATGTGTGTGTGTGTGTGTGTTTGCGGCACCGTCGGAGATGGACGGGCCGGGCGGCGGGGCTCCTACGGTGGTGGCTCTAGGTGGGGACGGGATGGGTTTGGGGAGGGGCGGCCATGAATGGCGGCAATGATGGACGGGGAGGGGCGGCCATGCATGGTCGGCGGCAATGACGGACGGGCAGAAACCGCCATGTATGGCGGCAATGGCGTACATGAAGGGGGGCTTCAGGAGAAGAGGGAGGAGAGTGGCTCACAGCGGCCTCGGCGGCGAGGTCGAGGCGACGGTGAGGTCGGCCGGAGCGAGTGGGTTGGGGACAACGATCTCCAGTGGGAGGTGGCGCGATGGCGAGGTCGAGGGAGAAGAGGCGCGTGGCAAGCACCGGCAGCCTGTCGGCGTCGGGGCAGAGGTGGCGTCGGGGCAGGGAGGCATCGGGACAGGGGCGGCGTCCGGGCAGGGGCGGCGTTGTCGGGTAGAATGGGAGAGGTTGGTGAAGAAACGGCAATGTCCTGGATATATAGAGGGACCCTTTAGTGCCGGGTCATGTCTACAACCGGGACTAATGAGACTTTAGTCCTGGGTCGTGTCACCAACCGGGACTAAATGTCCACCCTTTAGTCCCGGTTCGTGTCACCAACCGGGACTAGCTGCCCAAATTCCGCACGCTATAAGTTTTCAGCGGTCCAAATTGTGCGCGGGGAGGGACTCTTTAGTCCCAGTTAATAGCACCAACCAGGACTACAGCTGTATTTTCTCCTTTTTGTTTTGTTTGGTTTTTCTAATTTCTGTTTTTCTATTTGAAATAACTGTTAGAATATTTATAGTTTTTTGATGAATCTTTTTCCTTTAGTCAAAACAATTACAAATTTTCTCTTAGTGCCAGTAGTTTTCAAATTGAAATAGTTTAAATTTGAATTCATTTGAAATTTGTGTGAAACAGTAATTTGTGAATAACTTTAGTTTAAAAATAGATTTTTGAGTGATTTTTTTCCTGCTATTTAATATTATTATGTTTTATAATTTTGTTAAAGTAGGGAATTTTTAGGATAATTTAAATCAGTGTTTTAATCAAAATCAGATTCTGTTTAACTATTTTAGTTTTAGACCTTCATTTGTTTTAATCAACATCACCCAACTGAATTATGAAAAGGTTGAAACTTGGCATCGAATATTCATTTCACCCACATAGCATGTGTTAAAAAGTTGAGAGTGTTACGACAAAAACTGGATGCACTTCGTGTACAAAATGGATAGTCTCTTTCGAAGTATCGGGGTTTCGGACGAAAACTCGTCTGTTACAAAAGGATTTCAACTCTTTTAACTTAATTCAATTCCAGGCTTTTGGTTCATTCAATGTGAACCATTAGAAGCCACATACTAAAATTTGAACCCTATCTAACTTCATTTGCTATTTTTCATGCATTTAATGATTTGTTTTGAGCTAAATGACCCTGAAATCAAAAAGCACCACAAATGAACTCCGAAAAGGTTCAAACTTGACATGGTATCATCATTTCACCCACATAGCATTTGCTAAAATGTTGAGAGCGTTATGGAAAAAACTAGATGTACTTCGTGTACAAAATGGACAATCTCTTTCGAAGTATCCGGGTTTCGTACGAAAACTCGTCTCTTACAAAAGGATTTCAACTTTTTTAACTTGTTTCAACTCCAGACTTTTTGTGCATTCAATATGAACCATTAGAAGCCACATACAAAAATTTCAACCCTATCTAATTTCATTTACAATTTTTTCATGCATTTAATGATTTTTTTTGAGCTAAATGACCCTAAAATTAAAAAGCACCACAAATGAACTCTGAAAAGGTTGAAACTTGGCATGGTACCATCATTTCACCCACATAGCAAGTGGTAAAAGGTTGAGAGGGTTACCACAAAAACTAGATGCACTTTGTGTTCAAACCGAACCATCCCGACTACTCACTAGAGAAGAAAAGTGATAACGATGCAGCCAGTCACATCCCAAAGTGGGATCTTGAGGTATAAGTCATCTTCAACATTTTCGTCATTCATGAGATGTGTTTGCAACCACCCGTTGAAAGCTCGTAGTTCAAATTCCTGTTGTTTGTGCTCATCCCACACACGTACACGGACATCATGCCGGCAACCGATGATGTTGGGGAAGGAGAGGTCCTTCTGCGGTATTCTCCATCAGGTATCCCTCTTGCCGGAGTTCTTGTTTGCCTTGTACCTTTTCACTATGTGCTTTGTTGATTCTTGATTTTTCATACTTCCATTTTGTTGTTCTATTCAGTAGTCCCACTTTTTGAAGAGCCCGAACTACTGGAGGAGACCGTTGTTATTGGGAAAGACACTGTCGTGGAAGCAGTGAAGATCGCTGCCACAGAAGAACCTGGTTTAGATGCCAGGGATATTATGGGGTCCCCGGAGAGAATGGAACAAAATCCCGGCAGCGCGCCCGTCCTGAGCCCAGAGGTTGAAGATAAGATTCCCCTGCAAGCCATGGTGCCTTCCCCGTCTAGCTATCCTCTGGCATCGGTCTGCAGTGTTCGCAGAGTCATTTGGCGTTGATCACTTCTCCATTAAGTCCCACAGCTCTCGACTCGCCATTCTCAATGGGTGAGAATCTCGATGAGGAGATCAACAAGATCCTAGTGCCACTATCCTAGAGAATCGATGGGGTTCAAAGCACTGCTGACGCCGCCAAGGACTTGGTTTTTCTGGAGTTCATAGAAGCAGGGCTTAAGGAGGTGCATAACAAGTATAGCCTCCAACGACAGGCGGTCCAGGAGCAACGAGATTCGACCGAGCTTGTGGACCAGCAGTTGAGGAACAAAGGAAGTTAACTGCGTGAATGGTACAATCGGTAGGTCCATTCCCTCAAGTGGCAGCACGAGACGCTGTCCATGGCTAACGAGGATTTTACCGCTCAGAAGGTCTGTCTAGATGAGTGCAAGGCGCTTCTGGACGCAAGGGGGAGGACATCTCTGTCTGGGAGGAGAACCTCGAGGCCACTCTTCGTGCCAAAGATGACGAGTTAGAGGACAGTGTCCGACAGTGTACCAAGGAGCTAGAAGACAACCACAAGATTGCTCTTGACGCACTTTCTTCGGAATTTGCTGCTCGGCTGAAAGAGGTGACTGACGACATGGATGTTGCTTCGGCTGCCAAAGCCAAACTTAAAACCCAACTAGCCAAACTGACAAAGGATCTTGCCGGGAGAACCGAGGGGATCGAGGCCCTCAAGGAAGAGGCGCGTAAGGTAGCTGCGACTCTGGAAAGAGGTGCAATTACAGCTTTCCTCCAAAGGCCAGGATCTCGATGCTCGCTTCCTTGGAGAGTAATCTTGAATCTGCCGAGGCCCGTGAGAAGTTGTTGCTGACGGATTTGATCTGTGCTTAGGCCCTTCAGAAGGATGTCGAAGAGAACCTAGAGAACGTGGTTGAGCCGTGTGACCTCTGTATTAAGAGGATGGTTGATCTCGCCGAGCGCCTCACTGCCCAGATCGCTAAAATCGACATTAAGAGTAGGGCCTATTCTGCCGGCAAGCATGAAGTCCCCAGCAACAAGCTGACAATCTTCTTCGATGGTCTGGTTGAAGGATTGAAGACGCATGAGGAGGACAGGGCCGCCTCCTTCGCTGATGAATCCCAGAAGCTAGCGTGCAATGCCCTGTTCCTGTTCTTGAGCAACCTCACCTTCTTTCATCCGGAGCTCGATCTTTCCGATGGTTTCAAGAAGTTTTCATTGGACGCCGACACCTCAGCTGCCTCAGAGAAGGTCGGTCCTCTTGCTGACAGTGTCCTCAGAGTTCCAAGTACCGAGGGGAGCCATAGGAGTTAGCTTTATATCTTCCTTGGCGCCACATTGCCATGTACGTAATACGGAGTAGGTATCTCGTATTAGGGCATGAACTCTCTTTATATTATCATTTTGTTGAACTGATGTTTCTGTGTAATCGTATATTATGCCCTTCGTTTTCCTTCTTGCGTTCGCACGATACACACCATTGCATGTTTCTAGTTACCCGCCAACGATGTGTTATTGCGAATTGCCTTGAGGAACGGGTCCTTAGCTTTTTGCTAGCAGGGGCATGTTGCCGGCGGGGTTACCTCTGGCAGTGTTGACGCTGCTGCATGTTTCGTTGAGAAGGCTCGAAACAAAACACGGGCATGAACGAACACTTTAAGGTTTAGTCACACGCAAGGTTCAGTATACGAAACCTTTTGGTTTGACGAGACGGCATATGAACGCATATATTAATGGAAATTGGATGTTAAGTCAACTTAGCTTTTTTTCCTTGGTCTTTCATGTCAGCCAAGCGTCTTCTTTCTCTCGTGCCCCCTATGGTATGCGCACAAGCATGTGCTCATCGAAGCACTTGAAGAGAAGGAACATAGAGAAAGGAAAGACGGGGATACTTGAAGATCCGTTAGTCATGCATATGTCCCGTGGCAAGAGCCTGTCTGGTTGATGCGATGTTCATGATTACATCGGGAATAGAAGAAGAAAAGAGGCGGGATCGGCCGTCTCTTCTCTCCCCTCTTTTCTTTGCACCCAATGGCCCCGCGGCGTCCCGCGAGGGTTGTTGGGGACCTTGCCGCGGTTTGTTTGCCGGCAGCGTCTATCAGCGAGTATACTCTAGCACTTTGTTCAGGATTCGTCCCTTGGTGGGACGAATGCAAGACCAAACCTCATGCGAGCTTATTGACACTGATGACATCGTCGCCTATAGAGAGCTAATCATAGGCGGGGAGAGGAGGAGGAAGATAGATATGGCTGGGTACCTCTTTCTCCCCTTGACCTGCTAGATTACATCATATCTCCCTGGGGTCGAACGGTCCTATGTGGTGCCGCCTGCGCCGGTTGTGTTGCTCACGGTGTCCTCCCTACTTGCGGCCGCCGCAGTACCCACTGCACTCGCGGCTGCACGTGAGGGAGTCTTCAAAATGGAAAGATGCGCGGACGCGCTGGACTTCCTCTTCGGAGCGATTGTTGAACAAGATGATAGTGAAGATCGGTTCGTCATTCACGAACTTGGGTTCACACAAATGATGCACGCCCCCCTACCTGGCACGCCAAAGATGTCGGGGCACGGATGCTCACGATCACCTATGGGACCAGAAGTCCTTTGTGGTTTGGCCATGGGGGGTCACATTCCACGAAGAGCGTTGAGCATGGGACGGCGCAACCGGTCAGGACAGATGCATTTTACCTAGGTTCAGGCCGGTGCTAAGCGTAAAACCCTACTCCTGATTTTTTGTGGTTTGATTGGGGGAACATGAAGAATGTAGAACACCTAGCCTCGGCAAGAACTACTCTCGGGGAGGGAGCGGCTATGCGAGTACAAGTGTTCCGGGGTACGAATTGCCAACCTTGAGCTAGATTGCCTTGGGCCTCCTTTTATAGTGCAAGGGCTCACGACAATGGCAAAACATATATTACCTATCGATTATATATCTATGCAGAGCTATCATACCTAACTCTGGCATTTAGGACAAAATGCCATGATTACCTACCTAGGTGGAGCTTGGGGGTGCATCCCCGACAAGCTTTGGCCACCGCTTGGCCACTCGTTACTTAAGAACTTGACACGCTGCAGGGCGGGTGTCGATCGAGGGTAACTTCCCTTCCAATGTGCCGCCACGTGCTTAGCGAGAGCTGATTAACTGTCTGAGGGCTCGACACCGCATCGATCAGTGACAGGCTGGTTGGCTCATCCCTGCCGGGGAGTGGCCTGCCGGATCTTCTGGGAAGCGTGTGCGTCTTGGTCCCTGACAACCATCAGGGGCGTGCTTGGCGTGACGCAGCCTAGGCTTGGGCTACCGCGTTGAACTCGATGGAGTCTTGTCTTGATTGTTGGCGGGGTTCTTTGCTTCTACCGCTTGTGCAGGTTGTGGCTACCGAACGTTGATGGCTGCTTGTCCGGGAACTAGTAAGGGGAAAAGTGAACACCCCTGTTCGTTTTCCCCAACAAATGGAGAAGCTAATAGTGGGCCAAAGAAATTATCTATAATGGAAATATCCATTAATTTTCTAGCCATGATGTGTGCTTTGGGAGTAGGAGCAATGGAGTGAGATGGGAAACGAGGAGACAAGGAATAAGTCTAGAGAGAAGAAACGGCGGCGGTTGGATGGAAGAGAAGCTGGCTCTGGCTGCCTCCTCAGGATTCTCTTACGTAAGCCAAGTAAGCTAGATTAGGCTATGGACTTTAAGAATTATGGCCTTTTTTATTATACAATGGTCTATTGTTGTGATTATAATATACTTCCTCTATAAACTAATATAAGAGCGTTTAGATCACTATTGTAGTGATCTAAATGCTCTTATATTAATTTACAGAGGGAGTATATACCTATTGTATATATGCACATGGTCGGGGCCCACATCAGGCTAGGCCCTAGGGCATCGCCCTTCTTTCTCAATCGAAAGAAGAATGTCTCATGCATCACTCCGAACTTGTGTTGTGATCCGAGAAAAGGCAGCAACACAAATAATAGACGGATCATATTCATATTATTTCACCGTATAGATGGCTTCATAAGACTGCTTACATTAACGATATTTGATGAACTTTACCTGCATCTAACAGGTGGCCTTGAAGAGCCTACATCCAAATCCCAATCTGGTGATTAGTTTCTTTTGGAGAAATTTCGCTCCTCAGCCTAGATGAATTAAAGTTCAGTAGTGTTTAATTAGAAGATTAGGGCAAAGGGCCGCTACAACGTTGGCTCCGTCTCTGAATCCATATGACTCTTCCTCTAACCTATGGTGGCCATGACCATGGCTTAATCTGTGAATGTCCAACGTTGGCTCCGTCTCTGAATCCATATGACTCTTCCTCTAACCTATGGTGGCCATGACCATGGCTTAATCTGTGAATGTCCTGAACAAAACTAAACAAAACATTGAAGGTGAACATCCAGAACAAAGAAAAAGAAGGAAAAAATTAATGTGGAACATCCTGAACAAAGCAAGGCAAAAGATAAACATTGATGGATGTGCTTGTTCATGCACCACCCGCTGTTTAGAAGTAAACATTATACTAATATCTAAATGAACACTTCTCTCGGTACGGTATTAGTTGGTTATTAGGCCATTTCTATACGCTAGGTAGCTTGATAGCGGCCAGAATATAGCTTAATGAGTGTACATCGATAGTGTCATTCGTCTATCTATAATACATCATATTCTCCATAGTGCCACACCAATTCTCATATCCTTAACCCCCATCCATCCATCAAACACATTCATTAATCATTACCCCATCCATCCACAGATAACGTGCGATGGCTTCCACAACTTTTAAGCTGACCATCGTGTGCATTCTTTTCATGTCTGTGGGGAAGATAATTCCGGCCTCCGCGGGAGGCCACGACGGTGCCGATGAGGCGCTGATTTGTCCGCACGATCATTAAGAAGAGGTGCTCGTTGAGGAGCTCGGTCTTTTCAACGGCATGGAAGAAAAGTGGAAATTAAAATAAAGAAATATAGAAAAATAAAGAATACTAGTAAAGAAAAAGGTAAAGAAACAAATCGAACGAAACATAACTTACCGAAAATCGGAAGGACCATGGTGCATGACATGTCAAATACCGTCCGTGAAGATCCGTGTTGGATCGACCTCACGCATGTTGTGTGTGAAATATGATTTACCGTAATAAACTTTGGGATACAAATACAATTGAATTCACAAGTGAAAATGGCGTCGTAAAACACGCATTACACTTTAGTGGCGAATTGATGTTCAGATGGTCTCTTTATACATGGACTGACTAGTTTTGGATAATATAAGATGCACAGAGTAGAGAAAGAACTATCAAATCATATGTACAAGAAAACACGTTTACATGGCCAGGGCATCTTCAACGTCGACCCTCAAACCACCCCCAACCGTCCGGACTGTGCGGTCTAAACCTCAGAAGGCATCCAATGCAATCCTTCACCGGTCCGTTGGGCGGTCTAGACGTGTTTTCCTGACAAACCGAAACTAAAATGGGGGGAGGGGGGTGCAGACGTTCAGACCACTGCCACGCCCGCGCCTTACTATCCTGACCCACCATTAATCCGTCTCCCACATGCGTTTTCTAGACGAAACAATTGGCACCACTCCAGAACATTAGTCCCGCATTCACGCCCGACTAGAGCGGACACGACCTCTCACACGTGAACTCAAATCCATACGAGTCTTCCTCTAACTTGTGGTGGCCAGGACCCATGGCTTCATATGTGAATGTTCTAAACAAAGTAACATAAAACATTGATGGTGAACGTCCTAAACAAAGCAAGGAAAAAAACATTGATGGTGAACAACCTAATCAAAGCAAGGCAAGAGATGGAAATTAAGTGACAATCATTGACATGAAAATATGTGAACCCATGATTTGGAAAGAAACAAAAAGCTGAAAAATCTTCCAACATAAAGTTACTGAATCGATCAGACATTTGGTGCTCTAGACAAAGTCAAAATATGACATGCATGCACGCATGCTTCACATGGGCGTCACTTCATGTTTTGTTTGCTAGGTTCATCATGTTTCCCTACGCATGCACCAGTGGCAGCATAGAATCAAACATTGTATCAATATATCAACGATGGATTTTATATGTACGGTACTAGTTGGCATTAGCCCATGTTTATGCGCTAGGTAGCTAGCTATCGGCCTGCATAAACTATGATATAGCTTAATGACCGTCCACCCAAATTACTTGATGACTGCACATCCAAAGTGTCGCTGATCTTACCTACATATACACCATACTCAATGTCCATAATGCCACACAAATTCTCATCTCCATAACACCCATCCATCCATCCATCAAGCACACCTTTATTAGCCCATCCATCCATTAATAGCCCGCGATGGCTTCCACAACTATTAAGCTTTCCATTATGTGCATTATGGTCCTTTCCGTGGCGCAGATGATGCTGGCCTCCACGGGAGGCCACGGCGGTGCCAATGAGGCGCTGCTTCATCTGCATGATCTTGAGGAAGAGGTGCTCGTTGAGGACCTCGGTCTCGTCAATGATGGCATGGGCGCTAGCCCCACTGTGTGCACACCAAGCTGCAGGAGGTTCCTGGGTGCCTGCGCTGCGCCATGCATCCGCAACCCTGCGTGATTTGTCACGTCCTCCCTAAGTTACGTCCTTGGCACCAAGGACTGCTTCGGAAAGAAGTGAACATATGTACATGTGATGGGACGAGCTTGCTTGCTCGTGTGTGTTAATGTTACGGTGTTTATGACAAAATAACCTCTAGCCGTCCAATGCCTGCAGATACCTACGAGAGGAGGATCACATGCTTTGTATATACGTACACATCAAGGTTTTGAAATGTACGTGTATAGTTTTCATCTATGTAAGATTCTTGTTGTGATGTCAATATATAAGTGGTGTTTAGACAAAAATATGGTTAAAGTCAAGCTTTGTAAACTTGGTCCAACTTTGAGAAAGATTACAAACAAAAATATTAACATATATAATAACATATCAATACCATTAGATTCACTATTGAATGTACTTCCACATCATATATATTTGTTATGATAAATATTTATATTTTTTTCTATAAATTTGGTCAAAGTTTACTAAGTTTGACTTCAGTCAGCTCTAATATATATACATAGCAAATAAAAACGGAGGGAGTATTAGGAAATCCATTGGGAAATGAGATGGAGAAGCTAATAGTGGGTCAAAAAATCAGCTATAATGGAAGTATCCATTAATTCGCTAGCCATCATGTGTGCTTTGGGAGTAGGATCACTCGAGAGGGATGGGGAAGGAGAAGACAGAGGAATAAGTAAGTCTAGGGAGAAGAAACCGTGACGGCTGGATCGAAGAGAAGGTGGCTCTGGCTGCCTCCTCAGGATTCTCGTACATAAGCCAAGTAAGCTAGATTAGGCTATGGACTTTAAGAATTATGGCCTTTTTCTATTATACAATGGTGTATTCTTGGGCTTACAATATATATATACCGGAAATGACTCTTCCGCGGTCGCCTGTGCCAACGCTCGAACGAATCCACGACCATTGTCAGCTTTCAAACATGTAGTAGCATTTAATGCGCATGATCCACTTCCTTTTGCATGTGACCAGCTGCACCGATTACTACTACGCATGCAAGTGCTCCGGGCAAGTGGTGATCAACATGTACGCTATTATGGTAAGTGGCCCACCTAATCAACATTTAATTGCCCCCCTGATTTCTGGGGGTGGGGTGGAAACTACTCTAAATCATGCCTCTAACTAATCCTATGTCAATAAGACTGCGCTGCATCCATTCCATTTTGGGAGAAGGCTTCCTGTCTGAAACCGAGCGTGCGGACGCTCGCGCGCGAGATAGCCATATATGCACAGGGTCGGGGCCCACATCAGGCTGGCCACGAGGGCGTCGCCCTTCTTGCCCCTAACCAGGGCCAGCCCTAGCTGGCCTTCGCGGGAGGCCACCATGGTGCCGACGAGGCGCTTTTTTGTCAGCAGCATCTGGAGGAAGAGGTGCTCGCTGAGGAGCTTGGTCTCCTCAACGATGACCCCGAGCTGCAGGAGATGTCTGGGTAGGTGTGTGGCACCGTGCATCCGTAGGCCCGTGTAGTGCCTCACATGCTTATCTTGATTGCACCATTGGGCATCAGGGATGTGTCCGCAAGTAATGAACGTATGTATATGTGATGGGACGAGCTTACTCGCTTGGGTATGTGATGGGATCACCTACTTTGTCTCCGTTTGTGATTGGTCACATACGTAGTTAGTTAACTACTTTGATACACCTAATGGCTTTGAAATGTACGCATATAGTTTTCATCTAAGTTAGTTACATGTTGTGATTTTAATATATATACGTAGTGTTTAAATGAAACTAGCTCGCTGTTTGGCCAAAAAGCGCAGAAATGGATGCCTTTACATATCTTCAATTAACCAAACTATATAAAGTCATGTGTCTTTTATTGCTTGTATATATTTAATTAACCACTTCATAAAAGATTATTGCTGGAATATAGGTTAACACCACAGGCCAAATTCGTCTTCTAAGTGGTGATCTTAAACACTGAAGATCAAGATATCAATCAGGTGTGGACCGAGGTCATAAATGTCCTGGTGACGTCATTCCCTTCTCGAGGCATCATTGTTGCAGGTCACGGCACCACGTTCGGGATGCTTCGGAGGAAATCCTAAAACTGGGTATTTCCGGATCAGACAATGACGACATCTTCCTTTATGCAACTTTTAATTATCTTAAATAATTATTCATTCATGTGTTAGATGCTCCTTCTACGTTCAATTTTTTTGTGGTTAAATAATATTTCAAGTGTCATTTGCAAACAAACAAAAAATACTAATATTCAAGTGAAACACTTCATGCTGCATTTTTTTTCTTTTGTGAGCATTTTCATCGTCAATTGTTTTGTATGTGTGACCATCTCGGCAATTGACGGTGAAACAATTGACGATGAAAATGCTCACAAAAGAAAAAAAATCCAGCATGAAGTGTTTCACTTGAATATTAGTATTTTTTGTTTGTTTGCAAATGACACATGAAATATTATTTGACCACAAAAAAATTGAATGTAGAAGGAGCATCTAACACATGAATGAATAATTATTTAAGATAATTAAAAGTTGCATAAAGTCAGACGAATAGCGCGGCCCTATATATATATATATATATATATATATATATATATATATATATATATATATATACTTGTTCTTCCTTTGGGATCTATGACCTGGTCGACCATAAATCTAGCTAATTCCTCTTGAATTGCTCATACCCGAGCCTCTGGTATGAGCTGGCCCCACATCTCCGTCAGATATAAGATGAAGATCAAGATGATTATATTAGTTGTGTGTATATATATTAGCTAGATCATGATAAAAAAAATGGATAATGTTTTGGCAAACGTACCCAAAGATTTCTTTCATCTCTGCTCCTTTCAGACGTGATCATGCGAATGTTCTCGCGAACATAGTATGCGCATAAACTAGTCCCCTGCTCCTGCCTCATGCACTTTTTACGATTACAAAATTCAATTAGGTAATAATTAATCAAGCATGATACTGGTATTGAAACTAAAATTAAAGAGATGACGGACGTAGCTAGCTAACTAGTAGTACTTAATTACCTTGGGTCACACCCATTTCAGTTGTTGTGCCGAGTCGCCTGGGACCTGTTTGATGAACTTGGCGCCAGCCCTGCCTGCCGGCAAAGAAAATGAATAAATGAGTTATTAACTAGTTGATATCAGGAAATTAAATAATTAAAGAGGCCGACATAGTGCAATAATGATTGAATTTACCTGTCAAGCAGCCCCCTCACGATTGCGTATTCGGATGGATCCTTAATTAGCGAGGCGAATACTTCAACTTTTCCCTTGTCAACTTGAATGATTAACAAGATCTAGTGATAACTACATAACTCGTCAACAACACTTGTCATTCCCTTCTCGAGGCATCATTGTTGCAGGTCACAACACCACGCCCGGGATGCTTCGGAGGAAATCCTAGATCAGGGTCTTCCCGGATCAGACGATGACGACATCCTCGATGTCGTTCTCCCTCTTAGGGGCATCATTTTGGAGCAGGTGTTGACAGGAAGGGCCTGGTGGCGGAGCGGGGTTTCATCTTCCGCATGGACGATGACGGACCTCAGTTGCGTGGCATAGTGGAGTCTCAGCGTCCGATGTTGTGCAGGAGGATGGCGATTTTCGCCGTCGTGGTGGCGTCGATGGCAGGACCGGCAAGGCTGATGCGTCACTTCCTGCTCTAAAGATGAATAGGTGAAAAATGGCGGCGGCCGCGTGTGAGAGTGCACCGGACCGTTGTGTGCCCTAGACCCGACTTTGTGGCTTGGTTGGGCCCTCCGGCCTTAGATGTTAGGCTTCGATGCAAAGTCAGTTATTATCGGCACCCCTTCATCAAGTGGATAGGAGTAGCGACAAATGTTGCTGAGATGGTGGCTGCAGACTTACTGTTGTATTACTTTATAAGGTCTTTGTGAATAATTGATAAAGTGGCTGCATACATCCTCCTCCTTTTCTAATAAGAAGCAACAATATATCCAAGCGGCCATTATGATCCCGAGCTCATGTGAACTCGGGTGAACAGTAAATTGAAAAATATCAAAACAAATTAAAAAATTCTGAATTTTTTGTATAAAACTTTGACAAATGTTTTGATAGATTGTAAACTTTCATCACCAGATGAAATTCATGTAAAATGTGGTAAAAAAACAGATGCTCCAAAAATGTTATTTTCAAAGACATTTGGGAGCATCGATTTTATTGTTTTTGCCACATGTTACATGAATGTCATCTGGAACTGAAATTTTGCGAGCTATCAAGACATGTGTTAAAGATTCACACAAAAAAAATTCGGATATTTTTGAAACTTTTTAATTTCATTTTTATTGTACTGTCCACCCGAGCTCACATGAGCTCGCGACTAGAACAACACTTTCGAACAATATATCTACTAGTAAGAGGTTTAGCGATTCAATACACATACAAAATAATTGACAATCAAAATGCTCACAAAAGAAAAAAAAAACATGAAGGGTTTCACTTGAATATTAGTATTTTTTTTGTTTGTTTGCAAATGACACTTGAAATATTATTTAACCACAAAAAAATTGAACGTAGAAGGAGAATATAACACATGAATGAATAATTATTTAAGATAATTAAAAGTTGCCTAAAGGAAAGATAGAATTATGAAATCATACATACATGAAAATGTGATTACATGGTTATCAATTACATTTTCTTGGGACCATGCTTGTTCCCTTGTGTGTCCAGATATCCAAAAATATTAATCTTGACCCCACTCAATAGATAATCATGACAAATAATCTAATGCTTTGTTCATTTCAAATCCTAGATGCATCCAGTAGCACTAGCGCCTTGGTTAGAGAAGCAAGAAGTTGAATTTAGGATTTGGAACATAGGAGCATCACAGTGGGGTAGCAATTTTTATCTCTACTGCTCATTACTCCGGGGACATGGCATGATCTAGCAAAAGGCGACGAGTATAGGCTTATGAAAACAGGCAACAAGGCGAGGACACACAGCACGCTGTGTCTCTCGACGACAAAATGAAGAGGCAAATGTATCTATAATCCATGTACATCAGTTCATGGTATGTTGCACGCATGGCACGATAGCTTGTCGCGTAGTGTTTTTCCTATGTAATATTTGTCTCATTAATAAAAAACAAAGAGTAAACAAGCCATATAGACACCGACGTGATAAACGGAAAACACAATAGAACCCTTGAAATAGCTCAAATAACTCTCAACCAGGATTGAAAATTACAATCGAGGCCAAAGAATCTCTTGCGCTTGATGACAACATCCGTTACCCACCTACGACATCACGAGAACAGCCACTGAAGAAAAAGGGGACAAAACAACTGCGCTTGATGCGGCTCCGTCGCTGATATGCATCTTTTTGGCACTCTAGTGTAGCTCATCATCAAAGACGAATTTATTACCGATGAAAGGATCGGGCAATCCCGCATGTTGACATCGGAGGAGGAAACTATACCCTCAGCCTTGAACCATGAATCCACCATCTTCAAGCCAGCATCGACATAGATGACCGTCGACGCCTACTCGTGAACCTCCCATGTCCTACGCAGATGCCAGAGCGAGTGTCATCAGCAGCTAGTGATGGTGGAGACGACCGTGCCTTGGCTTGGTTTGAGAAGAGGAAGGGAAATGATGGGAGGAGTCATCCTCCTTGCTGCTTCCTTACACATGTGAACTCAAATCCATATGACTCTTCCCCTAACCTATGGTGGCCATGACCATGGCTTAATCTGTGAACGTCCTGAACAAAGCTACACAAAACATTGAAGGTGAACGTCCTGAACAAAGAAAAAGAAGGAAAAAAATAATGCTGACCATCCTGAACAAAGCAAGGCAAAAGATGAAAATTAAGTGCCAACTCTTGGCAAGAAAAGCTGTGAAACCATGATTTGGAACTTAACAAAAAGATAAAAATCTGCCAACATAAAGTTTCTGAATCAATCTGACTTTTTGTGCTTTAGCCACTGTCCAAATATTACATGCATGCACGCATGCTTTAACATGGGCGTCACTCGATGTTGTGGTTGTTGTAGTCGTCATGTTTGCTTGTGCATACACCACCTGCTGTTTAGAAGTAAACATCATACTAATATCTCAATGAAGACTTGTCTCTGTACGGTATTATTTGGTCATTAGCCCATGTCTATACGCTTGGTAGGTAGATAGCGGCCTGCATAAACTATGATATAGCTTCATGACCGTACTCCATAGCGTCGTTGTTCTGTCTATATATACATCATATTCTCCATAGTGCCACACCAATTCTCATCTCCTTAACCCCATCCATCCATCAAACACACCTTCACTAATAATTACCCCATCCATCCACCGATAACCTGCAATGGCTTCCACAAATGTTAAGCTGACCATTGTGTGCATTCTGTTCATGTCCGTGGGCCAGATAATTCGGGCCTCCGCGGGAGGCCATTACGGTCCCGATGAGGCGCTGATTTGTCCACATGACCTTTAACAAGAGGTGCTCGTTTAGGAGCTCGGTCTCCTCAACGGCGTGGAAGAAAAATGGAAATTAAAAGACAGAAATATACAAAAATAAGGAATACTAGTAGAGAAAGTAAAGAAACAAACCGAACGACACAGAACTTACCCAAAATCGGAAGCACCATCGTACATGCCATGTAAAAGATCGCCCGTGAAGATCCATGCTAGATCGACCGCATGCATGCTATGTGTGAAATATGAATTCCCGTAATAATCATTGGGAGACAAATACAATTAATTTCACAAGTGAAAAGGCGTGTAAAACACGCATTACACTTTAGTGCCGAATTGATGTTCAGATGATTTTTTGTACATGCACTGATTAGTTTTTGATAATATAAGTTGCACAAAGAAGAGAAAGAACTACGAAATCATATGTACAAGAAAACAAGTTTACATGGTCAGGGCATCTTCAACGTCGACCCTCAAACCACCCGCAACCGTCCGGACCATGCGGTCCAGACCTCAAAAGGCATCCACCGCGATCATGTATCGGTCCGCTGGGTAGTCTAGACGTGTTTTCCCCGCAAACCCAAAAAAAAAGTGGGGGAGGGTGCAGACGTTCGGATCACTACCACACCCGCGCCGGACTATTTTGACCCACCATTAATCCCACGCCTGCGCGCGCTTTCTACTCGAAAAAATCAGTATCGTTCCAGAATATTAGTGCCACATTCATGCCCGACTAGAGCAGACACGACCTCTCACAGGTGAACTCAAATCCATACGAGTCTTCCTCTAACGTGTGGTGGCCACATCCCACGACTTAATATGTGAAAGTGCTAATAAAAGTAACATAAAACATTGAAGGTGAACGTCCTCAACAAAGCAAGGAAAAAACATTGATGGTGAACAACCTGATCAAAGCAAGGCAAGAGATGGAAATTAAGTGACAATCATTGACATGAAAATCTGTGAACCCATGATTTGGAACTTAACAAAAAGATGAAAAATCTTCCAACAGAAAGTTACTGAATCGATCACACATTTGGTGCTCTAGACAAAGTCAAAATATCACATGCACGCGCGCATGCTTCACATGGGCGTCACTTCATGTTTTGTTTGCTAGGATCGTCATGTTTGCTTCTGCATGCACCACTCGCAGCATAGAATTAAACATTGTACTAATATATCAACGATGGATTCTCTATGTATGATACTAGTTGGTGATTAGCCCATGTTTATGGGCTAGGTAGCTAGCTATCAGCCTGCATAAACTATGATATAGCTTAATGACCGTCCACCCACATTACTTGATGATTGTGCATCCACAGTGTTGTTGATCTTACCTATATATACAGCATACTCGATGTCCATAATGCCACACCAATTCTCATAGTCTAAACACCCATCCATCCATCCATCAAGCACACCTTTATTAGCCCATCCATCCGTTAATAGCCCGCAATGGCTTCCACAACTGTTAAGATTTCCGTCATGTGCATTCTGGTCCTTTCCGTGGGGCAGATGATGCTGGCCTCCGCGGGAGACCACGACAGTGCCAATGAGGCGCTGCTTCGTCTAAATGATCTTGAGGAACAGGATCTCGTTGAGGAGCTCGGTCTCGTCAACGATGGCATGGGCGCTAGCGCCACTGTGTGCACCCCGAGCTGCAGGAGGTGCATGGGTGGCTGCGTTGCGCCATGCATCCGCAGGCCCGCGCGATTTGTCACGTGCTTCCTTAGTTGCGCCCTCGGCAGCAGGGACTGCTTCGGCAAGAAGTGAACATATGTACATGTGATGGGACGAGCTTGCTTGTTCGTGTGTGTTAATGTTGCTGTGTTTATGACAAAATAACCTCTAGCCGTGCAATGCGTGCGGATACCTCCGACAGGAGGATCGCATGCTTTATCTGAATGTACACATCAAGGCTTTGAAATGTACGTGTATAGTTTCCATCTATGTAAGTTGCTTATTGTGATGTCAATATATAAGTGGTGTTCTGAGAAATCCGCCCCGTCCAAAAGCGCCAAAGTGATTGCCATTAGATATCTTTAATTTACCCGGCACAAAAAGTGATATCTGTAATTTACCAAACTACAAAAAACTATATGTGTTTTCGTTTCTAATACTGTTAGCTCAGTATCCTTGCAATTATTAAGCTCCCAAAGAATAGAGACCCAGGATAGCTCCGACGTTTTTTCCACCAAGTGGACCCCGCCGGGAAGGGTTTAGTCGATCGTGGGTCCTACATGACAATATTCTGAAACTACCATGGTTCCTGTGGAGTTGTCTGCATATGAATGATTTTTTTCTTGGTCGGTTTATCAAAGGACATTTTTTTCTTTTGGCCTAGATGTTTTTAAAATGAGCATTTCGAGCGAACACGCAGGTCCGCTGCGCATCCGTATTGCGTTGGGCGATCTTCTTATTGTTCCGCTTTCAGCCAAACTTTCTTAAGTCTTCCAATTTTAATTTTTTTCATCAATATGAAAATTTCTTACTATTACTAAGCAGCCTAGGAATAGTGGGCTAGGAGAGCTCAATTGTTTTTTCCACAAAGTGTACCCAGCCTCAAAGGGTCTGGTCGGATCATGGGTCCTGCATGAATCGTATTCGAACCGACACAACCATGACCCCTATGTGCATATTACATTGTTGATGTTTTCCTGGTCAATTTATGAATCGACATTTTATTCTGGCAAGTTTTTCTATTAATTTTTTTTCCAAATTTTAGTACACTAGGACAGTGAGAAAACATGCAGGTCCAGTCCGTGGCCTACCAGTATTGCGTTGGTGATACTTTCCCATCCAAGTTTCAGCCAAATTTTTTCATACTCCCTCCGTCCAAAAATACTTGTTGGAGAAATGGATAAAAATAAATGTATCTAGAACTAAAATATGTCAAGATACATCTAATGTTCCAGACAGAGGAATTATTTTTTATTTGATACAATTTTTTTTATAAAAATATTATTATTTGTGATATTTGTGGAAAAATATTCAAAAGTTTTAGGAATTTTTTATGGAATGAAATATTTGTGATATTTCCGAATCAAGCTAGTCATCCAACATGGTCCTGTATCGGTCCGCTAGGCGGCCCACACTTGTTTTCCCCGCAAAATGAAGTCAAAGTATGTGTGTTTGTGGCGGTGTTTCTCGGGGCAGCGCTGTGCAGATAGTCACATGGCCGCGGAGTTGGCATTCTCTTAGTTGATGCTCTATGATGGTCGTCGACGGTGACAGAGTTGATTTCGACGAATATCGGGTAGGGGGTCCCAAGTGTAGTAGCCTAAGTACGATGGTAATAAGAGAGTGATTTGTGACCGAGTCGATCTCGGCAAATCTTGTGTAGAGGGTCCTGAGCCTTGTAGCCTAAGTACGATGGTAATAAGAGGCGTGAAGTTTTACCTATGTTTGAACTCTCTCGAAGAGATAATACCCTACGCCCTCCTTTTGATTGTATTAATTGTGGATGGAGTTTAGAGTACATGTGTTTCTACCACGATTTTCTACAATTTGATTGCATACTTGAGCCTCTACATGCCATACCCCCTAGTTTATATAGGTACCGGAGGGTCTAGGGTTACAACTATATATGTCGGCTACATTTCAGGTAAATCACGTCGTAGTCAACACCTGAGTATGCACCACGTTCACGAGAACCTTCCTTGTACACACCATGGGTCTTCTGGGTTCGACCCATCAGTAAACTGGCATGGGGTCCTTGACCCAGCCCACCTGGTTGGGAGACGATGAGTACCCCTGGTCCAGGACACCGTCAATAGCCCCTGAACCAACCTTCAACTCGAGGATGCTCCTTGTTCTTTTCGAACCGCTCTTCATCTTTAGTCATCGGCCTTGAAAGCTACTTAAATAATTCTTCTCACCTCTGACCTTGAGGATCGCTGAGGCGTATCCGAAGAGTCCACACACCAGTCATTTGAGGAGGTCCTACCGGGTTCCCTCGCTTTCCATCGGGTGCCTCATTATTGTTATTCTTACGCTGCACTTTGTGTGAAATTTTTTGGCGTGGCGGTGCCATAGCTTTGAAGAGTTCCCGTGATAAGAACAAGATGATGGTCTCGTCGATGATTCTGGCCAATTTCATTCGTCAGCCCACGCGACAGCAGTGCGCCGTCACTCTGGCTGCCATCATAATTTTTTCACTTTAGCTTTGGAAAGATGATAACTAAGTGGCAAGTCATGACATGAAAAACCTGTGAAATCATGTTTTGGAACTAAAAAAAATATGAAAATCTGACAACATAAACTTTTTTAATTGATCTGACTTTTGGTACTCAGGAAATAGAAAAAATATGGCATGCATATGCATGCATGCTTTCCATTGGGCGTAACTAGGAATCCCGATCGACCAAGCAAGTGACATGTATAATAGGTACATCTTCTCAGACTAATGTTCAGGTTGTTGGAATCTTTGCTTATGCATGCACCAGTGACAACATAGCATTAAACATTGTACAAGTATCTCAACGTTGATTTCTCTATGTATGGTACTAGTTTGTCATTAGCTATAAAGTAAGTAGTACCATGTTTATACGCTAGATAGCTACCTAGCTGTCTGCATAAACTATTGTATCCTCCGTCCGAAAATAATTTTTAAAAAATGAATATATCTAGATGTATTTTAGTTCTAAATACATCTCTTTTATCCATTTCTACAACAAGTAATTTTGAACGATGGGAGTATATAGCTTAATGGCCGGTACATCCACAGTGTCATTGATCTATAGTGCCACACCAATTTTCACCTCCTTGACCCCATCCATCCATCCATTAAACACACCGTAATTACCCCATCCATCCGCTCATAACCCACAATGGCTTCACAGTAGTTAATTTGGATATCCCGTACCAAACGAAACCGGCTATCGTGTGCGTCCTAGTCCTGTCCATGGGGCAGCTGATGCTGGCCTCAAGGTCGGTCCTGACATTTCGGAGGCCTGGGGCAAACTAAAAAAGTGGGCCCACTAGTGAAAAATATCTATTATATATTGATATAAATCTCAAACATTCTTGTGGGTTGAAAGTTCTAGAAAATTTCATTA
Source organism: Hordeum marinum (assembly GCA_022496015.1). Lineage (NCBI taxonomy): Eukaryota > Viridiplantae > Streptophyta > Magnoliopsida > Poales > Poaceae > Hordeum > Hordeum marinum. The sequence goes on along the minus strand of CM039674.1, from coordinate 20,306,986 downwards.
CCAAATAACGGTCTCATAATACAGCTATCCAGTCCCAAGCATATTGAATGTTGCGATGGTCCTCGTACGAATCCTCAAATTAGCAGCCAATACATACAAGAAGATTGGTCAGGGAATCATTAAAACACTAAAAAAATAAAAAGATGGAGCGGAAAAGGACTTGAAAATTACAAGAACTGACATGTTGACCTAGGAAATATGCAATTTCCAAAGAGAGTGGGCGTCTAGGGCCGATGATGTGTGGTCTGATGCCCGCCACTCAATGAAAATACTGAGTATAAGGAAATCCATAGGAAAGTGAGATGGAGAAGCTAATGATGGGAAAAAGAAATCCCCTACAACAGAAATATCCATTAATTTGCTAGCCATGATGTGTGCATTGGTTGCTGCATGGTACCATGCATTTGTAGGCCCGCACGGGTTGTGGTGTGCTTCCTTAGCTGCGCCCTTGGCATGAGGCACTGCTTTGATAAGAAGTAAACATATACATATGTGATGAGATAAAATTGCTTGCACGTGTGTGTTAATGTTACGTGCTTACGACAAAATAACCTCTAGCCGCCCCATGTGCGTGGATACCTACAACAAGAGGATCATATGCTTTGTCTCCATTAGTGATTGGTCACGTACGTAGTTAGATGACTACGTACATGCACCTCATGGCTCCAAAATATTAGTGTGGTTTCCATCTATGTAAGTTACTTGTTGTGATGTCAATATATATGCGGTGTTCAAAGAAATCTAGCACATTGCCCCGCCCGAAATCGTGGAAATGAATGCCATACATATTTTTAATTTACCGTAGTGTAAAAACCATATGTGTTTTATTTCAAGAATGTAATGTTCAATCTAGCACACTGACCCATCCGAAATTGTGGAAATTAACGCCATTACATATCTTTAACAGACCGAAGTGTATAAAACCATATGTGTTTTATTTCAAGAATATAATTTTAGATCAGTATGACGACTAAAAGTTTAGATTGTGAGTCAACTGATTCAAATGCAAGATAAAACGACATAGTTGGTATATTTGGGTAACACCGATGGACGAAATTCTGCTGGTCGGTTGCGATCTTCAACACTGAAGAGCAAGACAACAATCAAGGGGAGACCGATGACATAAATGTGCCGCTTACAAATATCAGGCCGTAACACACATACATAGAGAGAGAGACGCGCGCGCATGCATACCCGAGCAGAGCTCCTGCTCGCTTGTTGCATAAGCTATGTGGTCCTTATGATGTTTTTCAGGTAATATTTGTCTCATTAATAAAATATAGATTAAACAAGGCATGTAGACACCGACCTAACAAACTGAAAACCTAATAAAACGCTAGAATTACTTCAAAGTACGATCCACAAAGAATGAAAATTACAATACAGGCCAAAGAATCCCTTGAGCTTGATGCCAACATACGTACCCACCTCTAGCACCCTCACAACAGCCATCGAAGGAAAAGGGGACAAAATATTTCTTTACATCCGATCTCGTCGCGGCTCCACCATAAACTTTTCACTTTCGCTTTCAGAAGATGATAATTAAGTGCCAAGTCCTGATTTGTAAAATCCGCGAACCCTTGTTTTGGAAATTAACATATTATGAAATTCTGACAACATAAAGTTTTTGAATTGATCTGACTTTTTGTGCTCAAGACATAGTCAAAATATGATATGCATATGCATGCATGCTTTACATGGGCGTCACCAGGCATCCCAATCTACAAAGCAACTCATGTATAATAGGTACATCTTCTCAGATTAATATTAATACCCGCGTTGTTGGAATCATCATGTTTGCTCATGCATGCACCACTAACAAACATAGCATTAAACATTGCACAAGTACCTCACCAACGACTTCTCTAGTTTGTCATTAGCTATACAGTAAGTAGTACATGCTTATATGGTATGTAGCTAGCTAGCCGCCTGCATAAACTATTGCATGTTGGTGTCCTCAACCTATGGCATGTTTGTCATAAGCCCAAAATCGTTGCCATTTGCTAGATCATGCATGCACCACCCGCAGTTTGGAAATAAACAGTATACTAATATTAGTTGGTCAGTACCCCATGTTTATACGCTACTAAGCTAGCTAGCGACCTGCATAAACTATGATATAGCTTAATTGTCAGGACCAGTTTTCTAGGATATTAATTTCCTAGTAAATGGCCATTGTGCTCACCAGCCCCAGAATTACTGTTAGCTGATGAGGCACAATCATGACATAGAAATCCCAAGGAAAATACAAAAATGTGTAGTACAAGACCATTATGGTCTATGAGTACAGCAAAAGGTTTCTAGAGGTTGGTAGCGGAAGCGGTTTCGGGTCATCAGCGTCTATGGAACTGCATTTCCCACAGGAACAGCCGAACTGGATAACTCCTATCTTCGCGAGGCTGCTATCATCGTTACCTAGGTTCCGGGGCTGTCGTCGTTGTGCTCCTCTCCAAGCAAGAAATCAGGCCAAGGCAATAGCTAGGGACAAGCCAGTGAGTACTTTGTATGTACTTGCAAACATCATGAAAATAGGTATAATATAACGAATGTTAACCATGCACTGAAGTGATTCACGATCACTTAGTGAGTCACAAAATAAAATTCATGACGCAAGGGAAAAATAAATAATATGCGTGCCACGGTCGGGCGGCGTCTGAGTGACACCATAAAGGGCTTATAAGGAAAATAAATAACAAGCATGCCACAGTCGAGCGTCTGAGCGACACCACATGAAGGGCTTATAAAGAAAATAATTGACAAGCATGCCAGAGTCAGGCGTCTGAGCGACACCATATAAAGGGCTTCGGGCGTCTGAGCGACACCACATAAAGTGCTTATAAAGAAAATAAGTGACAAACATGCCACAGTCGGGCGTCTGAACGACACCACATAAAGGGCTTATAAAGAAAATAAATAACAAGCATGCCACAGTCGAACGTCTGAGCGACACCACATAAAAGGCTTATAAAGAATAATTACAGTGAGTATCCAGGAGGTAGAACCATTCCAGGAATATTCAATAATTCAAATAATATGAATGGTTAGTCCACAATAATAACAATCATAATCATCATTTGTCACATGCCAAGATCAATGTTTCAGTTTAGATGTTTTCCTCCGAAGACCGACACTTGACCCATCCCAGGCTGTAGTCCTTAACCGTGGACACGGCAATTCAAATAGATATAAACTCTACAGAAGGTGTACACTTTACCCACGAGTAACATATTTCTTTAGTCCACCGGAAGTAATTCCGCTTACGATTTTTTAATTGAAAACACACCTGACACGCACACACCAGCTTAACTTACCAGTGCCTAGAATCTCCCACGACACTTGTTAAGCAACACTCTAAGTGGGAAGGCTAAAACCACTAGTGCAGAACCGACATATCGTCGCGGGTCATAAGGGCCTTTAGTGTCGGTTTTCGAACCGACACTAAAGGGTGGGGACTAAAGCCTATCCCTCTTTAGTCCCGGTTCAACACGGTCCGACATCAAAGGCCCACCACGTGGCATCCGCCGGCGCCGTGGGCTGGGGAACCTTTAGTCCCAGTTAGTAACACCAACCGGGGCTAAAAGTATTTAGTTTTTTTATTTTTTTTTATTTTTCATACTAGTAAGAGGTTTAGCGATTCAATACACATACAAAATAACTGAAAATCAAAATGCTCACAAAAGAAAAAATCCAACATGAAGGGTTTCACTTGAATATTAGTATTTTTTTTGTTTGTTTGCAAATGACACTTGAAATATTATTTAAGCACAAAAAAATTGAAGGTAGAAGGAGCATCTAACACATGAATGAATAATTATTTAAGATAATTAAAAGTTGCATAAAGGAAAGATAGAATTATGAAATCATACGTACATGAAAATGTGATTACATGGTTATCAATTACATTTTCTTGGGACCATGCTTGTTTGCTTGTGTGTCCAGATATCCAAAAATATTAATCTTGACCCCACTCAATAGATAATCATGACAAATAATCTAATGCTTTGTTCATTTCAAATCCTAGATGCATCCAGTAGCACTAGCGCCTTGGTTAGAGAAGCAAGAAGTTGAATTTAGGATTTGGAACATAGGAGCATCACAGTGGGGTAGCAATTTTTATCTCTACTGCTCATTACTCCGGGGACATGGCATGATCTAGCAAAAGGCGACGAGTATAGGCTTATGAAAACAGGCAACAAGGCGAGGACACACAGCGCGCTGTGTCTCTCGACGACAAAATGAAAAGGCAAATGCATGTATAATCCATGTACATCAGTTCATTGTATGTTGAACGCATGGCACGATAGCTTGTCACGTGGTGTTTTAGCTTGTCACGTGGTGTTTTTCCCAGGTAATATTTGTCTCATTAATAAAAAACAAAGAGTAAACAAGCCATATAGACACCGACCTGATAAACGGAAAACACAATAGAACCGTTGAAATAGCTCAATTAACTCTCAACCAGGATTGAAAATTACAATCGAGGCCAAAGAATCTCTTGTGCTTAATGCCAACATCCGTTGCCCACCTCCGGCATCACGAGAACAACCACTGAAGAAAAAAGGGACAAAACAACTGCGATTGATGCGGCTCCGTCGTTGATATGCATCTTTTTGGCACTCTAGTGTAGCTCATCATCAAAGACGAATCTATTACCGTTGAAAGGATCGGGCAATCCCGCATGTTGACATCGGAGGAGGAAACTATACCCCCAGCCTTCAACCAAGAATCCACCATCTTCTAGCTACCATCGACATAGATGACCGTCGACACCTCTCGTGAACCTCCCATGTCCTATGCAGATGCCAGAGCGAGTGTCATCAGCAGCTAGTGATGGTGGAGACGACCGTGCCTTGACTGGCATGGGATCCTTGACCCAGCCCACCTGGTTGGGAGACGATGAGTACCCCTGGTCCAGGACACCGTCAATAGCCCCTGAACCAACCTTCAACTCGAGGATGCTCCTTGTTCTTTTCGAACCGCTCTTCGTCTTTAGTCATCGGCCTTGAAAGCTATTTAAATAATTCTTCTCACCTCTGACCTTGAGGATCGCTGAGGCGTATCCGAAGAGTCCACACACCGGTCATTTGAGGAGGTCCTACCGGGTTCCCTCGCTTTCCATCGGGTGCCTCATTATTGTTATTCTTACGCCGCACTTTGTGTGAAATTTTTTGGCGCGGCGGTGCCATAGCTTTGAAGAGATCCCGTGATAAGAACAAGATGACGGTCTCGTCAATGAGTCTGACCAATTTCATCCGTCAGGCCATGCGACAGCAGTGCGCCGTCACTCTGGCTGCCATCATAATTTTTTCACTTTAGCTTTGGAAAGATGATAATTAAGTGGCAAGTCCTGACATGAAAATCTGTGAAACCATGTTTTGGAACTTAAAAAAATATGAAAATCTGACAACCTAAACTTTTTGAATTGATCTGAATTTTGGTGCTCAAGAAATAGTCAAAATATGGCATGCATATGCATGCATGCTTTACATTGGGCGTAACTAGGAATCCCGATCGACCAAGCAAGTGACATGTATAATAGGTACATCTTCTCAGATTAATGTTCAGGTTGTTGGAATCTTTGCTTATGCATGCACCACTGACAACATAGCATTAAACATTGTACAAGTATCTCAACGTTGACTTCTCTATGTATGGTACTAGTTTGTCATTAGCTATAAAGTAAGTAGTACCATGTTTATACGCTAGATAGTTAGCTAGCCGTCTGCATAAACTATTGTATCCTCCGTCCGAAAATAATTTTTTAAAAATGAATATATCTAGATCTATTTTAGTTCTAAATACATCTATTTTATCCATTTCTACAACAAGTAATTTTGAACGAAGGGAGTATGTAGCTTAATGGCCGGTACATCGACAGTGTCATTGATCTATAGTGCCACACCAATTTTCACCTCCTTGACCCCATCCATCCATCCATGAAACACACCGATAATTACCTCATCCGTCCGCTCATAACCCACAATGGCTTCACAGTAGTTAATTTGGATATCCCGTACCGAACGAAACCGGCTATCGTGTACGTGCTAGTCCTGTCCATGGGGCAGCTAATGTTGGCCTCAAGGTCGGTCCTGACATTTCAGAGGCCTGGGGCAAACTTAAAAAGTGGGCCCACTTGTGAAAAATATCTATTATATATTGATATAAAGCTCAAACATTCTTGTGGGTTGAAAGTTCTAGAAAATTTCATTACCAAATAACGGTCTCATAATACAGCTATCCAGTCCCAAGCATATTGGATGTTGCAATGGTCCTCGTACGTGTCCTCAAATTAGCAGCCAATACATACAAGAAGATTGGTCAAGGAATCACTAAAACACTAAAAAAATAAAAAGATGGAGCGGAAAAGGACTTGAAAATTACAAGAACTGACATGTTGACCTAGGAAATATGCAATTTCCAAAGAGAGTGGGCGTCTAGGGCCGATGATGTGTGGTCTGATGCCCGCCACTCAATGAAAATACTGAGTATAAGGAAATCCATAGGAAAGTGAGATGGAGAAGCTAATGATGGGAAAAAGAAATCCCCTACAACAGAAATATCCATTAATTTGCTAGCCATGATGTGTGCATTGGTAGCTGCATGGTACCATGCATTGGTAGGCCCGCACGGTTTGTGGTGTGCTTCCTTAGCTGCGCCCTTGGCATGAGGCACTGCTTGGATAAGAAGTAAACATATACATATGTGATGAGATGAAATTGCTTGCACGTGTGTGTTAATGTTACGTGCTCACGACAAAATAACCTCTAGCCGCCCCATGTGCGTGGATACCTACAACAAGAGGATCATATGCTTTGTCTCCATTAGTGATTGGTCACGTACGTAGTTAGATGACTACGTACATGCACCTCATGGCTCCAAAATATTAGTGTGGTTTCCATCTATGTAAGTTACTTGTTGTGATGTCAATATATATGCGGTGTTCAAAGAAATCTAGCACATTGCCCCGCCCGAAACCGTGGAAATGAATGCCATACATATTTTTAATTTACCGTAGTGTAAAAACCATATGTGTTTTATTTCAAGAATGTAATGTTCAATCTAGCACACTGACCCATCCGAAATTGTGGAAATTAACGCCATTAAATATTTTCAACAGACTGAAGTGTATAAAATCATATGTGTTTTATTTCAAGAATATAATGTAAGATTAGTACGAGGACTAAAAGTTTAGATTGTGAGTCAACTGATTTAAATGCAAGATAAAACGACATAGTTGGTATATTAGGTTAACACCGATGGACGAAATTCTGCTGGTCGGTTGTGATCTTCAACACTGAAGAGCAAGACAACAATCAAGGGCAGACCGATGACATAAATGTCCCGCTTACAAATATCAGGCCGTAACACAGAGAGAGAGAGAGAGACGCGCGCGTGCATGCATACCCGAGCAGACCTCCTGCTCGCTTGTTGCATAAGCTATGTGGTCCTTATGATGTTTTTCAGGTAATATTTGTCTCATTAATAAAATATAGATTAAACAAGGCATGTAGACACCGACCTAACAAACTGAAAACCTAATAAAACGCTAGAATAACTTCAAAGTACGATCCACAAAGAATGAAAATTACAATACAGGCCAAAGAATCCCTTGAGCTTGATGCCAACATACGTACCCACCTCTAGCACCATCACAACAGCCAGTGAAGGAAAAGGGGACAAAACATTTCTTTACATCCGATCTCGACGCGGCTCCACCATACACTTTTCACTTTCACTTTGAGAAGATGATAATTATGTGCCAAGTCCTGATTTGTAAAATCTGCGAACCCTTGTTTTGGAAATTAACATATTATGAAATTCTGACAACATAAAGTTTTTGAATTGATCTGACTTTTGGTGCTCAAGACATAGTCAAAATATGACATGCATATGCATGCATGCTTTACATGGGCGTCACCAGGCATCCCAATCTACCAAGCAACTCATGTATAATAGGTACATCTTCTCATATTAATATTAATGCCCGGGTTGTTGGAATCATCATGTTTGCTCATGCATGCACCACTAACAAATATAGCATTAAACATTGCACAAGTACCTCAACGACGACTTCTCTCTGTACGGCACTAGTTTGTCATTACATATGCAGTAAGCAGTAGATGCATATATGGTATGTAGCTATCTAGCTGCCTGCGTAAACTATTGCATGTTGGTGTCCTCAACCTATTGCATGTTTGTCATAAGCCGATTATCGTTGTCATTTGCTAGATCATGCATGCACCACCCGCAGATTGGAAGTAAACAGTATACTAATATCTCAATGGTGACTTCTCTCTATACAATATTAGTTGGTCATTACCTCATGTTTATACGCTAGTAAGCTAGCTAGCGACCTGCATAAACTATGATATAGATTAATTGTCAAGATCGGTTTTCCAGGATATTAATATTCCAGTAAATGGCCATTGTGCTCATCAGCCCCAAGATTACTGTTAGCTAATGAGGCACAATCTTGACACAGAAATCCCAAGGAAAATACAAATATATGTAGTACAAGACCATTCTGGTCTATGAATACAATAAAAGGTTTCTAGAGGTTGGTGACGGAAGCGGTTCAGGTCTTCAGCATCTATTGTATTCCATTTTCCACAGGAACAGCTGAGCTGGATAACTCCTATCTTCACGACGTTGCTACCATCGTTACGTAGGTTCCGGGGCTGTCGCCATTGTGCTCCTCTCCAACAAGAAATCTGGCTAAGACAATAGTTAGGGACAAGTCAATGAGTACTTTGAATGTACTTGCAAACATCATGAAAATAGGTATAATATAACAAATGTTAACCATGCACTAAAGTAATTCACAATCACTTAGTCAGTCACAAAATTAAATTCATGACGCCAGGCTTATAAGGAAAAATAAATAATATGCGTGCCACAGTCCGACATCTGACTGACACCACATAAAGGGCTTATAAGGAAAATAAATAACAAGCATGCCACAGTCGGGCGTCTGAGCGACACCATATAAAGAGCTTATGAAGAAAATAATTGACAAGCATGCCACAGTCACGCGTCTGAGAGCGACACCACATAAAAGGATTATAATGAAAATACATAACAAGCATGAAATAGTCGGGCTTCTGAGCGACACCATATAAAGGGCTTATAAGGAAAATAAATGACAAGCATGTCACAGTCGGGCTTCTGAGCGACACCACATAAAGGGCTTATAAAGAAAATAAATAATAACCATGTCACAGTCGGGCGTCTGAGCGACACAACATAAACGGCTTATAAAGAATAATTACAGTGAGTATCCAAGAGGTAGAACCATCCAAGAGATATTCAATAATTCAAATAATATGAATGGTTAGTCCACAATAATAACAATCATAATCATCATTTGTCACATGCCAAGATCAATGTGTCGGTTTAGAAGTTTTCCTCCGAAGACCGACACTTGACCCATCCCAGACTGTAGTCCTGAACCGCAGATATGGCTATCCAAATAGATATAAACTCTGCAGAGGGTGTACTCTTTACCCACGAGTAACCGATTCCTTTTGTCCACCGGGACTAATTACGCTTACGGTTTTTTAATTGTAAACACACCTGACCCGCACACACCAACTTAACTTACCGATGCCTAAAATCACCCACGACACTCGATAAGCAAAACTCTAAGTAGGAAGGCTACAACCACTACTGCAGAACTGGCATATAGTCGCAGGTCGTAAGGGCCTTTAGTGTCGGTTCTCGAACCGACACTAAAGGGTGGGGACTAAAGCCTATCCCTTTTTAGTCCCGGTTCAACACGGTCCGGCACCAAAGGCCCACCACGTGGCATCCGCCGGCGCCGTGGGCTGGGGAACCTTTAGTCCCGGTTAGTAACACCAACTGGGACTAAAAGTATTTATTTTTTTATTTTTTTTATTTTTCATTTTAATTCCTTAGGGGTTTATGAATTAATTATGGTTTAATGTTCCTTTTAATTTTATGTTTTCCATTTAATTAATTTTCATTTCAAATATATATCACGCTCCTACATACTATACACACGTTGTGCATGCGCATATATATAAATATAAATAGAATTTCTCGTAGAACCGATCATATATATATATATATATATATATATATATATATATATATATATAATTTCTCATACAATTTGAGGGTCATTACATATATATGCAGGCATTAGTATTGTTTGTTCTTTATCTTGTAATGGTATTTTTCTTTAGAATCTATGACCTGGTCGACCATAAATCCAGATAATTCCTCTTGAATTACTCGTACCCGAGCCTCAGGTATGAGCTGGCCCACCATCTCCGTCAGCTACCAGATGGAGATCAAGACCGTGATCATGTGAATGTTTTCGCAAACGTCGTATCCGCATAAACTAGTCCCCTGCTCCTGCCTCATGCACTTTTTACGAGAATAAAATTCAATCAGGTAATAATTAATCAAACATGATAATGGTATTGAAACTAGAATTAAAGAGATGTACAGACGTAGCTAGCTAGCTAGTAGTACTTAATACCTTGGGTCACACCCATTTCAGTTGTTGTGCATAGTCGCCTGGGACCTATTCGATGAACTTGGCCCAAGCCCTGCCCGTCGGCAAAGATAATGAATAAATTAGTTATTAACTAGTTGATATCAGGAAATGAAGTAATTAAAGAGGCCGGAGTAGTGCGATAATGATTGGAATTTACCTGTCAAGCATCCCCTCAAGATTGCATATTCGGATAGATCCTTAAATAGCGAGTCGTGTACTTCAACTTGTCCCTTGTTAACTTCAATGATTAACAAGATCCAGTGGTAACTGCATAACTCATCGACAACACTTGTCATTCCCTTCTCGAGGCATCATTGTTGCAGGTCACGGCA